>CM055128.1:313380110-313980110 GCA_029206835.1 Rana muscosa
GGTATAAATGGGCCCTTACCGAGCACGTGTGTGCGGTGCATTAACACATGTGCGTTAATGCACATGATGTCATGTGGCAACAGGCACTAGGATAGCCCTTTGAAAACAATGGACTACCGACGCATTAAAATTCCCCGAAAATCATACGCAAACATTTAAATCGTTTATAAAATAAAATGACAAATATTAGAATGCACCATGTCGCAAATGGCAATGCAGCACAATCAACGACTATTCCCGCAATGCAAAAGACAATCTAATAGGTGCGTTGTCACAGGCGTTCGCATAGCCTGACCCCTCATGAGGGTACACTGACCAATCACATCGATTTATTCTGCGCTGGAGTTACACCTTACGTACCCCCCGCTAACTGCTTTTGAGTGCGTAGATTGCGAAAACTGACCTAAAAAAAGAAGAAAAAAAAATATTTTTTCGTTCCATAAAATTTAGAAAACAGGTCAGACATCGAGGAGGAGGAGGAGGAGGAGAGAGGAATAAAGTATGGAAATCAAATGTAAAAAAGATTTTCACGCAGGCAACTTCCTCGGGGAGATCTGCTTAGCTCTTCTTCGCCGGGCAAAAAAAAAATAAAAAAAATCTCTGCCAGTCATTAACAGCAGCTCCACGCCGCCTTAATTGAACGCCAGCGGACCCACCCTCATTTGCATAGGAACGCGTTTTTGAGTGGCAGCTGTACATGTGACGGCAGACGGAGTTGAAAGCATGTTTTGAGCTGCCACTAATGATCCCGTGGCTCCGGGGAAAGCTGCCATATTGTAATTTGGCTATCAGGCATGAAAGGAGTAATTCCGAGTGCCAGGGATGCGAAGCTAAATAAATACTTCAATGCAGCAGGTTGCCGGCGGTGACACTTGTGATTTAGCGTACACCGATTGCCCCCGTCGCCGCTGGGGTTTTCTTTTTTGGGGGGAGCGGGTATTTTATGTGGATAAAACATTAGTCGGAGAAAAATAAAATAAAGAAGAGCGCGGTGTAGGATTGGGGGCCGTGGTCCCTGGAGCCGGCGGAATGTTTACAGCTAATGACTGGGTAAAAGGATTCCTTTCTACCTCCTGTAATGACAGCAGAAATAAGATTTGCTTCCCGGAGATGGGAAATAATGGATACGTTAACTCTCCAGACTCCCGCTCGCTTGTTTGGTTTTTTGATTGTGTGTTTAGACGACGCGTTTAGGTTTACCAAGAGGAAAAACGCGCCAGTGAGGCCCCTTCCGGCTCCAAGTATGGAGTCACCAGAAAGGAGAACTGGCTGTGCTGCCCATAGAGAATAAAGCAGAATTGGGATCCGGGTCACAAATGATTCCATTATCATCATCAGGGATCAAGAAGAATTGTTTTTATTTAAAGCAAATCAGACAAGGTTTTGTTTGCCTTCCTCTGGGCGATGTTGGGTCGGTAAGGATTGGTATCTTTTCAGGCTGAACCGGCCCAATTCAAAAAGAAAGTATCATCAGACAGGATATGGTGGGGAGGAATTTATGGGGACCATTCCAGGCCAAGTGAAAGTTTTTCTCCTTCTAGCCCACCTACTGGGAAGGCCATGGCAGTCTGCAGGATAGGCTGGCACGGGCACCTGGGTGGCGCTCTCCTCTGGATGATCACATCTTTGGGTTCAGAACCAGCAAATTAAAGTGTAGGTCAAGGCAAAAAAACAAAACAAAACATATTTAGGAGATCTATGAAATCCATCCACATTTTGAACACGCTGAAAGTACAGAAACATTCCTGGTGAGGAGTCAGAAATATAATGTGCTCCCACCTTCCTCTCTGACACGACAACACAGCTCTGAATTCATAAGCAGGTGGTGTCAGCCCTGCCTACTTCATTTCTGATGGGTTACAAGGAATACAGACCTCTCCTCCTTGCTGCTCCTCTTCTCAACCTCCACATCTCCATACCATGCTCATCTCCTGCCCACCATCTCATCTCCATAACCCCCTCCTCATCGCCTGCCCACCATCTCATCTCCATAACCCCTCCTCATCTCCTGCCCACCATTTCATCACCATAACCTCCTCCTCATCGCCTGCCCACCATCTGATCTCCATAACCCCCTCCTCATCTCCTGCCCACCATCTCATCTCCATAACCCCCTCCTCATCGCCTGCCCACCATCTCATCTCCATAACCCCCTCCTCATCGCCTGCCCACCATCTCATCTTCATAACCCCCTCCTCATCGCCTGCCCACCATCTCATCTCCATAACCCCCTCCTCATCGCCTGCCCACCATCTCATCTTCATAACCCCCTCCTCATCGCCTGCCCACCATCTCATCTCCATAATCCCCTCCTCATCTCCTGCCCACCATCTCATCTCCATAAACCCCTCCTCATCTCATCTCCATAACCCCCTCCTCATCGCCTGCCCACCATCTCATCACCATAACCCCCTCCTCATCGCCTGCCCACCATCTCATCTCCATAACCCCTAGTCATCTTCTGCCCACCATCTCATCTCCATAACCTCTCCTCATCTCCTGCTCACCATTTCATCACCATAACCCCCTCCTCATCGCCTGCCCACCATCTCATTTCCATAACCCCCTAGTCATCTTCTGCCCACCATCTCATCTCCATAACCCCCTCCTCATCGCCTGCCCACCATCTCATCACTATAACCCCCTCCTCATCTCCATAACCCCCTCCTCATCTCCATAACCCCCTCCTCATCTCCATAACCCCCTCCTCATCTCCTGCCCACCATCTCATCTCCATAACCCCCTCCTCATCGCCTGCCCACCATCTCATCTTCATAACCCCCTCCTCATCGCCTGCCCACCATCTCATCTCCATAACCCCCTCCTCATCGCCTGCCCACCATCTCATCTTCATAACCCCCTCCTCATCGCCTGCCCACCATCTCATCTCCATAATCCCCTCCTCATCTCCTGCCCACCATCTCATCTCCATAAACCCCTCCTCATCTCATCTCCATAACCCCCTCCTCATCGCCTGCCCACCATCTCATCACCATAACCCCCTCCTCATCGCCTGCCCACCATCTCATCTCCATAACCCCTAGTCATCTTCTGCCCACCATCTCATCTCCATAACCTCTCCTCATCTCCTGCTCACCATTTCATCACCATAACCCCCTCCTCATCGCCTGCCCACCATCTCATTTCCATAATCCCCTAGTCATCTTCTGCCCACCATCTCATCTCCATAACCCCCTCCTCATCGCCTGCCCACCATCTCATCACTATAACCCCCTCCTCATCTCCATAACCCCCTCCTCATCTCCATAACCCCCTCCTCATCGCTCGCCCACCATCTCATCACCATAACCCCCTCCTCATCACCTGCCCACCATCTCATCTCCATAACCCCTCCTCATCGCCTGCCCACCATCTCATCTCTATAACCCCCTCCCCATAGCCTGCCCACCATCTCATCTCCATAACCCCCTCCTCATCTCCTGCCCACCATCTCATCTCCATAACCCCCTCCTCATCTCCTGCCCACCATCTCATCACTATAACCCCCTCCTCATCTCCTGCCCACCATCTCATCTCCATAACCCCCTCCTCATCTCCATAACCCCCTCCTCATCGCCTGCCCACCATCTCATCTCCATAACCCCCTCCTTATCTCCTGCCCACCATCTCATCACCATAACCCCTCCTCATTGCCTGCCCACCATCTCATCTCCATAACCCCCTCCTCATCTCCTGCCCACCATCTCATCACCATAACCCCTCCTCATTGCCTGCCCACCATCTCATCTCCATAACCCCCTCCTCATCGCCTGCCCACCATCTCATCTCCATAACCCCCTCCTCATCGCCTGCCCACCATCTCATCTCCATAAACCCCTCCTCATCCCTTCAATCGCTCTTCGTCTTCCCCCACATAACCATGCTCATCTCCTGCCCACCATCTCACCCCCCTCTCATGTCCATAAACTCTCCCCATCTCCTACCACATACTCATCTCTAGAACCCCTCCCCCATCTCTTCCCACATACTCATCTCTATAACCTCTCCTCATCTCCTACCACCTACTCATCTCCATAACCTCTCATCTTTTCCTACCTGCTCATTTCCATAACCCCTCCTCACCTCCTCCCACTTACTCATCTCCTTCCACCTACTTATCTCTATAACCCCTACTCATCCTTCTTCCCACTGACCACCAATGTAAGGGAAGTTCTTCCTACTGACCACCAATGTAAGGAACATTCTTCACACTGACCACCAATGTAAGGAACATTCTTCCCACTGATCACCAATGTAAGGAACATTCTTCTCACAGATCACCAATGTAAGGAACATTCTTCCCACTGACCACCAATGTAAGGGAAGTTCTTCCTACTGACCACCAATGTAAGGAACATTCTTCCCACTGACCACCAATGTAAGGGGCATTCTTCTCACTGATCACCAATGTAAGGAACATTCTTCCCACTGATCACCAATGTAAGGAGCATTCTTCCCACTGATCACCAATGTAAGGAACATTCTTCCCACTGATCACCAATGTAAGAGACATTCTTCCCACTGATCACCAATGTAAGGGACATTCTTCCCACTGATCACCAATGTAAGGAACATTCTTCCCACTGATCACCAATGTAAGGGACATTCTTCCCACTGATCACCAATGTAAGGAACATTCTTCCCACTGATCACCAATGTAAGGAACATTCTTCCCACTGATCACCAATGTAAGGGACATTCTTCCCACTGATCACCAATGTAAGGAACATTCTTCCCACTGATCACCAATGTAAGGAACATTCTTCCCACTGACCACCAATGTAAGGAACATTCTTCACACTGACCACCAATGTAAGGAACATTCTTCCCACTGATCACCAATGTAAGGAACATTCTTCTCACTGATCACCAATGTAAGGAACATTCTTCCCACTGATCACCAATGTAAGGGACATTCTTCCCACTGATCACCAATGTAAGGGACATTCTTCTCACAGATCACCAATGTAAGGAACATTCTTCCCACTGATCACCAATGTAAGGAACATTCTTCTCACAGATCACCAATGTAAGGAACATTCTTCCCACTGATCACCAATGTAAGGAACATTCTTCTCACTGATCACCAATGTAAGGGACATTCTTCCCACTGATCACCAATGTAAGCAACATTCTTCCCACTGACCACTAGGGATGAGCTCGGTGTTCGAGTCGAACATACGTTCGACTCGAACATCGGCTGTTCGATCGTTCGACGAAGATCGAACGATTTGGGCCGTTCGCGCCTAATTCGAGTGACGCGAACGGCCCACAATGCACTACGCCATCGCAGTGTCATCCAGGCGCTGTGATTGGCCAAGCATGCACTGTGACCCCGCATGCTTGGCCAATCACAGCGCCGGCAGCGAGGAGAGCAATGATTGGCCACAGGCAGGATGCCTGTGGCCAATTATTGCTGAGGGTGTTTAGTACACGCCCCACACTATAAAAGGCCGCCAGCACGGCGGCCTAGTGTAGTGTGTTCCGGAGCAGGGAAAGAGAAGCATAGGCAGGGACAGTGACATTTTTTTTTCTTGCTTAACCTGGATTCCTTTAGTTTAGGGAAAGAGAAGGATAGGTAGGGAGAGTGTCAGTGTGTTTTAGTGTGCTAATCCTTGTTTGTAGGGACAGGGAAGGACAGTGAGGGAAATTCTCCTTGTGCTATACTGTGCTAAAGCATTGATCATCAACCATCTTTAAAAAAAACATTTTTTCTAGGGACAGAAAACTATAGGTAGGGAGAGTGTCAGTGTGTTTTACTGTGCTAATCCTTGTTTCTAGGGACAGGGAAGGACAGTGAGGGAAATTCTCCTTGTGCTATACTGTGCTAAAGCATTGATCATCAACCATCTTTAAAAAAACATTTTTTCTAGGGACAGAAAACTATAGGTAGGGAGAGTGTCAGTGTGTTTCACTGTGCTAATCCTTGTTTCTAGGGACAGGGAAGGACAGTGAGGGAAATTCTCCTTGTGCTATACTGTGCTAAAGCATTGATCATCAACCATCTTTAAAAAAACATTTTTTCTAGGGACAGAAAACTATAGGTAGGGAGAGTGTCAGTGTGTTTTACTGTGCTAATCCTTGTTTGTAGGGACAGGGAAGGACAGTGAGGGAAATTCTCCTTGTGCTATACTGTGCTAAAGCATTGATCATCAACCATCTTTAAAAAAACATTTTTTCTAGGGACAGAAAACTATAGGTAGGGAGAGTGTCAGTGTGTTTCACTGTGCTAATCCTTGTTTCTAGGGACAGGGAAGGACAGTGAGGGAAATTCTCCTTGTGCTATACTGTGCTAAAGCATTGATCATCAACCATCTTTAAAAAAAACATTTTTTCTAGGGACAGAAAACTATAGGTAGGGAGAGTGTCAGTGTGTTTTACTGTGCTAATCCTTGTTTCTAGGGACAGGGAAGGACAGTGAGGGAAATTCTCCTTGTGCTATACTGTGCTAAAGCATTGATCATCAACCATCTTTAAAAAAACATTTTTTCTAGGGACAGAAAACTATAGGTAGGGAGAGTGTCAGTGTGTTTTACTGTGCTAATCCTTGTTTCTAGGGACAGGGAAGGACAGTGAGGGAAATTCTCCTTGTGCTATACTGTGCTAAAGCATTGATCATCAACCATCTTTAAAAAAAACATTTTTTCTAGGGACAGAAAACTATAGGTAGGGAGAGTGTCAGTGTGTTTTACTGTGCTAATCCTTGTTTCTAGGGACAGGGAAGGACAGTGAGGGAAATTCTCCTTGTGCTACACTGTGCTAAAGCATTGATCATCAACCATCTTTAAAAAAAGATTTTTTCTAGGGACAGAAAACTATAGGTAGGGAGAGTGTCAGTGTGTTTTACTGTGCTAATCCTTGTTTCTAGGGACAGGGAAGGACAGTGAGGGAAATTCTCCTTGTGCTATACTGTGCTAAAGCATTGATCATCAACCATCTTTAAAAAAACATTTTTTCTAGGGACAGAAAACTATAGGTAGGGAGAGTGTCAGTGTGTTTCACTGTGATAATCCTTGTTTGTAGGGACAGGGAAGGACAGTGAGGGAAATTCTCCTTGTGCTATACTGTGCTAAAGCATTGATCATCAACCATCTTTAAAAAAAAAAAATTCTAGGGACAGAAAACTATAGGTAGGGAGAGTGTCAGTGTGTTTCACTGTGCTAATCCTTGTTTCTAGGGACAGGGAAGGACAGTGAGGGAAATTCTCCTTGTGCTATACTGTGCTAAAGCATTGATCATCAACCATCTTTAAGAAAACATTTTTTCTAGGGACAGAAAACTATAGGTAGGGAGAGTGTCAGTGTGTTTCACTGTGCTAATCCTTGTTTCTAGGGACAGGGAAGGACAGTGAGGGAAATTCTCCTTGTGCTATACTGTGCTAAAGCATTGATCATCAACCATCTTTAAAAAAAAAAAATTCTAGGGACAGAAAACTATAGGTAGGGAGAGTGTCAGTGTGTTGCACTGTGCTAATCCTTGTTTCTAGGGACAGGGAAGGACAGTGAGGGAAATTCTCCTTGTGCTATACTGTGCTAAAGCATTGATCATCAACCATCTTTAAGAAAACATTTTTTCTAGGGACAGAAAACTATAGGTAGGGAGAGTGTCAGTGTGTTTCACTGTGCTAATCCTTGTTTCTAGGGACAGGGAAGGACAGTGAGGGAAATTCTCCTTGTGCTATACTGTGCTAAAGCATTGATCATCAGCCATCTTTGAAATCCTTGTTTTTTGGACAGTCAGGGAAATTGTCATTGTGCTATTCTGTGCGAAAGCAATCATCCTCAACCATATTTAGAAATCCTTAAGTAAAGGGACAGAGAAGGACACCTGAAGGTAGCCCTTATGGCTTTTTTCCCATCTCCCTGCAGGCCATCCATTAGAATGTCTGGAAGGCAAACAAGGAGAGGCAGACAGTCAGGAGGCAATAAAAGAGGGCAAGCAGGCTCTGTGTCTGGGGGCAACAGTGCTGGTCGTGGACGCGGTGCATTGTCATCAGCACATGGCCATGGGACACGCTTGTCCTTCTTTTCGGCAGCTGGACATGTTGAGCCACATCATGCCGAAGACTTGGTAGAGTGGATGACCAAGCCCTCCTCCTCCTCCTCATCCTCTCTCACCCAGGCTCAGGGTACTGGCAAAGCAGCTGCCAAAGCGTCCTCTTCCCTGGTATCAATGTCAGACTCATCATCAGTCACTCCTTCCCTAGACCCACCATGTCCTCCTCCTGAGGAGTCCCCCGAACTGTTTGAGCACAGTGTTGGGTACATGCTCCAGGAGGATGCCCAGCGTTTCGAAGGGTCTGATGATGAAACCCAGCTACAGGAAGGCAGTAGCGTGAGAGCAGACAGAGGGGATGCTCAAGAAGGACACCAATCTGGCAGTCATGTTCCAGCAGCTGCAGCATACTGCCAGATTGGCTCCAGTGATGAGGAGGGAGGGGATGATGAGGTCACTGACTCCACGTGGGTGCCTAATAGGAGAGAGGAGGAGGAGGAGGATGAGGAGGAGGCACATCTCCAACGAGGCAGGATGCCCTTTGGTGGCCAGCGTAAGGGCAGTACACCGACGGAATCACACCGCAGAGCTCCGCCTGTGCAGGGCGCTGCCTCTGCCCGTCATTCAAAAAGTTCTTTGGTGTGGGCCTTTTTTGAGGCTAGTGCATCAGATCGCACAGCTGCTGTTTGCAACATATGTCTCAAGCGTATATCGCGTGGCCAAAACATCAGCCGCTTGGGTACCACATGCCTGACCAGACATATGTTGACCTGCCATGCAGCTCGTTGGCAAGCCTACCTCAAAGACCCACACCAAAGAACAAAGCGGACCTCTCCTTGCACCGCATCAGCTGGGATCTCCAACCCCACTATAACTTCAGTCCTCTCTGAAACATGCACTGAGAGGAATGAAGGTGTAGAATTAGGTGTGTCACAGCCAAGTACTTGCGGCCACTCTGCTAGCAGTACACCGACGTCCGATTCTAGCAGGCAAATTTCTCTGCCCCAGCTGCTGGACCGTCGAAAGAAGTTCACTCCCAGCCATCCACATGCCCAGCGGTTGAATGCTAGCTTGGCTAAATTGCTAGCGCTTCAACTGCTGCCTTTTCAGTTGGTAGACTCGGCCCCCTTCCGTGAGTTTGTGCAATGTGCGGTTCCTCAGTGGCAGGTTCCCAAACGCCACTTTTTCTCACGGAAGGCTATTCCGGCTCTCTACCGGCATGTGGAAGGCAATGTCTTGGCCTCGCTGGACAGGGCGGTCAGCGGTAAAGTGCATATTACCGCTGACTCATGGTCCAGCAGGCATGGACAGGGACGTTACCTTTCTTTCACGGCCCATTGGGTCACTCTTTTGGCAGCTGGGAAGGATGCAGGACAAGGTGCAGTAGTGTTGGAGGTTGTTCCACCGCCACGCCTACAAAATGCTACTAGTGGTTGTGACACACCTCTCTCCTCCACCCCCTCCTCTTCTTCTTCCTCCATGGCCTCTTCCTGTGCTTTGTCCTCTGAACCAGCGGTGCTCCGTAGCCGTTCAAGGGGCTACGCAAGTACGCAGGCAAAAAGATGCCATGCCGTGCTTGCGCTGGTGTGTTTGGGGGACAGAAGCCACACTGGGGCAGAGGTCCTGTCTGCTCTGCAGGGCCAGGCCGAGAGGTGGTTGATGCCACGCCAGCTTAAGCCAGGAATGGTGGTTTGCGACAATGGCACCAACCTCCTCTCCGCCCTCCGACAGGGACAACTGACCCATGTGCCCTGTGTGGCTCACGTCCTTAACCTGGTGGTGCAGCGGTTCTTGGGCAGGTACCCGGGCTTACAGGATGTCCTGAGGCAGGCCAGGAAAGTCTGTGTGCATTTCCGCAGATCTTATAATGCCAGTGCTCGCCTGGCTGAGCTGCAAAAGGAGTTGAACCTGCCCAAGAACCGCCTTATATGTGACATGCCCACCAGGTGGAACTCAACGTTGGCCATGCTGCAGCGGCTGCACACGCAGCAGAGGGCCATCAATGAGTACCTGTGCGACTACGGCACCAGGACAGGGTCAGGGGAGCTTGGTTTTTTTTCTCCACGCCAGTGGGGCATGATCAGGGATGCATGCACTGTCCTGGCACCATTTGAGGAGGCCACGAGGATGGTGAGCAGTGACAGTGCATGCATCAGTGACACTGTACCTCTTGTCCACCTGTTGGAGCACACGCTGCGTGGAATAATGGACAGGGCACTTGAGGCAGAACAGAGGCAGGAAGAGGAGGACTTCCTTGCCTCTCAAGGCCCCCTTTACCCAGACAGTGTTCCTTCTGTCCCACCCATCGCACAGGAAGAGGAGGAGGAGGAGGAGGAGGAGGAGGATTGTGTCAGCATGGAGGTGGAGGCTGGCACTCAGCATCATCAGCAGCAGTCTTTTAGGGATGATTTACAGTCCCAAGAAACCAGTGGACTTGTACGTGGCTGGGAGGAGGTGGCTGCGGATCATGTCGTCCTTAGTGACCCAGAGGACTCCGGACCGAATGCCTCAGCTAACCTACGCTGCATGGCCTCCCTGATCCTGCAAAGTCTGCGGAAGGATCCTCGTATTCTTCGGATCAAGGAGAGGGACCATTACTGGCTGGCCACTCTCCTTGATCCACGGTACAAGGGTAAGGTTGCGGACCTTATGTTACCGTCGCAGAGGGAGCAGAGGATGAGACAACTCCGGGAGGCCTTGCAGAAAGGTCTGTGCAACGCGTTCCCAGAGACTGGGAGGTTACAAACTCCTGGTCCTGGACAACGAGTTGCTGAGGCTTCGGCCAGTCAAAGAAGGAGCGGTGGGGAAGGTGGCCGTCTGATCGATGCGTTCAGACAATTCTTTAGTCCGCAGCCCCAAAGTATGATCGGTTCCAGCAACCATCGCCAGCGTCTGATAAACATGGTGCAGGAATATCTAGGGGCAAGGTCAGACTTGGACACCTTCCCCACCGAAAATCCTCTGGCTTACTTGGTCTTGAGGATGGATCACTGGCCAGAGCTTGCACAGTATGCAATTGAGCTACTGGCCTGTCCTGCATCCAGCGTTCTTTCGGAACGCACATTCAGTGCTGCTGGAGGATTTGTCACGGATCACAGGGTGCGCCTGTCCACCGACTCGGTTGATCGACTGACTTTCATCAAGATGAACCAGTCTTGGATCACCACCAGCTACCACACACCTGATGCTGATATAACAGACTAATTGATTTTAACATGTCACATCCCTTCAAGACTGATAGTGATGCTGAGTGCCTGTGCTGTTATGTTGACTGGCTATCCTCCTCCTCCGAGTCCTCAATGATACGATTGATGATGATAGCTTGGAAGATCATTTTTGTTTATGGGTGCCGCCACCAGTGCCTAACGCCCAATTTTTCAGCCCCTGTTTAACAGGGGCGTGTAATTACAATTTTTGAAGCAATACTTTGCAACAGGGCTCATTGCTGTGCTCCAAGTACAGTATCTGTGAGGGGTTGCAGTGTTGTGCCACCAGTGCCTAAGGCCCAATTTTTCAGCCCCTGTTCAACAGGGGCATGTAATTACAATTCTTGATCTAATAATTCACAGCAGGGCCCATTGCTGCACCCACCAAGAGTAACTCTGAGGGCTTACAGTGTTGTGGCAACGCCACCACCACCACCACCACGAAAGGCCCAATTTTTCAGCCCCTGTTCAAAAGGGGCATGTAATTACAATTCTTGATCTAATAATTCACAGCAGGGCCCATTCCTGCACCCACCAAGAGTAACTCTGAGGGCTTACAGTGTTGTGGCAACACCACCACCACCACCACCACCACGAAAGGCCCAATTTTTCAGCCCCTGTTCAACAGGGGCATGCAATTACAATTCTTGATCTAATAATTCACAGCAGGGCCCATTGCTGCACCCACCAAGAGTAACTGTCAGGGCTTACAGTGTTGTGGCACCAGCACCACCATCAAAGGCCCAATTTTTACTACCACTGTTCAACAATTATATGTAATTACAATTCCTGATATAATAGTTGACAGCAGGGTGTTCCAGCACCAACCAAGAGTAACTGTGAGTGCTTACAGTGTTGTGCCAACACCAACAACTAAGGGGCCTATTTCTGCAGCGTATATACGGCAGGTCCCTACTTTCAAACATCCAACTTACAAACGACTCCTACTTGCAAACGCAAGAAGACAACAGGAAGTGAGAGGAAATCTACCACTAGGAAGGAAAATTCTCTCCTGTAAGAATAAATATGGGAGAAAGGTGTCTCCTCTGTACTGATGCTTTATCACCAATCCTTGTTTCAAGAAAAACACCACATTTCAAAAACAGTTGTCATTGGGACGGAAAGTGAGGTGAAATGTTCTGAACAGGGGCACAGACAGCAAAACAAATGTTACAGGGGTGATAACCCTTACCTATGTTTTCCAAAAAGTTTAAAAATAGATTTTTGGGCTGGAGCTACACTTAAACAATGTACCTGTTCAAAATTACAAACAGATTCTACATAAGAACAAACCTACAGTCCCTGTCTTGTATGCACCGCCTGTATACGGCTGTTCAGAGTATATAGGGCCTTTTTTATTTTATGTGCGGGGTTCCCCTTAATATCCATACAAGACCCAAAGGGGCTGGTAATGGGCTGGGGTAGGGGGGGGGGGGTCATGGGGTAGCTATGCCATTTTTCTTAAAGATTTTCATCCATATTACCGGGACCAGACATTACATTAAAGCCGCAAGCAGTTTTAAATGGCTTTTTTTTCCTTTAGAAGTGTCATTTTGTGCAGGGACAGTTCTAAACACGGGAAACACGTGGCACTTCACAGGCATACTTTAGACACCCCCCAGGTACGATATTTAAAGGAATATTTGACTTTTTTTTTTCACTTTATGCATCATTAAAATGACTGCTCCCGAAAAACGACAGTTTTTAAAACTTCTTTTTGCATTGATACATGTCCCCTGGTGCAGAACCCGGGTTCCCAAACCCTTTTTAGGACAATAACATGCATAATAGTCGTTATAATTAGCACTTTAGAATTCGAACGTTCGCATCCATTGTATTTAATAAGGTTCTAATGTTCGTACGAACTTTCGGTCCGTTCGCGGGTTCTGGTGCGAACCGAACCCGGGGGTGTTCGGCTCATCATCAGTGACCACCAATGTAAGGGACATTCTTCCCACTGATCACCAATGTAAGGGACATTCTTCTCACTGATCACCAATGTAAGGAACATTCTTCCCACTGATCACCAATGTAAGGAGCATTCTTCCCACTGATCACCAATGTAAGGAGCATTCTTCTCACTGATCACCAATGTAAGGAACATTCTTCCCACTGACCACCAATGTAAGGGACATTCTTTCCACTGATCACCAATGTAAGGGACATTCTTCTCACTGATCATCAATGTAAGGGACATTCTTCCCAATGATCACCAATGTAAGGGACGTTCTTCTCACTGATCACCAATGTAAGGGACATTCTTCCCACTGATCACCAATGTAAGGGACATTCTTCCCACTGATCACCAATGTAAGGAACATTCTTCTCACTGATCACCAATGTAAGGGACATTCTTCTCACTGATCACCAATGTAAAGAACATTCTTCCCACTGATCACCAATGTAAGGAACATTCTTCCCACTGATCACCAATGTAAGGGACATTCTTCCCACTGATCACCAATGTAAGGGACATTCTTCCCACTGATCACCAATGTAAGGGACATTCTTCTCACTGATCACCAATGTAAGGGGCATTCTTCCCACTGATCACCAATGTAAGGGGCATTCTTCTCACTGATCACCAATGTAAGGGACATTCTTCCCACTGATCACCAATGTAAGGAACATTCTTCTCACTGATCACCAATGTAAGGAACATTCTTCTCACTGATCACCAATGTAAGGGGCATTCTTCCCACTGATCACCAATGTAAGGGGCATTCTTCTCACTGATCACCAATGTAAGGAACATTCTTCTCACTGATCACCAATGTAAGGAACATTCTTCTCACTGATCCCCAATGTAAGGAGCATTCTTCTCACTGATCACCAATGTAAGGAACATTCTTCCCACTGATCACCAATGTAAGGGACATTCTTCTCACTGATCACCAATGTAAGGGACATTCTTCTCACTGATCACCAATGTAAGGAGCATTCTTCTCACTGATCACCAATGTAAGGAACATTCTTCCCACTGATCACCAATGTAAGGGACATTCTTTCCACTGGCCACCAATGTAAGGGACATTCTTCCCACTGATCATCACCAATGTAAGGGACATTCTTCCCACTGACCACCAATGTAAGGAACATTCTTCTCACTGATCACCAATGTAAGGGACATTCTTCTCACTGATCACCAATGTAAGGGACATTCTTCTCACTGATCACCAATGTAAGGGACATTCTTCCCACTGATCACCAATGTAAGAAACATTCTTCCCACTGGCCACCAATGTAAGGGACATTCTTCCCACTGATCACCAATGTAAGGGACATTCTTCCCACTGATCACCAATGTAAGGGACATTCTTCTCACTGATCACCAATGTAAGGGACATTCTTCTCACTGATCACCA
This sequence comes from Rana muscosa, assembly GCA_029206835.1. Classification (NCBI taxonomy): domain Eukaryota; kingdom Metazoa; phylum Chordata; class Amphibia; order Anura; family Ranidae; genus Rana; species Rana muscosa. The sequence continues at coordinate 313,394,677 of CM055128.1, forward strand.
ATGTAAGGGACATTCTTCCCACTGACCACCAATGTAAGGGACATTCTTCTCACTGATCACCAATGTAAGGGACATTCTTCCCACTGATCACCAATGTAAGGAACATTCTTCTCACTGATCACCGATGTAAGGGGCATTCTTCTCACTGATCACCAATGTAAGGGACATTCTTCCCACTGATCACCAATGTAAGGAACATTCTTCTCACTGATCACCAATGTAAGGAACATTCTTCCCACTGATCACCAATGTAAGGGACATTCTTCCCACTGACAACCAATGTAAGGAACATTCTTCTCACTGATCACCAATGTAAGGGACATTCTTCCCACTGATCACCAATGTACGGAACATTCTTCTCACTGATCACCAATGTAAGGGACATTCTTCTCACTGATCACCAATGTAAGGAACATTCTTCCCACTGATCACCAATGTAAGGGACATTCTTCTCACTGATCACCAATGTAAGGAACATTCTTCTCACTGATCACCAATGTAAGGGACATTCTTCCCACTAATCACCAATGTAAGGGACATTCTTCTCACTGATCACCAATGTAAGGGGCATTCTTCCCACTGATCACCAATGTAAGGGGCATTCTTCTCACTGACCACCAATGTAAGGGACATTCTTCCCACTGATCACCAATGTAAGGAACATTCTTCTCACTGATCACCAATGTAAGGGGCATTCTTCCCACTGATCACCAATGTAAGGAACATTCTTCCCACTGATCACCAATGTAAGGGACATTCTTTCCACTGGCCACCAATGTAAGGGACATTCTTCCCACTGATCACCAATGTAAGGGACATTCTTCTCACTGATCACCAATGTAAGGGACATTCTTCTCACTGATCACCAATGTAAGGGACATTCTTCTCACTGATCACCAATGTAAGGGACATTCTTCCCACTGATCACCAATGTAAGGAACATTCTTCCCACTGATCACCAATGTAAGGAACATTCTTTCCACTGATCACCAATGTAAGGAACATTCTTCTCACTGATCACCAATGTAAGGGACATTCTTCTCACTGATCACCAATGTAAGGAACATTCTTTCCACTGGCCACCAATGTAAGGGACATTCTTCCCACTGATCACCAATGTAAGGGACATTCTTCCCACTGATCACCAATGTAAGGAACATTCTTCCCACTGGTCACCAATGTAAGGGACATTCTTTCCACTGGCCACCAATGTAAGGGACATTCTTCCCACTGATCACCAATGTAAGGGACATTCTTCTCACTGATCACCAATGTAAGGGACATTCTTCTCACTGATCACCAATGTAAGGGACATTCTTCTCACTGATCACCAATGTAAGGGACATTCTTCCCACTGATCACCAATGTAAGGAACATTCTTCCCACTGATCACCAATGTAAGGAACATTCTTCCCACTGATCACCAATGTAAGGGGCATTCTTCTCACTGATCACCAATGTAAGGAACATTCTTTCCACTGATCACCAATGTAAGGGACATTCTTCCCACTGATCACCAATGTAAGGGACATTCTTCCCACTGATCACCAATGTAAGGAACATTCTTCCCACTGATCACCAATGTAAGGAGCATTCTTCTCACTGATCACCAATGTAAGGAACATTCTTCCCACTGATCACCAATGTAAGGAACATTCTTCCCACTGATCACCAATGTAAGGAACATTCTTTCCACTGATCACCAATGTAAGGGACATTCTTCCCACTGATCACCAATGTAAGGGACATTCTTCCCACTGATCACCAATGTAAGGGACATTCTTCCCACTGATCACCAATGTAAGGGACATTCTTCTCACTGATCACTAGTGATGAGCGGAACACCCCCGGGTTCGGTTCGCACCAGAACCCGCGAACGGACCGAAAGTTCGTACGAACATTAGAACCCTATTAAATACAATGGATGCGAATTCTAAAGTGCTAATTATAACAACTATTATGCATGTTATTGTCCTAAAAAGGGTTTGGGAACCCGGGTTCTGCACCAGGGGACATGTATCAATGCAAAAAGAAGTTTTAAAAACGGTCGTTTTTCGGGAGCAGTCATTTTAATGATGCATAAAGTGAAAAAAAAAAGTCAAATATTCCTTTAAATATCGTACCTGGGGGGTGTCTAAAGTATGCCTGTGAAGTGCCACGTGTTTCCCGTGTTTAGAACTGTCCCTGCACAAAATGACACTTCTAAAGGAAAAAAAAGCCATTTAAAACTTCTTGCGGCTTTAATGTAATGTCTGGTCCCGGTAATATGGATGAAAATCTTTAAGAAAAATGGCATAGCTACCCCATGACCCCCCCCCTACCCCAGCCCATTACCAGCCCCTTTGGGTCTTGTATGGATATTAAGGGGAACCCCGCACATAAAATAAAAAAGGCCCTATATACTCTGAACAGCCGTATACAGGCGGTGCATACAAGACAGGGACTGTAGGTTTGTTCTTATGTAGAATGTGTTTGTAATTTTGAACAGGTACATTGTTGAACTGTAGCTCCAGCCCAAAAATCTATTTTTAAACTTTTTGGGAAACATAGGTAAGGGTTATCACCCCTGTAACATTTGTTTTGCTGTCTGTGCCCCTGTTCAGAACATTTCACCTCACTTTCCGTCCCAATGACAACTGTTTTTGAAATGTGGTGTTTTTCTTGAAACAAGGATTGCTGATAAAGCATCAGTACAGAGGAGACACCTTTCTCCCATATTTATTCTTACAGGAGAGAATTTTCCTTCCTAGGGGTAGATTTCCTCTCACTTCCTGTTGTCTTCTTTCGTTTGCAAGTAGGAGTCGTTTGTAAGTTGGATGTTTGAAAGTAGGGACCTGCCGTATATACTCTGCAGAAATTGGCCCCTTAGGTGTTGGTGTTGGCACAACACTGTAAGCACTCACAGTTACTCTTGGTTGGTGCTGGAACGCCCTGCTGTCAACTATTATATCAGGAATTTTAATTACATATAATTGTTGAACAGTGGTAGTAAAAATTGGGGCTTTGATGGTGGTGCTGGTGCCACAACACTGTAAGCCCTGACAGTTACTCTTGGTGGGTGCAGCAATGGGCCCTGCTGTGAATTATTAGATCAAGAATTGTAATTGCATGCCCCTGTTGAACAGGGGCTGAAAAATTGGGCTTTTCGTGGTGGTGGTGGTGGTGTTGCCACAACACTGTAAGCCCTCAGAGTTACTCTTGGTGGGTGCAGGAATGGGCCCTGCTGTGAATTATTAGATCAAGAATTGTAATTACATGCCCCTTTTGAACAGTGGCTGAAAAATTGGGCCTTTCGTGGTGGTGGTGGTGGTGGCGTTGCCACAACACTGTAAGCCCTCAGACTTACTCTTGGTGGGTGCAGGAATGGGCCCTGCTGTGAATTATTACATCAAGAATTGTAATTGCATGCCCCTGTTGAACAGGGGCTGAAAAATTGGGCCTTAGGCACTGGTGGCACAACACTACAACCCCTCACAGATACTGTACTTGGAGCACAGCAATGAGCCCTGTTGCAAAGTATTGCTTCAAAAATTGTAATGACACGCCCCTGTTAAACAGGGGCTGAAAAATTGGGCCTTAGGCACTGGTGGCACAACACTACAACCCCTCACAGATACTGTACTTGGAGCACAGCAATGAGCCCTATGGCAAATTATTGCTAAAAAAATTGTAAGTACACGCCCCTGTAAAACAGGGGCTGAAAAATTGGGCCTTAGCCACTGGTGGCGGCACCCATAAACAAAAATGATCTTCCAAGCTATCATCATCAATCGTATCATTGAGGACTCGGAGGAGGAGGATAGCCAGTCAACATAACAGCACAGGCACTCAGCATCAGCATCAGTCTTGAAGGGACGTGACATGTTAAAATCAATTAGTCTGTTATATCAGCATCAGGTGTGTGGTAGCTGGTGGTGATCCAAGACTGGTTCATCTTGATGAAAGTCAGTCGATCAACCGAGTCGGTGGACAGGCGCACCCTGTGATCCGTGACAAATCCTCCAGCAGCACTGAATGTGCGTTCCGAAAGAACGCTGGATGCAGGACAGGCCAGTAGCTCAATTGCATACTGTGCAAGCTCTGGCCAGTGATCCATCCTCAAGACCCAGTAAGCCAGAGGATTTTCGGTGGGGAAGGTGTCCAAGTCTGACCTTGCCCCTAGATATTCCTGCACCATGTTTATCAGACGCTGGCGATGGTTGCTGGAACCAATCATACTTTGGGGCTGCGGACTAAAGAATTGTCTGAACGCATCGGTCAGACGGCCACCTTCCCCACCGCTCCTTCTTTGACTGGCCGAAGCCTCAGCAACTCGTTGTCCTGGACCAGGAGTTTGTAACCTCCCAGTCTCTGGGAACGCGTTGCACAGACCTTTCTGCAAGGCCTCCCGGAGTTGTCTCATCCTCTGCTCCCTCTGCGACGGTAACATAAGGTCCGCAACCTTACCCTTGTACCGTGGATCAAGGAGAGTGGCCAGCCAGTAATGGTCCCTCTCCTTGATCCGAAGAATACGAGGATCCTTCCGCAGACTTTGCAGGATCAGGGAGGCCATGCAGCGTAGGTTTGCTGAGGCATTCGCTCCGGAGTCCTCTGGGTCACTAAGGACGACATGATCCGCAGCCACCTCCTCCCAGCCACGTACAAGTCCACTGGTTTCTTGGGACTGTAAATCATCCCTAAAAGACTGCTGCTGATGATGCTGAGTGCCAGCCTCCACCTCCATGCTGACACAATCCTCCTCCTCCTCCTCCTCCTCCTCCTCTTCCTCTTCCTGTGCGATGGGTGGGACAGAAGGAACACTGTCTGGGTAAAGGGGGCCTTGAGAGGCAAGGAAGTCCTCCTCTTCCTGCCTCTGTTCTGCCTCAAGTGCCCTGTCCATTATTCCACGCAGCGTGTGCTCCAACAGGTGGACAAGAGGTACAGTGTCACTGATGCATGCACTGTCACTGCTCACCATCCTCGTGGCCTCCTCAAATGGTGCCAGGACAGTGCATGCATCCCTGATCATGCCCCACTGGCGTGGAGAAAAAAAAACAAGCTCCCCTGACCCTGTCCTGGTGCCGTAGTCGCACAGGTACTCATTGATGGCCCTCTGCTGCGTGTGCAGCCGCTGCAGCATGGCCAACGTTGAGTTCCACCTGGTGGGCATGTCACATATAAGGCGGTTCTTGGGCAGGTTCAACTCCTTTTGCAGCTCAGCCAGGCGAGCACTGGCATTATAAGATCTGCGGAAATGCACACAGACTTTCCTGGCCTGCCTCAGGACATCCTGTAAGCCCGGGTACCTGCCCAAGAACCGCTGCACCACCAGGTTAAGGACGTGAGCCACACAGGGCACATGGGTCAGTTGTCCCTGTCGGAGGGCGGAGAGGAGGTTGGTGCCATTGTCGCAAACCACCATTCCTGGCTTAAGCTGGCGTGGCGTCAACCACCTCTCGGCCTGGCCCTGCAGAGCAGACAGGACCTCTGCCCCAGTGTGGCTTCTGTCCCCCAAACACACCAGCGCAAGCACGGCATGGCATCTTTTTGCCTGCGTACTTGCGTAGCCCCGTGAACGGCTACGGAGCACCGCTGGTTCATAGGACAAACCACAGGAAGAGGCCATGGAGGAAGAAGAAGAGGAGGGGGTGGAGGAGAGAGGTGTGTCACAACCAGTAGTAGCATTTTGGAGGCGTGGCGGTGGGACAACCTCCAACACTACTGCACCTTGTCCTGCATCCTTCCCAGCTGCCAAAAGAGTGACCCAATGGGCCGTGAAAGAAAGGTAACGTCCCTGTCCATGCCTGCTGGACCATGAGTCAGCGGTAATATGCACCTTACCGCTGACCGCCCTGTCCAGCGAGGCCAAGACATTGCCTTCCACATGCCGGTAGAGAGCCGGAATAGCCTTCCGTGAGAAAAAGTGGCGTTTGGGAACCTGCCACTGAGGAACCGCACATTGCACAAACTCACGGAAGGGGGCCGAGTCTACCAACTGAAAAGGCAGCAGTTGAAGCGCTAGCAATTTAGCCAAGCTAGCATTCAACCGCTGGGCATGTGGATGGCTGCGAGTGAACTTCTTTCGACGGTCCAACAGCTGGGGCAGGGAAATTTGCCTGCTAGAATCGGACGTCGGTGTACTGCTAGCAGAGTGGCCGCAAGTACTTGGCTGTGACACACCTAATTCTACACCTTCATTCCTCTCAGTGCAGGTTTCAGAGAGGACTGAAGTTATAGTGGGGTTGGAGATCCCAGCTGATGCGGTGCAAGGAGAGGTCCGCTTTGTTCTTTGGTGTGGGTCTTTGAGGTAGGCTTGCCAACGAGCTGCATGGCAGGTCAACATATGTCTGGTCAGGCATGTGGTACCCAAGCGGCTGATGTTTTGGCCACGCGATATACGCTTGAGACATATGTTGCAAACAGCAGCTGTGCGATCTGATGCACTAGCCTCAAAAAAGGCCCACACCAAGGAACTTTTTGAATGACGGGCAGAGGCAGCGCCCTGCACAGGCGGAGCTCTGCGGTGTGATTCCGTCGGTGTACTGCCCTTACGCTGGCCACCAAAGGGCATCCTGTCTCGTTGGAGATGTGCCTCCTCCTCATCCTCCTCCTCCTCTCTCCTATTAGGCACCCACGTGGAGTCAGTGACCTCATCATCCCCTCCCTCCTCATCACTGGAGCCAATCTGGCAGTATGCTGCAGCTGCTGGAACATGACTGCCAGATTGGTGTCCTTCTTGAGCATCCCCTCTGTCTGCTCTCACCCTACTGCCTTCCTGTAGCTGGGTTTCATCATCAGACCCTTCGAAACGCTGGGCATCCTCCTGGAGCATGTACCCAACACTGTGCTCAAACAGTTCGGGGGACTCCTCAGGAGGAGGACATGGTGGGTCTAGGGAAGGAGTGACTGATGATGAGTCTGACATTGATACCAGGGAAGAGGACGCTTTGGCAGCTGCTTTGCCAGTACCCTGAGCCTGGGTGAGAGAGGATGAGGAGGAGGAGGAGGGCTTGGTCATCCACTCTACCAAGTCTTCGGCATGATGTGGCTGAACATGTCCAGCTGCGGAAAAGAAGGACAAGCGTGTCCCATGGCCATGTGCTGATGACAATGCACCGCGTCCACGACCAGCACTGTTGCCCCCAGACACAGAGCCTGCTTGCCCTCTTTTATTGCCTCCTGACTGTCTGCCTCTCCTTGTTTGCCTTCCAGACATTCTAATAGATGGCCTGCAGGGAGATGGGAAAAAAGCAATAAGGGCTACCTTCAGGTGTCCTTCTCTGTCCCTTGAAACAAGGACTTGCACAGTGAAAGAAACTGACACTCTCCCTACCTACAGTTTTCTGTCCCTAGAAAAAATGTTTTTTTTAAGCACAATATAGCACAAGGAGAATTCACTCACTGTCCTTCCAGGTCCCTGGAAACAAGGACTTGCACAGTGAAAGAAACTGACACTCTCCCTACCTACAGTTTTCTGTCCCTAGAAAAAATGTTTTTTTTAAGCACAATATAGCACAAGGAGAATTCACTCACTGTCCTTCCAGGTCCCTAGAAACAAGGACTTGCACAGTGAAAGAAACTGACACTCTCCCTACCTACAGTTTTCTGTCCCTAGAAAAAATGTTTTTTTTAAGCACAATATAGCACAAGGAGAATTCACTCACTGTCCTTCCAGGTCCCTGGAAACAAGGACTTGCACAGTGAAAGAAACTGACACTCTCCCTACCTACAGTTTTCTGTCCCTAGAAAAAATGTTTTTTTTAAGCACACTATAGCACAAGGAGCATTCACTCACTGTCCTTCCAGGTCCCTGGAAACAAGGACTTGCACAGTGAAAGAAACTGACACTCTCCCTACCTAGAGTTTTCTGTCCCTAGAAAAAATGTTTTTTTTAAGCACACTATAGCACAAGGAGCATTCACTCACTGTCCTTCCAGGTCCCTGGAAACAAGGACTTGCACAGTGAAAGAAACTGACACTCTCCCTACCTACAGTTTTCTGTCCCTAGAAAAAATGTTTTTTTTAAGCACAATATAGCACAAGGAGAATTCACTCACTGTCCTTCCAGGTCCCTGGAAACAAGGACTTGCACAGTGAAAGAAACTGACACTCTCCCTACCTACAGTTTTCTGTCCCTAGAAAAAATGTTTTTTTTAAGCACAATATAGCACAAGGAGAATTCACTCACTGTCCTTCCAGGTCCCTGGAAACAAGGACTTGCACAGTGAAAGAAACTGACACTCTCCCTACCTACAGTTTTCTGTCCCTAGAAAAAATGTTTTTTTTAAGCACAATATAGCACAAGGAGAATTCACTCACTGTCCTTCCAGGTCCCTAGAAACAAGGACTTGCACAGTGAAAGAAACTGACACTCTCCCTACCTACAGTTTTCTGTCCCTAGAAAAAATGTTTTTTTTAAGCACAATATAGCACAAGGAGAATTCACTCACTGTCCTTCCAGGTCCCTAGAAACAAGGACTTGCACAGTGAAAGAAACTGACACTCTCCCTACCTACAGTTTTCTGTCCCTAGAAAAAATGTTTTTTTTAAGCACAATATAGCACAAGCACAAAACACACTGACACTCTCCCTACCTATCCTTCTCTTTCCCTAAACTAAAGGAATCCAGGTTAAGCAAGAAAGAAATAAAAGTCACTGTCCCTGCCTATGCTGCTCTATCCCTGCTCCGGAACACACTACACTAGGCCGCCGTGCTGGCGGCCTTTTATAGTGTGGGGCGTGTACTAAACACCCTCAGCAATAATTGGCCACAGGCATCCTGCCTGTGGCCAATCATTGCTCTCCTCGCTGCCGGCGCTGTGATTGGCCAAGCATGCGGGGTCACAGTGCATGCTTGGCCAATCACAGCGCCTGGATGACACTGCGATGGCGTAGTGCATTGTGGGCCATTCGCGTCACTCGAATTTGGCGCGAACGGCCCAAATCGTTCGATCTTCGTCGAACGTTCGAACAGCCGATGTTCGAGTCGAACGTATGTTCGACTCGAACACGAAGCTCATCCCTACTGATCACCAATGTAAGGGACATTCTTCCCACTGACCACCAATGTAAGGGACATTCTTCTCACTGATCACCAATGTAAGGGGCATTCTTCTCACTGATCACCGATGTAAGGAACATTCTTCCCACTGATCACCAATGTAAGGAACATTCTTCTCACTGATCACCAATGTAAGGAACATTCTTCTCACTGATCACCAATGTAAGGAACATTCTTCCCACTGATCACCAATGTAAGGGACATTCTTCCCACTGATCACCAATGTAAGGCACATTCTTCCCACTGATCACCAATGTAAGGGACATTCTTCCCACTGATCACCAATGTAAGGGACTTTCTTCTCACTGATCACCAATGTAAGGGACATTCTTCCCACTGATCACCAATGTAAGGGACATTCTTCTCACTGATCACCAATGTAAGGAGCATTCTTCTCACTGATCACCAATGTAAGGAACATTCTTCCCACTGATCACCAATGTAAGGGGCATTCTTCTCACTGATCACCAATGTAAGGGACATTCTTCCCACTGATCACCAATGTAACGGACATTCTTCTCACTGATCACCAATGTAAGGAACATTCTTTCCACTGGCCACCAATGTAAGGGACATTCTTCTCACTGATCACCAATGTAAGGAACATTCTTTCCACTGGCCACCAATGTAAGGAACATTCTTCTCACTGATCACCAATGTAAGGGACCTTCTTCCCACTGATCACCAATGTAAGGAACATTCTTCCCACTGATCACCAATGTAAGGGACATTCTTCTCACTGATCACCAATGTAAGGAACATTCTTCCCACTGATCACCAATGTAAGGGACATTCTTCCCACTGATCACCAATGTAAGGGACATTCTTCCCACTGATCACCAATGTAAGGGACATTCTTCCCACTGATCACCAATGTAAGGGACATTCTTCTCACTGATCACCAATGTAAGGGACATTCTTCCCACTGATCACCAATGTAAGGAACATTCTTCCCACTGATCACCAATGTAAGGAACATTCTTCCCACTGATCACCAATGTAAGGGACATTCTTCCAATCATGTATCAACTATCACACTAACGTACATCAATGTTAATGACAATTCCTATACATGTGTACATATGGGGGGGGGGGGGGACTCTGGACAAAGTAATTATTAGAAGTTCCCAGAGACCAGAAAGTAATTGTAAGGGTTCCACCATGATAAAAAGGTTGAGCAAGACCAAACGATGAAGACCCAGGAAGGGGGCAAAACGCGTCAACGTGATCCGCCTGGGTGAAGTGCCCTCAATAGTGTCAGAACAATAAAGTTGTGCCTAACGGAATAGCGGCATGCATCTTCCTAGCTTCCAGACGGGTGCGCGGCTCCGGTCAGAGTCAGTGGATGGGGGGGGGGGGGGGGACTGACGACGGACGCGCCATCTCGCTCTAAACAGTTTTCGGTTTTTAGGATTCCTGCTGTCGACGTTTCGACGGACCCTCATTTCACACTTCCCGTTTTTTAATTGCCGTTCCAGATGTGCGCCAATCAACAAGTCCTCCGAATTTCGCAGAGACGAAAGGCACGCACAGCCACCCCGAGCGGAGAGAGGGAACAGACAGTTCATCAGCGTAATTCACTAATAAAGTTATAGCGAGCGGATGGAGTGCGGCACAGACAAGACCCGCGCCCGTCTCCTCGCTCTGTTCAGCTGCTTCCATGTTTAATTCATGAATCCCGCTAACAACTACACATGCACCGGAGTCTGGCGAAGACACTGCGAGGTGTGCAAGACGAGAGGATTTCATTATACATTATAGCTTCATGTCTGGGGGTTGTGTACAACTCCTAAAACCTGCAATAAAAGATCGCAGGCGAGCCGGAGAGAGGCGGCCGCCATCGACGCCCCCCCCCCCCAGCGCACTTTACGGATTCTACGCATAAAGTAAATGTAAAGCTGAAAACTTTTAAATGACATTCACATGGGAACTGTTGACATCGGAGCGTAGCAGAAACGCGTGCGTGCAGCATGTGGTAAAACGCGTCAGTTTACGGGGACGCGCGTTTGGGTGCAATAAGAAGGAAAAAAGGTAATTTTCTTGCGCTAAAACGTGCAAAGAAATGCGTTGTTCAAAAACAAATCAAAGTCACACGCAGATACAGGCGCTACTTTGGTGCGCTTTTTGGAGCATAGCACAGCCCATACAGGTGAACGGGCTGCCCCACACTGTCGCACAAAAAACACGCAAAATAATGCATTAAAAAAATTGCGTGGCGTCGCTACTAGACATGCGCAGGATGAAAAATTTTTTGGATTCATTATTTAAATCATTTTGTTTACCCCCTTTCATAACCAGGCTATTTTTTGCGCTGCTTTAATTTAACTGACAATTGCGCGGTCAAGCGGCGCTGTACCCAAATAAAATTGATGTCCTTTTTTTCCCACAAATAGAGCTTTATTTTGGTGGTATTTGATCGCCTTCGCGGTTTTTATTTTTTGCGCTATAAACAAAACACGCACCTAAAATTTTGAAAAAAAAATTGAATATTTTTTACTTTTTGCTATAAAAACATATCCCATAAAAAAATAAAAAAAATAAAAAATAATAATAATAATAATTATAATAATAATAATATGCATTTCTTGATACATTTAGGCCAATATATATTCTTCTACATATTTTTGGTAAAAAAAAAAAATCCCAAAAAGCGTATATTGATTGGTTTGCGCAAAAGGTATCTCATCAACAAACTATGGGATCTATTGATGGAATTTTTATTTTTTTTACTCGTAGTCATATCATGTCATCCAGACGTGCTGATCATTTCTCATGGTCAGCGGGTTTCACTGTTTCAGTAGCTTCTTCAGGACAATGTACTGTAGATGGGAGGGTGTGACACTAATTACAGCATATAAATAAATTTGAGTTGGAATTACAATTTATAATAAAAATATCATAATTACATGTATGTTGCTACTGAAATAGATACAGTGCCTTGAAAAAGTATTCATACCCCTTGAAACGTTCCACATTTGTTCATATTACAACCAAAAAATGTAAATGGATTTTATTGGGATTTTATGTGATAGACCAACACAAAGTGGCACATAATTGTGAGGTGGAAGGAAAATGATAAATGGTTTTTACAATTTTTTACAAATAAATATGTGAAAAGTGTGGCATGCATTTGTATTCAGCCCCCTTTATTCTGATACCCCTAACTAAAATCTAGTGGAACCAATTGCCTTCAGAAGTTACCTAATTAGTAAATGGAGTCCACCTGTGGGTAATTTAATCTCAGTATAAATACAGCTGTTCTGAGAAGCCCTCAGAGGTTTGTTATAGAACTTTAGTGAACAAACAACATCATGAAGGCCAAGGAACACACCAGACAGGTCAGGAATAAAGTTGTGGGGAAGTATAAAGCAGGGTTAAGTTATAAAAAAATTACCCCAAGCTTTGAAAATCTCACAGAGCTCTGTTCAATCCATCATCGGAAAATGGAAAGAGTATGGCACAACTGCAAACCTACCAAGACATGGCCGTCCACCTAAACTGACAGGCCGGGCAAGGAGAGCATTCATCAGAGAAGCACCCAAGAGGCCCATGGTAACTCTGGAGGAGCTGCAGAGATCCACAGCTCAGGTGAGAGAATCTGTCCACAGGACAACTACTAGTCGTGCTTCTCCACAAATCTGCCCTTTATAGAAGAGTGACAAGAAGAAAGACATTGGTGAAAGAAAGTCATAAGAAGTCCTGTTTGCAGTTTGTGAGAAGCCATGTGGGGGACACAGCAAACATGTGGGGGACACAGCAATCATGTGGGGGACACAGCAAACATGTGGGGGACACAGCAAACATGTGGAAGAAGGTGCTCTGGTCACATGAGACCAAAATTCAACTTTTTGGCCTTAAAGCAAAGCGCTATGTGTGGTGGAAAACTAACACTGCACATCACCCTGAACATACCATCCCCACCGTGAAACATGGTGGTGGCAGCATCATGTTGTGGGGATGATTTTCTTCAGCAGGGACAGGGAAGCTGGTCAGAGTTGATGGGAAGATGAATGGAGCCAAATACAGGACAATCTTAGAAGAAAACCTGTTAGAGTCTGCAAAAGACTTGAGACTGGGGGGTGGAGGTTCACCTTCCAGCAGGACAACGACCCTAAACATACAGCCAGAGCTACAATGGAGTGGTTTAGATCAAAGCATATTCATGTGTTAGAATGACCCAGTCACAGTCCAGACCTAAATCACATTGAGAATCTGTGGCAAGACTTGAAAATTGCTGATCACAGACGCTCTCCATCCAATCTGACAGAGCTTGGGATATTTTGCGAAGAAGAATGGGGGAAAATGTCTCTCTCTAGATGTGCAAAGCGGAAGAAGCTACCGTACCAGTGAAACGCGTTGGCCATGAGAAATGACAAGTACATCTGGATGACAATGATATGGCTACTAATTTTGCTACAAGGCTGGACTCTAAACTTGGCACACATGTAGCCCCACTCTTCCTCTACAAGTGTGCAAAGTTTGTTGTCCAGTGGACCTATGGCCGGGGAGCACCAATTTTTCAAACTCGGGCACCCCTTCCATAGACTCCCATGTTAAATGGTTATTTCTCCGGTGAATTTGGGGACCTGGTACCGGCCGGTCGAAGATCTCCTGGACCCGAAACTTGGCACACATGTAGCCACATTTCCCCTCTATAAGTGTGCAAAGTTTTTTGTCTGGGGGACCTACGGCCGGGGAGCACCAATTTTTCAAACCCGGGCACCCCTTCCATAGACTCCCATGTTAAACGTCAGTCTAGTCATGGACACAGTGAGGCATGGACACAGTGAGGCATGGGCACAGTGAGGCAAAGTGAGGCACAGTGAGGCATGGACACAGTGAGGCACAGTGAGGCATGCACATGGACACAGTGAGGCATGCAGATGGACACCCTAGGCTTATACTCGAGTCAATAAGTTTTCCCATTTTTTGGTGGTAAAATTGGGTGCCTCGGCTTATATTCGAGTAAATACGGTATGCCTATTAGTGGCTTTTTATGTGTTCCTATAAATAAAAAATAATAATAATAAAAAATAATCAATAATTAAGAACGAAATGTTATATTTTACATATACAAATACGTCTCATGCTGTTCCATTAAAAATCTATTTTATACCGTACAATGTTGCTTCATAGTTTCAGGTTGGAGGACACTTGTCACCTTTAGGTTTTTATAGTGTGAACTACAAGGACGGCCGAGCGGAATTTTTGCGAGGTGGCGAGGGAAGAGGCAGTGGCACGGAATGTAAGGTGTTAGCTTTCCTAAGGGTCGGGCTGAGGGGTAGGCAGAAGAGGGCCACCATGGGTGCGTCAGCAGCAGGACAGGACCTGCAGAAGTAGTCCCCACTTCACAGGGGGGCAGACATAACCCAAAGCCGAGTCTTCCCCCATCTGCGAGCCGTTGAGGTCTTCAGCATGTCGGCAGCTCGGCAGTGTCAGAAGACAAACTGGCAGTGACAGGAGCGTTTAGAGATTTTCATGTGGCCCTGGCTCGGCGGCCCTCATTGGCTGCGCTCCTGCCTTTCTCACGCAGCGACAATCGGGTCGCATCAGGGGTCAGCAAGTTTTAGCTTCTAGCCCTGTTTTTTTTTTTTTTCCAGAGTCAACTGTAAAATGCCTGGAATAATGAGCGCCTCGTGGCCGGGGATCCTGGGAATCAGACACGTCCTGATCGGAGCAGTCACTTTGTGTTTGCGCTGTGGCGTCCCTGCGAGCTGAACGCATGCCAAATGCTATAAGACGAGGCGGCGTGTGAGCTCCGAGACGATGACACTAACAAGGAAATTAGGGAAGGCCCAACAAACGCCATTTGTGTTCAATACAACCCGCCTCACCTTTTATTTTTTTGAAGATTTTTTTTTTTATTTTTTATTCCGATCTTTTCGGTAAAAATAAATAAAAAGGGGAGAATGATCTGTGCGAACAGTTGGCGGGCCGGCTTATTTTTCCGGGAACGTAATTAAAAGCATGTTGCGGCGTCTACTTAAGACATCAACTTTTCTCAAGGCTGTCTTGTCCGCCGTGCTTTTAAAAAACAAAGACGCTCGTATTGGCGGAATGCCCTTAATTAATCATCGGAGACTTTTCCACAGCGCGAAGAACGAGGTGGGGGTGGACGCTTCATTTATTTTTTGGACGATTCATCAATGTTCCCGTTTCGACAAATTATGGTCACCTCTGCTACCAGTACATGGGCTGGGGGTTCTCCCGTACTAACATGCACGAGCTGGTGCGTTTTCAGGCTATAAAACGGAAAAAAGGGGCATGAAAAGGACACCATCCTATATCATGTGACTGTAGTAATCAACTAGTTTCTTGTAATGGCTTTTGAAGTATATGCCCTTTCCAGCTGCTTATCAACATCAAAGCAGGGGGATACTTCAAGAGCCATTATAGGGGTTTGAAACCCTCAGAAATAACGCATGTTGATCATTAAACCCCAACTCCAGGCAAAAAAAAAAAAATACCCTCTTGCAATGGGGCCCCCACCCCTGAACTGCAGGGGTTCAATGCTCGTTATGTCTAGGAGAAATCTCTTATGGAGCAGAACCCCACATCCAGTCTCCCACAGCCTCCTCTCTAAGCTTCTCATGGTCACACACTGGCTCCCCAGGTTATTAGCCCTGCATTGTACAGGACGATGGCGGGGCACCAACCACAGACCAGAGCTTCCGGGAGAAGGGGGCAGCACTACAACCAGCTGGAGCAAGGGATAGGTTTATTTCTTGGCGTAGTTGGCAGGATGGAGCGGGGGATAGGTTTTTTTCTTGGTGTAGTCGGCAGGACAGAGCGGGGGACAGGTTTTTTCCTTGGTGTGGTTGGTCGGCAGGATGAAGCGGGGGTTAGGTTTTTTCCTTGGTGTGGTCGGCAGGACGGAGCGGGGGATAGGTTTTTTCTTGGTGTAGTCGGCAGGATGGAGCGGGGGATACGTTTTTTTCTTGGTGTAGTCGGCAGGACGGAGCGGGGGATACGTTTTTCCTTGATGTGGTCGGCAGGATGGAGCGGGGGATAGGTTTTTTTCTTGGTGTAGTCGGCAGGACGGAGCGGGGATAGGTTTCTTCCTTGGTGTGGTCGGCAGGATGGAGTGGGGGATAGTTTTTTTCCTTGGTGTGGTCGGCAGGATGGAGCGGGGGATAGGTTTCTTCCTTGGTGTGGTCGGCAGGATGAAGCGGGGATAGGTTTTTTCCTTGGTGTGGTCAGCAGGATGGAGTGGGGGATGGGTTTCTTCCTTGGTGTGGTCGGCAGGATGGAGCGGGGGATAGGTTTCTTCCTTGGTGTGGTCGGCAGGATGGAGCGGGGGATAGGTTTTTTTCCTTGGTGTGGTCGGCAGGATGAAGCGGGGGATAGGTTTTTTTTTGGTGTAGTCGGCAGGATGGAGCAAGGGATAGTTTTTTTCTTTTCTTGGTGTAGTCGGCAGGATGGAGCAGGGGATAGGATTTTTTCTTGGTGTGGTCAGCAGGATGGCGTGGGGGATAAGTCTCTTTTTTGGTGGGGTAGTCAGCAGGATGGAGCGGGGATACGTTTTTTCTTGGTGTGGTCGGCAGGATGGAGCGGGAGATAGGTATCTTTCTTAGTGTAGTCGGCAGGATGGAGCGTCGGATACGGGTTTTTTTTGCTGGGGTAGTGGGCAGGATGGAGCGGGGGATAGGTTTTTTTCTTGTTGTAGTCAGCAGGATGGAGCAGGGGATAGGGTTGCTTTCTTCTTGAAATAGTCAGCAGGGTGGAGTGTTTTTTTTTGCATAGTTGGCAGGATGGAGCAGGTGATAGGTTTGGTTTTTTGGGGGGCGTAGTCGGGAGGATGGAGCAGGGGATAGGTTTGTTTTTTTGCGGGGGGCATAGTTGGCAGGATGGAGCACAGGAGGTGTTGTTTATTCCTATGAGGGCCACCGGGACCTACATGGTAACGTTTCAGTATATCTAGTTTCAAACCCAGCGTGAACTTCCACCGGTAGCGAGCTTGGCACAGTGACGCGAAGAGAAAATCAAAGACGACTTAGGCCTCACTTGCAATGCGCCCCCCCCCTCGAGGTGGTCTCATCCCATCACCTAGAAGTAGACGAGGCTTCCACATAACAGCTTGTATGTAAATGGCTCGCCAACGTGTACAATAAAAACCCGCGCGGCGCAGTCTGCTGCCTTCATACATGAATTATCATAATATTTGGGAAGTAAATGAGACGCGTTCCCCCTTGGAGGGAGAGGAACGCACATAAAGCTCCACCGTGATGTGAAACCTACACGTGTAACGAGGAGGATTAAGAGGAAGTCGGGGAGGGGGAGCGACCTTGTGAACGGGCCGAAAAGTGATGAGCCTGAAAGATATTATTCCGCACAAAGTGCCGCGGATTGGAGTTGTTTTAAAGGGACGAGTGATCGCGCTGGGAGCTATAAAAGTCTTCTCCAGATAAATTAGCAGTCAGGTGGAATGGCTCTGTGGAGATCAATACTGAACAAGCCCAGCCAAGACATTATACAACCCAATATAGAGGGCGGGGGATCATTAACAGACCAGATCCCATAGAAGGAGCGCTGTGTACACTGCTAGCATTACCCCGCCACACTTCCGATACATTGTAAACCTTCAGAACTCTATATCTCAGCTGACCCAGAGGAAGGCAAAAAAATCCTTATAAAACATGGGGGCCAATCCCATCCAAGAGGGTAAAAAGTTCCATCCCTGATTGGTCGTTTGGAAATGTGGTCACCCTAGTAACAATGCCACCTGAAGTGCAACAATGAGCAGTAAAATGACTTAAACTATAAACCCCCGGAGGCTGAACTGCCAGAGTGCACTAATGGCGGCTATGCTAGGCCTAAATCTGTCTGGTAAGCACTGTTTACAAAGTTTAAAGCATGAGAAATATGTGGGGTAGGATTGGTGTGCAGATTTTTTGACAGGGGCGGTCCTCTAGATATCTCTTCTTCTGCTGGCTATCGTTGGAGCCCTTTAACCAGTTCCCTTACGCGCTATAGCTGAAAGATGGCTACAGCGCGGTCCTCCAGTACTGGGAAGATGTCCATAGACCTCCTCTCGTGCGCCCCCTGGAGTGCAATCTGTGGGGTAAAGGGCCAATCAAATCAAAGATTATTGTCTTCAGAAATTCTGGTCATCAAACATGCTTCTCCAGAGGCTGAAAAAATCCCCATAGAGAAATTTTGCTTTTGTCTGATCTTGGTCTGGTCTTGCTTTGGTCTGGTCTTGGTCTGGTCTTGGTCTGGTATTCTCTAGCCTTGGTCTTGTCAGTCTTTGGTCTGGTCTGGTCTTGCTTTGGTCTGGTCTTGGTCTGGTATTGTCTAGCCTTGGTCTTGTCAGTCTTTGGTCTGGTCTTGTCTGGCCTTTGTTTGGCCTAGTCTTGTCTGGCCTTGGTTTGGCCTGGGTCTTGTCTGGCCTGGGTTTGGCCTGGGTCTTGTCTGGCCTGGGTTTGGCCTGGGTCTTGTCTGGCCTGGGTTTGGCCTGGGTCTTGTCTGGCCTGGGTTTGGCCTGGGTCTTGTCTGGCCTGGGTTTGGCCTGGGTCTTGTCTGGCCTGGGTTTGGCCTGGGTCTTGTCTGGCCTGGGTTTGGCCTGGGTCTTGTCTGGCCTGGGTTTGGCCTGGGTCTTGTCTGGCCTGAGTTTGGCCTGGGTCTTGTCTGGCCTGGGTTTGGCCTGGGTCTTGTCTGGCCTGGGTTTGGCCTGGGTCTTGTCCGGCCTGGGTTTGGCCTGGGTCTTGTCCGGCCTGGGTTTGGCCTGGGTCTGGGCCTGGGTTTGGCCTGGGTTTGGCCTGGGTCTTGTCCGGCCTGGGTTTGGCCTGGGTCTTGTCCGGCCTGGGTTTGGCCTGGGTCTTGTCCGGCCTGGGTTTGGCCTGGGTCTTGTCCAGCCTGGGTTTGGCCTGGTCTTGTCCGGCCTTGGTTTGGCCTGGTCTTGTCCGGCCTTGGTTTGGCCTGGTCTTGTCCGGCCTTGGTTTGGCCTGGTCTTGTCCGGCCTTGGTTTGGCCTGGTCTTGTCCGGCCTTGGTTTGGTCTGGTCTTGTCTGGCCTTGGTTTGGCCTGGTCTTGTCCGGCCTTGGTTTGGCCGGGTCTTGTCTAGCCTTGGTTTGGCCGGGTCTTGTCTAGCCTTGGTTTGGCCGGGTCTTGTCTGGCCTTGGTTTGGCCTGGTCTTGCCTGGCCTTGGTTTGGTCTGGTCTGGTCTTGCCTGGCTTTGGTTTGGTCTAGTCTGGTCTTGCCTGGGTTTGGTTTGGTTTGCTCTGGTCTTGCCTTGGTCTGGTCAGTCTTTGGTCTCCTTCTTCTCCACAGGTCAGTAGATTATTGTGTTCAGAGCTTCTGGTCATCCAAGTCTAAAAATATATCCCAGAGTATCTCCCAAGCTAAAAATGTATTTGAAGTTTTTATTTCGAATGAAAAGTAAATGTATGTAATGTTTTGTTTGTCTTTACAAAATCGATTTGCATTCTGGAGAAAAAAAAAAACTAAACAAAAACCAGGAGATATTCTAGGCACACTCCAGCCTTTGTCGCTATCGCAGCCGACATTTTCTCCGGGGCACAGACGAGACTGCGAAGCGCAGAAACTTTGAACTGCGTGAAGAAAGTTTTGAATAAATAAAATATTGTCTGTGCCGCTGGCTCTTGCTCTATGACTGATATACGTCCGCTTATAAAAGGAATGCTCTGGCAGAGGCACAGCTGGATATTAGACATTTCAAGAAGAGCGATATGAATAGCCTTCCGTCAAAAAATAAAAAAAAAAGTGGCATAATTTGTTGGTGCTGATTTGTAATGTTAAATAAAGCAATCAAGAGGCCAGGATGCAAATTTCTCCGTGTGCACAGGGAGCCTGGAGAATTCCTCCAAATTTTATGATTAAACATTAGAAAGTTAAACGAGGGTTCAGCCTGGAAATATAAATACGCATTTCTGTTATTGCTGACGAGGATTTCAGAGTGCGTCTGCTGGAGAACTTAAAATAGAACCCAGAAGTTGAAAGAAGCTTACAGCGTCCTGCTTTCTGGATATGTGTGCGATCGTCAGACTTCCTGGCGATTATCCAACGGACGATGAAAACACACCAGCCGGCAGGGAGAAGATATCCATCAGATGAAGATCAACTTCCATCGGTGACAGGAACGAGGCAACCACCCAGATCTCTGCATGTGAGGGGGGGGGGGGGGGGAGATCTGATGGCGGATAATCTGAGCTTGTACAGGTTAGGGACCGATCACACCAGTGCATGGGACAGGTTAGGGACCGATCACACCAGTGCATGGGACAGGTTAGGGACCGATCACACCAGTGCATGGGACAGGTTAGGGACCGATCACACCAGTGCATGGTACATGTTAGAGACCGATCACACCAGGGCATTGGACAGGTTAGAGACTGTTCACACCACCGGTGCTTGGTACAGGTTAGGGACCGATCACACCAGTGCAAGGTACAGGTTAGGGACCGATCACACCAGTGCATTGTACAGGTTAGGGACCGATCACACCAGTGCATTGGACAGGTTAGGGACCGATCACACCAGTGCATTGGACAGGTTAGCGACCGATCACACCAGTGCATTGGACAGGTTAGAGACTGTTCACACCACCAGTGCATGGTACAGGTTACGGACCGATCACACCAGTGCATGGTACAGGATAGAGACTGTTCACACCACCAGTGCATTGGACAGGTTAGGGACCGATCACACCAGTGCATTGGACAGGTTAGGGACCGATCACACCAGTGCAAGGTACAGGTTAGGGACCGATCACACCAGTGCAAGGTACAGGTTAGGGACCGATCACACCAGTGCAAGCTACAGGTTAGGGACCGATCACACCAGTGCAAGGTACAGGATAGAGACTGTTCACACCACCAGTGCATTGGACAGGTTAGGGACCGATCACACCAGTGCATTGGACAGGTTAGGGACCGATCACACCAGTGCAAGGTACAGGTTAGGGACCGATCACACCAGTGCATGGGACAGGTTAGGGACCGATCACACCAGTGCATGGGACAGGTTCGGGACCGATCACACCAGTGCATGGGACAGGTTAGGGACTGTTCACACCAGTGCAAGGTACAGTTAAGTGACCATTTCACACCAGTGCATGGTACAGGTTAGGGACCATTCACACCAGTGCATCGTGCATGCTACCGACCAGTTCATACCAGTTCAATAAACAAGATAAGGACTGTTCACACCAGTGCAGTGTACATGCTAGGGACCGTTCACACAAGTTAGGTTGTTAAAACATTGGGCAAGTTTAGTACTTTTTGGCTCCTCTGTGATCAGTGGGGAAGTTGTTGATTGCTTTTGGCTGTTCTAGATCTCATAGTCTGCAGGTTTGATTGCACTCCCCTGCCTTCCAGAGTGTTGAGCAAGGCGAATGGGCAGCCTGATCATTTATTGTTCTTCAGCCAATCCCTGGGGAGGCGTGCCCAGAAGAGAGGCCCTGGAGAGACCTATAAATAGTCTGAGATTTAGAGCTGAAGGGCTCTTCTCCCTTTTGGAGGGAATCCATTAGTTTGGGTGGGGGGTGGCTACCCCCACCTGCAGCAGATATCCCGAGTCCAGCTATTTTTCATTCGGGGCCCAGATGTGGCACAGATGGGGGGTTCTATCGCCAATGATCCACTTCTGAAACAAATCAAGAGAACCCTCATCTAAAACAGTCACTGTTTTCAACTGGCGAATCTCTGATGGTTCACCATTGGCTCCCAAGGAGGTTTGCCACTCTTATCTCCCCAACTATGTCCACTTTCAATGGCCTACAGATGGGAATCTTAGCCTACAATCCTCTGTACATGAATTGGCAAACCATCATACACCCTGAAAAACTGGAGGAGAATCTGGCTGGATCCCAGCACTCTGTTTTCTGTGAGCCCCTTTATACTTTCGCAGAGCGATCACTAAAACTAACTAAAAACGATTTCCTTCTGACCTAGATCTGACCCCCAGCGTGATAACAATGGTGAGTACATTCTCCCGAAATCCAATGTCAGGAGGATAATCCCCTCAACAGGAGTGATAAATGAATTTCAGCTGCAATGTATCCCAGGCCAGGGCACAGCCTTTCCTCCTCCTTCCTCGCCTGGTGGGAAGAGAGGACTTGGAATGCCGGGAGAATCTCACTTCACTCCAAAGTATGCCGGAATCAGCCCCCAGAATCTGTCCTAAGGAGGATCTCCAGACAAATGGCCTTCCTCATGTATGTGGATTTCATCAGAAGACGGCAATTGTTTTTATCAGTTCAACCTGGGATGACCATAGCGCTACACAATACGTGTACGAGGACCATAGCGCTACACCATACGTGTACGAGGACCATAGCGCTACACCACACGTGTACGAGGACCATAGCGCTACACCATACGTGTACGAGGACCATAACACTACAACACACGTGTACGAGGACCATAGCGCTACACCACACGTGTACGAGGACCATAGCGCTACACCACACGTGTACGAGGACCATAGCGCTACACAATACGTGTACGAGGACCATAGCGCTACACCATACGTGTACGAGGACCATAGCGCTACACCACACGTGTACGAGGACCATAGCGCTACACCACACGTGTACGAGGACCATAGCACTACACCATACGTGTACGAGGACCATAGCGCTACACCACACGTGTACGAGGACCATAGCGCTACACCACACGTGTACGAGGACCATAGCGCTACACCACACGTGTACGAGGACCATAGCGCTACACCACACGTGTACGAGGACCATAGCACTACACCACACGTGTACGAGGACCATAGCGCTACACCACACGTGTACGAGGACCATAGCACTACACCATACGTGTACGAGGACCATAGCGCTACACCACACGTGTACGAGGACCATAGCACTACACCATACGTGTACGAGGACCATAGCGCTACACCACACGTGTACGAGGACCATAGCACTACACAATACGTGTACGAGGACCATAGCACTACACAATACGTGTACGAGGACCCTAGCGCTACACCACACGTGTACGAGGACCATAGCACTACACCATACGTGTACGAGGACAATAGCGCTACACCACACGTGTACGAGGACCATAGCGCTACACCACACGTGTACGAGGACCATAGCGCTACACCACACGTGTACGAGGACCATAGCACTACACCACATGTGTACGACAGTGTTGGCAACCGTCCGTATTTTTACGGACAGCCCGTAAAAACGGGCACTTCCCCCCCATACGTAAATGTCCGTAGTTGCGGAAATGTGCCAGTAAAAATAGCCAAGATCGGTTCGGCTTGGAACTGCGCATGCTCAGTTCCAGAGCTTACTGAGCCGAGCATATGCTGTATTCGGCCGACGGATTTCACAGAGGCTGTGCCGCGCGGCGCCGGCGAGTGATGTATAAGGACATCCCGCCAGGCGCGCACGCACCAGAATTTTAAATCTGTAACTAACCAGGAGGACGGAGGAGCACAGCACTGGAGCAGGAGTCAGGACTCAGAGGCTGAGCAGCACGCGGCGGCGGAATGGAGGAGCCTGCTGCATCCAGGCAATACAAAGTTCACAGGGGAGTCGGGGCGGACAGAGTGACAGACAGCCCAGCCGACAGTGACATCAGGTGATGGTGGCAGAGGGGGATCCGATGGAGGCAGAGGGTGATGGTGGCACCGCAGAGGGGGACGATGGAGGCAAGGGGAGATTGGAGGCAGGGGGTGATGGTGGCACCACAGAGGGGGATGGAGGCAGGGGGAGATTGGAGGCAGGGGGTGATCCAGGCGCTGTGATTGGCCAAGCATGCACTGTGACCCCGCATGCTTGGCCAATCACAGCGCCGGCAGCGAGGAGAGCAATGATTGGCCACAGGCAGGATGCCTGTGGCCAATTATTGCTGAGGGTGTTTAGTACACACCCCACACTATAAAAGGCCGCCAGCACGGCGGCCTAGTGTAGTGTGTTCCGGAGCAGGGAAAGACAAGCATAGGCAGGGACAGTGACATTTATTTATTTCTTGCTTAACCTGGATTCCTTTAGTTTAGGGAAAGAGAAGGATAGGTAGGGAGAGTGTCAGTGTGTTTTACTGTGCGAGTCCTTGTTTCTAGGGACAAAGAAGGAAAGTGAGGGGAATTCTCCTTGTGCTATAGTGTGCTTTAAAAAAACATTTTTTCTAGGGACAGAAAACTCTAGGTAGGGAGAGTGTCAGTTTCTTTCACTGTGCCAGTCCTTGTTTCTAGGGACAAAGAAGGAAAGTGAGGGGAATTCTCCTTGTGCTATAGTGTGCTTTAAAAAAACATTTTTTCTAGGGACAGAAAACTCTAGGTAGGGAGAGTGTCAGTTTCTTTCACTGTGCCAGTCCTTGTTTCTAGGGACAAAGAAGGAAAGTGAGGGGAATTCTCCTTGTGCTATAGTGTGCTTTAAAAAAACATTTTTTCTAGGGACAGAAAACTCTAGGTAGGGAGAGTGTCAGTTTCTTTCACTGTGCCAGTCCTTGTTTCTAGGGACAAAGAAGGAAAGTGAGGGGAATTCTCCTTGTGCTATAGTGTGCTTTAAAAAAACATTTTTTTCTAGGGACAGAAAACTCTAGGTAGGGAGAGTGTCAGTTTCTTTCACTGTGCCAGTCCTTGTTTCTAGGGACAAAGAAGGGAAGTGAGGGGAATTCTCCTTGTGCTATAGTGTGCTTTAAAAAAACATTTTTTCTAGGGACAGAAAACTCTAGGTAGGGAGAGTGTCAGTTTCTTTCACTGTGCCAGTCCTTGTTTCTAGGGACAAAGAAGGAAAGTGAGGGGAATTCTCCTTGTGCTATAGTGTGCTTTAAAAAAACATTTTTTTCTAGGGACAGAAAACTCTAGGTAGGGAGAGTGTCAGTTTCTTTCACTGTGCCAGTCCTTGTTTCTAGGGACAAAGAAGGAAAGTGAGGGGAATTCTCCTTGTGCTATAGTGTGCTTTAAAAAAACATTTTTTCTAGGGACAGAAAACTCTAGGTAGGGAGAGTGTCAGTTTCTTTCACTGTGACAGTCCTTGTTTCTAGGGACAAAGAAGGAAAGTGAGGGGAATTCTCCTTGTGCTATAGTGTGCTAAAGCATTCCTCATCAACCATCTTTGAAATCCTTGTTTTTTGGACAGTCAGGGAAATTGTCGTTGTGCTATTCTGTGCAAAAGCAATAATCCTCAACCATATTTAGAAATCCTTAAGTAAAGGGACAGAGAAGGACACCTGAAGGTAGCCCTTATTGCTTTTTTCCCATCTCCCTGCAGGCCATCTATTAGAATGTCTGGAAGGCAAACAAGGAGAGGCAGACAGTCAGGAGGCAATAAAAGAGGGCAAGCAGGCTCTGTGTCTGGGGGCAACAGTGCTGGTCGTGGACGCGGTGCATTGTCATCAGCACATGGCCATGGGACACGCTTGTCCTTCTTTTCGGCAGCTGGACATGTTGAGCCACATCATGCCGAAGACTTGGTAGAGTGGATGACCAAGCCCTCCTCCTCCTCCTCCTCCTCTCTCACCCAGGCTCAGGGTACTGGCAAAGCAGCTGCCAAAGCGTCCTCTTCCCTGGTATCAATGTCAGACTCATCATCAGTCACTCCTTCCCTAGACCCACCATGTCCTCCTCCTGAGGAGTCCCCCGAACTGTTTGAGCACAGTGTTGGGTACATGCTCCAGGAGGATGCCCAGCGTTTCGAAGGGTCTGATGATGAAACCCAGCTACAGGAAGGCAGTAGCGTGAGAGCAGACAGAGGGGATGCTCAAGAAGGACACCAATCTGGCAGTCATGTTCCAGCAGCTGCAGCATACTGCCAGATTGGCTCCAGTGATGAGGAGGGAGGGGATGATGAGGTCACTGACTCCACGTGGGTGCCTAATAGGAGAGAGGAGGAGGAGGAGGATGAGGAGGAGGCACATCTCCAACGAGGCAGGATGCCCTTTGGTGGCCAGCGTAAGGGCAGTACACCGACGGAATCACACCGCAGAGCTCCGCCTGTGCAGGGCGCAGCCTCTGCCCGTCATTCAAAAAGTTCCTTGGTGTGGGCCTTTTTTGAGGCTAGTGCATCAGATCGCACAGCTGCTGTTTGCAACATATGTCTCAAGCGTATATCGCGTGGCCAAAACATCAGCCGCTTGGGTACCACATGCCTGACCAGACATATGTTGACCTGCCATGCAGCTCGTTGGCAAGCCTACCTCAAAGACCCACACCAAAGAACAAAGCGGACCTCTCCTTGCACCGCATCAGCTGGGATCTCCAACCCCACTATAACTTCAGTCCTCTCTGAAACATGCACTGAGAGGAATGAAGGTGTAGAATTAGGTGTGTCACAGCCAAGTACTTGCGGCCACTCTGCTAGCAGTACACTGACGTCCGATTCTAGCAGGCAAATTTCCCTGCCCCAGCTGCTGGACCGTCGAAAGAAGTTCACTCCCAGCCATCCACATGCCCAGCGGTTGAATGCTAGCTTGGCTAAATTGCTAGCGCTTCAACTGCTGCCTTTTCAGTTGGTAGACTCGGCCCCCTTCCGTGAGTTTGTGCAATGTGCGGTTCCTCAGTGGCAGGTTCCCAAACGCCACTTTTTCTCACGGAAGGCTATTCCGGCTCTCTACCGGCATGTGGAAGGCAATGTCTTGGCCTCGCTGGACAGGGCGGTCAGCGGTAAGGTGCATATTACCGCTGACTCATGGTCCAGCAGGCATGGACAGGGACGTTACCTTTCTTTCACGGCCCATTGGGTCACTCTTTTGGCAGCTGGGAAGGATGCAGGACAAGGTGCAGTAGTGTTGGAGGTTGTTCCACCGCCACGCCTCCAAAATGCTACTACTGGTTGTGACACACCTCTCTCCTCCACCCCCTCCTCTTCTTCTTCCTCCATGGCCTCTTCCTGTGGTTTGTCCTATGAACCAGCGGTGCTCCGTAGCCGTTCACGGGGCTACGCAAGTACGCAGGCAAAAAGATGCCATGCCGTACTTGCGCTGGTGTGTTTGGGGGACAGAAGCCACACTGGGGCAGAGGTCCTGTCTGCTCTGCAGGGCCAGGCCGAGAGGTGGTTGACGCCACGCCAGCTTAAGCCAGGAATGGTGGTTTGCGACAATGGCACCAACCTCCTCTCCGCCCTCCGACAGGGACAACTGACCCATGTGCCCTGTGTGGCTCACGTCCTTAACCTGGTGGTGCAGCGGTTCTTGGGCAGGTACCCGGGCTTACAGGATGTCCTGAGGCAGGCCAGGAAAGTCTGTGTGCATTTCCGCAGATCTTATAATGCCAGTGCTCGCCTGGCTGAGCTGCAAAAGGAGTTGAACCTGCCCAAGAACCGCCTTATATGTGACATGCCCACCAGGTGGAACTCAACGTTGGCCATGCTGCAGCGGCTGCACACGCAGCAGAGGGCCATCAATGAGTACCTGTGCGACTACGGCACCAGGACAGGGTCAGGGGAGCTTGGTTTTTTTTCTCCACGCCAGTGGGGCATGATCAGGGATGCATGCACTGTCCTGGCACCATTTGAGGAGGCCACGAGGATGGTGAGCAGTGACAGTGCATGCATCAGTGACACTATACCTCTTGTCCACCTGTTGGAGCACACGCTGCGTGGAATAATGGACAGGGCACTTGAGGCAGAACAGAGGCAGGAAGAGGAGGACTTCCTTGCCTCTCAAGGCCCCCTTTACCCAGACAGTGTTCCTTCTGTCCCACCCATCGCACAGGAAGAGGAGGAGGAGGAGGAGGAGGAGGAGGATTGTGTCAGCATGGAGGTGGAGGCTGGCACTCAGCATCATCAGCAGCAGTCTTTTAGGGATGATTTACAGTCCCAAGAAACCAGTGGACTTGTACGTGGCTGGGAGGAGGTGGCTGCGGATCATGTCGTCCTTAGTGACCCAGAGGACTCCGGAGCGAATGCCTCAGCAAACCTACGCTGCATGGCCTCCCTGATCCTGCAAAGTCTGCGGAAGGATCCTCGTATTCTTCGGATCAAGGAGAGGGACCATTACTGGCTGGCCACTCTCCTTGATCCACGGTACAAGGGTAAGGTTGCGGACCTTATGTTACCGTCGCAGAGGGAGCAGAGGATGAGACAACTCCGGGAGGCCTTGCAGAAAGGTCTGTGCAACGCGTTCCCAGAGACTGGGAGGTTACAAACTCCTGGTCCTGGACAACGAGTTGCTGAGGCTTCGGCCAGTCAAAGAAGGAGCGGTGGGGAAGGTGGCCGTCTGACCGATGCGTTCAGACAATTCTTTAGTCCGCAGCCCCAAAGTATGATCGGTTCCAGCAACCATCGCCAGCGTCTGATAAACATGGTGCAGGAATATCTAGGGGCAAGGTCAGACTTGGACACCTTCCCCACCGAAAATCCTCTGGCTTACTGGGTCTTGAGGATGGATCACTGGCCAGAGCTTGCACAGTATGCAATTGAGCTACTGGCCTGTCCTGCATCCAGCGTTCTTTCGGAACGCACATTCAGTGCTGCTGGAGGATTTGTCACGGATCACAGGGTGCGCCTGTCCACCGACTCGGTTGATCGACTGACTTTCATCAAGATGAACCAGTCTTGGATCACCACCAGCTACCACACACCTGATGCTGATATAACAGACTAATTGATTTTAACATGTCACATCCCTTCAAGACTGATGCTGATGCTGAGTGCCTGTGCTGTTATGTTGACTGGCTATCCTCCTCCTCCGAGTCCTCAATGATACGATTGATGATGATAGCTTGGAAGATCATTTTTGTTTATGGGTGCCGCCACCAGTGGCTAAGGCCCAATTTCTTTCTCGTACATCACGGGACACAGAGCGACATAGTCATTACTAATGGGTTATATAGATACCGTCAGGTGCTGGCACTGGCAACTTCCAAAACCGGAAGTACCCTCCCCTATATAAGCCCCTCCCATCCGGGAGCACCTCAGTTTTTTGCCAGTGTCTAAGGTGTTGGCCAAGAAGAAACATGTGTTTTTCACTGAGCTTGCGTACAGGTTCTTTTGGGCCTCAGTAAGCTATTCCGGATCCGACCAAAAAAGCTTCATAGCTAAACGGTCGGTACCCGGGCCTTGCAGAGAAGAGCAAGGTTTTGCCTGTAATGCTTCTCTTAGGAGAGCTGGACCCTGGGATCCAGAGCTCTGGTCATACCCACGACCAAGATGTTTTCTGTGCAGGGTGCTATACAGGTCCAGGGGAGTGGAATCCTTGGGAACCCGGTCCCTGAAAGTTTGATTACAATGCCTGCCGTGATAGGTGAAGTTTGGGCTTTTGTGGACCAAACAAAGTCCTGCGGCGGGGAACAGGTAAGTGGGGGCCCCCAGGAACTTGGTTCTATTGGGGGACCCCCAAGCCTAATTTGTCTTTCTGTCTGTTACCTAACGGTATTCCCGCTAATATTCTGTGTATGCCTGTTACTACTGAGAAAATGTAAAAATTTTAATAGTAGGCAAGAAAAAAAAATAAAAAAAAAATGTAAGACCGCGGTACCTGTGTTAGACACTAGAGGCCGCTATGGTTCTTTTTCTTGTAATGTGGATTTTTTTCTTCCAGAATTAAATCCAGGCAGTTGGTATGTTCTCTGCTGGGAAGCTGTCTCCTCTGCCCTGTTGCTGCGCTCATCCATCCCCGGGCCCTGCGGCAAAGGGACCCTGGCTCCCATCTAGCTCCTGGTTGTTTTCAAAAAAGGCGCCGAAGGCGCACGTGCCCGCGCGCGTGCACGCGCCTCTATTCATAGAGGCGATCTGGAAAAAGGGGCGGAGCGGGTGGATGACGCTCAGGTGTGCGCCGCGGCGCTACTGCGCATGTGCGGGCGTCCAGCGTGTTTTGAAGCACATTATAGCTGGCTGTTGAAGTGCACAGACAGAGCTAGCAACAATATAAAGGCACATAGAGGCGGTTGATGCAGGCATCCCCTAGAAAGGCACTTTAGTAGACACCAACTGTGATATAGCAGCAATTGTGCTAGACTATTCTCAGTAAAAGTGGTGTATTACGGCTGGAATACCTCAGCTTTAGGCTTAGGAATATGCCGTCCAGAAGCTCCGGAACTGAATCTTCCAGGAAGCAAAGGGGGTCTCATCGGGCTCTGAGGATCTTGGGCATACTTCTGCTGCACCAGTCTCCC
The DNA here is from genome assembly GCA_029206835.1 of Rana muscosa. Taxonomy (NCBI): domain Eukaryota; kingdom Metazoa; phylum Chordata; class Amphibia; order Anura; family Ranidae; genus Rana; species Rana muscosa. Next base: position 313,424,761 of record CM055128.1, read on the forward strand.
CTGAAGTTCAGAGGTAAGTGACCGTAGAGACCCCGCAGGGGTACTTGGTACTGTGGCTGTCCTCAGTTCACCTGCTCCTGTGTATGTAACAGAGGAGGTTTTTTCCTCAGCTCTGGGAGGATTAGAGAGAGATTGTCAACATTGATCGGTGCCTCCCTGTCAGGGAAAGCACGCCCGATCTCCGTCTCCTCCTTCAGAGTGCCTGTTAGCAGAGCAACAGTCCCATACAGGGATCGACCTGCCTGAAGGGGATCAGGATGAGGTTGATTCTGTTATAGAGGAATCAACAGTGGGGGAACCTTTTCTCAGCATCTCAAGCTGAAAGATTATGGGTTCAGTCTCTGACTAACATGGTCCGATCAGCATTTAAAAATGCACCTTGCGGAACCATCAACCACTACTGTATCCTCGTTGGGGTCGCTAGAAGCCCCAGACTGTCTGTTCTTTTCCACTTCACCCTTTACTGAAAGGGCTTATTTACCAGGATTGGGAACGTCCTGAGAAAATATTTATTCCCCCAAGAGATTTCCGGTGGTCTATCCCAGGGAGGATAAGTTCATCAAAAAAAAAAAAATGGAAGGTCCCTACAGTGGACACAGCCATCTCTTGTATGTATAAATCACTCACATGTCCAGTGGATAATGTCTAAATGTTCAAGAACCCAATAGATAAAAGATTGGAGTCCTTATGAAAATCTGCTTCTTTCTACAGCAAGCTTGGTGACACAACCAGCAGTAGCAGCTATTGGGGTCTGCTAAGCAGTGAAGGATCAGTTGAAACAGGTCTTGAGGGACTTGACAGATCAGCAGGCTTTGCCCTAGCTGATCTACCTAGAGCCTTAGGCTTTGCGGTTGACGCCATAAAGGATTCAGTCCATCAGGCCTCCCGCCTTACGCTGTCTATAGTACATATGCGTAGGCTCCTATGGCTCAAAAACTGGTCTGCTGAAGCTCCCTGTAAAGAATGGCTGGTTAGCGTCCCATTTCATGGGGAACGCTTATTCAGGGAAAACCTGGACAAATATATCCAGAAAATTTCCAGCGGTAAAAATACGCTCTTGCCGGTTAAAAACAGAGTTAGAGGTCCCTCTTTAAGAGGCCTGCTTCTCCAGTCCCTGGGGCATCGGCTGTGTAACAGTTCCGACGGCCTCCTCGGTCAATTCCCGGGGGTAAAAAACAGGGACAATAGCAGGGTAATGAGAAACCTTGGGTCAGGGGAGGTACAAAACCTCCCCCAAAGTTAAATTCATTGAAGCCCCCACTCAGTCGGGTGGGGGGAGGACTCCAGTTGTTCGCAAGAGACCTGGCGGGACACGATCAAGACAGATAGGTGCTCTCCGCAGTATGTTTGGGATACAGTTTGGAGTTAAAAGACTCTCCTCCTTCCCATTTTTGAGGTCAAACGTGCCAAGGGATCCCCGGAAGAGAGAGTCCCTCCTGTTGGCACTAGAACAACTATTACTCCAAGGAGTAATTATGGAGGTTCCCCTGGAAGAATGAGGGTTCGGGTTTTACTCAAACCTCTTTACAGTCCCGAAGCAAACGCGGACGGGAGGCCCATATTAATTCTAAAAGGGCTATACAAATTCCTGTATATCAGGACTTTCCGATGGAGTCGATCCGATCGGTGGCCACTGCCCTACAAGGGGAGGATTGGTTAGCCGCGATCGACATCAAAGATGCTTATTTGCACATTCCCATCTTTCCAGTCCACCAAAAATTTCTACGCTTTGCAGTAGAAGGGCGCCATTTTCAGTTCAGAGCCTTACCCTTCGGTTAGGCCACAGCACCACGAGTGTTTACAAAAATTCTGGCCCTTTATTGGCCAATCTAAGAACACAAGGTGTAATGATAATGGCATATCTGGATGACTTGTTGCTGATAGACCACTCAGTGAAAAAACTAGACGTGGTCATTCACAAGACAATCAAGTATCTGGAATCTCACGGTTGGATTATCAACCGAGACAAGTCAGCCCTAAAAACCAGTCAAAAGTCTGGAATACTTGGGGCTAAGGTTGGATTCAGGCCAGAGAAATATATTCTTGCCTCGAGGAAAGGTGTTGTCTTTGAAAGATTTGATCCACTTAGTGGGTACAAAAAAGACAGCCGTCCATACGCCTGTATATGAGGCTGCTGGGAAAAATGGTGGCATCATTCGAAGCAGTACCCTACGGTCAATTCCATTCAAGGAATTTGCAAGGGGTCATACTGTCAGCCTGGAACAAAAAAGTTCAGGCCCTAGACTTACAATGTCCTTGTCCCCTTCCGTTCGCAAGAGCCTCCGTTGGTGGTTGGTTCCCCAGAATCTGGAAAAAAGGAAATCCTTCAGTCCGATTTCTTGGAAGGTGGTCACTACAGATGCCAGCCTTATAGGCTGGGGAGCAGTACTGGAGCAATGGTCTCTCCAGGGCAGATGGTCGGATGCAGAAAAGGCCCTGCCCATCAATCTCTTCGAGATACGAGCAGCCCGGTATGCCCTAGTAGCATGGACATCCAAACTCCAAGGGTCCCCTGTCAGAATTCAATCAGACAATGCCACAGCAGTGGCATATATCAATCATCAGGGGGGCACCAGGAGTCGTGCAGCCCAGAGGGAAGTAAATTACATCCTGAAATGGGCAGAAAGATATGTCCCAGCCATATCTGCGGTATTTATTCCAGGAGTGGAGAATTGGAAGGCGGACTTTCTAAGTCGCCAGCAATTAGGCCCAGAGGAAGGGTCCCTTCACCCCGAGGTTTTCTGGACAATATGTCAGCGGTGGGGAACATCGGATGTAGATCTTCTAGCATCCAGATTCAACGCAAAGGTGGACAGGTTTGTCTCTCGGACAAGGGATCCCCTAGCTTGCGGCTCGGATGCCCTAGTGTTCCCTTGGGATCAGTTCAAGCTGATATATGCATTCACACCGCCACAATGGTTACCTCGATGACTCCGCAGAATCAGGGTAGAAAAGGAACCAGTGATTCTGGTGGCTCCAGCGTGGCCCCGAAGAGCGTGGTACGCGGAGATTGTAAAATGTCAGTGGGGAGTCCTTGGTCTCTCCCACGTCGTCCGGACCTGCTTTCGCAAGGACCGATATACCACCCTTCCTTACCAGCCCTAGGTTTGACGGCCTGGCTATTGAAGCCCACATTCTAAAAAAGAGAGGGCTCTCTAATCCTGTGGTATCTACCATGATCAATGCCAGGAAGCCGGTATCCAGGCAGATCTACTATAGAATCTGGAAGGCGTACATCACCTGGTGTGAGGCCAAGAAATGGCATCCACGTAAGTACGTAATAGGTAGGATTCTGGACTTCCTACAGTGGGCTGTAGATAGGAAGCTTGCCTTGAGTACTATCAAGGGTCAGATTTCGGCCTTGTCAATATTTTTTCAAAGGCCCTTGGCTTCGCATTCACTAGTCAAAGCCTTTATACAAGGAGTGATGCGTATTAGTCCTCCGGTTAATATTCCCATATGTCCATGGGATCTAAACTTGGTTCTGTCGGTTCTACAGAAACAACCATTTGAACCATTACATCATATTTCTTTGGTGCTTCTCACCAGGAAATTGATTTTTCTAGTAGCCATTTGTTCGGCTAAAAGAGTATCGGAATTAGCAGCTATGTCCTGTAAGGAGCCATATCTGGTTGTCCATAAGGACAGAGTAGTATTACGTCCTCATCCAGCCTTTCTTCCTAAGGTGGTATCGAGGTTTCATTTGAACCAAGATGTGGTTCTTCCTTCTTTTTTCCCCAGACCAAGCTCGGTAGAGGAAAAGTTATTGCATTCTTTGGATGTAGTAAGAGCAGTTAAAGCTTATCTAAAAGCCACTGCTCAGATTCGCAGAACGGATACTTTGGTTATTCTGCCGGAAGGCCCCAGAGAGGGTCAGGCAGCGTCAAAATCTACTTTAGCCAGGTGGATTCGACAGGTCATAATACAAGCTTATGGCTTGAGAAGGAGACCGCCTCCGTTCAAAGTTAGAGCGCACTCCACGAGAGCAGTTGGAACTTCATGGGCAGTGCATCACCAGGCCTCCCTGGCTCAAGTCTGTAAGGCCACAACATGGTCTTCAGTACACACGTTTACTAGGTTCTACCAGGTGGACGTTAGAAGTCAGGAGGATGTCGCCTTTGGGCGCAGTGTGTTGCAGGCCGCAAAAGATCCTCATGTCTGATAGCGCTCAGCTTATATATGGTGTATCCCCCCCCCTCATTGGGCATTGCTTTAGGACATCCCATTAGTAATGACTAAGTCGCTCTGTGTCCCGTGATGTACGAGAAAGAAAATAGGATTTTTATAACAGCTTACCTGTAAAATCCTTTTCTTGGAGTACATCACGGGACACAGAGCTCCCGCCCCTCTTTGGGGACACTTATTGCTTTGCTACAAAACTGAGGTGCTCCCGGATGGGAGGGGCTTATATAGGGGAGGGTACTTCCGGTTTTGGAAGTTGCCAGTGCCAGCACCTGACGGTATCTATATAACCCATTAGTAATGACTATGTCGCTCTGTGTCCCGTGATGTACTCCAAGAAAAGGATTTTACAGGTAAGCTGTTATAAAAATCCTATTTTTTCAGCCCCTGTAAAACAGGGGCGTGTAATTACAATTTTTTTAGCAATAATTTGCCATAGGGCTCATTGCTGTGCTCCAAGTACAGTATCTGTGAGGGGTTGGAGTGTTGTGGCACCAGTGCCTAAGGCCCAATTTTTCAGCCCCTGTTTAACAGGGGCGTGTCATTACAATTTGTGAAGCAATACTTTGCAACAGGGCTCATTGCTGTGCTCCAAGTACAGTATCTGTGAGGGGTTGTAGTGTTGTGCCACCAGTGCCTAAGGCCCAATTTTTCAGCCCCTGTTCAACAGGGGCATGCAATTACAATTCTTGATCTAATAATTCACAGCAGGGCCCATTGCTGCACCCACCAAGAGTAACTCTGAGGGCTTACAGTGTTGTGGCAACGCCACCACCACCACCACCACCACGAAAGGCCCAATTTTTCAGCCCCTGTTCAAAAGGGGCATGTAATTACAATTCTTGATCTAATAATTCACAGCAGGGCCCATTCCTGCACCCACCAAGAGTAACTCTGAGGGCTTACAGTGTTGTGGCAACACCACCACCACCACCACCACCACGAAAGGTCCAATTTTTCAGCCCCTGTTTAACAGGGGCATGCAATTACAATTCTTGATCTAATAATTCACAGCAGGGCCCATTGCTGCACCCACCAAGAGTAACTGTCAGGGCTTACAGTGTTGTGGCACCAGCACCACCATCAAAGGCCCAATTTTTACTACCACTGTTCAACAATTATATGTAATTACAATTCCTGATATAATAGTTGACAGCAGGGCGTTCCAGCACCAACCAAGAGTAACTGTGAGTGCTTACAGTGTTGTGCCAACACCAACAACTAAGGGGCCTATTTCTGCAGAGTATATACGGCAGGTCCCTACTTTCAAACATCCAACTTACAAACGACTCCTACTTGCAAACGCAAGAAGACAACAGGAAGTGAGAGGAAATCTACCCCTTGGAAGGAAAATTCTCTCCTGTAAGAATAAATATGGGAGAAAGGTGTCTCCTCTGTACTGATGCTTTATCACCAATCCTTGTTTCAAGAAAAACACCACATTTCAAAAACAGTTGTCATTGGGACGGAAAGTGAGGTGAAATGTTCTGAACAGGGGCACAGACAGCAAAACAAATGTTACAGGGGTGATAACCCTTGCCTATGTTTTCCAAAAAGTTTAAAAATAGATTTTTGGGCTGGAGCTACACTTCAACAATGTACCTGTTCAAAATTACAAACAGATTCTACATAAGAACAAACCTACAGTCCCTGTCTTGTATGCACCGCCTGTATACGGCTGTTCAGAGTATATAGGGCCTTTTTTATTTTATGTGCGGGGTCCCCCTTAATATCCATACAAGACCCAAAGGGGCTGGTAATGGGCTGGGGTAGGGGGGGGGGGTCATGGGGTAGCTATGCCATTTTTCTTAAAGATTTTCATCCATATTACCGGGACCAGACATCACATTAAAGCCGCAAGCAGTTTTAAATGGCTTTTTTTTCCTTTAGAAGTGTCATTTTGTGCAGGGACAGTTCTAAACACGGGAAACACGTGGCACTTCACAGGCATACTTTAGACACCCCCCAGGTACGATATTTAAAGGAATATTTGACTTTTTTTTTTTCACTTTATGCATCATTAAAATGACTGCTCCCGAAAAACGACCGTTTTTAAAACTTCTTTTTGCATTGATACATGTCCCCTGGTGCAGAACCCGGGTTCCCAAACCCTTTTTAGGACAATAACATGGATAATAGTTGTTATAATTAGCACTTTAGAATCCGAACGTTCGCATCCATTGTATTTAATAGGGTTCTAATGTTCGTACGAACTTTCGGTCCGTTCGCGGGTTCTGGTGCGAACCGAACCCGGGGGTGTTCGGCTCATCACTATTCGTTAATATCGTTTTATTATTGTCATAATAATTATGTTTATTCGTTATGATGAAGTTAAAAACCCAGGAAGTCATCACAGCACAGGGATGATGGGAGCCCCTCATAATGAGCACAGCACAGGGATGGTGGGAGCCCCTCATAATGAGTACAGCACAGGGATGGTGGGAGCCCCACATAATGAGCACAGCACAGGGATGGTGGGAGCCCCACATAATGAGCACAGGGATGGTGGGAGCCCCTCATAATGAGTACAGCACAGGGATGGTGGGAGCCCCTCATAATGAGCACAGCACAGGGATGATGGGAGCCCCTCATAATGAGCACAGCACAGGGATGGTGGGAGCCCCACATAATGAGCACAGGGATGGTGGGAGCCCCTCATAATGAGTACAGCACAGGGATGGTGGGAGCCCCTCATAATGAGCACAGCACAGGGATGGTGGGAGCCCCTCATAATGAGCACAGCACAGGGATGGTGGGAGCCCCTCATAATGAGCACAGCACAGGGATGGTGGGAGCCCCTCATAATGAGCACAGCACAGGGATGGTGGGAGCCCGTCATAATGAGCACAGCACAGGGATGGTGGGAGCCCCTCATAATGGGCACAGCACAGGGATGGTGGGAGCCCCTCATAATGAGCACAGCACAGGGATGATGGGAGCCCCTCATAATGAGCACAGCACAGGGATGGTGGGAGCCCCTCATAATGAGCACAGCACAGGGATGGTGGGAGCCCCTCATAATGAGCACAGCACAGGGATGGTGGGAGCCCCTCATAATGGGCACAGCACAGGGATGGTGGGAGCCCCTCATAATGAGCACAGCACAGGGATGATGGGAGCCCCTCATGAGCACAGCACAGGGATGATGGGAGCCCCTCATAATGAGCACAGCACAGGGATGGTGGGAGCCCCTCATAATGGGCACAGCACAGGGATGGTGGGAGCCCCTCATAATGAGCACAGCACAGGGATGATGGGAGCCCCTCATAATGAGCACAGCACAGGGATGGTGGGAGCCCCTCATAATGGGCACAGCACAGGGATGGTGGGAGCCCCTCATAATGAGCACAGCACAGGGATGGTGGGAGCCCCTCATAATGAGCACAGCACAGGGATGGTGGGAGCCCCGCATAATGGGCACAGCACAGGGATGGTGGGAGCCCCTCATAATGAGTACAGCACAGGGATGGTGGGAGCCCCTCATAATGAGCACAGCACAGGGATGGTGGGAGCCCCTCATAATAAGCACAGCACAGGGATGGTGGGAGCCCCTCATAATGAGCACAGGGATGGTGGGAGCCCCTCATAATGGGCACAGCACAGGGATGGTGGGAGCCCCTCATAATGAGCACAGCACAGGGATGGGGGAGCCCCTCATAATGAGCACAGCACAGGGATGGTGGGAGCCCCTCATAATGAGCACAGCACAGGGATGGTGGGAGCCCCTCATAATGGGCACAGCACAGGGATGGTGGGAGCCCCTCATAATGAGCACAGCACAGGGATGGTGGGAGCCCCTCATAATGAGCACATCACAGGGATGATGGGAGCCCCTCATAATGAGCACAGCACAGGGATGGTGGGAGCCCCTCATAATGAGCACAGCACAGGGATGATGGGAGCCCCTCATAATGAGCACAGGGATGGTGGGAGCCCCTCATAATGAGCACAGGGATGGTGGGAGCCCCTCATAATGAGCACAGGGATGGTGGGAGCCCCTCATAATGGGCACAGCACAGGGATGGTGGGAGCCCCTCATAATGGGCACAGCACAGGGATGGTGGGAGCCCCTCATAATGAGCACAGCACAGGGATGGTGGGAGCCCCTCATAATGAGCACAGCACAGGGATGATGGGAGCCCCTCATAATGAGTACAGCACAGGGATGGTGGGAGCCCCTCATAATGAGCACAGCACAGGGATGGAGGGAGCCCCTTATACTGAGTACACAACAGGGATGGTGGGAGCCCCTCATAATGAGCACAGCACAGGGATGGTGGGAGCCCCTCATAATGAGCACAGGGATGGTGGGAGCCCCTCATAATGAGCACAGCACAGGGATGGAGGGAGCCCCTTATAATGAGTACACAACAGGGATGGTGGGAGCCCCTCATAATGAGCACAGCACAGGGATGGTGGGAGCCCCTCATAATGAGCACAGCACAGGGATGGTGGGAGCCCCTCATAATGAGCACAGCACAGGGATGGTGGGAGCCCCGCATAATGAGCACAGCACAGGGATGGTGGGAGCCCCTCATAATGAGCACAGCACAGGGATGGTGGGAGCCCCTCATAATGAGCACAGCACAGGGATGGTGGGAGCCCCTCATAATGAGCACAGCACAGGGATGGTGGGAGCCCCACATAATGAGCACAGGGATGGTGGGAGCCCCTCATAATGAGTACAGCACAGGGATGGTGGGAGCCCCTCATAAAGAGTACAGCACAGGGATGGTGGGAGCCCCTCATAATGAGTACAGCACAGGGATGGTGGGAGCCCCTCATAATGAGCACAGCACAGGGATGGTGGGAGCCCCTCATAATAAGCACAGCACAGGGATGGTGGGAGCCCCTCATAATGAGCACAGGGATGGTGGGAGCCCCTCATAATGGGCACAGCACAGGGATGGTGGGAGCCCCTCATAATGAGCACAGCACAGGGATGGAGGGAGCCCCTCATAATGAGCACAGCACAGGGATGGTGGGAGCCCCTCATAATGAGCACAGCACAGGGATGATGGGAGCCCCTCATAATGAGTACAGCACAGGGATGGTGGGAGCCCCTCATAATGAGCACAGGGATGGTGGGAGCCCCTCATAATGAGCACAGGGATGGTGGGAGCCCCTCATAATGAGCACAGGGATGGTGGGAGCCCCTCATAATGAGCACAGGGATGGTGGGAGCCCCTCATAATGAGCACAGCACAGGGATGGTGGGAGCCCCTCATAATGAGAACAGCACAGGGATGGTGGGAGCCCCTCATAATGAGCACAGCACAGGGATGATGGGAGCCCCTCATAATGAGTACACAACAGGGATGGTGGGAGCCCCTCATAATGAGCACAGCACAGGGATGGTGGGAGCCCCTCATAATGAGCACAGCATAGGGATGGGGGGAGCCCCTCATAATGAGCACAGCACAGGGATGGTGGGAGCCCCTCATAATGAGCACAGCACAGGGATGGTGGGAGCCCCTCATAATGAGCACAGCACAGGGGTACAGCCCCAGGAGGAAGTCAGCATAGCACAGGGATGGTGGGAGCCCCTCATAACGAATGTTCGTAATTGTTACGAAAAGTTAACGAATCTAACGAAAATTCGTATTTCGTACGAAACGAATCAAAATTGAATTTCGGACACGAATTCCGAAATACGAATTTACGTCTAATACCAAACGAAACGAATTTATTGAAGGCGCACATGTCTAAGAGCTACCAGTCCTGCCCCAAATTGATACAGTACCCCTTTTACTGATGCTGAAAACTACTGCCCCCTGCAGGCCAGGCAAATGGAAGGTTCATTTACACATATCTGACATTCTTAATTTTTGACAGGGAATAATTAGTGATCTGAAAGGCTTTATATATGCCCAGAGTCCCCCTTTAACACAAGTGGTGAGCCCCGTCGCATCCGAGAAGCGTAGAGTCCACACTCCTCCAGGCAGCGCGTCCTCTAATTCCTCGCCGATTCCAGCTGAGAAGCCGTTTTGCGGGATAACTTACAATCCGGCGTCAAGATCTCTTTACGGCTCGCTCGGCTGAAATAAAAACGATAATTTGTGTCATTAATCCATCACGGAGATCCTCCAAAATCTGCGGCGGTCCTCCTTCCCCAGAGAGCTTAAGGAAAGTGCGAGGCACGAACGTCGCCCGTAAGAACCTGATCGCGATAATTCTTGGAGAGCTCCGCTTTCAGGATAAAACCTCTTAAGGCGGCATTAATCGGGGATGATCTGTTGAGTCTGTCTCAGGAAGTCTTCAGTGTCACTTTGTATCTTCTGAAGCCGACGTATTGCTACCAAGGATAAAAAAAGGAGGGCTGCGAAGGCCGCAGTCAGCGAAACCGCAGCTAGTGGTTAGAAGATCCCTCCCCATCGAAAATGAATACGCAGCATTTAAACGGTCTCAGCCGACGAAGGTTACGATATCCAGAGGTCCCCTCTGTACAATTTACCATTAATGCACTTCTGTTGCAGAAAAGAAAAAACTTTCTATGTATTTTAGGACAAGCCCTACCTCAGCCTCCAGCTTATTCCATAGAAAAGTTCATGAGTTCCCCGTATGGAGATTTAGGAGATGAAAACTATTAACCACTTTCCACCCAGTCTATAACAAGATGGCAGGATGGTGGGAACCCCTCATAATGGGCACAGCAGGTGTACAGACCTGGGAACTCAGCACAGGGATGGTGGGAACCCCTCATAATGAGCACAGCAGATGTACAGACTCAGGAATTCAGCACAGGGATGGTGGGAACCCCTCATAATGGGCACAGCAGGTGTACAGACCCAGGAACTCAGCACAGGGATGGTGGGAACCCCTCATAATGAGCACAGCAGGTGTACAGACCCAGGAACTCAGCACAGGGATGGTGGGAACCCCTCATAATGAGCACAGCAGGTGTACAGACCCAGGAACTCAGCACAGGGATGGTGGGAACCCCTCATAATGGGCACAGCAGGTGTACAGACCCAGGAACTCAGCACAGGGATGGTGGGAACCCCTCATAATGGGCACAGCAGGTGTACAGACCCAGGAACTCAGCACAGGGATGGCGGGAACCCCTCATAATGAGCACAGCAGGTGTACAGACCCAGGAACTCAGCACAGGGATGGTGGGAACCCCTCATAATGGGCACAGCAGGTGTACAGACCCAGGAACTCAGCACAGGGATGGTGGGAACCCCTCATAATGGGCACAGCAGGTGTACAGACACGGGAACTCAGCACAGGGATGGTGGGAACCCCTCATAATGGGCACAGCAGGTGTACAGACCCGGGAACTCAGCACAGGGATGGTGAGAACCCCTCATAATGGGCACAGCAGGTGTACAGACACAGGAACTCAGCACAGGGATGGTGAGAACCCCTCATAATGAGCACAGCAGGTGTACAGACTCAGGAACTCAGCACAGGGATGGTGAGAACCCCTCATAATGGGCACAGCAGGTGTACAGACCTGAGAACTCAGCACAGGGATGGTGGGAACCCCTCATAATGGACACATCAGGTGTACAGACCCGGGAACTCAGCACATGGATAGTGGGAACCCCTCATAATGGACACAGCAGGTGTACAGACCCGGGAACTCAGCACAGGGATGGTGGGAACCCCTCATAATGGGCACAGCAGATGTACAGACTCAGGAATTCAGCACAGGGATGGTGGGAACCCCTCATAATGAGCACAGCAGGTGTACAGACCCAGGAACTCAGCACAGGGATGGTGGGAACCCCTCATAATGGGCACAGCAGGTGTACAGACCCAGGAACTCAGCACAGGGATGGTGGGAACCCCTCATAATGGGCACAGCAGGTGTACAGACCCAGGAACTCAGCACAGGGATGGTGGGAACCCCTCATAATGGGCACAGCAGGTGTACAGACCCAGGAACTCAGCACAGGGATGGCGGGAACCCCTCATAATGAGCACAGCAGGTGTACAGACCCAGGAACTCAGCACAGGGATGGTGGGAACCCCTCATAATGGGCACAGCAGGTGTACAGACCCAGGAACTCAGCACAGGGATGGTGGGAACCCCTCATAATGGGCACAGCAGGTGTACAGACCCAGGAACTCAGCACAGGGATGGTGGGAACCCCTCATAATGGGCACAGCAGGTGTACAGACACGGGAACTCAGCACAGGGATGGTGGGAACCCCTCATAATGGGCACAGCAGGTGTACAGACCCAGGAACTCAGCACAGGGATGGTGGGAACCCCTCATAATGGGCACAGCAGGTGTACAGACCCGGGAACTCAGCACAGGGATGGTGAGAACCCCTCATAATGGGCACAGCAGGTGTACAGACACAGGAACTCAGCACAGGGATGGTGAGAACCCCTCATAATGAGCACAGCAGGTGTACAGACCCGGGAACTCAGCACAGGGATGGTGAGAACCCCTCATAATGGGCACAGCAGGTGTACAGACCCAGGAACTCAGCACAGGGATGGTGAGAACCCCTCATAATGGGCACAGCAGGTGTACAGACCTGAGAACTCAGCACAGGGATGGTGGGAACCCCTCATAATGGACACATCAGGTGTACAGACCCAGGAACTCAGCACAGGGATGGTGGGAACCCCTCATAATGGACACATCAGGTGTACAGACCCGGGAACTCAGCACATGGATAGTGGGAACCCCTCATAATGGACACAGCAGGTGTACAGACCCGGGAACTCAGCACAGGGATGGTGGGAACCCCTAATAAATACAGCACAGGGATGGTGGGAACCCCTCATAATGAGCACAGCAGGTGTACAGACCTGGGAACTCAGCACAGGGATGGTGGAATCCCTCATTGCTACGCACTCACTTGTGGGGTTATGGAGACTCAGTCACTATACATGTACGTATGTCATATAAAAATATATATATAATGTGTCACAATGTAGCCAAAATGTCTGCCACCTTCCCCTACTATCAACAGTTCCAATCACTGGTCTGTTACTCCTCTCCAGCAAAGTCACAGGTCTGTGTAATGTCCTGTAGAAGGGCACACACCATCCACTGCTCAGGCCCTGAGGAAAGGGGAGGAGTTTCCCCGAACGCGTTGCCTTTGATGCTCCTAAATCAATAAACATTTCAGGAAGACTTCTGAGCCATTTGAACCTTTGTACTGGGCGCTTCTCAATACCCACCAGAGTTTTTATCATGCCCTCAGTGCTCTTTTTTGGTGTGATCAGAGCAGCCTAGGACCAGAACAAGGTCCATGTCATCCATGAGTGCTCAAGCCTCGTGGCCCTCCAGCTGTTGCAGAACTACAAGTCCCATGAGGCATTGCAAGGCTGACAGTAACAGACATGACTCCCACAGGCAGAGGCATTATGGGACTTGTAGTTCTGTAACAGCCGGAGGGCCACATGGTGAGCACCTATCTAATCTATACCTTCAGCAGGGATCGGGAAGGAAGACGCAATCCATTGTATAGCCGTTAGACATGTGCCGCTTGTTTCGTTTCAAATCGAAATTCAGTCAAATTTTTTGTTATTTCGGAAATTCGGATGCATCGGAATTACAATAGTAACTAAATTTAAACAAATCTGAAATAACGAAATTTGAATACTTTTCGATGCCGAAATATTTGTTTGTTTTCGTTTTGTTTGTTTTTTGTGTTTTTTTGGGGGTCATTCGTTATGATGACAATTCGTAAATTCTAAAATAAGAAAGAAAAGAATAACTAACTAATAATAACGAACTATTAAATAATAGGTATTGGAATTTCCTTTCAAATTTGGCTGTTAGTGAACGTAACGAATACGAATTTATCCGAAGCTACGAATTATCCGAAATAACGAATATCTAAACAAATGGAACGGAAAGAATTAGTAATAAATAATAATAAAACGTTTTTATTATTATTGTTATTTATTATTATTAATTTGTTACGTCCCATTCGTTTAGATGCGGCATTCGCTACTTTGGATAATATGGAACTTGGGATAAATTCGTATTCGTTACGTTCACTAACAGATACATTTGAAAGGAAATTGCAATATCTATAATTTAATAGTTAAGTTATTATTAGTTAGCTATTATTTCAGATTTTCTAATTTATCGGGTTTTTTGGATTTTCAAATTTATAATTTATGAATTTGGGAAATTATATTTTGAAAAATTCGTTAAACTGGTTTTCGTTAATTCGGATATTTACGAATTAACAAATTTGTTTAAAAAAATTAAGTTGGAATGAAACTAATTGCACATGTCTACTTTTCAAATCTAATTCGTGTGTCAGAAGAGAATACAATAGAAAATAAAGGAATAGAATAAAAAAAGAATAGAATAGAACAGAAAAGAATAAAAAATTAAATAATAGAATAGAAAATAATAGAGTAAAACAAAACAGAATACAAAATAAAAGAATGAAAAGAAAAAAATTGTATAGACAATAAAAGGGATAGAATAAAAAATAAATGAATTGAATATATAAGAATAGAGTAAAACAACAAAATAGAATAAAAAATAAAAAGGAATAAAATAGAATAAAATAAAATAGAAAGAATATAACCATCTTCTGAAATTCGAAGTTCAAATAGAAGAAATTTAAATTCAAATAGAAAAAAGAAAGAATAGAATAGGAAAAAATAAAATAGAAAAAAAAACCTATAGAATTTAATAAAATAGAAAGAATATAACCTTCCTCTGAAATTCGAATTTCAAATAGAAGAAATTTAAATTCAAATAGAAAAAAGAAAGAATAGAATAGAAAAAAAGAAAATAAAATAGAAAAAAAATAAAAAAAACAATAGAATTTAATAAAATAGAAAGAATATAACCTTCTTCTGAAATTTGAATTTCAAATAGAAGAAATTTAAATTCAAATAGAAAAAAGAAAGAATAGAATAGAAAAAAATAAAATAGAAAAAAAAATAAAAAAACAATAGAATTGAATAAAATAGAAAGAATATAACCTTCTTCTGAAATTTGAATTTCAAATAGAAGAAATTTAAATTCAAATAGAAAAAAGAAAGAATAGAGTAGAAAAAAATAAAATAGAAAAAAAAAACAATAGAATTGAATAAAATAGAAAGAATATAGCCTTCTTCTGAAATTCGAGTTTCGAATAGAATAAATTAGAATTTGAATAGAATAGAAAATAAAAAGAATAGAATAGAAAAAATAGAAAGAATAACCATCTTCCAGAATTTGAATTTTCGAATAGAATAGAAAAGAATAGATTAGAGGAGAATAGAATAGAATATAAAATAATAGAAAAAATTAAATAGAATATAAATCATCTTCCAGAATTAGAATTTTGAATATAATAGAAAAGAATAGAATAGGAAAAACAATAGAAATAGAAAAGAAAGAATATAACCATCTTCCAAAATTAGAATTTTGAATAGAATAAATTTGAATGGAATAGAATAGAATAGAAAGGAATAGAAAAGGAATAGAATAGAAAGAATAAAACCAGCTTCCAAAATTCAAAATTCAAAATTCAAAATTTCAAATAGAATAAATTCAGTTTCGAATTGGAATTGGAATTTTCATGAATTCGGTCGAATTGAGTTCGAAAAAACAAAACAAATTCTGAAAATGAATTAAAACGAATTTATGTCGATAACAAATAGAAAAGAAAGACTTTTTTGTTCTGCACGTGTCTAATAGCCTCCCCCTCTGTGGGTCCAGTGCTAGAACACACATCACCAGATAACACTGCCAGGGATGTCAGCTGAGCTCACAGGAAGGCAAAAAGGACACAGGATTTCTGGCAGGATCAACAGCAATATTTCTGCACTTGCTGAAAATGTACATGTCATGAACGAAAAGAACACAAATGGAGCCGTCACATCTCAAGGTTCACACTGACAGGAACAGCAGAAGTACAGTAAGTTGCTAAAGGTACTTACCAGAACAAAGAGCACGGGGGGGGGGGGGGGGAAGCAATTATTCTACGCACACCACGCTTCCTGTCTGCAGAGGAGCCGAGGGACAGATCCGGCACCAGGACCCTAAAAGAGAGAAGAGTGGGGGGGTCAATCTAACGTATCAGAAAACGTGCGACATTGTGAGATTCATCCATCTGGGAATTGCACTGTGCTGCCAGTACTTAGTGTGCTGGAAAAGATGAAGGTCAATGCAAAAAAATAAATATATAATAATAATAATAATAATAATAATAATAATAATATATATATATATATATATATATATATATTATGTGTTTATAAAAAAAAATTGCAAATGCATCCCTTTGTATTGAGATATTATATCTATCTATCTATAATATCTCAATACAAAGGGGTGCATTTGCAAAAAAAAATAATTTATAAATACACTTTTATATATATATATATATATATATATATATATATATATATATGGGGAAAAAAAGTAGAGCTATTCATCCTTTGCATGTACGCTCGTTCTGTGCAAATGGGGGCAAAAATCGAACGTTATTAGGCTATTCTCTCTCCAGGTCGAATGTCATTCATTTTTACAGAGTGAATCCAACAAAAAAAAAAAAAAAAAAACTACTGCATTATGGCCACTAGATGGAGCTGGAAATCATAGCAATTAAGTATTCGTTGTTCATAAACATCCATATAATACATGCAGTTTCACAGGACAAATAGTTCTGCTAATTTTTCATTCGTACGCCCCGAAGTGTTTGAGTTGCTCACAGGGACTCCTCACGATGCTTAGCTGTACTGCTTTCACCCTATCATCTGAATTGTAAAGGTTCTTGGTACAGCTGTGTTATGGATAACCATAAAACCTTAAGCTGGGAATGATGTACTGTACTATTTCTCTTTCTTTTCTTTTTTTTTTTTAATAAATATATATTCTTTTTTTTGTAAAAAAGAAGAAGAAAAAGAAAGAAAAAGGAAAGAAAAAGAAAGAAGAAAAAAAGAAAGGAAAAAGAAAGAAAGAAAAAGAAAGTAAAAAAAAAAAAAAAAAAAAAAGAAAGAATGAAAAAAGAAAGAAATAGAAAGAAAAAGAAAGAAAGACTTAGTTGCACTTTTTATTCTGCAGTACAAAATAGGAGCGTAATGACCCCCAAATATTATTTAGTAGCCCCATTGTGCTAATACAATTGACAGCAATTAGGCTGTAAAAGATGAACATACACTGCATGATCTGATCGAATGTTATTAGGCTATTTTTTACTCCAGGTCGAATGTTATTCATTCATACAGAGTAAATCTGGAAAAAAATACTGCAGTATAGCCACTAGATGGAGCTGATAAAAGGCAGCAAATAATTATTCATTGTTGATAGGCATACATATCACACAGTACATGGCAGTTTCACAGGACAAATCACTCAGAGAGTTTAAAAAAAAATGAGAGTGTAGTGCCCCACCCCCCCCCCCCCGAGTGTTATTTAGTAGCCTCCTTGTGCTAGTATGATTAACAATTAAGCTCTAAAGATGACTATACACGGTACAACCTGATTGTATGATCTCCTTTTAAGTGGTATGCCTCAGACATGAACAAAGCATATCTCTCTATAGTGTGTACTTGTCTCCTTCCAGAGCACTAAGTGTCATTTCTGTCTGCTGCCTCCTTCCTCTGCTATCAGCATGAGTCACTTCTGACACGTTTTCCTGACACCAAGAGAAAAAAGGTGACAGAGGAGGGGGCTCCAGCACACAGCCTGTGATTGACAGCCTCAGCTCTGTTCCTGTGTGCTGTGTGAAGAGGGGGGGCGTCCCTCCCCTCCAATCAGCTCTCAGAGTTCTCCTCACTGAGCTCTGCAGAGTGTAACTTCAGCTCACCATCCATCTTTTTTCTGAACTCTCAGACAAGCTTTGTAAATTCTGGACTTTGAACTGATGTAGAGAAGAGAAGACCGCAGATAAACAGGCACAACGTATGTAGGAAGATTGGTTCCATCTCTGTGTATCACCTGAGGACAGTCCCTCCACTGGGTATATGGAAGGGATTACAACCATTTTAATGTCCATATAATGATCTGATCGAACGATTCTTTACAGAGTCAGATAATTGAATCTATGAAATGTAGAGGAGACACCTGGGGGGGGGGGGGGGGTCTATTTCTGAAGAATTAGCTGAGAGAACGTCTCAAACATTCACACAGCCGTCACCAATAATCCCCACAATTTGCCTGATACGCTGGTTTCCTAAAATCGTCAGCTCCACCTAGTGGCCACAATGCGGGATGTTTCTGATTGAAGTCTCTCATGGGAAATACTGCATTGTGGCCCCTAGGTGGAGCCGACAGGCATGGGAAATAAATTATTTGATCGATTTCAAAAGCAAAACTTTGCAACGATCATATGTACATAAGTATCACAGGCTCCTCCCAGGGAGGTAAGTATCACAGGCTCCTCCCAGGGAGGTAAGTATCACAGGCTCCTCCCACAGAGGTAAGTATCACAGGCTCCTCCCACAGAGGTAAGTATCACAGACTCCCATGGGAGGAGCCTGTGATACTTATGTACATGGGAGGAGCCTGTGATACTTACCTCCCTGGGAGGAGCCTGTGATACTTATGTACATGGGAGGAGCCTGTGATACTTATGTACATGGGAGGAGCCTGTGATACTTATGTACATGGGAGGAGCCTGTAATGCTTATGTACATGGGAGGAGCCTGTGATACTTAAGCATCACAGGCTCCTCCCATGTAAATAAGTATCACAGGCTCCTCCCATGTACATAAGCATTACAGGCTCCTCCCATGTAAATAAGCATCACAGGCTCCTCCCATGTAAATATTTACATGGGAGGAGCCTGTGATGCTTATGTACATGGGAGGAGCCTGTGATACTTATGTATGTAGCGGGTGTTTACTTTCCCGCCAGTAATTTTGAATTTTTGCGGTGACACCAGTGGTGTATCTCCGGCGGTCCACCGGGTGGCGCTGTCACTTTGGGCCGACGGACGAGTCATTGCTGGGTCGAATCCTTTTTTGTCCTACTTCGGCAGCCGTGTGGTGGGGCGGGGAACCCGCTGCGCATGCCGGGGGAAGGTATAAAGGGGGCCGGCCATTTTGTCACGGGGTTCGTTGTCCCTGGCACCTTCAGCCTGCGGACGGAGTTCGTGTTTGTCCTCCGGGCGGGCTAGGCCTAGAGGACCACCGGAGGTCGTGTTCCACCTTTAGCCTGGGGTGAGGTACTTGGACGGAGGTCCGGAGCTCAGTGCCCAACACTGAGTTCCGCGAGGGAAGGATCCTAAGGTGCTCCGGAGATGGATGCCTGAATCCGAGGTGGGCGTAATGGACCGGGAAGAGCTCCTCATCTGAAGACCCGGTGCAGCATACTGCCGGTGACGGGTGAGCCTCTTGTCAGAGACCGTCCGGAAGGTGAATTCCCTTGTGCGGAGACCATTGCCCACTCTTTGGAGGAGAGGGGAGGAAAGAACTTGTGTCTGGGCCTATATACACATTCACACCTCCTGTTCTGGTTTTGTAAAGCAAGTAAGTCCATGCTGTGTTCAAATAAAGGAGTGTTGGACTTGCAACGGTGTGAGGCTCATTTCCTGGCAGAGGACTCCTGGAGGGAGGACCCGATACACAATACAGGCGCCAAAGGTAAAAAAACTTCTGCTGATACCACTTATACATCTGTGGTGGAGGCCTGGCGTAGCGGCCGCACTCCCTTTCCTATCATACCCCTAGACCAGAGACATTGCGAGCGAGAACTTTAATAGAGGGGATTGGGAGTGTGGTGGGGGTCGGGCGACCCTGTCCGCTACACGTGGGGGCTCGGGTCCGGGGATATGTATTGTGTATCACTTGGTAGAAGGTGTCTGCCGGAAACAGTTAAGTGAATAGGCCAAAGTGTAGCCCTACTCGAAAGTCGTGGACATGACCTTGGAAGGGGAAAGGCCCGCGCAGGCAGAGTGGTGAAAGGGGGAAAACCCAGCCGTGTGACGGACTGCACGTGGGGGTTTTTAATTGCACTGCGCCAACAGACACAACCCCCACCGCTTAGTTCGTGGGCGTGTCTCAGACCAACCAAGTGGAAAAGCCCGCGAACTGGAGCAAAAGGGGAGGAGTCCAATATGTGTGACGGACTACACGTGGGACGTTGGCGCGAAAACTCTGCAGTGTACGATGGAACATCAACAGGTCGCTATGTTTGGACCCGCCTCATGGATCCCAGTGCACCCGGCAACTACAACATTGACTGCTGCTGCTCCCATAACGGACACAGGGATCCGACTAAAGCCAAGGGGTCGATTCGCCCTATATTCCTGCATGGATGTGGAGGCTTTGGGCATGATTTGTCCCGGATGCTCGGGACTGGTATGTCTATTAAAGCCCTTCGGACGATGTGACACCTGCGGGGAATTCATGTTTGAGGTGAATCCGGCGGTGGAGAGGCCGAAAACCATCTACCCAGGCCGGGCTTCAGGCATCGCCCCACAGAAGGCAGGAATCACGGCAGTAAGAGTCGCCCCTGCGTACACTGCAACGACCGCGGAGGAGGTCGTGAAACATCAACGGGAGAAATCCGAGGATGCTGACTCGGTCACCACAGTCTCACAGCGTCCGCCACCGAGGAAGAGAACCAGCGTGGTAGCCCCGACCAGCGGTGGTGGGGGACCGTCTCGTATGCCCACACCAGGCCCGGATGGATCCATAGACGAGAGTTCCGGACATCCCTAGAAAGGCCAAGGTAAGCCGGCTGAGAAGACTTGGTGTGAGGGAGGATGTGCCAGGAAGGCATGGCCTAGCAAGTCTCCGGAGTGTGGATGTTCTGTTTCCACACAGGGCTACATACCCGCGGAGGAGTGTGACACTTCTGACCTGGAATCTCTCTCTGATACGGGAGATGATGTCCAAATTGACGATCTGTTTGCCAAGTAGGGCTGGGACAATGCGCCACTTGCTGCATCCCGTGGGTTTCGGAATTCGCCTATGTCCGTGGGGGAGAGCACACCAAGGGTGGAGGCATCAGCGCCTGAAGGAGAATCTCTCCCTCAACTTGTTTCCGTATCCCCTGCACCATCTGCACCTGATGCTGGGGTAAAAAGACTGTTGTTGAGGCCTCCAATGCCCAGATCAGAGGTGGCCAAAGCACCTCGCCATCCAGATGTGGTCGTTCTGTCTGGTGAAGGGGACAGATCAACCATGCCTCCTTTGGCGAGACTACACCGACTGTTTGGTCAAAAAGTTGCAGCGGAATATGGATGGGAGTATCACTACTTGCCGAAGGACCTGCTGGATGAGGTGGAGGTGTGCAGGGAGCGTTGGTACAATGATTTTGTTTGGACCCATCTCCAAGTCCCGCACGCTCGCAGATACTTAGCGTGTTCTCCAAAGGCTTCACAGCGTTTCAAAGACTGCAAGGCAGAATGGATGGTGGGAAGACACATCCACGCAGATAAAGTGGTGATAAAACGCAAAGAAGGCGAAGATGTGGAATATCATCTAGAGACTGTAGATCAGCACCTAAAGCCACTAACTCTGCCGCACCCACGTTTCTACCTCTAGGGAGAAAAAGACTCCATTGGTATCATGCTGCTGAACTTTCTGGGGAAATTGTGTTTAGTGTGCCCAGAAGGAAAAAAAGAAAAGAACTGTTCCTGTTGTTTCTTCCTGCAAAGAGATCACAGACTCTGGGGTAGATAGTGTTGGGAAAAGGAAGAAAAGAGAAGATGTTCAACGGGTGCAGTTACCATGATGCTGTCACCAGGTGGCAGTGTTGCGCAACGTTACAAACACTTTTCACGCACCCACTCTTCGGAGAAAGAGGGATTTCTTTTAGGAGAAATTTCTTTTACTCCCACACACGAATACATGTGTCAGGATTTACATGTTGGTTTTTGTTTTTTTTCCCTCTGCAGGAGAACATCCCAGCAAGATTTTAGACTCTGGGGAGGTCTTTAGTCAGGATGGGGAGGGAAAAAGTAAATGTTAAAATGCAACCTTGAAATGTTTGTTGTCTTTTGCTCCTTTTTCTGTTACAGGGGCTCAGACACAACTTCACAGTAGGAAAGTGTTTCCAAAAGTTTTTGGTTTTTCAAAATGTTAACGGTTTCTGGACTGAATCATGTCAGCCGTAGAGGATATGGTTTGCTCCAGACACTGGGGACCAGTGTCAAAAGACAGAGGGGAGTATGTAGCGGGTGTTTACTTTCCCGCCAGTAATTTAGAATTTTTGCGGTGACACCAGTGGTGTATCTCCGGCGGTCCACCGGGTGGCGCTGTCACTTTGGGCCGACGGACGAGTCATTGCTGGGTCGAATCCTTTTTTGTCTTTTCTCGGCAGCCGTGTGGTGGGGCGGGGAACCCGCTGCGCATGCCGGGGGAAGGTATAAAGGGGGCCGGCCATTTTGTCACGGGGTTCGTTGTCCCTGGCACCTTTAGCCTGCGGACGGAGTTCATGTTTGTCCTCTAGGCGGACTAGGCCTGGAGGACCACCGGAGATCATGTTCCACCTCAGGCACCTTTAGTCCTGGGGTGAGATACTTGGACGGAGGTCCGGAGCTCAGTGCCCAACACTGAGTTCCGCGAGGGAAGGATCCTAAGGTACTCTGGAGATGGACGCCTGAATCCGAGGTGGGCGTAATGGACCGGGAAGAGCTCCTCATCTGAAGACCCGGTGCAGCATACTGCCGGTGACGGGTGAGCCTCTTGTCAGAGACCGTCCGGAAGGTGAATTCCCTCGTGCGGAGACCATTGCCCACTCTTTGGAGGAGAGTGGAGGAAAGAACTTGTGTCTGGGCCTATATACACATTCACACCTCCTGTTCTGGTTTTGTAAAGCAAGTAAGTCCATGCTGTGTTCAAATAAAGGAGTGTTGGACTTGCAACGGTGTGAGGCTCGTTTCCTGGCAGATGACTCCTGGAGGGAGGATTCGATACACAATACAGGCCCGAAGGTAAAGAACTTTTGCCGATACCACTTATACATCTGTGGTGGAAGCCAGGCGTAGCGCCCGCACTCCCTTTCCTATCATACCCCTAGACCAGAGACATTGCGAGCGAGAACTTTAATAGAGGGGATTGGGAGTGTGGTGGGGGTCGGGCGACCCTGTCCGCTACACGTACATGGGAGGAGCCTGTGATGCTTATGTACATGGGAGGAGCCTGTGATGCTTATGTACATGGGAGGAGCCTGTGATGCTTATGTACATGGGAGGAGTCTGTGATGCTTATGTACATGAGGGGAACCTGTGATACTTATGTACATGGGGGGAGCCTGTGATACTTATGTACATGGGGGGAGCCTGTGATACTTATGTACATGGGAGGAGCCTGTGATACTTATGTACATGGGAGGAGTCTGTGATGCTTATGTACATGAGGGGAGCCTGTGATACTTATGTACATGAGGGGAGCCTGTGATACTTATGTACATGGGAGGAGCCTGTGATGCTTATGTACATGGGAGGAGCCTGTGATGCTTATGTACATGGGAGGAGCCTGTGATGCTTATGTACATGGGAGGAGCCTGTGATGCTTATGTACATGGGAGGAGCCTGTGATGCTTATGTACATGGGAGGAGCCTGTGATGCTTATGTACATGGGAGGAGCCTGTGATGCTTATGTACATGGGAGGAGCCTGTGATACTTACCTCCCTGGGAGGAGCCTGTGATACTTATGTACATGGGGGGAGCCTGTGATACTTTACTGTCCAGGAAAAAACAAACAATCAGATTGAAAAGATTAGTCGATTCGCCATACACTTAAGAATCATATTGATCGATCTACACTCCTACCATCATTTTTCCCCCCCATCCAGACCGACCAACTTGAAAAACTTGGATGAAATTGATGTGTTTTCCTGAGATCAATGACTCAGTATGGGATTCCTTTATAAAAAGAATCATCCTGTGGATGGCGTGTTCACACAGCTGCCATCAAACGATCGCCGTATTGTTTGTAACGGGATTATCTCCTGATGATTAGATTACAGACAATACGGCGATTATTCCTGACCCAACGCTGAGGACATCTGCAGGGTGAATTTTTCAGAAATAGACGTCCTCTGTGTCTTTTCCACCAATCAGACATTTGATCAGATTTTTTTTTGGGGGGGGGGGGGGAGGGGGGTAAAAAGTGCCCCACTAGCAGCCGAAAAGCGACGCTAAAACACAGCAAAAATGAGCAGCGCTTTAGCGCTAACGGCCGGGCGCTGCACAGTGTGAATGGGGCCTTACACCTGAGCATCACATTTTTGAGAATTTTTCTTCTGGTGTTTTTTCGAGCGTTTGTACGCGGGTTTCTAAAGTGTCTTTAAGAGAAAAAAATCATCAGTTTCATCATTTGTTGCTACGATTTTCAGCTTTTTCATTCACTTTTATGCATTATTTTTTCATTCATTTTTTTTTTTTTACTTTTTTGTTGTAAGGGGTTAAAGGTTAGGGGTTACATTTATGTATTATTTACTTATTATTTATTTATTTTGTTAGGGTTGGGATTAGGGCTAGGGGTTCATTTTAGGGTTAGAGGTTAATATTAGGGATAGGGGTTAGGATTAGTGTTAGAGGTTATTATGAGGATTAGGGGTTGAGATTAGGGTTAGGGGTTAATATTAGGGTTAGGGGTAAGGGCTTTTAGGGTTGGGGTTAATATTAGGATTGGGGTTAATATTAGGGTTAGGGGTTAATATTAGGATTAGGGGTTAATATTAGGATTAGGGGTTAATATTAAGATTAGGGGTTAATATTAGGATTGGGGTTAATATTAGGATTAGGGGTTAGGATTAGGATTAGGGGTTAGGATTAGGATTAGGGGTTAGGATTAGGGTTAGGGGTTAATATTAGGATTAGGGGTTAGGATTAGGGGTTAGGATTAGGGGTTAATATTAGGATTAGGGGTTAATATTAGGATTAGGGGTTAGGATTAGGGGTTAATATTAGGATTAGGGGTTAGGATTAGGGGTTAATATTAGGATTAGGGGTTAATATTAGGATTAGGGGTTAGGATTAGGGGTTAATATTAGGATTAGGGTTAGGGGTTAATATTAGGATTATGGGTTAGGATTAGGGTTAGGGGTTAATATTAGGATTAGGGGTTAGGATTAGGGGTTAATATTAGGATTAGGGGTTAGGATTAGGGGTTAATATTAGGATTAGGGGTTAGGGTTAGGGGTTAATATTAGGGGTTAATATTAGGATTAGGGGTTAGGATTAGGGGTTAATATTAGGATTAGGGGTTAATATTAGGATTAGGGGTTAGGATTAGGGGTTAATATTAGGATTAGGGGTTAGGATTAGGGGTTAATATTAGGATTAGGGGTTAATATTAGGATTAGGGGTTAATATTAGAATTAGGGGTTAGGATTAGGGTTAGGGGTTAATATTAGGGGTTAATATTAGGATTAGGGGTTAGGATTAGGGGTTAATATTAGGATTAGGGGTTAATATTAGGATTAGGGGTTAGGATTAGGGGTTAATATTAGGATTAGGGGTTAGGATTAGGGTTAGGGGTTAATATTAGGGGTTAATATTAGGATTAGGGGTTAGGATTAGGGGTTAATATTAGGATTAGGGGTTAATATTAGGATTAGGGGTTAGGATTAGGGGTTAATATTAGGATTAGGGGTTAGGATTAGGGGTTAATATTAGGATTAGGGGTTAATATTAGGATTAGGGGTTAATATTAGAATTAGGGGTTAGGATTAGGGTTAGGGGTTAATATTAGGGGTTAATATTAGGATTAGGGGTTAGGATTAGGGGTTAATATTAGGATTAGGGGTTAATATTAGGATTAGGGGTTAGGATTAGGGGTTAATATTAGGATTAGGGGTTAGGATTAGGGTTAGGGGTTAATATTAGGATTAGGGGTTAATATTAGGATTAGGGGTTAATATTAGGGGTTAATATTAGGGGTTAGGATTAGGGTTAGGGGTTAATATTAGGATTAGGGGTTAGGATTAGGGGTTAATATTAGGATTAGGGGTTAGGGGTTAATATTAGGATTAGGGGTTAATATTAAGATTAGGGGTAGGGATGAGCTTCGTGTTCGCGTCGAACACACGGTCGATTCGAACATTGGCCGTTCGATCGTTCGACGAAGAACAAATGTTATGGTCTGTTCGTGCCAAATTCGAGTGGCGCGTCACGGCCCATAATTCACTGCGGCATTGCAGTGCATTGCTGGCTGATGATTGGCCAAGCATGCGCTATGACCCGCATGCTTGGCCAATCAAAGCGTGGAAAAAACGGAGAGCCGTGATTGGCCAAAGCCAGGGTGGCTTTGGCCAATTATGGCTCAGGGGGTTTAGTACACACCCCACACTATATAAGGCCGCCTGGAAGTCGGCCTTGTGTAGTGTGTTGGCGTTTGTGAAAGAGACAGTTTCAGAGAGAGAGATAGAGACAGTGTCATTTATATTGAGTTATGCGGCGTACACACGATAGTTTTTCATGCCACTTTTTCTAACAACGCTTTTCATGTCGTTTTTTTTCATGTTTCCTCTCAAGCCTGTCTTGCGTACACACGATCATTAAAAAAAACGTTCAAGCAAAGCGCAGTGACATACAACACGTACGACGGCACTATAAAGGGGAAGTTCCGTTCGGATGGCGCCACCCTTCATGTTAGTAAAGTTTGTTGAGCGACGATTCGCGCTTTTCAGCCTCGTGCTTTTCAGTCCGTTACAGCGTGACGAATGTGCTATCTCCATTACAAACGCTAGTTTTACCAGAACGAGCGCTCCCGTCTCATACTTGATTCTGAGCATGCGCATTTTTTTTCACATCGTAAAAGCCCACACACGGCCGTTTTTCACGTCGTTAAAAAAAAGACATGAAAAACGACGTGAAAAAATAGAGCATGTTCGAAATTTTTAATGGCCGTTTTTCACGTCGTTAAAAATGCTCTGGAGCATACACACGATCGGTTTTAATGCCCATTTTAAAAATGGCATTTTTAACGGCATGAAAAACGATCGTGTGTATGGGGCATTAGATAGAGCAGGCAGGCGAGTCAGTTAGCTGCAGTTACAGTGTGTAGAGGATATATATGCATCCTAGGTGTTGTGTATATATTTATAAAACTGTATTCAGTTTAGCTAGATCCGTTCCTGTTATTCTCTATACTGTGATAGGCAGGCCGGTGATTGTGCTAGCTGCAGGCAGTCAGTGTCTCTCTTAGTGTACTACTGTGTGCTTTGCATAGCGTTCACCTAAAGCCTACATTTTTGATGCAATACTTTGCAACAGGGCTCATTGCTGCGCTCCAAGTACAGTATCTGTGAGGGGTTGCAGTGTTGTGCCACCAGTGCCTAAGGCCCAATTTTTCTGCCCCTGTTCAACAGGGGCATGTAATTACAATTCTTGATCTAATAATTCACAGCAGGGCCCATTCATGCGCCCACCAAGAGTAACTGTGAGTGCTTACAGTGTTGTGCCAACACCAACAACTAAGGGGCCTATTTCTGCAGAGTATATACGGCAGGTCCCTACTTTCAAACATCCAACTTACAAACGACTCCTCCTTGCAAACGGAAGGAGACAACAGGAAGTGAGAGGAAATCTACCCCTAGGAAGGGAAATTCTCTCCTGTAAGAGTTAGGCCCCTTTCACACGGAGGTCCGTTCAGGTCCACCTGTCAGTTTTTTAGGCGGACCTGAAACGGATCCTCCATGTACCCCTATGGAGGCACGGATGTCAGCGGTGACATGTCCGCTGACATCCGCTCCGAAAAAGTGTGACGGAGGAAAATCCTATTTTTCCTTCCGTCTGCGGAGCGGATCGGATGACAACGGACTCTACGGTCCGTCGTCATCCGATTCCCCATAGGGGAGAGCGGAGATCTGACAGGGCGGTCCCTGCACAGTGTGCGGGGACCGCCCAGTCATCCGTCGGCTCAGCGGGGATCAACTGAGCGATCCCTGCTGAGCAAGCGGAGCTTCACGGGGCGGATCTGCACGGATCCGCCCCGTGTGAAAGAGGCCTAAATGTGGGAAATGTGACAGAACCCACTGTCACGGTGTGCTTTGGAAGGGACTGAGGGCGGGCCTCCTACCCACA
Source organism: Rana muscosa (assembly GCA_029206835.1). NCBI lineage: Eukaryota > Metazoa > Chordata > Amphibia > Anura > Ranidae > Rana > Rana muscosa. Next base: position 313,452,855 of record CM055128.1, read on the forward strand.
GACTATGGGCCAAAAGAGACTGAGAGAAGTCTGGACAAGCTGGCAGGAAAAAAAAGGGTCTCCTCTCCACTGATGCTTTATCACCAATTCTTGTTTCAATAAAAACCCCAAATTTTCAAAAAACAGTTGTCATTGGGACGGAAAGTGAGGTGAAATGTTCTGAACAGGGGCACAGACAGCAAAACAAATGTTACAGGGGTGATAACCCTTCCCTATGTTTTCCAAAAAGTTTAAAAATAGATTTTTGGTCTGGAGCTACACTTCAACAATGTACCTGTTCAAAATTACAAACAGATTCTACATAAGAACAAACCTACAGTCCCTGTCTTGTATGCACCGCCTGTATACGGCTGTTCAGAGTATATAGGGCCTTTTTTATTTTATGTGCGGGGTTCCCCTTAATATCCATACAAGACCCAAAGGGGCTGGTAATGGGCTGGGGTAGGGGGGGGGTCATGGGGTAGCTATGCCATTTTTCTTAAAGAATTTCATCCATATTACCGGGACCAGACATTACATTAAAGCCGCAAGCAGTTTTAAATGGCTTTTTTTCCCTTTAGAAGTGTCATTTTGTGCAGGGACAGTTCTAAACACGGGAAACACGTGGCACTTCACAGGCATACTTTAGACACCCCCCAGGTACGATATTTAAAGGAATATTTGACTTTTTTTTTCACTTTATGCATCATTAAAATGACTGCTCCCGAAAAACGACCGTTTTTAAAACTTCTTTTTGCATTGATACATGTCCCCTGGTGCAGAACCCGGGTTCCCAAACCCTTTTTAGGACAATAACATGCATACTAGTCGTTATAATTAGCACTTTAGAATTCGAACGTTCGCATCCATTGTATTTAATAGGGTTCTAAAGTTTGTGTGAACTTTCGGTCCGTTCGCGGGTTCTGGTGCGAACCGAACCCGGGGGTGTTCGGCTCATCACTAATTAGAGGATTAGGATTGGGTTTTTTATTTTATTTATTTTATTATTTATGTATTTTATTTATTGTTATTATTTTCATTCAGTTATTGCATTTGAGCAGAAAAATGCTGGAAAACGCACTAAAACACGGGAAATCGCTTGAATCACACGTTTCCATGCATTTCTACAGAACAAATAACGCTTAAAAAAACAAAAAAAAACGCACCAATCTGCCCGATTTGAGCTACAAAAAAAAGCTGCAGAACTTTTTGGAGCTTGAGGTGGAGATGTGATCCGTCTCCATGGAGAATACGTGATTTTTATTTTCCTCCTCCAGGGTTTCGGAGCTACAAGACGCTGAGGTGTGAACGGGGCCTCGCCGAGCTTTGGGAAATCTGAAGGCGATTGTGTAGCATAGCGATCGATCGTGGCTCTAGGGGGTGTGTGACTGATCACTGCTGCATTGTATGGGTGGAGGCCACACCACAGAGCCCCCCGGGTCACACTGATGTGATTCCTGTCTGTTTCCCGCACAGCATTGAAATCACACGGCGTCCATGCGATCTGCTGCGGGTGTCAATGACGACACCTCAAAACGGCTCACAAAACGCAGTGCGAGAACCAGAATCCGATTGCGGATTTTGGTGCGGATGCAATTTACACCATACAAAACGAATGACTCAAATCACACCGCACAAACATCGCATGCGATTTGGAACGGAATGACGCGCGGTTTGAATCGGAATGACGCGCGGTTTGAATCGGAATGACGCGCGGTGTCCGGCACAAGTGAGAACCCAGGCAGACAGGTGATTGGTCCATCGGTGTAAGAAATGATTTGGATACAATGTATAAAACATGTAAAAGAAACAGCAACACGATTATAAAGAAGCCGAACATGAGAACAGTCCAGACACAAGATACAGGAATAGAGGGTCGGTCTGTCCTTCTACATGTATGATCAGCAGATGAGGAGGAACTACAACTCTCAGCATGCCGACCCCTCCCCCCAGTGCTGGGCACAGTGATCATCACACCCCAATACCCACCAGTCACTGCAGATCCTGCAGGCAGTCCTGTCCCCTTCAGGTCAGGGTTTCAGGATTTCCCTGGTCACATGACCCGCCCAGCTGATGAGCCCAGGAGTGCCTGATCAGGGAAAGGCAGAAATTCTGCACTGTGGGGGATGGGAGCCTCTTAGAGGAGGTGAGTGCTGGGGGTGGGGAGGACAGATCTCCAGGTCTAGGCTGAGGATTGGGGGAGAATCATCTCCAATGTATAGAAACATTTTATATTCTAACTTTATCCCTGCAGGTGATAATGTTACATTGTTTCCTCTTTCTATCCCTGCAGGTGATAATGTTACATTGTTTCCTCTTTCTATCCCTGCAGGTGATAATGTTACATTGTTTCCTCTTTCTATCCCTGCAGGTGATAATGTTACATTGTTTCCCCCTTTCTATCCCTGCAGGTGATGATGTTACATTGTTTCCTCTTTCTATCCCTGCAGGTGATAATGTTACATTGTTTCCTCTTTCTATCCCTGCAGGTGATGTTACATTGTTTCCCCCTTTCTATCCCTGCAGGTGATAATGTTACATTGTTTCCCTCTTTCTATCCCTGCAGGTGGTAATGTTACATTGTTTCCCCCTTTCTATCCCTGCAGGTGATAATGTTACATTGTTTCCTCTTTCTATCCCTGCAGGTGATGTTACATTGTTTCCCCCTTTCTATCCCTGCAGGTGATGATGTTACATTGTTTCCCCCTTTCTATCCCTGCAGGTGATAATGTTACATTGTTTCCCCCTTTCTATCCCTGCAGGTGATAATGTTACATTGTTTCCCCCTTTCTATCCCTGCAGGTGATAATGTTACATTGTTTCCCTCTTTCTATCCCTGCAGGTGATAATGTTACATTGTTTCCCCCTTTCTATCCCTGCAGGTGATAATGTTACATTGTTTCCCCCTTTCTATCCCTGCAGGTGATAATGTTACATTGTTTCCTCTTTCTATCCCTGCAGGTGGTAATGTTACATTGTTTCCCCCTTTCTATCCCTGCAGGTGATAATGTTACATTGTTTCCCCCTTTCTATCCCTGCAGGTGATAATGTTACATTGTTTCCCCCTTTCTATCCCTGCAGGTGGTAATGTTACATTGTTTCCTCTTTCTATCCCTGCAGGTGATGTTACATTGTTTCCCCCTTTCTATCCCTGCAGGTGATGATGTTACATTGTTTCCCCCTTTCTATCCCTGCAGGTGATAATGTTACATTGTTTCCCCCTTTCTATCCCTGCAGGTGATAATGTTACATTGTTTCCCCCTTTCTATCCCTGCAGGTGATAATGTTACATTGTTTCCTCTTTCTATCCCTGCAGGTGATGTTACATTGTTTCCCCCTTTCTATCCCTGCAGGTGATGATGTTACATTGTTTCCCCCTTTCTATCCCTGCAGGTGATAATGTTACATTGTTTCCCCCTTTCTATCCCTGCAGGTGATAATGTTACATTGTTTCCCTCTTTCTATCCCTGCAGGTGATAATGTTACATTGTTTCCCCCTTTCTATCCCTGCAGGTGATAATGTTACATTGTTTCCTCTTTCTATCCCTGCAGGTGGTAATGTTACATTGTTTCCCCCTTTCTATCCCTGCAGGTGATAATGTTACATTGTTTCCCCCTTTCTATCCCTGCAGGTGATAATGTTACATTGTTTCCCCCTTTCTATCCCTGCAGGTGGTAATGTTACATTGTTTCCCCTTTCTATCCCTGCAGGTGGTAATGTTACATTGTTTCCCCCTTTCTATCCCTGCAGGTGATAATGTTACATTGTTTCCCCCTTTCTATCCCTGCAGGTGGTAATGTTACATTGTTTCCCCCTTTCTATCCCTGCAGGTGGTAATGTTACATTGTTTCCTCTTTCTATCCCTGCAGGTGATAATGTTACATTGTTTCCCCCTTTCTATCCCTGCAGGTGGTAATGTTACATTGTTTCCCCCTTTCTATCCCTGCAGGTGGTAATGTTACATTGTTTCCCCCTTTCTATCCCTGCAGGTGGTAATGTTACATTGTTTCCTCTTTCTATCCCTGCAGGTGATAATGTTACATTGTTTCCCCCTTTCTATCCCTGCAGGTGGTAATGTTACATTGTTTCCCCCTTTCTATCCCTGCAGGTGGTAATGTTACATTGTTTCCCCCTTTCTATCCCTGCAGGTGGTAATGTTACATTGTTTCCCCCTTTCTATCCCTGCAGGTGATAATGTTACATTGTTTCCTCTTTCTATCCCTGCAGGTGATGTTACATTGTTTCCCCCTTTCTATCCCTGCAGGTGATAATGTTACATTGTTTCCCCCTTTCTATCCCTGCAGGTGATAATGTTACATTGTTTCCCCCTTTCTATCCCTGCAGGTGATAATGTTACATTGTTTCCCCCTTTCTATCCCTGCAGGTGGTAATGTTACATTGTTTCCCCCTTTCTATCCCTGCAGGTGGTAATGTTACATTGTTTCCTCTTTCTATCCCTGCAGGTGATAATGTTACATTGTTTCCCTCTTTCTATCCCTGCAGGTGATAATGTTACATTGTTTCCCTCTTTCTATCCCTGCAGGTGATAATGTTACATTGTTTCCCCCTTTCTATCCCTGCAGGTGGTAATGTTACATTGTTTCCCCCTTTCTATCCCTGCAGGTGATAATGTTACATTGTTTCCCCCTTTCTATCCCTGCAGGTGATAATGTTACATTGTTTCCTCTTTCTATCCCTGCAGGTGATAATGTTACATTGTTTCCCCCTTTCTATCCCTGCAGGTGATAATGTTACATTGTTTCCCTCTTTCTATCCCTGCAGGTGATAATGTTACATTGTTTCCCCCTTTCTATCCCTGCAGGTGATAATGTTACATTGTTTTGTCTTTTGATGATGCCCTGGAGGGGTGAAACGCGTTGACGAACTTCCGGTGAACGGCAAAACAATCCGTTTCTCTGACGTCCATGGACTGACGCAGCTCTCATACTGATTACACGTGGGTATATGTCCCTGCCCGCAGGAGAAGACCTAGGCAGAATGTTAGATGTTAGAAACATTCTAGAACAAAGCCAGAGCTGAACAGCCCCGCCGGACATTACCCTCCCACCTGCAGTCAGCAGCCTCAGTTTTTTTCTGCTTAGCAGCAGATGTGGCTCTCAGGAGCCAGTCTCCTGGAAGATTTTACTTTTACATTTTATTCCTTTGGGAATTTTATTATTGAGACCTTCAGTCAACTGTCGGCTGGGCAACAGGTTGGGTACAAGATATCCTCGTAGTCTTTCCTGTCCGACCATCGAGCGTGCTGATCCTCGCCTTGTGTGCGTGAGACTCAGTTCACGACAGGCCCCATGACTCCAGGGGTGGCCGGGTTACTTTCAGGCTCCCGCGGTCCTCTCAGGATTGAACAGTACTTGACTGACTGTATCTCTCGCGGTGGACCGGGCCGACAGCTACGCAGTATGACTCTGTGATAGGTCTGTCTGAAACAAGCCAGTGGGTCCCTGAAAGGGACGGGTAAGTAGTCTCTCCTGCTGCAGGTGAGTACATGCTGGCTGTGTTTCTTTCTATGGGGGTCTCTCCCTGTCCCCCCCCCCCCTGTTATGCTGCTCTCTGCACCCTGTACTGGTGCTGTGTGGGGGTGCTTGGGGGTCACTCTGGCCTGACTGGGGGCGCTCATGTCTGTTAGTGGACTCTGGGAGAGGAGCGGTGTTCTGGTGCGAGTGTTTTACTCTATTGTGTGCGCCATTAGCGCTGTGAGGTGATTTTGAGAACTGCGCTCGGCGGCCATCTTGCCGTGGATTCATGGGGCAGTAATGCATGCGGCCGGCGGCCATTTAATTGAAGCCGCTGCGCTTTTACTTTCGGTTTCGCCCTCTATCGGCACTGCTGCGGCACGAATCTCACACTCTCCTGGGACACTTTCCCCTCGGACGACCCTCTGGCGGCACTCTCCCCTCTGGCGGCACTCTCCCCTCTGGCGGCGCTCTCCCCTCTGGCGGCGCTCTCCCCTCTGGCGGCGCTCTCCCCTCTGGCGGCGCTCTCCCCTCTGGCGGCGCTCTCCCCTCTGGCGGCGCTCTCCCCTCTGGCGGCGCTCTCCCCTCTGGCGGCGCTCTCCCCTCTGGCGGCGCTCTCCCCTCTGGCGGCACTCTCCCCTCTGGCGGCACTCTCCCCTCTGGCGGCACTCTCCCCTCTGGCGGCACTCTCTCCTCTGGCGGCACTCACACTGCAGCATGGTTTTATACAATGGAACTGAGCGGTCCTTACAGGGGTTGGTGAGTCCTCTGGGTATCCCCTCCTCAGCGTAGCCAGTGGGTGGACGGTATTATGCCCTGTAGTGGTGTATAAGGTCTCAGAGGGTGGCAGTATGGAGTCTGGTTCACCTGCGTCTCCACACTTGTCAGGCAACTGGCAGTGCTCCTCCTGCACCCGCGGTCCCTATGGACCAGTTGTCGGCAGCCCTGGAATCATTCTTTGTCAGGATGGAAGCGGTGTAAGAGCCCAAGGGAGCTGTAAAGCGCCCCCTCCCCACACATCCTCCTGTAGGGGAGTGCTCGGTCTCAGATATGGGCCTAGCTGTGGCTGCTCGGGACCCTAGCTCTGAGGGTTTTCATGTTTTTGAACAGGATATTCCCTGTGAGGAAGACCCCAGTTCTGAATAACTGACAGGGCGCTTGTAAGTGAACTCATTGATGCTGTGAGGGACACTCAAGCTGAATGATGCGGCTGAGGAGCCTCAGGTGGAAGCGGTCTGTCTCCTTTTGGTTCCTTTAAAGCCATTTATTCAAAAGGAGCGGTGGGAGAGGGACGCCCCGGGATAGAGGATTGGGATGATAGGTGGGAACATCCTTTTAATGTCTTGGTTTCTGCAAGAGACTGATCCACTTTAAATTTCTGCGCAGGATTTATTTTACCCTTGCTAGACTTTCAGTAATTTACCCGTCTGTCTCCTCGGAGTGCTGGAGATGCTCTTTTTCCCCGGGATGATGCCCTCAGATTAAGGTATTCTGGGAGGGGGTGGCTTCCTGCATAGAGGGCATTTTGAAGGTGCCTATTCCATTGTCGGTCCGGGTATGTCTTTTGGGTCTGGTAGAGGAGGAGGAGGTGGTCCCCTCCAGAGCCCTCAGGATGTTACTGAACATTTTATTTTTTTATGGGAGAAAGGCCATTTTGCTCAAGTGGAGATCGCCTGCCCCCCTACCCCCCCATCCCCCCCCCCCCTCTCGGAGATTGTGTTCTGGAAGGGGCTTGTGAACGCCATGCTGCCATACTACAAGGCAACGTATCTCTCCAGGGGGTGTGGGAAAAAGTTTGACAAAGTTTGGGCAGGCATGGTTCAATTCTGACACTACTGTTGGCTAGTCAGTTGTTTTGCCTGCTTTGAGTAGCCGGACCCCCGGGCCGGATATTGAGGGTTCGCCGATAGTGCCCTGATACACTGAAGGGTGGTCTTTAAGCATGCTGGTCAGTCCTATGGGTAATGGTGTCATTCTGCTGCTGATGGGAGTGTATTGTCATGTATTTGCTGTTTTATTTTCTAACTCTTGAATGAAGACCCGTGGTTGGTGGAACTGTGTATCCCCCTATTATTAGGTGCTTGTCTCCTGAGAAATGTGGTAAACTGAGTTTTGGGTGGTTGGGGGGTGGAAGGGTGGGGTTAGTTGGTAGTTGGGGATGTTTTTCTCAGTTAATACACGTAGTCAGCTGCCTATGTTAGGTAGAATGTACTATATGTGGTATGTCGACCATGTTGGTCATAGTGGGGCCTCGCGGCTTGCCAAGGCCACCCTTTTCATTGTTTGTATGTCTTATAAAAAATGCTTTAATAAACATAATTTTTCAAAAAAAAAAAGCCGTTTATTCAAAAAAGGTTTTTCCATATGTGCCTTTTTTTGATGCATTCTCATTGACCAAGTCTGGGATAAGCCGCAGAAGACTGACGGTCCCACGGCGCCTAGCCATGAGGTACCCCTTTGAGGAGGACCTGGTTAAGAAGTGGGCTCTCCCCCCAGTGGTCGACCCCCCAGTCGCCCGTTTGAATAAGGCTACCACGCTCCCAATGGAAGGGACTCCTGCATTTAAGGATCCCACTGACAGGAGGTCTGAGGTGGTGAGTAGAACTGTTTGCCTTATTGGGGTGGTCTGCCTTACGCCCTATAGTGGCGGCGACACTTGTGTCTCAGACACATACGGGATGGGCAAAGATTTTGCATCAGACGGTACAGGAGCATAATCTCCCTCCTGAGACCATTGCCCTGGCTCACTAACTTGCGCAGGGTTTAGTCTCTGTGTGCGATGCCACTTTGGATGCGGCCCCTCTAATATCAGGGGCTTCTATCTCTGCTGTGGTGCTGCGTCGCCTTATCTGGCTGAAATGCTGGTCGGCCGACCTAGCTTCCAAAAAGCTCCTGGCTGACTTGCCCTTTAAGGGTGGTAGACTGTTTTGGGCCGCCCTGGATAACATTATTAAGGATGTCACAGGGGGGTAAGAGCACCTTCCTCAGTCTAAGGGAAAGGAGCTCCTCCACATGTCGGGCCCTTACTTTCCGGCGAAGATGTTTTTTCATCAGTCAGAATCCACGGGTAAACCCGCCCAGACTGAAAAAAGTGCGGCGGGGGGAAACAAGCGTCCCTGGGTGCGTAAGCTTACCAAGCAAGCTCCCAAGCCCGCCACCGCATGAAGTCTTGCCCCTGCCTGACTCTGGGGTGGGGGGACGTCTTCGCAGGTTCGCGGTTCAGTGGACCTTCTGGATCTCCGACCGGTGGGTGTGTGAGGTGGTCACCTCCGGATACAGGATAGAGTTCTGCTCATGGCCCCCAAACAGGTTCTTCCCCTCGAACCTCCCTCTTTCCTGCCCGCCGGGCGACCCTCTTGGGGGCCGTACAGGATTTGCTCGGGTGCGGAGTGATTGTGCCGGTTCCGTCACAGGAGAGGTTTCAGGGGTTTTACTCGAACCTGTTTGTTGTCCCGAAGGACGGGATACGGCCAATCCTGGACCTCAAGGCTTTGAATGCCTATGTGAAGGTACAAAAATTCCGGATGGAATCCATTCGCACGGTGATTGCGACCCTCCACCAAGGGGATTTCCTGGCGTCCTTGGATATCAAGGACACTTACTTGCACGTTCCAATCTGCGTAAGTCACCAGAGGTTTCTGCGCTTTGCCATAGGCGAAGTCCACTATCAGTTCGTGGCTCTTCCCTTCGGCCTAGCATCAGCACCATGGGTTTTCACCAAGGTGCTTCCCCTGGTTCTAGCTTTGCTGAGACAGCAAGGAATTGTTATCGGGGGCTATCTGGACGACCTCCTAAGAGCAGAAACTGGCTCAGAATTGGAGGAAAATGTGACAATAGTCAGCCAGACCCTCCGGGACTTCGGGTGGCTTCTGAACATGCAGAAGTCGGTGCTAGTCCTGACAACGTTTGGAGTATCTGGGTCTGATCCTGGACACTTCGGCAGCAAAGGTGTTTCTACCCGCGGAAAAGTTACTGACACTTCAGTCGGCAGTGCGGGTCCTGACGGCCCGAAAATGGTCGTCTATTCGTTTCTGCATGAGGGTCCTGGGACTAATGGTGGCCTCCTTCGAGGCGGTCCCATATGCTCAATCACACACTTGGGCATTGCAGAAGGGAATTCTATCTGTTTGGGACAAGTCCCCATTGTCATTGGATCTTCACATCCGAGTGAGTCACTCAGTCAAGGCGTCCCTGACGTGGTGGCTGAGATCCCCGGCTCTTTGGGCCGGGAAGTCATTCATCCCCATCCAGTGGACGGTGGTCACGACGGACGCCAGCCTGACGGGCTGGGGAGGAGTTTGGGGAGTCCTGTCAGCACAAGGCCTCTGAACTCCGGATGAATCTCGTCTCCCAATCAACGTTCTGGAATTGTGAGCGATCAGACTGTCTCTCCGCGTGGTCAAAGAGACTACAGGGCCGCTCGATCAGAATTCAGTCAGACAACGCCACGGCCGTGGCGTATGTCAACCATCAGGGGGGCACTCGGAGCTCGGCTGCGGCATCCGAGGTTGCCCACATCCTAAAGTGGGCGGAAAGAAGCGTGCCGGCGCTGTCGGCCGTCTACATTCCGGGCGTAGAAAACTGGCAGGCGGACTATCTGAGTCGCCAGTCCTTGGACCAGGGGGAGTGGTCCTTGCATCCGGAGGCGTTTCAACTCCTTTGTCGGCGGTGGGGCACACCGGATGTGGACCTGATGGCATCTCGACTCAATCACAAGGTGTCGAGATTTGTTGCCAGGTCCAGGGACCCCTGGGCGGATGCCTCTGACGCGTTGTTGGCCCCGCCTCGGCGTCATTGGTACGCCGATCTGGTACGTCTCATCGCGGACATCTCTTGGCGACTGCCCATGAGGGAGGACCTTCTTTCTCAAGGTCCTATCTTTCATCCTGCTTTACAGTCTCTGGTTTTAACGGCATGGCTATTGAGAGCCAGGTGCTGAAAGACCGAGGCCTGTCGGATTCGGTGATTTCAACCATGCTTGGGGCACGGAAGTCCTCTTCTAGGAAGATCTATCACCGAACCTGGAGAGCTTACATTGTTATGTGCGAAGGGCTAGACTGGCGTCCACGGACGTACTCTGTCCCCAGAATCCTGCGGTTCTTGCAGCGTGGTGTAGCCCAAAGGCTGGCTTTGAGCACTATTAAGGGTCAGATTTCAGCCTTGGCCGTTTTCTTTTAAAGACCCCTAGCAGGTCATTCCTTAGCACTTTTGTGCAGGGGGTTTGCATGTGATTCCCCCTGCCAAGCCTCCGCTCCCTCCTTGGGATCTGAACTTGGTGCTCTCAGTTCTTCAGGAACCTTCTTTTGAAAATATCAGAGATATTCCTTTTTTAACCTTGTCTCAGAAGGTGGCTTTCTTAGTGGCCATCACTTCTGTTAGACGGGTGTCTGAGTTGGCGGCTCTGTCATGCAAGTCGCCTTACTTGGTCCTTCATAAGGATAAGGCGGTGTTACGCCCGAGACCGTCTTTCCTTCCAAAGGTGGTCTCGGCTTTTCACCTTAATGAGGACATTGTCCTTCCATCCTTGTCCTCACCCATCGCATCCTAGAGAGTTTGCGCTTCACAATTTGGATGTGGTGCGTGCCTTACGGGTATACCTGACGGCTACTGCTTCTATTCGGAAGTCTGACTCGGTGTTTGTGACTGTCTCTGGTCCAAAACAGGGTCAATCGGTTTTGTCTGCCACCATTTCTAGGTGGATCAGACAGACCGTTATAAAGGCCTATGCCATTAAGGGGCGGGCGCCTCCCTTCCCGGTTACGGCGCATTCCACCAGGGCAATTGGTGCTTCCTGGGCTTTCCGACATCAAGCGTCGGTTTCACAAGTGTGCTAGGCGGCGACCTGGTCGTCTGTTCATACCTTTTCTAAGTTCTATAAGGTTGATGTGGCTGCATCTTCGGATGCTTCCTTCGGCCGCAAAGCATTGCAGGCCGCTGTCTAATGTTGCAACTCCTCCGTTGAGGAGCTCTGCTGGTTTGGAGTGAAGTTTTGGTTGTTCCTTTACTATTTGCTCCCACCCTTCTGATACTGCTTTGGGACGTCCCACACGTTTACAGTATCCAGCTGTGTCAGTCCATGGACGATAAGAGAAAATAGGATTTTTGTACTCACCGTAAAATCCGTTTCTCTGACGTCCATGGACTGACACGGCACCCACCCTTCCTTTAAGGTTTGTACTGCTTTGTTACGAACTGAGGCTGCTGGCTGCAGGTGGGAGGGTAATGTCCGGAGGGACCGCCCCCTTGGGTGGGGCTGTTCAGCTCTGGTTTGTTCTAGAATGTATGTTTCTAACATTCTGCCTAGATCTTCTCCTGCAAGCAGGGACATATACCCACACATTTACAGTATCCAGCTGTGTCAATCCATGGACGTCAGAGAAACAGATTTTACGGTGAGTACAAAAATCCTATTTTTTTTTTTTTTTAAATGAACTTGAATGAATTAAGAAAAAACAAAACACAAGTTGCCTTAATTTTTTTGCATATTGTGAAGACTGATGTTACGTCGAGTAAATAGATACCGAACATGTCATGCTTTAAAATTGCGCATGCTCGTGGATTGGTGGGAAAACGAGTGCTTAAAAATCTCCATAGGCGTCGCTTTAACAATTTTTACAGGTTACGTGTTTAGAGTTGGAGGTCTAGCGCTAGAATTATTTATATTTAAACATGCGTGCACGACTTGCGTATGCGTTCGCCTCTTGCGTGCGAGCACGGAAGGGATGGCACGCTTTAACCACTTGCCGACCGCCGCACGATGATGTACGTCTACAGAGTGGCACGGGCAGGCACATTGGCGTACAGGTACGTCCCTTTAAATTTGCCGCCCAGCGGGCGCGTGCGGCAGCGGGTTCCGGGAACTCTATGTTCCCGGGAGTCCCGCGATTGCGGTCGGCAAGGGCAGAACCGGAAAATGCCTTTGTAAACAAGGCATTCCCCTATTCTGCCTAGTGACATGTCACGGATGACCGTTCCCCCGTGATCGGGAACGGTCATCGGTGAGGTGTCACGTGTAGGCACGCCCCCTAACAGTAAGAATCACTCACTAGGAAACACTTAACCCCTGCAGCGCCACCTAGTGGTTAACCCCTTCACTGCCAGTGTTATTTTCACAGTAATCAGTGCATTTTTATAGCACTGATGGCTGTATAAATGACAACGGTCCCAAAATGGTGTCAAAAGTGTCCGATGTGTCCGCCATAATGTCGCAGTCACGATAAAAATCGCTAATCGCCGTCATAATTGGAAAAAAAAAAAATATATTAATAAAAATGCCATAAATCTGTCCCCTATTGTTGAAGCTATAACTTTTGCGCAAACCAATCAACAAATGCTTGTTGCGATTTTTTTTTTTTTTTTTTTTTTTTTTTTTTTTTAAACAAAAATATGTAGAAGAATACGTATCGGCCTAAACTGAGGGAAAAAACGTTTTTTATATTTTTTGGGCATATTTATTATAGCAAAAAGTAAAATATTTCATTTTTTTCAAAATTGTCGCTCTATTTTTAAAAAAATAAAAACCGCAGAGGTGATCAAATACCACCAAAAGAAAGCTCTTTGTTGGGAAAAAAAGGACATCAATTTTGTTTGGGAGCCACGTCGCACGACCGCGCAATTGTCAGTTAAAGCGACGCAGTGCCGAATCGCAAAAAGTACGCTCTGGTCTTCGACCACCAAAATAGTCCGGGGCTGAAGCGGTTACATTTTTTTTTTTTTTTTACTTATTTTTTATTTTTACACGGCCCTTTTATTTTTTGGGGATCACTTTTTTTTCCTATTACAAGAAATGTTAAACATCCCTTGTAATAGAAATAAGCATGACAGGTCCTCTTTATGGGGAGATTGAGTGTCAAAAAGACCCCAAACATTTACCTTTTTTTTGTGCTTGTGCGCAAAAGCAAATACAGTCGCGCCCGCATATGTAAACTGTGTTCAAACCACACATGTGAGGTGTCGCCGCGATCGTTTGGGCGAGAGCAATAATTCTAGCCCTAGACCTCCTCTGTTGCGCAAAAAATGCAACCTGTAGAATTTTTTAAACTTCGCCTATGGAGATTTTTAAGTGTCAGTTTGTCACCATTTCCATCAGCGGGCACAATTTTGAAGCGTGACATGTTGGGTATCAATTTACTCGGTGTAACAACATCTTTTACAATATAGAAAAATATTTGGCTAACTTTGCTGTTTTTCTAAATTGTTAAAGTTTATTTTTCCAAAACAAACAATTGCGTTTGTAAGACCGCTGCGCAAATACGGTGTGACAAAGTATTGCAGCGATCTCCATTTTATTTTCTAGGGTGTCTGAAAAAAGAATATATATATATATATATATATATATATATATATATATATATATATATATTATGTTTGGGGGGGTTATAAGTAATTTTCTAGAGATACAAAATTATTTTAACTTGTAAACAAGTGTCAATAATAGTCCCAGTCTTTAAAGCGGAGGTCCAGCCTAAAATTAAACTTCATTCGAATAGCTTCAAAGTAATCTAAAATAAAACATAAAAAAAAAAATAATAATAATAATAATTTTTGTCTTGCCTGCAAATGGCTGTTACTAGGCATATTTGCTTACCTGCCTAGTTCCTGGACTGCGGGTGGGTCTTGTTCCCTTCCTAAGCCGCCTGGCCTCCTGGGAAATGACACTCATTTCCCAGGAGTCTGTGCGATTTACTCTGCCGAAAAATTGCGTTATTTCCATACAGGAAAAGACGCAATTAAGGGGTCAGGATTGTTATCTGTGTTGTCATAACAGGGCGGGACGTTCCTCCGTTGCTGCCTATTGTCAACCAGGAAGAAAAAGGAACTGGGCTTCACATGCCCACACATGATGGAAACGGCCACATGATGAGCTGGAGGATGTAAGGCAAGTGTTTGCAATGATTTCTGGAACGATTGGGGAGTTGATATGTTTTAGGGAATATTCACTAATGAATTTTAGCTTACAAAAAATAAATTATGCCTAGAACCCCGCTTTAAGGGGTTACCCCAGTCTATTTACCTGTGGGGGGGTACTCTCAGGGATAGGCCTATCACTAGTGTGACCACGTGTCCCGGATTGCCTGGGACAGGCCCGCATTTTGCAGGTCTGTCCCAGGTCCCGGGCATCTTCATTCCAGGACAATACAGTGTCCCGGAATGAAGCTGACACAGCCACCTCCCCTCTGTTGCCCCCAAAAAAGGCCACCACATCGCCGCTTTACTCACTGACAGCACTTGCCCTGGCCGGAAATGTCTGGAGAAGCACAATCCCCGCCCCCTGCTTGTGATTGGAGAAATCATAAATCCCACCTCTAGTGTCTAATCACAGAAGGGCAGTGTAAAGCCAGCATTGGAACAAGATAGAACGGGTCTCGGCCAGTCAGGACAAGTGCTGATAGTAAGTAAAGTGGCAATGCCACTTTTGGGGGCGTGATCAGTTCTTCTGAGTAGAGTGCACATGTGCTGCCCCAGCTGTGCTGTGATTCATTACAGCACAAGCTGATTTTTGGGGAAGGGGTCCCTGAATGTCCGTTTGGAAATGTGGTCACCCTACCTATCACTGGTCAATAGCCGGTGATGGGATTACACCTATGAGGTATGGGATATGTCGGTATTGTGGTTCTGAGTATTTGGTATCACCAGGACGACGTCATTTGTGACGAAACGCGTAGGGAGGAGCGACGTGCTGATGTCACCACCTTTTCGTGTCTCCCAACGGGCGGGTTGTTTGGTGTGCACCGGCCGACGCACCGAACTTCAGGCTTTTATTGCTGTAAAGAAGAGTTTTTACTTAGTATAACATTTCTTGGGTTTATTATTTGGAGCCTTTTGGTCTCTTTCCGGTGTCCTATCCTTTCCCAATCCCTTGATCCTCATTGGGAGAAATGGAGTGACGTGGAGAAAGGCCCGGGCTGGGTTGCAAGCCACGAGCGTCTAACGCCCCCCCCCCCCCCCATGTGTCATTTGGAGCTGGTAAGCAGTTTCTACAGCTGGTGGTGGATTCGCATTCGTTTCACTGGGATATCATTGGCAAGGAAGGAGGGACACTAACATTGATTATTCACTTTATTACACAACTGTGGACTTTTTGTATATTTGAATCATTTATTTGATTATATTTGGACTTCACATTATTAGCGTGATTTATTTTTTGATTGTTGCACTAAATCGCTGCTTAATTTTTCATTTTAATTTTTTTATTCGATGTTTAGCGCAGTTTTTCATCTCTTTTTTTATATTTAGTATCTCTAATTGCCCGCATTGCAGTATAGACCTCATGTATCGTACTTGGTGTTACCATTGTGTGGTTTTCCTATATGGTTGAGCCGCTCTCATGTACTATGCAGTGTATGCCGTGTGTCATGTGTTCTACAGTGCAAGCCACATACATGACACCGGGGGGGGGGAATTACTAATCCATGGACTATGAATTATTTTAACCATTTACCGCCCTGGAATTAGATGTGATTAAGCCGTCATGCGTTTAAAAACGGCCTGCACTATGAGTGAGATGATCCCTTCAGTGATGACAGATGTTAATGGTGCTGAACGCTGTGATGTGACCCCGTTGTGTGCAGTGCTGCACGTTCCCATGCAGTGGAGTGATCTGTCTTGGCCGTCATGTGTAGCGATAAAGCCGTGCCTTCATCCATAATGTATTCAGAGGTAATTATAGAGGGTCAGGATATGTATAGTGATGTAATTGGGGGCAGTGTCTGCCCATAGAACTCGGCCTTTTATATTGCATGTTTGTATCTCCTAGGCATTGTATATAGGGAGGGAGCTCAGGTCTATTAATGCTCCGGCTGCATTCTTTTGTAACGCATTTTAATGGTGTTCTTGGTAGAAACTGAAGCCAAGACCCCAGCGCTGCAAGAACGCCTGATGCCATGCTGTGACCAAGCTGTCTGCATGGTCAGAATTTGCATACACCACTGGTTATTATATGGGGTACCTGTATTTAAAAGTATCGCCAAAGCAGTGGCGGCTGGTGCTTAAAATTTTTGGGGGGGCGCAAACAAAAAAAAATTGCCGCCACTGTGCCCATAAATTGCCGCCACTGTGCCCATAAATTGCCGCCACTGTGCCCATAAATTGCCGCCACTGTGCCCATAAATTGCCGCCACTGTGCCCATAAATTGCCGCCACTGTGCCCATAAATTGCCGCCACTGTGCCCATAAATTGCCGCCACTGTGCCCATAAATTGCCGCCACTGTGCCCATAAATTGCCGCCACTGTACCCCATCAGATGCGGCCAGTGTGCACTTGAATTGCCACTACTGTGCCCCATCAGATGCTGCCAGTGTGCACTTGAATTGCCGCTACTGTGCCCATCAATTGCCGCTACTGTGCCCCATCAGATGCTGCCAGTGTGCACTTTAATTGCTGCTACTGTGCCCATCAATTGCCGCTACTGTGCCCCATCAGATGCTGCCCGGCACTTGCCTGTCTCGGAGCGGGTCAGCGGTAGTGTTGGTCATCTTACTTTAAAAAAGTAATTTAAGTTACAAATTACTTCTCCCAAAAAGTAATTGCGTTAGTAACTCAGTTACTACATTGGAAAAGTAATTAGTTACTCAACAAAGTAACGGACACATCGGAACACTATTGACAACATTTTGGGACCATTGTCATTTTGACAGCGATCAGTGCTATAAAAATGCACTGATTACTGTGACACGGGCAGTGAAGTGTTAACCGGTAGGGGGCGCTGAAGGGGTTAAAGGTGCCCTGGGGAGTGATTCTTACTGTTAGGGGGTGTGGCTTGGTGTGACACGTCACTGATCGCTGTTCTCGATGACAGGGAACAGACGATCACGGACATGCCACTAGGACGAACGGGGAAAGGTTTTTTACACTTGCCTCTCCCCGTTCTTCAGCTCCATGACCCGATCGCAGGACACAGGTGGCGATCGGGTCTGCGGGTCCTGCGGTCACGGAGCTCCTGACCGGGTCGCGAGCGACCCACGGCTAAAATCTTAAAGGGGAGACGTACCTGTACGCCCTTATGCCCAGCCGTTCCATTCTGCCGACATATATCGTCCGGCGGTCGTCAAGTAGTTAAAGTGGAACTTTAGTCAAAAAATAAAGTCCTGATGGATCACTTCAGGCTGGCCCCTTTTGCAGGTATACAGTAGCTATGTAAAATAAAAAAAAGCCTATTCTGTTAAAATTCCAGTAATGACCTCTCACCCTGCTCTGTACATGCTCTGTTCCTGGCACTGTGCCTAAAATCGGTCATTAGAAGCCAATCGGCTGAGAGCTTTAAAATTTACTGTTGCTAAAGAGGGAGGAAAGCAACAGGAATGTCAAACTGTTGACTTTAGTGTCGGGTAGGAAGTATCGGGCCCCATGATTTCTAACAGCAGTCACTTTCTTAAGAACCCATTCCCCCTCTCCTTGGTTTAAAAAAACTCACTTTCTTCAAATAAAGTGCCTGGGCCCCCCTTTTAAAACTGATGGGGCCCGGGCCCAGTACAGGAGGGGGTTGGCTTATCAGCGGCCCTGGTGACTGCTTCAACAAAATGGCCACCTTGAGCAAGAAGAAATTGCTGCAGGCAATTTACAACACACCCCAATTTGGTAGCATAATATGTAATGTATGTTTTGGTAAAGAACATTAAACTGTTAGGTTAAAGTTCCGCTTTAACAGGGCAGAGGCCAACCGTGGTGGTGCGTCCATAAGGGGTGCATGGGCTCCGCCCCCTCTCCTACCACCTCTCACCATAGATAGATTCATGCATTGCATGAATCTATCTATGGTTGCCGCTGCCACCCCCTTTTCGGGCGCCGGGCACCTGAATTACAGTGGCGGGGTATTTTTGGAAGCGCCTGATTAGAGCCGTAGGCTCTAATAGGCGTCCAAAAAGGTGAACAGCGGGCGCCATGCTGGGCGCTTGCAGTTCAGTCAGTGTTGAGAAAGGGAATTAATATTCGCTTTCCTAACCCTAAACCGCCTCTCAGCCAATCAGGTGCTCGGGTCTGTTACCTGTCACCTGATTGGCTGAAACATCAGGTGTTATGATTGGACGCCGCCTATCAGGCATCCAATCATAGAGGACGGGAAAAGACATCGAGGAGCATGGAGAACATTGCTGTGACCCGCTGCCCCACCGAGACGAGGAAAGTGCCGGGCGGGGGAGGCACACTGGCGCCGGGTGGGCGGTGGGCACACTGGCGCCGGGCGGTGGGCACACTGGCGCCAATTCGTTTTTTGTTTGCGCCCCCAAAAATTTGGACCACCAGCTGCCACTGGAGGCCAAAGAATTGGGAGTCTGGAGGACAGCACCGAAAATCGAGTCGTTATAGCTACCAAAACTAAACTTGTGCAAGGCAATGGCTTTTTATTTTTAAACTGGAGTTGGGATTGCCATTTAGGTAACTAAGCTTTAAACATTTTGAAAAAGGTGAGCGTAGTGTGTTCCTCCTCTCACTGCGCAAATGCATTGCATCTTGGTCCAGAGGAGAAACTAGCAGATGTCACACGTAGTGTGTAGCTTGGGAGCAATATAGGAGGAGCTGAGCGGGGACCACAGAGCGAGGAGGATCAGCAGAATTTGGTTACTACTGAGTAGGGGATCTGCAAAACGGTACCAATGAGCTAGGGGAATCTGCTGAACGGGGGCTACGAATGAGCTAGGTGAATCTGCACAACGGGGGCTACGAATGAGCTAGGTGAATCTGCACAACGGGGGCTACGAATGAGCTAGGTGAATCTGCACAACGGGGGCTACGAATGAGCTAGGTGAATCTGCAGAACGGGGGCTACGAATGAGCTGGGGGATCTGCTGAACGGGGGCTACGAATGAGCTGGGGGATCTGCTGAACGGGGGCTACGAATGAGCTGGGGGATCTGCTGAACGGGGGCTACGAATGAGCTGGGGGATCTGCTGAACGGGGGCTACGAATGAGCTGGGGGATCTGCTGAACAGGGGCTACGAATGAGCTGGGGGATCTGCTGAACGGGGGCTACGAATGAGCTGGGGGATCTGCTGAACGGGGGCTACGAATGAGCTGGGGGATCTGCTGAACGGGGGCTACGAATGAGCTGGGGGATCTGCTGAACGGGGGCTACAAATGAGCTAGGTGAATCTGCACAACGGGGGCTACGAATGAGCTAGGTGAATCTGCTGAACGGGGGCTACAAATGAGCTAGGTGAATCTGCTGAACGGGGGCTACGAATGAGCTGGGGGATCTGCTGAACGGGGGCTACGAATGAGCTGGGGGATCTGCTGAACGGGGGCTACGAATGAGCTGGGGGATCTGCTGAACGGGGGCTACGAATGAGCTGGGGGATCTGCTGAACGGGGGCTACGAATGAGCTGGGGGATCTGCTGAACGGGGGCTACGAATGTGCTGGGGAATCTGCTGAACGGGGGCTACGAATGTGCTGGGGGATCTGCTGAACGGGGGCTACGAATGTGCTGGGGGATCTGCTGAACGGGGGCTACGAATGTGCTGGGGGATCTGCTGAACGGGGGCTACGAATGTGCTGGGGGATCTGCTGAACGGGGGCTACGAATGTGCTGGGGGATCTGCTGAACGGGGGCTACGAATGTGCTGGGGGATCTGCTGAACGGGGGCTACGAATGTGCTGGGGGATCTGCTGAACGGGGGCTACGAATGTGCTGGGGGATCTGCTGAACGGGGGCTACGAATGTGCTGGGGGATCTGCTGAACGGGGGCTACGAATGTGCTGGGGGATCTGCTGAACGGGGGCTACGAATGTGCTGGGGGATCTGCTGAACGGGGGCTACGAATGTGCTGGGGGATCTGCTGAACGGGGGCTACGAATGTGCTGGGGGATCTGCTGAACGGGGGCTACGAATGTGCTGGGGGATCTGCTGAACGGGGGCTACGAATGTGCTGGGGGATCTGCTGAACGGGGGCTACGAATGTGCTGGGGGATCTGCTGAACGGGGGCTACGAATGTGCTGGGGGATCTGCTGAACGGGGGCTACGAATGTGCTGGGGGATCTGCTGAACGGGGGCTACGAATGTGCTGGGGGATCTGCTGAACGGGGGCTACGAATGTGCTGGGGGATCTGCTGAACGGGGGCTACGAATGTGCTGGGGGATCTGCTGAACGGGGGCTACGAATGTGCTGGGGGATCTGCTGAACGGGGGCTACGAATGTGCTGGGGGATCTGCTGAACGGGGGCTACGAATGTGCTGGGGGATCTGCTGAACGGGGGCTACGAATGTGCTGGGGGATCTGCTGAACGGGGGCTACGAATGTGCTGGGGGATCTGCTGAACGGGGGCTACGAATGTGCTGGGGGATCTGCTGAACGGGGGCTACGAATGTGCTGGGGGATCTGCTGAACGGGGGCTACGAATGTGCTGGGGGATCTGCTGAACGGGGGCTACGAATGTGCTGGGGGATCTGCTGAACGGGGGCTACGAATGTGCTGGGGGATCTGCTGAACGGGGGCTACGAATGAGCTGAGGGATCTGCTGGGCCCTTTTAAAACCAACACGGAGCATTTGCCAGGCTTTATTAAAGCTTCAAAAACGCATCAAAACATGTTGACGCGGTAGGGGCTTTAATGTGTTAAAGTCGAAGCGAGTGTAAATGAGCCTTTACAGTTTTTTGTCTCGCTCCTCATGGGTTTGACTTCCTAATGCCTCATCAATTTGTCCTTGACCCCTAGAAACTTTCTCTCCTCTAAAAAACTGCAAAGACCCCCCAACACAAAGTAATCACCTGCTAAATGGGTCACCTTAACGTGCGCAAGCTGCAGAATAATTCCAGTCTTATAAACCGTATAATAGCGGCTGCATTGTGCGCAGCGTTTTTTTTTTTTTTTTGTTCGCTGAAAAGAAAAGGATTGAAACCGACGACAATTCTCCTCTTGGTTCACTTCATACAAAGGTAGAGCGCTGAGTGACTCGTGAAGAGGACAGATCAGCGAAATTGTCACTTGATTACCGTGTCTTGATTAGCATTTATAAGAGCTGTGCCATCGGTTATTTGCATTCCTATTTAGTGGTGATTTTTGTGGGGCAGCGATGATTAAACTTGTCATCGGGTCTGATTGACAGGGTCAGATCCCTCTCCGTGAATCTCTTTTGAAATTAAAAACAAATGTGTCATCTTCGTCACGAAGCTCGGGCACCGCGCAGCTCGCCTGCCTTGTCAGCGCCGATAGGTCAGGAATGTTTTAATTTTAGGGATGGATTTTGCTTGTCAAGAGAGCGCTGATGGTGTGTTCGTGGTGGAGATGAGATGTGAAGGGTGTAAGACAAAGACGAGGAAGAACAAAGACGCTGGCGTTATTAGACACATTTAATTAGTCGGAAGAGATATTAAGCCAGATGAAGCGGTGAGCTGCTAAATTAACCCTTGATTAGAGGAATGGGGGGGTGGTAGGATGACCGCTTTGATGGAATTTTTTTCTCACTGGCCTCCCAGTCTTGCTGTTTCAATTATGTGCCAAGATGGCTTGAAATCTGAATTTTTTAATTGAAGTTTGAAAACAAAAAGTTTGAGCTAAATGGATCGTTTGAGATCTAAATTATAAAGTGATGTCATACTTTCAGAGACACTTAAGGGGAAAAAAATTGTCGGTCATGTTTCAGCTTCCGTACTTTTTCTTGGCTTTCAGGTGCGGAGAGCTCTGTAAACTGGTACTGTAGCAGAGAATGGCCAATTGCCAATGACCCACTGGTGTCCTCTTAAGTTTGCCGAGACTGGTTTTCCTGGTAGGGCCACAGGTTAGGCTCTATTGCAGTGTTTCCCAACGATGGTTCCATGGAATCCTAGGGTTCATGGGGGTAATGACCAATTGTTTGCTGAGACTGGGTTTCTAGGTAGGGCCCCAGGTTAGTCTGTATTGCAGGATTTCCAAACCAGGGTTCCCCCAGTGGTTACCTGGTGTTACTAGAGCAATGACTCATTTTCAGTCATCAGCTGGTGTCTTAAGTTTGCAGAGACTGGTTTTCCAGGTAGGACCCTGGGTTAGTCTCAAGTGCAGGGTTTCTCAACCAGAGTTCCATGGAATCCTAGGTTTCCTCCAGAGGTTGCTAGAGGTTTCTTGCGCAATTACAATGACCTGAGGGTTTTCTCTTCAAGGGTAACTTCACTTTAGTGGGGGAAAAATTTGCAAATAAAAAAAACCCGTATATAGAGTGTACAATTGCGATACAAGTCATATTGTAATTGAATGTTATTAAAAATTACCTTTCCTTTTCAATCTGCAGCCGCTGTAATTTTCTATAAATGCAATATGGCTACATGGAGTTGTTCAGATTGCAACGACCACTATTTTATTCTCTAGGGCAGTGATGGCGAACCTTGGCACCCCAGATGTTTTGGAACTACATTTCCCATGATATCTCATGCACTCTGCAGTGTAGTGGAGCATTGTGGGAAATGTAGTTCCAAAACATCTGGGGTGCCAAGGTTCGCCATCACTGCCCTAGGGTCTCTGCTAGCAAAAAAATACAGATTTTAACTTATAAGCAACAAGTGCCAGGTTTTAGTCTTTAAGTGGTTAGGCCTCATGCCCACGGACGTTTTTACAGCAGCGTTTTTGAGCGTTTTTACAGCTTAAAAACGCCTGTCCATGTTGTATAAATTTTTCAACCGTATTTTTTTCGAAAAACCCGCCGGAGCTCAAAAACGCAATTGCGGCGTTTTTAGTGCTTCACTTTTTTTTTTGCCAAACGCAGACACCGCGGAACGCACTGGTCCTGTTTTTTTTTTTTTTACAGCTTAAAAACGCCTATGCTATTTGCAGCTCAAAAACGCCTAGGTGGGCATGAAGCTATAGACTAACATGGACAGGCGTTTTTAAGCTGTAAAAAACGCGGCTGTAAAAAACGTCCGTGGGCATGAGGCCTTAAACTGACATTAAGCCCTGGTTCCCACTGGTGCGATTTGACATGCGGTTTGACATGTCAAATCGGCGATATTTGCCACAAATTGCGGGCAATGGCACCGTCCTAATCAGTGCGACGCCGCATCTGCGGCGCTGCACCGATTTCAAAAAGTAGTTTCTGTACTACTTTTTGCGATTTCGGCCGCGATTTACATTGACATCTGTGTCAGATGTCTTTGTAATCGCGTCTGAAATCGGGACTGCCAGCGACAGTGAAATCGTGAAAGTTCAGCTGAACTCGCACGGCTTCACTCCCGCAGCCCAGTGTGAACCTGGGCTTACAAACAGAAGTTCATTCCTTTTTGATCTAAAAGGACTAAATGATACTTTGTTTATAGTTATCTCCCAGCGCTGACAATGTTGTGATAAACTTGGTAGGCTGCCTGTTGTTTTGTTTTTTTTTGTCAGCTGTGAGCAGAGAAATCTCTGCACAGAATCGGGGAAATGCTGTATTAAGATCGTGAGAGGGGGTTGAATCGAGATTAATTGTGCAGCTCAACAATGACGTTAGAATCTTGATATTATAGCCCTAATCTGGGCACAGCAAATACCCTTTCAGTGCAGCTTCCTCAGACCTTCAAAGGCTAAATGCTCAGTCTACTCTAGATCAAGGATCTCCAAACTACGGCCCTCCAGCTGTTGCGCAACTACACATCCCATGAGGCTTTGTAAAACTGACATTCACAGACATGATGGGAATTGTAGTTCCTGAACAACTGGCAGGCCATAGTTTGGAGGCCCCTGATCTAGAGGGTTGCAGAAGTGGTTGTGATAAAAACTGAGTGTTGGCTTCGATTGAGGAATCTGTTAGCAAAGCGCAAATGGGACAATTCTTCTGCTGCAGCTGACCATTTTCACAAAGTCCACTGAGAAATGAGCACTTGATGATCCAGGTGCCACTTGCAGGGCAAATATGTATGCATGTGGCCAAATAATGACTTGTAATTTGCATGCAGGTTCTCGTTTAGGGGCGTTACCCATTAATTCTCGAGTAAAAATACAACAATGTTTTCCAAAGCTATCTGGGTTCTTCTAAAACGCTCTAGTGGAGGCAATCGCCTTACGGTTGACTAAAGTCTCCATTTTGGGTCTTTGATGGCTTTGCAATTTAGAAATAGATCTGTTTGATCCTCTGTTAAATTGCCACATGTTTAGCTTGTAGGTGGGTTGCAGCAGCAATAATTCACACAGGCAGGTGCGATGGAAGACTTCTATTGAGGTAATAAAGCAACAGTTCACAACCCACCGGCTGGGACTGCGACCCAGGCCAGGGTCATCTTAAAGCCGAGTTCCACCCAAAAATGGAACTTCCGCTTTACGTACTTGTGACCCCCTGACATGCCGCATTTGGCATGTAATTTTCTTTGGGGAGGGTGGGTACCTAGTTTCACAGGTACCCAGATCCCACTTCCTCTACTCCATTGTAGAGTTGCACGATTATTCGTTAAAAAAGAAAAAAAAATTGCGATCTCGATTCACTCCCAACCAAGCAGAAGTTTACCTCCCCCCCCCCCCCCCCCTCCCTGCAATCTTCTGTGACACGTCACAGGTCCCAGAAGGTTGTCCGGCCATTCACAACGCGCGACTCGTGAATGCGCAGTGCACACCTGGCTGTTAGCCACAGCCAGGCGGCCACACTTGCAATGCAGGCGCCACAGAGGGGGAGAGAAGCAAGGCTTTGGGCGGCCGCATCGCTGGATCATGGGACAGGTGTCAAGTCAGCAGCTACACTTTTTGTACCTGCTGACTTTTAAATGGGTGGAACTCTTCTTTAATGAATGGGCACTGTCCGTGGGCCCCCATGAATCGGGGCCAGGAGAGGGGGGGGGCGCAATCCCCTTTGATAGGAGTAACTGCAGTGTCAGTAGCTGGTGTCTGCAACAGAGGATTCAGCTTTCTCCTTCCTCCCTGCAGGGGGCGGAAGAGAGCGGGCACTGAGAACTCGGTTCAGTCTCTGCACCAGTGGGAACAGCATTTAGGATCTGAGTGTACAAGGTGGTAGGGGGGGATTCTCTGATGAGGGAACATGGTGTATGAGGGTACTGTGATGGGGACATGTAATGCAGGCTGGTTGGGCCCCAAGGGCATTACTTTGCCCAGGGGCCCATGATGCCATTAAGATGACACGGACCCAACCAGGAACGTTAAAGAAGCAGGTTTCTGCCCAACCGACAGCATCTGTTGAGAGGGGACAGAATGCGGTCAAACTTCGGCCTGCGGGCCAGATACAGCCCGCCAAGGTCTTTTACCTGGTCCTCCCGGCCTTTCGGGCACAGGAGCCCCCACAACGTGCGATCCGTCCGGAGAGATCAATTCCCCGCAGACCCTGCTTCAAAGAGGGAAACGGGACCAATCTCAGGCACTATCCAGGGTGGGGGCAGAGACACAGAGCCCGCTCCAGCATGGGAAAGCTCCACAAGGTTTCTCCTCATGGCTGCATGTTGATGGCGGTAAGTCCCGCAGCACTCCTCTCTCTAATCCCTGTGCACTGGACAGGCTGGCTGCATTACTGGGCACATGTCAGGCTACATTACTGGGCACAGATCACACTGCACTACTGGGCAGAGGTCAGGCTGCATTATTGGGCACTGGTCAGGCTAGCTGCGCTGCTGGGCACTGGTCAGGCTGCATTGATACGGCCCCCCAACAATCTGAGGGACAGTGAACTTGGCCCCCTGTTTAAAAAGTTTGAGGACCCTTGCCATAGAGGGACCCAGTTCCCCATGACTTCCACTCCCTCTGCAATGCAGCTGCGATTGAGTGCCACCTGCAGTGAAAAGAGCACCTGCCTACACGTTAGATTTAGGATTTACATTTTTCAGTCATTGACAGCCAGGGAAGCAGCATGTTTTAGGTTGGGAAATTGTATTTTCTCTGGTTACAGGTTTCTTCTAATGCCCCGTACCCATGACCGGTTTTTCCGACGAGAAAACTGCCATATTTTAGATTGGTGGGGAAAAACGGTCGTGTGTATGCTCCATAGCATTTTTCCCAACGAGAAAACTGCCCGCAAAAAATTTAGTACCTGCTCTATTTTTTCCCGTCGTGTTTCCCGTCAGTCTTTTACTCGTCCCGAAAACCGCTCATGTGTATGCTTTTCCGAGGGGGAAAAAAACGCACATGCTCAGAATCAAGTATGAGACGGGAGCGCTCGTTCTGGTAAAACTAGCGTTCATAATGGAGATGGCACATTCGCAACGCTGTAATGGACTGAAAAGCGCGAATCGTCTCTCACCAAACTTTGCGAACACAAACTTGGCAAAAGCAGCCCAAAGGGTGGCGCCATTTGAATGGAATGTCCCCTATATAGTGCCGTCTTGCGTGTTACCGTGCTTTGGTTGAGCGTTTTTTTTAATGAACGTGTGTATGCAACGCAGGCTTGAGAGGAATCGCGTCGGGAAAAACGGCGGTTTTTGGCATGTCAGGAAAACCGGTCTTGTGTATGGGGCATATTAGGTCTAGTCCTGCCTTTTTAATCTATGAAAGTTTCCACCACTCCTGGAAGAGAGTCCCAAGGCTTTCGTTCCATTGTTGAAAAGAGCCTTATTTTCCCAACCAGGCAGGAAAATCCCAGTCAGGTGGGCGCCGTCCTGCATAGCCTGCCTGAAGTTCTGCACATTAGCCAATTTCATAGCAGCTGGAGGGCCCAACATGCCTCCTGAATACATAAGAGCGCCTAACCAAGAAGGTTTATAATTCCGTAATTAGCTGTAATTAATGAACACAAAGTGAAGACTCATTCACAGTTTAAATTATCACATTAGCTGCTGTCACCCTCTGTATACACAAAACAGCAGGAATTCAATTATTTGATTCTTCAAAGCTAATTTAAAATTTAAGAAATGCCATTACAAGGAATAATAGGTAGAGGGAAAATGGAAATAAGCTCACGCAGTTGGTCGTCCTGAGGAGAAATATAATATCAACAGGGGAAGATTTGTGAATCTTTTACTGTCGCTCCCCAAGAAATAAATGTCGGAGTTTTTGCTTACATTTAGGCAGCAGGTACTGGCAGAGTAAAGAGGGGAAGTGGCTCTAATTTATGGCCCTGTAGCGTTCCAATTAGAGAAAATCCGGGATGTTGTAGGCCGAAAGCCTGTTCATTAAATGCAGCCGTGACCGGCAACATATCGCCGCCAGGTAACGAGCAATTTAAAACAATAAAAATCCTAAACTTGTTGTCATTTTTGCTGCCGTCGGTTGCCCCACTTTGTTCATCGTTTTCTGATGTATAACTTGGCCCTGGAGCCTTGCGATCAGGTGGCCATTTTGGATGATTTCAGAACCAGGCTCGGTTTAGGCCTTTTCTCCTAGAACTGGGTGTAAAGTCTTTAATTTTGGGGAACAGCCATCTATCCCCTCCACCACAGACCACCTTGTGCAGCCTTCCTAGTAGGGTAATGTGACCAGATTTTGTTAATGAAATCCGGGGACATTTTTTTTTTTTTATATACTAGTAATAGCGTCACTCAGCGACTCTGTCCATCGCCGCCTCACAGCCGGTCAAGTCTCTCTCTGGTCCCCGGCTACTACTGGGTGGGGAGGAAGATCACTCCACCAGGGAAGGCAAGGAGATAAGCAGGCAGGCGGCTGGCCGGGACTTGAGCCAAGGCAGAAGAACATGCGAGCGGAGCTGAATGGGCTTGCGCCCGAAACTGAAGAAATTGACCCTTCGCTCCGACCAGCACATGATCATCAGAAAGGGGCACAGATGATGGAAAAAAATACACCCCTCTAAGCTAGTAGGAGCGGCGGAGCAGATTGTCTAGATCAGATTTTTTTTTTTTTTTTTATTCTGCACTGACTGTCTTTGAAATTGCCCCTGTCCCTGTTCAAATGCAATCCGGGGACAGACTTGGTCCGGGGACAGTGTCCTCAATCCGGGGACAGTGTCCTCAATCCGGGGACAGTGTCCTCAATCCGGGGACAGTGTCCTCAATCCGGGGACAGTGTCCTCAATCCGGGGACAGTGTCCTCAATCCGGGGACAGTGTCCTCAATCCGGGGACAGTGTCCTCAATCCGGGGACAGTGTCCTCAATCCGGGGACAGTGTCCTCAATCCGGGGACAGTGTCCTCGAAAACCGGGGATGTCTGGTCACCCTATAGTAGGGGTGCAACGGATAAAAAAGCTCACGGTTCGGATCGTTCCTCGGATCAGAGTCACGGATCGGATTATTTTTCGGCTCGGCAAAAAAAAAGACAAGACAAACATAAGTTTTGTCTTTTTGTTAATTAAAATGTATAAAATCAACTTAAAGTGCACAAGGCAAAGCTTGTCAAGGTCTCAACTATACTAAACCTGGGGGGCCTGCTTGCTAAGAATCCATGAGTATTTTATCTAGAAATCTAGTTTGAAGAGTTTAAGGACGTATCTGTCTGATACTGGAAGGAGGCATCCAAGTATTTAGGGATCTTGTGAGTACAGA
Source organism: Rana muscosa (assembly GCA_029206835.1). Classification (NCBI taxonomy): domain Eukaryota; kingdom Metazoa; phylum Chordata; class Amphibia; order Anura; family Ranidae; genus Rana; species Rana muscosa. The sequence goes on from CM055128.1 coordinate 313,481,613, forward strand.
CCTGGGGGCAGGATCTGGGTGAATGTTGCTGCTGTTGGGCCTGGGTTTGGGTCATTGCTTATGGTGTCCCGGTCCTGTCCATTTTCTGGGCTATTGTTAAAGGACAGTTCTAAGTAGCCACAGAATGAAGAGTGCCCTCTAATTATTATAAAGTTATTTTACAGATTCCTCTGGGGGTAGAGAGGTTGAGAGGCTGGTTGAAGGTCTACCTCCTAGCCCTTTCACTAGAAACGGTGGCCACCTGACAGGTAAAACAGACTTGTTTTTGGGGTAACAATCTTCTCCCAGTTACGGACATTAAACTCCTTTTTTATTTTAAGAGGGCTGTCTCATTGAAACCACCGGGACCTGAGTCCTTGGAGGGGCCTGGGGGCCAGCCACCTTCCCACCAATTATGGACACAGGACTATGGAGATCCCTGTCTGACCTTTTGGGGTTACAAAGAACACTTCTGCTTTTCCCTGGCAATATGTTCCAGTCACCCTGCAGATACAGATACAGGGTGTGAATCAAGCATGAAAGAGTTAATCATGGTACTTTCATATTTGTGAATAATGGGATTAACATGGTTGATTCTAGGTGATGATCTCTAACTTCACTTATGCCTTGTTTCCACTGAGTGGGTTGCTTCGGTACGCCATTTTGAGTGTTTCCATTATGAAAGGCCCATACAACCAAACCATACCGTGCCATTTTGGGTCCTGCTTCAGATGTGGGGCCGTAGAAAATGGAACGGTTCAGTTAGGGTGGAGCTACAATACATTCCACTGATTGGCGGACACGCTAGGCATTTTTTCTAAACCCTGCATGGCCCCTGACGGTCCGACTTGCAGTGGAAACGCTCACCTGAATAGGCCGGACCGTTCTAACCCTTCCAAACTGTACCGACCCGAACCGTTCCGCTCAGTGGAAACGAGGCATTAATTGCCTCCAGAGTCCAGACTGTTGGGTTCCAGACTGGTTGTCTCTGATTTAGGTTTCTCCTGAAGAGTGTCATATCTGATTTTTTTTTTATGTATAAATATTCTGTGGTTTCTTAAAGTCAGTCCTGTTTCACTCCAGCATTGGTTCTGTCTGCTGCTTTGGGGTACATTTGGGATCTACCGTCCTAACCTACTGGTCCTGTCTGGTAATTGGGGAGGTTTGGGCTGAGATTGGTATATTCTGGCTCCATAATGGAGGAAGCTGTAGTTTGGTGGAGATACCCGGGGGGGGGGGGGAGAGAGGAGTCTGTCACAGCCCACACTCGTTTCGTTGTCTGCCTGGTTTAGTGACATGCCTTAATGTCCTTTTTCTTGTGGTTAGGCTGGTCCTCAAAATGCTTGAGTTTTTTTTGCGGGTGTCTGGTCTTCTCCGTCGCCTTCTCCCCTCTTCTCCTCTCCGATTCTTCCTTTCTTCTGCCGGGCCTCCGCTAACTTCTTTTAGCTCTTTTGCTAGCGGAGGCCCGGTCTTCTCCGTTGTCCCGTCCGGCTCTCCGTTGTCCTTCTGCCGGCCCCTCCACTAACTTCTTTTGCTAGTGGAGGGGCCAGGCTTCCCGTCGTCGCCGTCTTCTTCCCTCTTCTCCTCCTCGATGTTGACTCATTGCTTCCTCTCGCAGTAATGCTAAATCTTTGGTCCGCAGAGATTAATATAGGCTTCCCACGACGTCACAGTCGCATGTTCCCACGACGTCACAGTCGCATGTTCCCACGACGTCACAGTCGCATGTTCCCACGACGTCACAGTCGCATGTTCCCACGACGTCACAGTCGCATGTTCCCGGGCCATATGCCCCGGAACATGTGACGTCATGAGAAGCCTATATTAATCTCTGCGGACCGAAGATTTAGCATTACTGCGAGAGGAAGCGACGAGTCAACATCGAGGAGAAGAGAGAAGAAGATGCTGACGGCGGGAAGCCCTGCCCCTCCACTAGCAAAAGAGTTAAAGAAGTTAGTGGAGGGGTCGGCCATTAGAAAGAAGCGGGAGAAGAAGAAGGTGACGGAGAAGAGCGGGCCTCCGCTAGCAAAAGAGCTAAAAGAAGTTAGCGGAGGCCCGGCAGAAGAAAGGAAGAACCGGAGAGGAGAAGAGGGGAGAAGGCGACGGAGAAGACCGGGACCCGCTAGCAAAAGAGCTAAAGAAGTTGGTGGTGGCCCAGCAGAAGAAAACCGGAGAGCGCGGCGACGACACCGGAGACCCCCGAAGTCGGAAGAACACCCCCCGGAGCTGTGCAATAAAATACTTTAAAAAGCTGTGTGGTTTTTTATTGCAATTTTTTTCCACCAGGTGAATGGGTAGGGGTACGATGTACCCCCATACTCATTCACATAGGGTGGGGGGGGCTGGGATCCGGGGACCCCTTTATTAAAAGGGGCTCCCGGATTCCGATAAGCCCCCCGCCCGCAGACCCCGACAACCAACGGCCAGGGTTGTCGGAAAGAGGCCCTGTCCTCATCAACATGGGGGCAGGGTGCTCTGGGGTGGGGGCGGCCGCAGGTCGCCCCAGAGCACCAAACCCCCCATGTTGAGGGCATGTGGCCTGGTACGGTTCAGGAGGGAGGGGGGGGCCACTCTCTCATCCCCCCCTCTTCTCCTGCGGCCTGCCAGGTTGTGTGCTCGGATAAGGGTCTGGTTTGGATTTTGGGGGGGACCCCCACGCCGTTTTTTTGGCGTAGGGGTTCCTCTTCAAATCCAGACCAGACCCAAGGGTCTGGTATGCTCCTGGAGGGGGAACCCATGTCGTTTTTTTATTTAAAGTTTGGCCTGGAGTTCCCCCTCACGAGCAGCACAGCACAAGTCGCATGCCAAAGTCGGATCATGCAAGACTGCGGTCTGACTTTGATCCAACTTCAATGATAGTCAATGGGCTGAAGTCGGACCAAAGTAGTACAGGGAGCATTCTCAACGTCGGACCGACATGTGTCGGACCAGTTAAGACGGCTCCCATAGGGAAACATTGATTTTCACACGTCATGCGACATGAGCTCCCAATGTCGGAGCGTTTGTCACCCCAGTGCGAACCAGGCCTCAAAGGAAGTGCTCCTAATTTCAGCTTGTTACCTGTATAAAAGACACCTGTCCACAGAAGCAATCAGATTCCAATCTCTCCACCAAGACCAAAGAGCTGTCCAAGGATGTCGGGGAGAAGATTGTAGACCTACACAAGACTGGAATGGGCTACAAGACCATCGCCAAGCAGCTTGGTGAGAGGGTGACAACAGTTGGTGCGATTATTCGCAAATGGAAAAAACACAAAATAACTGTCAATCTCCCTCGGTCTGGGGCTCCATGCAAGATCTCACCTTGTGGAGTTTCAATGATCATGAGAACGGTGAGGAATCAGCCCAGAGCTACACGGGGAATCTTGTCAATGATCTCAGCTGGGACCATCGTCACCAAGAAAACAATTGGTAACACACTACACTGTGAAAGACTGAAATCTTGCGGTGCCCTGCAAGGTTCCCCCTGTTTGAGAAAGTACATGTACAGCCCGTCTGAAGTTTGGTAATGAACATCTGAATGATTCAGAGGAGAATTGGGTGAAAGTGTTGTGGTCAGAGGAAACATTATGCTTTGGGGTGTTATTCTGCTAAGGGAACAGGACAGCATCAAAAGGACGATGGACGGGGCCATGTACCATCAAAACTTGGGTGAGAACCTCCTTCCCTCAGCCAGGGCATTAAAAATGGGTCGTGGATGGGTATTCCAGCATGACAATGACCCAAAACACAACGCCAAGGCAACATTAAGGTCCTGGAGTGGCCTAGCCAGTCTCCAGACCTTAATCCCATAGAAAATATGTGAAAGGAGCTGAAGGTTCGAGTTACCAAACGTCAGCCTCAAAACCTAAACGACTTATTTAGGGGGCGTATGTATTGTGGCCAGCCGCAGAACTTTTTGCTGTGTTTGTATTTTATGCCTACTGGCGAATTTGGCTTTTTTAGCTTTTTATAATAAACCAAAACCAACCAGGTTTTACCTATGGAGAATTTGTATGTCGTTTTTTTCTGAGACATATCGCTACCCCTGAGTCATCAATGGGTTGGTGGAGAAGGACTGTTCAGCTGTGACCCCGCATAGACGGCCTTTTTGGTGGAGCGACCAGGAACTACCCTTTTGAACCATCGTGAGGAAAAGACCCTGGCTGGGTGTAAGCCACAGGCTAATCTGGTCTGTGCAGCTGGTAAGCGCACATTTTCTTCCGATGGTGGATAAATTGTGTTTTGAGAGTCACATGAAGCTTGATGTATTCACCTATTGACACTCCTTCCTAGAGTTTTCCTTGAGTTTTTTCTGCAAAGACTTTACATATTGGATTTATTTGGATTTCCTTTCACATAAGACTTTGTGCTTTGGATATATTCATGGTTTGAACTTTTTTTAAAGGTTTTTTTTTTTTTTTTTTCACAGGACTATTATTTACTTGTTCATATATTTGCGACCACATTTATTCCATATGTTTTGGTGGTTTATTTATTTACAGGTTTATCACATTCACATGTGTGGGGAATCGGGATATAATCAGTTATTTATTGACTCATGAATTTTTTAGGTTCACTTGCCATATTAATAGAGTGCAACTATTCATTTTTAATTTATTTATGACCATTTATTCACAGGATTATTCACAGTAATTGTTGGTATTTTTCACTTATTTAGTTAGCGCGCAACCTATAGACTATATCTGACTGTAGGCCATTCCTGGTGTACTTTTTCTAGTAAACTTCAGGCGGTGATTTGCTAATCCAGGTTTACAGCATGTCTGGAAGGCCACCAAGCAAAGGCAGACGCTCACAGGCCACTAAAAGAGGGCAAGCAGGCTCTGTGTCTACAGCCAACAGTGCTGGTCGTGGACACTGCATCCTCAGCACGTGGCTGTGGGGCACGCTTTTCTTTTTTTTTTTTCCAACAGATGGCTGTGTTCAGCCACAACATACAGAAGAGTTGGTAGAGTGGATAACAAAGCCATCCTCATCCTCCCCATCCTCTTGTCACCCTGGCTCAGAGTACTTTGCCTGGCAATGCAGCTGCCAAAGCAGCCTATTCCATCGGCTCAATGTCATCAGTCACTCCTTCCCTAGCCCCACCATCATGTCCTGAGAAGTCCCCCGAACTGTTCGACCACAGTTTCGGGTACATGCTGCAGGAGGATGCGCAGCGTTTTGAAGGCTCTGATGATGGTACCCAGGTTGAGGATAAAGGCAGTAACGTGAGCCCAGAGGGAGGGGGTGCCCAAGAAGGACAAGAAACTGGAGGGAGGGGATGATAAGGTCACTGACTCTACATGGGTGCCTGATAGAAGAGAAGAGGAGGAGGCACATCTCCAACGAGGCAGGATGCCCTCCAGGGGCCAGCTTAAGGGCAGCCACCCGACTGCATCACACCGCAGAGCTACGCATGTGCAGGGCGCTGCTGACTCCCTGCGTATTTTGAAAAGTTATTTGGTGTGGGCCTTTTTTGAGACGTGTGAAGCAGATCGCACGATTGCTGTTTGACATATGTCTGAAGCGTATCGAGCGTGGCCAAAACAGCAGCCGCTTGGGCACCACATGCTTGACCAGACACATGTCGACCTCCCATGCAGTCCGTTGGCAACAGTACTTAAAAGACCCACACCAAAGAACAAGGCGGACCTCTCCTTGCTCCTCATCAGCTGGGAACTCCAACCCCACTATACCTTCAGTCCTCTAAGAAACCTGCACTGAGAGGAATGAAGGTGTAGAATTAGGTGTCCCAAGCACTTGCGGGCAATCTGCTAGCAGTACACCCAAATCCAATTGTAGCAGGCAAATTTCCCTACCCCAGTTACTGAACCATTAAAAGAAATTCGGTCCCAGCGATACACATGCGCAATGTCTGAATGCTAGTTTGACTAAATTGCTAGCACTCCAACTGCTGCCTTTTCAGCTGGTAGACTCTGCCCCCTTTTGTGAATTTGTGGAATGTGCGGTACCTCAGTGGCAGGTTCCCAAACATCTTTTTTCTCGGAAGGCCATTCCGGCTCTCTAAAAGACAATGTCTTGGCCTCGTTGGACAGGGCGGTCAGTGGTAAGGTGCATATTACCGCTGACTCATGGTCCAGCAGGCATGGACAGGGACGTTACCTTTCTTTCACGTGGCACTGGGTAACTCTGTTGGCAGCTGGGAAGGATGCAGGACAGGGTGCAGTAGTGTTGGAGCTTGTTCCGCCACTACACCTCCAAAATGCTGGTAGTGGTGATTCTGCCACACCTCTCTCCTCCACCCCCTCCTCTTCTTCTTCCTCTAGGGCCTCTTCCTGTGCTGATTTGTCCTCGGAACCAGCGGTGCTCCATAGGCGTTCTAGGGGCTATGCAAGCACTCATGGAAAAAGATGCCATGCGGTGCTTGAGTTGGTCTGCTTAGGGGATGGGCCACACTGGGGCAGAGATTCTGTCAGCTCTGCAGGGGCAGGCTCAGAGGTGGTTGATGCCACAGCAGCTTTAGCCAGGAATTTTTGGTTTGCGACAATGGCACCAACCTTCTCTCCGCCCTCTGACATGGGCACTTGACCTATGTTCCCTGTTTGGCTCACGTCTTTAATTTGGTGGTGCAGCGGTTCTTGTGCAGGTACCCAGGCTTACAGGATCTCCTGAGGCAGGCCAGGAAACTCTGTGGGCATTTCCGCCGGTCATATAATGCCAGTGCTCGGCTGGCTGACATCCAAAAGGAATGCAACCTGCCCAAGAACCGCCACATCTGTGACATGCCCACCAGGTGGAACTCAATGTTGGCAATGCTGCAGCGGCTGCACACACATCAAAGAGCTATCAATGAGTACCTGTGCAAGTATGGCACCAGGACAGGGTCAGGGGAGCTTGGTTTTTTTTTGCCACGACAGTGGCTACTCAAGGATTCATGCACTGTCCTGTCACCATTTTAGGCCACGAGCATGGTGAGCAGTGACAGTGCATGCATCAGTGAATACTGTCCCTCTTGACTTCCTGTTGGAGCACACACTGCGTGGAATAATGGACAGGGCACTTGAGGCAGAACAGAGGGAGGAAGAGGGAAAACTTCCTTACCTCTCAAGGCTCCCTTTATCCAGACAGTATTCCTGCGGGCCTGCCGATCTCACAGGAAGCGGAGGAAGATGAGGATTGTGTCAGCATGGAGGTGGAGCCTAGCACTCGGCATCAGCAGCAGTCTTCAATGGATCGTTTTCAGTCCCCAGAAACCCATGGACTTGTACGTGGCTGGGAGGAGGTGGCTGCGGATCATGTCGTCCTTAGTGACCCAGAGGACTCTGGATCGAATGCCTCAGCAAACCTACGCTGCACTCATTAAAAATGCAAATCAATTGATACATTTTTTGAAATGCATTTTTCTGGATTATCTTTTTTTTTTGTTATTTTGTCTCTCGCTGTTAAAACAAACCTACCATTAAAATTATAGACTGATCATTTCAGTGGGCAAACGTGCAAAATCAGCAGGGGATCAAAATTTTTTTTTCCCTTACTGTACCCTATGCAAGGATACACCCAACTAAAGTGTGCTACTATATATCCTCTTCAAGGATGCACCCAGCTAAAGTGTTTCCTACTATATATACTCTCCAAGGATGCACCCAACTACAGTGTCCTACTATATATCCAATTCAAGGATGCACCCAACTAAAGGGTAGCCTACTATATACAGTATCCAATGCAAGGATTCACCCAACTAAAGTGTTCTCTTATACCATATATCCTATTCAAGGATGCACCCAACTCAAGTTTGGCCTACCATATACCCTGTACAAGGATGTACCCAAATAAAACGTGTCCTACTATAAATCATCTCCAAGGATGCACCCACATAGTGTCCTACCATATATCTTCTCCAAGGATGCACCCAACCAAAGTGTCTCCTAATATACAGTATGTCCTCTTCAAGGATGCACCCAACTGAAGTGTGTCCTAATATATGTCCTTTTCAAGGATGCGCCCAACTAAAGTGTGTTCTACCATATAGCCTCTCCAAGTATGCACCAAACTAAAATGTCCTACCACATATCCTCTCCAAGGATTCACCCAACTAAAGTGTTCTCCTATACCATATATCCTATTCAAGGATGCACTCAACTAAAACGTGTCTTACTATTAGGGATGAGCTCGGTGTTCGAGTCGAACATACGTTCGACTCGAACATCGGCTGTTCGATCGTTCGACGAAGATCGAACGATTTGGGCCGTTCGCGCCTAATTCGAGTGACGCGAATGGCCCACAATGCACTACGCCATCGCAGTGTCATCCAGGCGCTGTGATTGGCCAAGCATGCACTGTGACCCCGCATGCTTGGCCAATCACAGCGCCGGCAGCGAGGAGAGCAATGATTGGCCACAGGCAGGATGCCTGTGGCCAATTATTGCTGAGGGTGTTTAGTACACGCCCCACACTATAAAAGGCCGCCAGCACGGCGGCCTAGTGTAGTGTTTTCCGGAGCAGGGAAAGAGAAGCATAGGCAGGGACAGTGACATTTTTTTTTCTTGCTTAACCTGGATTCCTTTAGTTTAGGGAAAGAGAAGGATAGGTAGGGAGAGTGTCAGTGTGTTTTACTGTGCGAATCCTTGTTTCTAGGGACAGGGAAGGACAGTGAGGGAAATTCTCCTTGTGCTATAGTGTGCTAAAGCATTGATCATCAACCATCTTTAAAAAATCATTTTTTTCTAGGGTCAGAAAACTATAGGTAGGAAGAGTGTCAGTTTCTTTCACTGTGATGATCCTTGTTTCTAGGGACAGGGAAGGACAGTGAGGGAAATTCTCCTTGTGCTATAGTGTGCTAAAGCATTGATCATCAACCGTCTTTAAAAAAACATTTTTTCTAGGGACAGAAAACTATAGGTAGGAAGAGTGTCAGTTTCTTTCACTGTGATAATCCTTGTTTCTAGGGACAGGGAAGGACAGTGAGGGAAATCCTACTTGTGCTATAGTGTGCTAAAGCATTGATCATCAATCAGCTTTAAAAAAACATTTTTTCTAGGGACAGAAAACTATAGGTAGGAAGAGTGTCAGTTTCTTTCACTGTGATAATCCTTGTTTCTAGGGACAGGGAAGGACAGTGAGGGAAATTCTCCTTGTGCTATAGTGTGCTAAAGCATTGATCATCAACCATCTTTAAAAAAACATTTTTTCTAGGGACAGAAAACTATAGGTAGGAAGAGTGTCAGTTTCTTTCACTGTGATAATCCTTGTTTCTAGGGACAGGGAAGGACAGTGAGGGAAATTCTACTTGTGCTATAGTGTGCTAAAGCATTGATCATCAACCATCTTTAAAAAAACATTTTTTCTAGGGACAGAAAACTATAGGTAGGAAGAGTGTCAGTTTCTTTCACTGTGATAATCCTTGTTTCTAGGGACAGGGAAGGACAGTGAGGGAAATTCTACTTGTGCTATAGTGTGCTAAAGCATTGATCATCAACCATCTTTAAAAAAAACATTTTTTCTAGGGACAGAAAACTATAGGTAGGAAGAGTGTCAGTTTCTTTCACTGTGATAATCCTTGTTTCTAGGGACAGGGAAGGACAGTGAGGGAAATTCTCCTTGTGCTATACTGTGCTAAAGCATTCCTCATCAACCATCTTTGAAATCCTTGTTTTTTGGACAGTCAGGGAAATTGTCGTTGTGCTATTCTGTGCGAAAGCAATCATCCTCAACCATATTTAGAAATCCTTAAGTAAAGGGACAGAGAAGGACACCTGAAGGTAGCCCTTATTGCTTTTTTCCCATCTCCCTGCAGGCCATCTATTAGAATGTCTGGAAAGCAAACAAGGAGAGGCAGACAGTCAGGAGGCAATAAAAGAGGGCAAGCAGGCTCTGTGTCTGGGGGCAACAGTGCTGGTCGCGGACGCGGTGCATTGTCATCAGCACATGGCCATGGGACACGCTTGTCCTTCTTTTCGGCAGCTGGACATGTTGAGCCACATCATGCCGAAGACTTGGTAGAGTGGATGACCAAGCCCTCCTCCTCCTCCTCCTCATCCTCTCTCACCCAGGCTCAGGGTACTGGCAAAGCAGCTGCCAAAGCGTCCTCTTCCCTGGTATCAATGTCAGACTCATCATCAGTCACTCCTTCCCTAGACCCACCATGTCCTCCTCCTGAGGAGTCCCCCGAACTGTTTGAGCACAGTGTTGGGTACATGCTCCAGGAGGATGCCCAGCGTTTCGAAGGGTCTGATGATGAAACCCAGCTACAGGAAGGCAGTAGCGTGAGAGCAGACAGAGGGGATGCTCAAGAAGGACACCAATCTGGCAGTCATGTTCCAGCAGCTGCAGCATACTGCCAGATTGGCTCCAGTGATGAGGAGGAAGGGGATGATGAGGTCACTGACTCCACGTGGGTGCCTAATAGGAGAGAGGAGGAGGAGGAGGATGAGGAGGAGGCACATCTCCAACGAGGCAGGATGCCCTTTGGTGGCCAGCGTAAGGGCAGTACACCGACGGAATCACACCGCAGAGCTCCGCCTGTGCAGGGCGCTGCCTCTGCCCGTCATTCAAAAAGTTCTTTGGTGTGGGCCTTTTTTGAGGCTAGTGCATCAGATCGCACAGCTGCTGTTTGCAACATATGTCTCAAGCGTATATCGCGTGGCCAAAACATCAGCCGCTTGGGTACCACATGCCTGACCAGACATATGTTGACCTGCCATGCAGCTCGTTGGCAAGCCTACCTCAAAGACCCACACCAAAGAACAAAGCGGACCTCTCCTTGCACCGCATCAGCTGGGATCTCCAACCCCACTATACCTTCACTCCTCTCTGAAACCTGCTCTGAGAGGAATGAAGGTGTAGAATTAGGCGTGTCACAGCCAAGTACTTGCGGCCACTCTGCTAGCAGTACACCGACGTCCGATTCTAGCAGGCAAATTTCCCTGCCCCAGCTGCTGGACCGTCGAAAGAAGTTCACTCCCAGCCATCCACATGCCCAGCGGTTGAATGCTAGCTTGGCTAAATTGCTAGCGCTTCAACTGCTGCCTTTTCAGTTGGTAGACTCGGCCCCCTTCCGTGAGTTTGTGCAATGTGCGGTTCCTCAGTGGCAGGTTCCCAAACGCCACTTTTTCTCACGGAAGGCTATTCCGGCTCTCTACCGGCATGTGGAAGGCAATGTCTTGGCCTCGCTGGACAGGGCGGTCAGCGGTAAGGTGCATATTACCGCTGACTCATGGTCCAGCAGGCATGGACAGGGACGTTACCTTTCTTTCACGGCCCATTGGGTCACTCTTTTGGCAGCTGGGAAGGATGCAGGACAAGGTGCAGTAGTGTTGGAGGTTGTTCCGCCGCCACGCCTCCAAAATGCTACTACTGGTTGTGACACACCTCTCTCCTCCACCCCCTCCTGTTCTTCTTCCTCCATGGCCTCTTCCTGTGGTTTGTCCTCTGAACCAGCGGTGCTCCGTAGCCGTTCAAGGGGCTACGCAAGTACGCAGGCAAAAAGATGCCATGCCGTGCTTGCGCTGGTGTGTTTGGGGGACAGAAGCCACACTGGGGCAGAGGTCCTGTCTGCTCTGCAGGGCCAGGCCGAGAGGTGGTTGACGCCACGCCAGCTTAAGCCAGGAATGGTGGTTTGCGACAATGGCACCAACCTCCTCTCCGCCCTCCGACAGGAACAACTGACCCATGTGCCCTGTGTGGCTCACGTCCTTAACCTGGTGGTGCAGCGGTTCTTGGGCAGGTACCCGGGCTTACAGGATGTCCTGAGGCAGGCCAGGAAAGTCTGTGTGCATTTCCGCAGATCTTATAATGCCAGTGCTCGCCTGGCTGAGCTGCAAAAGGAGTTGAACCTGCCCAAGAACCGCCTTATATGTGACATGCCCACCAGGTGGAACTCAACGTTGGCCATGCTGCAGCGGCTGCACACGCAGCAGAGGGCCATCAATGAGTACCTGTGCGACTACGGCACCAGAACAGGGTCAGGGGAGCTTGTTTTTTTTTCTCCACGCCAGTGGGGCATGATCAGGGATGCATGCACTGTCCTGGCACCATTTGAGGAGGCCACGAGGATGGTGAGCAGTGACAGTGCATGCATCAGTGACACTGTACCTCTTGTCCACCTGTTGGAGCACACGCTGCGTGGAATAATGGACAGGGCACTTGAGGCAGAACAGAGGCAGGAAGAGGAGGACTTCCTTGCCTCTCAAGGCCCCCTTTACCCAGACAGTGTTCCTTCTGTCCCACCCATCGCACAGGAAGAGGAGGAGGAGGAGGAGGAGGATTGTGTCAGCATGGAGGTGGAGGCTGGCACTCAGCATCATCAGCAGCAGTCTTTTAGGGATGATTTACAGTCCCAAGAAACCAGTGGACTTGTACGTGGCTGGGAGGAGGTGGCTGTGGATCATGTCGTCCTTAGTGACCCAGAGGACTCCGGAGCGAATGCCTCAGCAAACCTACGCTGCATGGCCTCCCTGATCCTGCAAAGTCTGCGGAAGGATCCTCGTATTCTTCGGATCAAGGAGAGGGACCATTACTGGCTGGCCACTCTCCTTGATCCACGGTACAAGGGTAAGGTTGCGGACCTTATGTTACCGTCGCAGAGGGAGCAGAGGATGAGACAATTCCGGGAGGCCTTGCAGAAAGGTCTGTGCAACGCGTTCCCAGAGACTGGGAGGTTACAAACTCCTGGTCCTGGACAACGAGTTGCTGAGGCTTCGGCCAGTCAAAGAAGGAGCGGTGGGGAAGGTGGCCGTCTGACCGATGCGTTCAGACAATTCTTTAGTCCGCAGCCCCAAAGTATGATCGGTTCCAGCAACCATCGCCAGCGTCTGATAAACATGGTGCAGGAATATCTAGGGGCAAGGTCAGACTTGGACACCTTCCCCACCGAAAATCCTCTGGCTTACTGGGTCTTGAGGATGGATCACTGGCCAGAGCTTGCACAGTATGCAATTGAGCTACTGGCCTGTCCTGCATCCAGCGTTCTTTCGGAACGCACATTCAGTGCTGCTGGAGGATTTGTCACGGATCACAGGGTGCGCCTGTCCACCGACTCGGTTGATCGACTGACTTTCATCAAGATGAACCAGTCTTGGATCACCACCAGCTACCACACACCTGATGCTGATATAACAGACTAATTGATTTTAACATGTCACATCCCTTCAAGACTGATGCTGATGCTGAGTGCCTGTGCTGTTATGTTGACTGGCTATTCTCCTCCTCCGAGTCCTCAATGATACGATTGATGATGATAGCTTGGAAGATCATTTTTGTTTATGGGTGCCGCCACCAGTGGCTAAGGCCCAATTTTTCAGCCCCTGTTTTACAGGGGCGTGTAATTACAATTTTTTTAGCAATAATTTGCCATAGGGCTCATTGCTGTGCTCCAAGTACAGTATCTGTGAGGGGTTGGAGTGTTGTGCCACCAGTGCCTAAGGCCCAATTTTTCAGCCCCTGTTTAACAGGGGCGTGTCATTACAATTTTTGAAGCAATACTTTGCAACAGGGCTCATTGCTGTGCTCCAAGTACAGTATCTGTGAGGGGTTGTAGTGTTGTGCCACCAGTGCCTAAGGCCCAATTTTTCAGCCCCTGTTTAACAGGGGCGTGTCATTACAATTTTTGAAGCAATACTTTGCAACAGGGCTCATTGCTGTGCTCCAAGTACAGTATCTGTGAGGGGTTGTAGTGTTGTGCCACCAGTGCCTAAGGCCCAATTTTTCAGCCCCTGTTCAACAGGGGCATGTAATTACAATTCTTGATCTAATAATTCACAGCAGGGCCCATTGCTGCACCCACCAAGAGTAACTCTGAGGGCTTACAGTGTTGTGGCAATGCCACCACCACCACCACCACGAAAGGCCCAATTTTTCAGCCCCTGTTCAAAAGGGGCATGTAATTACAATTCTTGATCTAATAATTCACAGCAGGGCCCATTCCTGCACCCACCAAGAGTAACTCTGACGGCTTACAGTGTTGTGGCAACACCACCACCACCACCACCACCACCACGAAAGGCCCAATTTTTCAGCCCCTGTTCAACAGGGGCATGCAATTACAATTCTTGATCTAATAATTCACAGCAGGGCCCATTGCTGCACCCACCAAGAGTAACTGTCAGGGCTTACAGTGTTGTGGCACCAGCACCACCATCAAAGGCCCAATTTTTACTACCACTGTTCAACAATTATATGTAATTAAAATTCCTGATATAATAGTTGACAGCAGGGCGTTCCAGCACCAACCAAGAGTAACTGTGAGTGCTTACAGTGTTGTGCCAACACCAACAACTAAGGGGCCTATTTCTGCAGAGTATATACGGCAGGTCCCTACTTTCAAACATCCAACTTACAAACGACTCCTACTTGCAAACGCAAGAAGACAACAGGAAGTGAGAGGAAATCTACCCCTTGGAAGGAAAATTCTCTCCTGTAAGAATTAATATGGGAGAAAGGTGTCTCCTCTGTACTGATGCTTTATCAGCAATCCTTGTTTCAAGAAAAACACCACATTTCAAAAACAGTTGTCATTGGGACGGAAAGTGAGGTGAAATGTTCTGAACAGGGGCACAGACAGCAAAACAAATGTTACAGGGGTGATAACCCTTACCTATGTTTTCCAAAAAGTTTAAAAATAGATTTTTGGGCTGGAGCTACACTTAAACAATGTACCTGTTCAAAATTACAAACAGATTCTACATAAGAACAAACCTACAGTCCCTGTCTTGTATGCACCGCCTGTATACGGCTGTTCAGAGTATATAGGGCCTTTTTTATTTTATGTGCGGGGTTCCCCTTAATATCCATACAAGACCCAAAGGGGCTGGTAATGGGCTGGGGTAGGGGGGGGGGGGGTCATGGGGTAGCTATGCCATTTTTCTTAAAGATTTTCATCCATATTACCGGGACCAGACATTACATTAAAGCCGCAAGCAGTTTTAAATGGCTTTTTTTTCCTTTAGAAGTGTCATTTTGTGCAGGGACAGTTCTAAACACGGGAAACACGTGGCACTTCACAGGCATACTTTAGACACCCCCCAGGTACGATATTTAAAGGAATATTTGACCTTTTTTTTTTCACTTTATGCATCATTAAAATGACTGCTCCCGAAAAACGACCGTTTTTAAAACTTCTTTTTGCATTGATACATGTCCCCTGGTGCAGAACCCGGGTTCCCAAACCCTTTTTAGGACAATAACATGCATACTAGTCGTTATAATTAGCACTTTAGAATTCGAACGTTCGCATCCATTGTATTTAATAGGGTTCTAATGTTCGTACGAACTTTCGGTCGGTTCGCGGGTTCTGGTGCGAACCGAACCCGGGGGTGTTCGGCTCATCACCACTTACTATATATCATCTCCAAGGATGCACCCACATAGTGTCCTACCATATATCTTCTCCAAGGATGCACCCAACCAAAGTGTGTCCCACTATTCAAGAATAGTGTCCTACCATATGTCCTCATCGATGCGCCCAACTAAAGTGTGTTCTACCATATAGCCTCTCTCCAAGTATGCACCAAACTAAAATGCCCTGCCACATGTCCTCTCCAAGGAATCACCCAACTAAAGTGTTCTCCTATCCTATACCATATATCCTATTCAAGGATGCACCCAACTAAAGTGTCCTACTATATATCCTATTCATTATGCATCCAACTAAAGTGTGTCCTACTAATATATCATATTCAAGGATGCACCCAAATAGTGTCCTACCATATGTTCTCTTCAATGATGCACCCAACTAAAGTGTTCTACCATATATCCTATTCAAGGATGCACCCAACTAAAGTGTGTCCTACTATATATAATATTCAAGGATGCACCCAAATAGTGTCCTACCATATGTTCTCTTCGATGATGCACCCAACTAAAGTGTGTCCTAATATATGTCCTCTTCAAGGATGTGCCCAACTAAAGTGTGTTCTACCATATAGCCTCTCCAAGTATGCACCAAACTAAAATGTCCTACCACATATCCTCTCAAAGGATGCACCCAACTAAAGTGTTCTCCTATACCATATATCCTATTCAAGCATGCACCCAACTAATGTGTCGTCTATTATGTACCCTATTCAAGGATGCACCCAATTTGCGTGTGCATCTTCCTATGTATCCCCAGCACAGTGAGGGATAAGGAGAGAATCAAGTTTAATAAACAGAGACCTAGCTAGCAATGAGCCTTTTTTTTTTTTTTGCAGGCAGAGTATCAGAAAGAAAAGATGGAGTACTGGAAGTCTTTATGCTGCATTTACCACTGAAAATGAACCCAAAGGTGGAATTGCTTGTATTTTCTATACATGAGTTTTCTCCTGGAGGAGAAGGAGGCTTCATTTCCTCCTCCTGTGATGGACTGCTGAGCTGCGGTTTAGGCAGGCAGAGGGAAGACACTGATAAGGAGACGACAGATGATTCTATTAAAGAATTGCAGCGGTAATTAATGAATGCCGCCGGTAATTGGGAAGGTGGAAGGCTCTGCGTTATTGCAGTGATAGGCAGGCACACACCGTACACCTCCCCCCCCTACATTGCTTACCACTCTGTGATCGTTCTCCCCCCTCGCCTTCAACACATCAGCATGCAGATCTGACACCGTTCTGAGTCTTGGACTTATTGGACAGTAGAGATGAGCCGAACACCCCCCCCCCCCAGTTTGGTTGGCGGCAGAACAAGCGAACGGACCGAAAGTTTGTGCTAACATTCGAACACCGTTAAAGTCTATGGGACCCGAATGTGAAAAATCAAAAGTGCTAATTATAAAGGATAATATGCATGTTATTGTCCTAAAAAGGGTTTGGGGACCCGGGTCCTGCCCCAGGGGACATGTATCAATGCAAAAAAAAGTTTTAAAAACAGACGTTTTTTCGAGAGCAGTGATTTTAATGACGCTTAAAGTGGGAAAAAAGTGAAATATTCCTTTAAATATCATACCTGGGGGGTGTCTAAAGTATGCCTGTGAAGTGGCACGTGTTTCCCGTGTTTAGAACTGTCCCTGCACAAAATGACATTTCTAAAGGAAAAAAAGCCATTTAAAACTGCTTGCGGCTTTAATGTAATGTCTGGTCCCGGCAATATGGATGAAAATCATTGAGAAAAATGGCATGGGTACCCCCCCCCCCCCCCCCGAGCCCATTACCAGCCCCTTTGGGTCTTGTATGGATATTAAGGGGAAACCCGCACCCAAATTAAAAAAAAAAGGCGTGGGGCCCCCAGGCCATATATTCTCTGAGCAGCAGTATACAGGTGCTGCAAACAAGACGGGGACTGTAGGTTTGTTGTTAAGTTGAATCTGTTTGTAATTTTGAACAGGTACATTGTTTAAGTGTAGCTTAAAATCTATTTTAAAGCTTTTTGGATAACATAGGGAAGGGTTATCACCCCACATTTGTTTTGCTGTCTGTGCGCCTGTTCAGAAGATTTCACCTCACTTTCTTTCCCAATGACAATTGGATTTTGGAAATGTTGGGTTATTAGGGAAACAAGGATTGGTGATAAAGCATCAGTGGAGAGGAGACACCTTTTTCCCATATTAACTCTTACAGGAGAGAATTTCCCTTCCTAGGGGTAGATTTCCCCTCACTTCCTGTTGTCTCCTTCCATTTGCAAGTATGGGATGAATTAGAGCGGAGACTGCGAGGCAGGCCTTCTCGCCCAACATCAGTGCCTGACCTCATAAATGAGCTTCTGGAAGAACGGTCAAACACTCCCATAGACACCCTCCTAAACCTTGTGGACAGCCTTCCCAGAAGAGGTGAAGCTGTTATAGCTGCAAAATGGTGGGCCAACGCAATATTGAACCCTACGGAAGAAGACTTGGGATGCCATTAAATTTCATGTGCGTGTAAAGGCAGGTGTCCCAATACTTTTGGTAATATAGTGTATACACCCAAAGAGTTTCTTTGCTGCATTCTTTTTGTCCCAGTTATCTGTAACTAAGATTCTGAACCTGGACTTTTTTTTTTTGCCTCAGACTACAGTATCGTTGGCTTGTGTTGAGGTCTTTGTATCACGGTACAAAAGCCATTAAATGATAGAGTTGGAAAGGTTATTAAACCGTCGTATTAGAAACAGGCGTGCTCGGCACACATTGCTGGCTGTCCTTTGGCTATGCTCCTCCTCACGGCTCCAAATACTGCTGGTTTCAAAACAGTTGCAGATTAATCAGTTTTGTGCATTACGGCACAAACTTACCTACCTGTATTCATCCAATGTGAGTAGGAATTTACATATATATATATATATATATATATATATATATATATATATATATATATATATATATATATATATATATATATTGTATGTGTATGTGCATGTGTATATATATGTATGTGTATGTGTGTGTATGTTTGTATGTATATATATATATCTATATATATATCTATATATATATATATAATTATTTTTTATTAAAAAAATGTAAGTACTAATACTTTTTTATTTATTTTTTATTATAATTACCGCAACTGTTTTGTTCACAGTTCAGCTGTCAGCAATGGTACAAAGCATTGAAAGTTATTTACAAATGAAAAAAATTAAAAAAACAAATTATTTTGCGCTTTTTTTTTAATATGAAACGTGTAAATATATGTTAAAGGTGTAAAAACATTACCGAACAAAGCAAACAAAAAAAAAGTTTTAATTATTAATAGTTCATAAAATAGAAGTGAAAAAAATCAGCATAAAAATCATTAACCACTTGCCGTCCGCCTAACTGTAAATATACGTCATTAATTTGATGTTGAATACCGGAGTTATGGCAGCGGCCTATAAAAGCGATCTTGCGGCGAATCCTCTTTTATATGAAATTTGGCAGCCTACTGTAAAAGTATCGGTACTCATAAAAAAAGAAAAGAAAATTGGTATCGGTACATCTCTACTCACATTAGATAAATGAGTGTGTGCCGTAATGCACAATACTGGGATCTTTATTTACAATAGGCTGCCAAATTTTATAAAAAAGCAGTTCCAGCGGCGGATTTGCCGCAAGATCACTTTTATAGGCTGCAGGAGAGGTGCCCCCCCGAGCTTACTGGAGCCATCGGTAACCGATTAGGCAAGATAGCCCTTGGAGCACCTCTTGGACTTTAGGGGATGATTTTTCTTTTTCCCTTAAAGGCAAAATGTATTTTTTTTAGTTGTTTTGCTTTTGAAGGTAAAAGAGATCAGGGGTCTTTATGACCCCAGATCTGTCAATAAAGAGGACCTGTCACATTTATTTCTAGTACCACGGATGTTTACATTCCTTGTAATAGGAATAAAAGTGACATAAAAGAAAATAAATTTAGGGGAAAGTATAAAAATAAAAAAATGAAAAGAAAATAAACAATAAAAAATAAATAAAAGCTACAGTGTAAAAATAAAATGAATAAGAAAATAAATACATTAAAAGCGCCCGATCACTCCAAGCTCACGTGCAGAAGTGAACACATATTCGTAAGACGCGCCCGCAATAATTCTAACACAAGACTTCCTCTAACTCTAAACTGGTAACCTGTAAAAAAAATTAAAGCGTTGCCTATGGAGAGTTTTAAGTGCTGTAGTTTGTCGCCATTCCAGGGGCATGCACAGTTTTTTAAAGCATGACATGTTATCTATTTACTCGGCGTAACATAATCTTTCACATTTATACAAAAAATTCGGGCTAACTTTAATGTTTTTTTTTTTATCAAAGTGTATTTTTTCCAAAAATTGCGTTTGAAAGACCACTGCGCAAATATGATGTGACATAAAATATTTCAACGACTGCCATTTTATTCTCTAGGGTCTTTGCTGAAAAAAATATATAATGTTTGGGGGTTCTAAGTGATTTTCTAGCAAAAAATTATAGTTTATTTGTAAACCGCAAATGCCAGAAAAAGCCAGGGTCAGCAAGTGGTTAAATGGAGAAGGAGAATAAGGCGTTGATTAAGGCTAATTAGAGTAAATTAAGGGTTAATAAGGGGTTAAACAGAGGAACATTTAACAAACAAAAAAATATTTTTATTTTTTACTTGACGGGTTGATTCAAACTAACTTCATCTGAAGATCGAAGTTCATCCCTTTTGATCTGTAGATAAACAGAAAGATACGAAAAGAAACAATGTTTCTTTTTATCTTTCTGTTTTAGCTGCTGAGCAATGTTGCTGATAAACATTGCCCAGCTGATTTTTTTATTTAATTTTTGACAGCTCCAATTGCCCGGACTTCGTTTACATTCCCACTGACAGCTGAATGCGTCATCGGTTGTGAAGAGCGCGGCGGCCCGCTCCTTAACAACCTATAATTGCCGTTTTTTTCTTCTTTTTTTATCATTTCAGCTCTCATTGGGGAATCCCACTGAGAGCTGAAAGAACCGAGCCTGAAAGTATCGGTTGAAGGTATCCGTGCCCTTGCATGAGTACTGATACTCCTGCAAATGGTTAGTATCAGCACTGATACCGTTATCGGTGCAACCCTAAGGCTGCTTTCACACTGAGGCGCTTTGTAGATGCTATTGCGCTAAAAATAGCGCCTGCAAAGTGCTCTGAAAGAGCCGCTCCTTTGTATCCAGTGTGAAAGCCCCGAGGGCTTTCACACTGGAGCGGTGCACTGGCAGGAGGGTAAAAAAAATCCTGCCAGCCGCATCTTTGAGGCGCAGTAGGAGCGGTAAAAATACCGCTCCTATAGCGCCCCTGCCAATTGAAATCATTGGGGTGGCGCCTCCAACCCGCCCGCATAACGCCGCAAATTGGCGTTTTTGTGGGCGGGTTTAACCCTTTTTCGGCCGCTAGCGGGGGTTAAAATCACCCCGCTAGCGACCGCAAATCGCAGCAAACACGACGGTAAAACGTTGCTAAAAATAGCGGCGTTTTACCGCCAGCGCTTCAGTGTGAAAGTAGCCTTAATGTGAATGCCGGGGAAATGGATGGGCACAAAGAGCTGGATACTTCTAGCTGAGTACAGTTGGTTCCACCAGAATGTCCTGTGGTGTTTACCCCGGAGAATAACCCAGGTCTCACTTGGACCCCGTTCACACTGAGGCGCTTTGCAGGCGCTACAGCGCTAAAAATAGCGCCTGCAAAGCGCCCTGAAAGAGCTGCTCAATTCACTCCAGTGTGAAAGCCTGCGTGCTTTCACACTGGAGCGGTGCGCTGGCAGGACGCTAAAGTCCTGCTAGCAGCATCTTTGCGGCACTGTAGGAGCAGTGTATACAACACCGCTCCTAAAGCGCCCCTGCCCATTGAAATCAATGGGCAGCACCGCAGAGCCGCCGGCAAAGCGCCGCTTTGCTGTCGGATTTAACCCTTTTTCGGCCGCTAGCTGCACACACGAAGGTCCCACACCAGGTCCTACTCAGTTCCCCAGGAGCTGTACACCACTACAGCTTGTAGGCAGGTGCAGTCTGTACTCCCCACTGCAGTTGGCGCTCAACTGAAGAGGCAATGCAGGAGAAGGAAGTTGTAAGGAACTTAATTCCTCTGACTTCCTGCGGTCACAGGAGACAGCTGTCCGACTGGACGCTGGCACCCCTTGTGACTTTAGCGCACCCATCTTGGGTCAGGCAGTGTCAAGTCTTTCTATTCAACTGTCTCAGGGACCCACACAAACACTTTTAATTAATATTTTGTCTGTAAAAAGGATCCTTGGTCATCTAAATCGGTGTTTCTCAAGGCGCCCCAACAGGTCATGTTTTCAGGATTTCCCTCAGATGAAACGGCTGTGGTAAATACTAAGGCAGCGAAACTGATCAAATCACCTGTGCAAAATAATGGAAAACATGACCTGTTGGGGGCGCCTTGAGGACTGGAGTTGAGAAACCCTGATCTAACTGACGAATAAGCTTGTAGGCAGGTGCATTCTGTATTCTCCACTGCAGGTGGTGCTCAACTGAAGAGGCAATGCAGAAGGGGAAGGAAGTTGTGAGGAACTTGGTTCCTCTGTCTTCCTGCGGTCACAGGAGACAGCTGTCCGATTGGACGCTGGCACCCCATGTGACTCCAGCAGCCATCTCCAGCAGCCAGCTTGGAGCGCGGCTTCATCAAGCTACTGGCTTATGAAGGCGTGCGGCAGCCACGTCATACACTGCCTGTACACTCAGAAACGCATCGCAGTTCCAGCGACATTATCATCCCTCGCCTTCCTCACCAGCCGCGCTCCAAGCCTCGCTTTGAAGTCCGTTCCTCCACCGCAGCCGGCTCTACTTCCACTAGCGGTATGAGCTACACTTCCAGCCACACAGCGCCCCAGCAGGACCAGGATTCGATCGACGGATCTGATGACTTCACATGCTTATTTTAAGCACCAAAATGTGAGTAGCCAGTGTCTACTGTTTTTTTACTATTAAATTGTTTTAAACTACTACACCCAGAGGCGCCTCTCCCCTTGTGTTTTCTCCTGGTTTCTGTTCCCCTCTGATGGCAGCCCTGAGAGTGTAGTCCTCACCCGAGCTATATTATCCTTTCCCGGCCCATGGACCCTTCATGCTATACTATCAGAGTTTGGATTCTCACCGTTTTCTGACTGTACAATTTATTATGTACACCAAGTTAACCCAATACTGACTTAATACTTGACGAGTGCAACTCATTTAGTTTCTAATTAGTTTTTCACGAATTTCGAGAAATTCGTTAATTCCGAATTTTTAAATTTACGAATTTTTAAATTTACGAATTTTTACATTTACGAATTTACGGATTTTTGGATTTTCGTATTTCAGAAATTTCAAATTTCCGAAAATGGGAAATTTTGTAAAGTTGAATTTACGAATTCCGGATTTTTTGAATTTCTGAATTTCCGAAAATTAGTTTTTTTCGTTTTATGAAAATTTGAAATTCCGAATTTCTGAAAAAAGCAAAACGAAAACACGAATTTTTTGGCAGTGCACCTGTGTACTTTATACCTGCATTTCTGGTCTTTTGCGCATTTTTACTTGTGTATTGTCCTTAAAGTAGACCTTTAGCAGTTTTAGTTGGGCTTGTAGACTGTTCAGAATTCTATAACTCTGTGGCTGCCGACAGTTATGGCGTTCCATTTCTTACTAACATGCTTTTGTCAGGTTTTTGGATGTCCTGAATTTTTGGCAAACAGCTTTTTAGGAGTTGACCAACTCTTCCCATCAAGTCTTACGTGGTTTGTTACAGTAATAACACGGGTAGTCATAAAAGCCGGTCATAATGATCCTTCACGTGTGTAACGTCTGAAAGAAAACATCCTTGCACAAAGCAATGTTCTCTCGCCATGCTTTTGTCATTAGCTTGGCTTGGACATGTGGATTTAAAGCAGATGTTCACTTAGTGCGGAGCTTGGCTTTCTCCTGCGCGTAAAAACTTGCTGCAGTATGTGCAAAGATTGGCAGCCGCGTCACCTTAATTCGGAGTAATGATTCCGCGCTCTGCAAACTATGAATGAGTTTTAGGAACAAACCGCAGAAGAGGCTGCCTTGTGCCTTATTGGAAAACCATTTCTAAAACTTGTCAGACCTCTTTAGAGGTATCAGAAGGATTCTGTGAGCCATAAAAGGGGGGCTTATAGCATGGGGGACATGGCTGGTCTTCCTAAGGGGGGCTTTGAAGATGACATTCTGCAGGCGAAGAAACGCCTTGTGGGGTCCTCCGCTCTTAAAACTGGAGCAAGGGGAAACGTATATATACACATAATCATAATGCTTGCCATTGTGAAAGATAAAGAACAGCTAAAGGCAATTATGAACTGCTCTTAGGGCATGATGTGTCCCTCCTGCAGTCCTTATGAATCCAGCTAGTGCAGTGACCTGCCAGCTGTCTTCTTCAGCTGAAAGTTGTAAGAAGGCAAATGGAATTCGATGGGTTGGAAGGGGGAGTTCTAAGAGTGGGTGTCCTCAGTATCAGTGCTGGGACAAGGTCGTCCAGTGCCCACGGCAAAGATGCCAAACTGCCCAGCTTTGTAACAGAATGAAGACGCCCCCATGCGTACAGTAAACCATTGCGCCCAGGGCAGGCGCCTCTCCCGCCTACCCATAGGCGTGCGCACAGGGTGTACGTGGTGTGCCCAGGAGTGGTCAGTGTAGGAATCAGGTAGGTCTGTGGAGTGGTCAGTGTTGGAATCAGGTAGGTCTGTGGAGTGGTCAGTGTAGGAATCAGGTAAGTCAGTGTAGTGATCAGGTAGGTCTGTGGAGTGGTCAGTGTAGGAATCAGGTAGGTCAGTGTAGTGGTCAGGTAGGTCAGTGTAGGAATCAAGTTGGTCAGTACTAGGGGAAGGGACGGGGACGGGGACGGGTGCAAATTTCTTGCCTTGTCCCGGGCGCTGACAACCCACACTACACCACTGACTACATAAAAAAATTTAGGAAAATATGCGTATAAAATAGATTACCATTTGCCAATAAAAAAAAATGTCCCCGGATTTCATATTAAAAATCTGGTCACCTTAGAGGAGAGGGGGACAGCCTTGCCACTCTTCCCTCATTTCCTAATAAGAGGCTGACGGTCGGGTGACCAGTATTACCCACAGTCGAGAAGTGAGGTCATTGCCCTTGTTGGCTGCACCATATAAATGACATAAATTCCTGGACAGATTCAAATCCTTTGGAAAGTAAAATATCTTGCAGATGTTTAGACTCCATTAGCGTAGAGTTCATCTTTTCCTCCATCGTACACTATAATTGTTAGGGAATTGGCCGCGGTTGCACTTGGCGGACGGGCCTTAGCTTTTTTTTACTGTACAAAACAACTGCCAATTATCCGTTTATTATTTTTTTTTCTAGACCCGTCTGATTGTTTGGCTATCTTGATGGTCTTTTGTTTCCTCCTCTGCGACTTTTTGCCGTTTCCCCATAGGATGTCCCCCCCACCCCCTCCCTCGCCTATGTAACCTGTAAAGACATGGTGGCCATTTTTCTTCATCTCCGCTAACAATTTGGTAATGAAGTATTGATTTTCACTTGCCCGCTTATGGCCCATATTAGATTTCCGCTGATAAACTGTGCAAAGGGAACTCTTCGCCTCCGCTGTCCCTTTTCCCCGGCTGTCACCGAAACAAAGTATCGCCGAAGTAAGATAATGACCGCAAACACTGATGTAGTGCCGCACGTTGCATCAATTTGTAGGCCCTGACAGGGGGGGGGGGGGGGGGGGGGAGAGTCCAATTTTTCATCGTTTTAATGTCTCGGTGTGCTGCACACAATCCAGTCCGGCTGCAAAACTCTGTTTTCAGCGCAATGTCCGCTTTCTATTTATAAGCCCTGTGGGATAGTTTGTCTAAAGAAATGTTTCTATTCACTGCGGCTATTACTACAGCACCTGGCCTGCCCAATCCAAGCCTTGCACTGGGGATCAATAGATCACCGTAAGTGGAAGAATTATTAAGTTTAAACAGAGCTCCAGCCAGCAAGCCTCTGAGCAATGTTAATCTTGTTCCAATGGTAATGCTTAACTGTGCAGCTGCCAGAGATTTGTTACGTTTGATTATTTGCAGTTTGCTTTATGGCTTTTCTTCCCTCTCTTCTCTTGCAGTCTGTAATATGTCGGGATCTTTACGTTTTTAGAGACCCCCAAAAAAATGGGAGCACAGCTGAGTTATGAAGGAAGGGGATGGTCCATGAGATGCCGGCAAGGGTTGAAACACAAGTTGTCTGCTGACGGTGCGGACTAAAGCCCGGTACACACGATCAGATTTTCCGCGGACAAAGCGTAGGACTTTTGCCCGAAGGGCGTTAGCCAGGAACTTGTCTTGCATACAAACGGCAAAGAATTGTCAGCCAAGAAAAAACACGTAACAACGTGGTTTTTCAGCTCTTTAGCGCCACCCTTTGGGCAACTTTGTGTTATGGTGAGCATTGCTTCTGAGCATGCGTGTTTGTACTTTGGAGTTTTGTCTGAAGGACTTCTGTACACCCGATCAGATAATCCGACAGCACACATTTGTTGAGAATTTTTTTGAGTATATAGCCTCTTCTGACGAACCCTCGTCCTCAACAGGACTATGTTTGCCATCAATGCTTTCTCTGTCCAGAACCAGCACTATCCAAGACTCTTTAGCCCTCCCAGTCACCAGCCGTACTTCAGTGTAGGGCAGGCATGTCCAAAGTCCGGCCCGCGGGCCAATTGCGGCCCGCTTTCCGGTTTCGGACGGCCCGCCTGGTAATTTTGACATGTATATCTTTTGTGGCCCCCAACGAATCCCCGAGCGCCGGGGGCCACAAAAGATGTATATGCTGGCTGCCTTGGAGGGGACGGGACGAGTGCCATACATACAGGAGAAGGAGTATTTCCTGTTTACACAGCGTCTTGTGTAAAAGGAAGCTCCGTCTCCTGCGCTGCCATTGGACGACTGTTCTGTCCATCATAGGAGGTGGGACTTTCTATTAGAGGCCACAAATGCAAGAGAATTCTTGTTGGGCAGTGTATTTGTGCTAAGACGAACACACTTAGACTGAATTTTAATGGTTCAAAGAATGTCAGGCAAAATGGTCGGCCCTCACGCATGTTCACTTTATCAAATCTGGCCCTCTTGGAAAAAAGTTTGGACACCCCTGGTGTAGGGTAGAAAACAGCAGACTCACTTTATTCAAGCACACGTTACACAGATATAGAACTCGGAGACACTCCCCCCCCACCCTTGGATTCAGGGCGGGTTAAACTGTCCAATGACAATAGACACACAGGTCAGGTGTGTTCAAACTTCTCATTAGTAAACAGTCTTATCAGCAGGGGGGCTGCTGGAGGAATCCCCCCTCCACATGGACATCCATCCCATAATATAGGCTTCTTATAAGGCAGACAGACACAAACAATGGAATATAAAAAGAAAAACTGCGCTAAGATAATAAGGAAAAACAAAGGCAGCAGCTCTAATGAGAAACACACATTTAAACAGAATGGGGATGAAAACGTCAGATGTGACGAAACGCTTCTGGGGGGCACGCAGTGACGTCACCACTCCGTTTACGAGGAAGGGCCTCTGTACTTTGCCGGCCGGCACTTTTTTATGCGTTTTTAATGCTTAATTTTGTAAGTACAATACTTTTTATAAAATAAACCAGTTAAGACGTTATCACTCTGTTGGTCCCCCTCTCTCCTTTCCACGTGACCTACTGCACTGGAGTTGTGAGGCAAGGCCAGGGAGTGAGTGTGTGCTGGAGAAACACCCTACATGTCTGGTTAGTGTCCCGGTATCAATCTACCTGCAAGCTAAAGGCCGCGGCTGGGTCACAGCCGATTGTATGTCTTTGCTTGCCTTCCGGTAAGCAGCCATTTTGTTTTGCGGTGGTGGACACTCCATAGTATTATCAAGCACGGTAATGTCATCATATCAAGCACAGTGGTGTTACCAGTTAATGGACTGTTATTAGCTTATGGACTGTATTTATCTGTGGACTTCTGTCTGAATATTGGTCTGCTGATATATGGTGTACATTATTTCCTATGTCAATCTGGGGATATTTGATACTAATAATTGTCAGTTTGAGGACTGATGTGTACTCTTCTTTTTTAATCATGTTGGCGCAGCTCCTTCTTTCCTTACAAACAATGGAATACAACCACGCCCCAAACGATCACAGCTTAGAGTCCACAACGGCATGAGACCGCACACAATATATACATATATACAACATTGAGTCTGACTAGCACAGATCAGACTGGGGTTCTCATTCACCCTGTGCCCCTATTAGAGACACAGGGTGATTTACACATAAGAGGGCCTGGGGAAGCTGGACACAAAGTTTCCAGAGCTCTCCAAGGTAAGCTAAGTTGCACAAACCCCCCACCCAAAGTGACTCCTGTCACACCTCCAATAACAAAGCCCAAAACTAGGCATAAAGTAGTACCATCATCCAAAAAGTGATATAGGAGAACAGGTGAGAGCGTACGGGTAGTTGCTGAGACTCCCCGAACACAAGCTCAAACCAACAATTTTTGTATAAAGAAAAAGGAGCCGCTGCTCCAGGTGTATGATAACCTGAGGTGGAATGTCTGGTAGAGTGCCAGCCCCGGCCTGCCTCCTTGGGAAACGTGTAAGAAAGGAAATGACTGCACATCCAGGAATTCCGATTGCCTTTTATTGTTCAAAGTGATAACACTAAAGATATCAACACAAGGTCACGAAGACGCGTTTTACACAAACATCTTGTGCTTAATCATTAATGATTAAGCACAAGATGTTTGTGTGAAACGCGTCTTCGTTACCTCGTGTTGGTATCTTTGGTGTTATCACTTTGAACAATAAAAGGGCAAATCGGAATTCCTGGATGTGCAGCCATTTCTTTTCTTACAACAATTTTTGTGGTGGACTATCTCGGTACCAATACAAAAAAGATGCAATTCTTTAGAAAAAAGATTTAAATTATTACATATAAAAAAGACAAAAGTATACGAATAATTTAGGGCTGCGGAAATTAACGATTAATTGCTTGATTAATCATTAATTTCTTTGATCGATCAAAATAATTTTGATCGAGGACGATCCGCGGAGTGAGCTCCGCGGTCTCGCCCATAGGAAAGGCCGCGGCTTCGGTCTAGGTCCGGAGCGGCGGCCATCTTGGTCCACCCGGCGGCGGCCTAGTACCGGCGCGCTGACGTCATCATCACCCGCCTGCTTGTGCCGTCTACTCTGCAGACGGGTCTGCCTGCTGCCTATTCCGGACAGAGCAGACAATCGGAGATATTGCGGTATGGGGGCAGATGTGGATATTACGGTATGGGGGGATATGTGGAGAGATGTGGACATTACAGTAAAAAATAAAAAAAACTGTGTGCGTTATAATCGAAATTAGTCGATTAATCGATTAAAAAAAAATTGATTAATCGAACACGAAAATTTTAATCGGTAACAGCCCTAAAATAAATCATATTTAAAATTATTAAATACACAGTATATCAATACTCCAAGGTTTCCCCAAGGAGTATCTGTTGATGAAATGTTTCTCATAGATTAATCAGACCCCTACTAGTTT
Organism: Rana muscosa; assembly: GCA_029206835.1. Lineage (NCBI taxonomy): Eukaryota > Metazoa > Chordata > Amphibia > Anura > Ranidae > Rana > Rana muscosa. The sequence goes on from CM055128.1 coordinate 313,510,407, forward strand.
CACCGTGAAGGCACCACTTCGTCAGGAGGAGTAATCTATAAGACAATCGGTCACATATGACACACAGAAAAACACATAGATACATAATGAAGATTTATAATAGTATTGTAATGTAAATACTGTTTAGCAAAAACAATGGAGGGTTGCTTACCCAATAAATATTGTTGTCGGAAAATTTTAAAACATGCTATCCAACATTTGTTGGCGGTAAATCCGACAACAATTGTCCGATGGAGTGTACAAACGTGTCCTCACACAATTCTCGTTGGAAAATCCGATCGTGTGTACGGGCCTTAAGGCTGCCGGAGCATTCTAGTCTGATTGTAGCTGATGCTTGAATGTTAGGGGTGCAACGGATCAAAAAACTCACGGATCGGATCGATCCTCGGATCAGGGGTCACGGATTGGATCATTTTCGGATCGGAAAAAAAAAAAAAACACATCTTGTTACCCCCCACCGGAGTTTTACATTTTACAGTTTTTTTAAACACTACTGGAGTTTATCTGCTTAAATACATTTGTAAATCCAACAGACTGTTTACATGTTACATTTTAAAAGCAGCAGCAAACCTGCTGACCTTCCATGGTTGTTAATGTGACAGAACACCTCTGATTTTCACATTTAACATTTAGTTAAATGTGAAATTCAGAGGTGTTCTGTCACATTAACAACCATGGAAGGTCAGCAGGTTTGCTGCTGCTTTTAAAATGTAACATGTAAACAGTCTGTTGGATTTACAAATAATGTATTTAAGCAGATAAACTCCATTTTGTGTTGAAAATAACTGTAAAATTTAAAACTACGTTGGGTGTAACAAGATGTCCGCTTGGCCCCTTCTTACTATCATACTGTGCAGGAGTGTGAGTGGAGCAAGATGGCGGCAACGAAACGTCATTACAGCGGCGGCGCCGGGTGTACCAAGATGGCTGCCGCTCCGGAGCTAGGCCGAAGCCGCGGCCTTTCCTATGGCCGAGGCTCCGGAGCGCTCCGCGGATCGCGTGGTGATCCGATCCGGACAGGGTGACCCGTTCGGATCACGGATCACCACCGATCCGTTGCACCACTATTGAATGTAGTACAGCCTGTTGGCCTGGATAACAGTTGGAGTATGGGCAACGGTCTATGCAGGGTGCCATGCTTTATACTTGTACTGTCCTAGCTAGGTGGACATTTGCCAAAAAAAAAAAGCTTGTGGTAAATTCTACGCTTGGCAACAAGAATTTCTAGAAATATCTGCCTTCATTTCTTACAGGGGTAGCCAGTGGTTTATTTTGGTTTTGTGCTGTCCTTGCCCCACCGCCTTCCTGTTTAGGATCCACCCCTTCATCTGTAAACTCCACCCCTTCCTCTTTAGGCTCCAACTCTTCCTATTAGAGCTCTACCTCAGGAGTTGGTCAGAGACTGCAGACAGGATACAGGAGATGATCAGAGACCGCCTACAGGATACAGGAGATGGTCAGAGACCGCGGACATGATACAGGAGATGATCAGACACTGCTGACAGGATACAGGAGATGGTCAGAGACTGCAGACAGGATACAGGAGATGGTCAGAGATTGCAAACATGATACAGGAGATGGTCAGAGACTGCGGACAGGATACAGGAGATGGTCAGAGACTGCGGACAGGATACAGGAGATGGTCAGAGACAGCGGACAGGATAAAGGAGATGGTCAGAGACTGCGGACAGGATAAAGGAGATGGTCAGAGACTGCGGACAGGATAAAGGAGATGGTCAGAGACTGCGGACAGGATACAGGGGATGGTCAGACACTGCTGACAGGATACAACAGATGGTCAGAGACTGCGGACAGGATGCAGGAAATGATCAGAGACTGCGAACATGGCTCCCCCATTAATGATCATTCATGGTCATCATAGGGAATAGAAATGTCCCCTGTAATGCTTTCCATTTGCTCACCTCTCAGAATAGTAGATCATTTGATGGAAGTCTCATAACATATTGGAGTCCAGGAACAGCAGTATCCCACCCCGAGGCTCCCAGCGCTGGCAGGCAGCACTTCCGCCTCCCCAGCCAGTCCTGGCTGTTGCTGTGATTGATAAAAGGTGCCAAGCGGCACCATTACTTTACTGCCGGCCCGCTTGAGCGGAGCAATTGCCCCCTTGTAGTGACGCAACCGGTCCCTTCTACCCGAGGATGGCACCGCCCCCCTGAAAAATGCACCCCAAGGCAAAAGCCTTGTTTGCCTCATGGTGGATTCTCCCTTGGGTGTGTAGCACCCGTAGGTTGGGTGCAGCGGCAATAATTCACAATCGGGTGCAATATAAAACTTACATTGAAGTAATGCTGCAACAGTTCTCAATAGCCTCCGTGGGACAGCTACACAGCCGCAATCACAGTTCCAAAAGCGTAAAGCAGGTTCCAGCCAAACCAACAGCATCTGTTGAGAAGGGACAGAATGTGGCCTGGCTGTCCCAAGCCCAACCAGGAAGGTATCCAGAGAGAAGCAGCCCTACGCTTTTCCTCCTCGTCAGGAACCTTTTTTATCGCTAACACTGTCCCTAACAGACAGGGTACCTTTCCGTACACTACCCACTCACATTGCGCACCTCTATATGATATGGCATGGAAAGTTTCCCCAGTGGGGTTTTTTAGCAGCGAAAATTCCAACAAATGCAGAAATGTATATTAAAAGGATTTTGTCAGGGTCACCTGTGGCCAGGTGACAGATGCACACCGTAGGGGGACAGGAGTGCACCGCGAGGTAGTGAACCCTATGGCTGGCTTCTGTGGATAGGAAACTGGGTGGTTGTGGAAAGCGGGACCAGAGGAGCACAACCGGGATCCCAACGGAAGCGAGAGCCAAGATTCCCCAGGGCGCGGAGTCTAAGACCCAGCTGGTCTTCTCCAGGGCCTCTAGTGGTGAGGATGTTACGCTGCAGGCTGGGACCAGGTCGCGGCCCCTGGAGTTTCCTAGCTCACGCCCCGTAGGATAAGGGGAAGCAGCAGCACACGATAGAGAGAACCGAATAACAAGCCGAAGGTCAGGGGCCACAAGCAGACAAGGATAACGAAGAACGAGCCGAAGGTCAAGGGTCACGAGCAGACAGGGATGGTCGGGGACAAGCCAATAACGTAACAGAGAGACAGACGTAGCACACGGCAGGCAGGAACCCAAACACACAATGCCTAACAAACACGTTGATCAGCAAAGCAGGCTTGCAGTGCACAGGTTAATATAGTGTTCAGTGATAGGGCCTGGGGTGGAGTCAGGCTGGGAGGAGATTATAAAGGAAGCCAGGTGAAGGAGGTCTGGTCTCTAGATGAACACATGAGGAGGAAGGTAAGATGGCAGACAGACATTAATGCATATCCATGACAGTACCCTCCCTCTTACGAGGCCTCCCCCTTCCCCGCCTGGGCCCAGGTTTAGAGGGAAACTTCAGATGAAACTCCTTTAACAGACGAGGTGCAAAGACCTCAGATGCAGTGATCCAAGACCTCTCCTCAGGACCAAACCCTTTCCAATGAACGAGGTACTGAAGAACGCCTTTACAGAGTCGGGAGTCCAGAATTTGACTGATCTCGTACTCCTGATTATCCTCCGAGACAGGCGCCACGGTAGGAAGAGGACGAGAGAATTTATTGAGGACTAAAGGCTTTAGAAGAGCAACATGAAAGGAGTTAGTGATTTTAAGGCTCTTAGGAATCTGGAGTTTGAAACAAACCGGATTCAGTTTAGCAGTTACCGTGTATGGACCGATGAATCGTGGAGCAAACTTCAGAGAAGGAACTCGGAGCTTGATGTTCCTGGTAGAGAGCCAGACTTTGTCCCCTGGCTGAAGAGAAGGCGGTTTACGCCTGCGGCGGTCGGCAAAGCCTTTGAATTTTTCAGCAGCTGCCCGGAGGGAATCATGAACGTGACCCCAAACGGAATTGAGAGACTCCTGAACCGAAGCCAAAGCTGGAATGTCTGGAGAACAGATCATAGGAAGAGGAAGTTGAGGGTGTTTTCCATAAACTGTGAAAAAGGGTGTCTTCTGCGAACTGGTATTCACATGATTGTTATGGGAGAATTCTGCCCACGGGAGTAGAGAGGACCAATCGTCATGGTGAGAAGACACAAAGGTGCGAAGAAAGACCTCTAACTCCTGATTAACCCTCTCAGTCTGTCCATTGGATTGGGGATGGTAAGAAGAAGAAAAATCCAAGACAATATTGAGGGATTTGCAAAAGGCTCTCCAAAAACGAGACGTGAATTGGACTCCCCTGTCGGAAACAATATGAGAAGGGACCCCATCAGGGCCGGCCCTATGATGGGACCGGGTGGTACCATGGTACCAGGCGGCACTGTTAGGGGGGCGGCAAACTGACGCCCGCCAGCCAGCCCGCTCCGCTGCCTGTGAGGAGCCCGGCGCCGCTGAGGACACTCACAGGCGGGGGGGGCAGTCAGCGAGTGAGCAGGCATGGGCAGGCGCCGCTCCCTGTGAGGAGCCCGGTGTACCGGCGCCGCTGCCTGTGAGGACACTCACAGGCGGGGGGAGGGGGCAGTCAGCGAGTGAGCACTGCAGGCACCACTCCCTGTGAGGAGCCCGGTGTACCGGCGCCGCTGCCTGTGAGGACACTCACAGGCGGGGGGAGGGGGCAGTCAGCGAGTGAGCACTGCAGGCACCGCTCCCTGTGAGGAGCCCGGTGTACCGGCACCGCTGCCTGTGAGGACACTCACAGGCGGGGGGAGGGGGCAGTCAGCGAGTGAGCACTGCAGGCACCGCTCCCTGTGAGGAGCCCGGCGCCGCTGCTGTTGGTGACAGGGGTGGGCAGAGCACGCGCAGCATGGGGGGGTTGGGTTGGGAGCAGTCAGCGAGTGAGCGGGCAGCGGAGCAGAGAGATGATGTCATCTCTCCCCGCCGCCCTGCATCACCACAGTTTCACCCTCACTGTGCAGCCATGGGCAGCAGAGAGATTATATCATCTCTCTGCTGCCTGCCTTCACTATGGGACACAGCAAGTGACAACCCGCAACGTGTGACAGGTGATGTCGTGACAATCCGCAACGTGTGGCAAGTGACAATACGCAACGTGTGGCAGGTGACGCTTGGCAAGTGACAATCCGCAACGTGTGGCACGGGACTATCCGCAACGTGTGGCAAGTGACAATACGCAACGTGTGGCAGGTGACGCTTGGCAAGTGACAATCCGCAACGTGTGGCACGGGACTATCCGCAACGTGTGGCAGGTGACGCCGTGGCAAGTGACAATCCGCAACGTGTGGCAGGTGACGTTGTGGCAAGTGACAATCTGCAACGTGTGGCAGGTGACGTTGTGGCAAGTGACAATGCGCAACGTGTGACAGGTGACGTCTTGACAATCCGCAACATGTGGCAAGTGACAATATGCAAGGTGTGGCAGGTGACGCTTGGCAAGTGACAATCCGCAACATGTGGCACGGGACTATCCGCAATGTGTGGCAGGTGACGTTGTGGCAAGTGACAATATGCAACGTGTGGCAGGTGACGCCGTGGCAAGTGACAATCCGCAATGTGTAGCACGGGACTATCCGCAATGTGTGGCAGGTGACGTTGTGGCAAGTGACAATCCGCAACGTGTGGCAGGTGACGTTGTGGCAAGTGACAATGCGCAACGTGTGGCAGGTGATGTTGTGGCATGTGACGTGGCAAGAGACAACCCGCAACGTGTGGCAGATGACAATCCGCAACGTGTGGCAGGTGACGTGGCAAGTGACAATCCGCAACGTGTGGCAAGTGGCAACCCGCAACGTGTGGCAGGTGACATAAGTGACCATGCCAACATGTGGCAGCCGACAATCCGCAACGTGTGGCAGGTGACAACCCGCATCTGGTGGTGGAGTCCGAAGCAAAACTGTAAGTACAAACACACATCACAAGTTGTATGAGACATGAGAGCCTCTGAGAGGGACTTGCCTTGCCCAGCCCTGATTAACCACTTAAGGACCGGAAAGATTTGCCCACTTAAAGCGGTTGTATGGCTTTGTTTTTTGTTTTTTTTTTAAATAACAAACATGTTATACTTACCTCCACTGTGCAGTGCGTTTGGAAAAGAGTGGCCCCGATTCTCTGGTCCCTCGGCGGCTGTCTTGGCTCCTCCTTGCATCAGCTAACCCCCTTCTGGGAAGCACTCTCCCAAGGGGGTTAGCTTGCGGGCGCGCTCCCTGTTATACGCGCTGCGTCCATAGACACAACGTGTATGACTCGTTCCCGCCCCCCAGGGCCCCGGTCATTGGATGTGATTGACAGCAGCGCGAGCCAATGGCTGCACTGCTATCAATCTAGCCAATTAACGGCCAGACTCCGTGGAGAAGAGGACGCCGGGGGACGCGCACAGCAAGTGAACGGGCTCAGGTAAGTAAAACAGGGGGGCTGGGGGGCAGTCATTGCCAGGTGTTTTTTCACCTTAATGCATAGGATGCATTAAGGTGAAAAATCACGAACCTTTACAAACCCTTTAATAACCAGGCCATTTTGTGCGATACGGCACTGTGTCGCTTTAACTGACAATTGCGCGGTAATGCGACACTGTACCCAAATAAAATTGGCGTCCTTATTTTTCCCACAAATAGAGCTTTCTTTTGGTGATATTTGATCACCTCTGCGGTTTATATTTATTGCACTATAAACAACAAACGAGCAACAATTAAAAAAAACAAACAAACAATATTTTTTACTTTTTGCTATAATAAATATCCAAAAAATGTATAAAAAAATAATTTCTTCATCAGTTTAGGCCAATATGTATTCTTCTACATATTTTTGGTACCAAAAAAAACACAATTAGCGTACATTGATTAGTTTGAGCAAAAGACATTGCGGCCGCCCGCCATGCACAGGTCCCTTTATACTCCTATATACATGTATAGAGCCCTGACAGGTCCTTTTATACACCTATATGCACATATAGAGCCATGACAGGTCCTCTTTATACTCCTTTATACATGTATAGAGCCATGACAGGTCCTCTTTATACATGTATAGAGCCACGACAGGTCCTCTTTATTATCCTTTATACATGTATAGAGCCATGACAGGTCCTCTTTATACATGTATAGAGCCACGACAGGTCCTCTTTATTATCCTTTATACATGTATAGAGCCATGACAGGTCCTCTTTATACATGTATAGAGCCACGACAGGTCCTCTTTTTACTCCTATACATGTATAGAGCCATGACGGGTTCCCTTTAGTTATCATGATCTAAAATAATGAATGTGGGGGCCTTTTGGTGGGCGTGATTTTTTTTTTTTGGGGGGGGGGGCAGCATTTCATTCTTGGTCCCAGGCAGCACAATGTCTTGGGCCGGCCCTGGACCCCATGTAGGCGGAGAATTTCTCGAATGAAAATGGGAACCAAGGCAGGGGCAGAAGGAAGACCAGGAAGAGGAACAAAATGAGCCATCTTGGAGAATCGATCGATTACCACCCAAATGACTGTATTATTCTCAGACAGTGGGAGATCGGTGATAAAATCCATGGCAATATGGGCCCAGGGTTCCTTAGGAATAGGCAAGGGCATGAGGAGACCAGCAGGAGCTTGTGTGGAGGATTTGGACTGAGCACAGACATGACAAGCTTTAACGTAGTCTTTGACGTCTGAGCGGAGATTAGGCCACCAGTAGTGACGACTGATGAGTAGGAAGGATCGGAGGAATCCAGAATGCCCTGCCAGCTTGGAATCATGTCCCCAACGAAGGATCTTAGCTCTTAGCTCAGTGGGGACAAAGGTCTTACCAGGCGGAATTTTAGACTTCAGGGTGGTAGAGTGGGCAACAATGCATGAGGTGGGAATGATCGGCTCAGGTTCAGGGGCGGACTCCTCGTCCAAAGTGTCAAATGACCTAGAGAGCGCATCAGCCCGACCGTTGCAGGAACCAGGTTTGTAGGTAATCGTGAAATTAAAACGGGCAAAGAAGAGACTCCACCTGGCCTGTCTAGGATTCAGACGTTTAGCATTCTGTAGATACTGTAAATTCTTGTGATCGGTAAAGATCGTTATGGAGTGAGGGGAACCCTCCAAGAGATGACGCCACTCCTCTAACGCCAATTTAATTGCGAGAAGTTCCCGATCACCGATGGCATAATTCCTCTCTGCCTGAGAAAATTTTTTGGAGAAGAACGCACATGGTTGGCGTCTCTTCTCAAAGATTTGAAGAAGCACAGCTCCCACCCCCATTGAGGAAGCGTCCACTTCAATAAAAAATGCATTCCCAGGATTTGGTCTCCTCAAGAGGGGGCCAGAAACAAAGGCCTGTTTCAGGTTGTGAAATGCAGAGACAGCTTCGGGAGGCCAGTCTCTGGCATTCACACCCTTCTTGGTCAAAGCGATAATAGGCGCGGCAATGGAAGAGTAATTCCTTATGAACTGCCTATAATAATTAGTGAAGCCAAGAAAGCGCTGTGTGGCCTTGAGGCTAGCAGGAAGAGGCCAGTTGGTGATAGCCAAGACCTTCCCAGGGTCCATACGAAGCCCCGAACATGAGACAAAGCACCCCAAAAACAGGACCTCAGAACATTCAAAGGAACATTTCTCCAGCTTGGCATAGAGATTGTTCTCTCTAAGACGTTGAAGTACAGTGCGGACATGGTTTCTGTGGACGAGCAGATTTTCAGAAAAGATCAGAATGTCATCCAGATAGATGACAACAAACTGGTACAGCAGATCTCTGAAGATTTCATTGACAAAGTTTTGAAACACGGCTGGAGCATTACACAGACCAAAAGGCATCACCAGATATTCGTAATGCCCGTCTCTAGTGTTAAATGCAGTCTTCCATTCGTCACCCTCCCGTATTCGAATGAGATTGTACGCGCCTCTGAGATCCAACTTGGTGAAAATGGAGGCACCCTTCAACCTATCGAATAGCTCAGATATTAAGGGTAAGGGGTATCGATTTTTAATAGTAACCGCATTTAAACCCCGATAATTGATGCAGGGTCTTAAGGTACCATCCTTTTTGGCAACAAAAAAGAACCCTGCCCCTGCAGGCGATGAGGATTTCCGGATGAACCCTCTCTCCAGATTCTCTGCTACATACTCCGACATGGCCTGGGTCTCTGGGATGGACAGAGGGTAGGTACGACCCCTGGGTAGAGTTGCTCCGGGGACAAGATCAATAGCACAGTCAAAAGACCTGTGGGGAGGAAGCACCTCAGCTGATTTTTTACAGAACACATCCCGGTAATCGCTGTATGCGGCGGGAAGATCAGAAGAAACAGAAGTGGCAGCAACCGGAAGACTCTCCTTGGGGGTCACCTTGAGAAGACACGACGAGAAACATGAGGAACCCCAGGCCAGGATCTGCCCAGAGACCCAGTCCACATGTGGAGAGTGGAGCTGTAGCCAAGGGAGGCCCAATACAACTGGGGTAGAGGCCTTGGGTAGAATAAGAAAGGATATCCACTCCTGGTGGAGAATCCCTACCGACATCCTAATGGGTAGCGTCTGGAAGCGAATAGGGCCCCCTGGGAGAACAGTGCCATCAATTGCCGAGACTACCAATGGGGTAGTGAGAGGTGAAAGGGTAAGCTTCATAGAAGAAGCAGTTCTCCAATCCATGAAATTGCCGGCAGCCCCGGAATCCAGGTATGCAAGGGTAGACTGATGAGAAGTGCCTACATGAAGGAACACCGGCAAGAGAAGGCGAGAAGGTGATGTTTCTGGGTCCAATACTCCACCTTCCAAATGTATTAGACCCGAGCGTTTCCCGGACGAAGCGAGCAGGAGTCACGAAAATGACCCTTGCCCCCACAATAGAGGCACAAGCCCAGAGTTCTGCGCCTAGCACGTTCTTCGGGGGTTAGTCTGGTCCGGCCCAGCTGCATAGGTTCTTCAGCAGGTAGAGGATGCTCCACGGAATGAAGGGAGGGGAGCTCAGACTGGCTAGGACCCAGAGAGTGCTGGCGTCTTTTTTCTAAGGACCTCTCTTGAAAACGAATGTCGATCTGGTTGCATAATGAAATTACATCGTCCAGACCGACGGGAATGGCTCTTCCCGCTAATTCGTCTTTCACTCGGTCAGAGAGGCCATGTAAAAAGGTAGCGACCAGGGCCTCATTATTCCAGCTCAATTCAGCTGTGTGGATACGGAACTGAAGAGCATATTGCCCCACTGAACTAGATTCTTGGCGAAGACGTAAGACAGCACTAGCCGCTGAAGAAGCCCGAGCCGGCTCTTCGAAGATATTACGAAAGAGCTTCAAGAATTCGGACAGACTGGAAACCACCGGATCGTTCCTCTCCCACAGGGGGGCAGCCCAGGCCAAAGCTTCACCGGAGAGGAGGGAAATGATATAGGCTACCTTAGCCCGGTCAGATAGGAAGCTTTGAGGCTGAAGCTCAAAATGAATAGTGCATTGGCTGAGAAACCCCCTGCAGGCCTTGGAGTCCCCAGAGAAACGGAACGGAGCTGGCAATCTTAGTGAGTGTGAGGCTGCGACTGGTGCGATAGGTACAGCCGCTGGTTGTACTTGGGGTTGCGGATTCGGGGTTCCCAAGGAGACCTGAAGCTGCTCGAATCGAGAAGCCAGATCCTGGAGGAATCGGATCACCTGGGTCTGATTTGATTCCTGGGTCTCAAGTCTGCGAACTATGCCCTGCAATGGATCATCCGCGGGAAGCGGGATGTCAGCCGGGTTCATGGCTGATCAAACTGTCAGGGTCACCTGTGGCCAGGTGACAGATGCACACCGTAGGGGGACAGGAGTGCACCGCGAGGTAGTGAACCCTATGGCTGGCTTCTGTGGATAGGAAACTGGGTGGTTGTGGAAAGCGGGACCAGAGGAGCACAACCGGGATCCCAACGGAAGCGAGAGCCAAGATTCCCCAGGGCGCGGAGTCTAAGACCCAGCTGGTCTTCTCCAGGGCCTCTAGTGGTGAGGATGTTACGCTGCAGGCTGGGACCAGGTCGCGGCCCCTGGAGTTTCCTAGCTCACGCCCCGTAGGATAAGGGGAAGCAGCAGCACACGATAGAGAGAACCGAATAACAAGCCGAAGGTCAGGGGCCACAAGCAGACAAGGATAACGAAGAACGAGCCGAAGGTCAAGGGTCACGAGCAGACAGGGATGGTCGGGGACAAGCCAATAACGTAACAGAGAGACAGACGTAGCACACGGCAGGCAGGAACCCAAACACACAATGCCTAACAAACACGTTGATCAGCAAAGCAGGCTTGCAGTGCACAGGTTAATATAGTGTTCAGTGATAGGGCCTGGGGTGGAGTCAGGCTGGGAGGAGATTATAAAGGAAGCCAGGTGAAGGAGGTCTGGTCTCTAGATGAACACATGAGGAGGAAGGTAAGATGGCAGACAGACATTAATGCATATCCATGACAGATTTATTGATAACGTACGTTGTAGCATAGTCATGACAATAAAAATTAGAGTCTCTGGTCAAAGGAATAAAATAATCCACGCACAAAGTTACAAACACAATATTGCAAATACAGTTGTACATATCAAGGACATTTGTATATGTTGAATTCCTGACACGTTTCGATTCCCTAGTGTGGGATCTTCAGAGGATTTATGGTTTGCTGTAAAAAATTATGTAATGAATTTCAATTCTTTACCTAGGTATGTAGCCAATGGTTAGAAAGGAAAGTATATAGTTACCAATCAACTGTGTGTTGGAGACATCATTTGTGACCAGAGTTCCACTAGAATTGTTTAAAAGAGATCCTAGTAGCCTCCCGGCCACTGGACTTCCCGGAATGCAGCGCCACCAAGCCATATACGACTTTCAACGAATCATGCTGAGGAGAAAGGCACCCCATGGGGCACGCATGAACGGACGGCCAGCACCTGCAGTGAAGCGTCAAGGTCATCATTTATAGGATGTTAAGGTGATGCTTCCATACAAATTGTATTCATTTAAAGTAGTATATGGATAGGCCAGGGGTCTACCAAAAAATGCCCTTAAATTTTGTATTTGTATGATAATATATTCTAATAACAATGGTAGATTATATCAGTTCTATGTATTCTAAACTAAAAGAGTAATAATAATGTTGCGGGTATGTGTGAGGGTGATGTACCGTTAGGTGATTGTGTGAAAGGTGCACAATGGCATGTGCTAGGTGGTAGTGGTAGGAAAAATAAATGATGGAAAAAGATTGGGGAAGAGAATCAGAAAACGGAATGTGAGGAATGAAAATGAAAAAAGTGTGAAGCCTAGTACACACGGCCGAGAATCTCGTTGCAAAAAAAACGTTGTTTTTCTCGACGAGATTCTTGTCAAGCTTTCCTTGCATACACACTGTCAATCCAAAATCTCGTTGGTCTAAAGCGCGGTGACGTACAACACATACAACGGTACTATAAAGGGGAAGTTCCATTCTAATGGTGCCACCCCTTGGGCTGCTTTTGCTGATCTCGTGTTACTGCATGTTAGTAAAAGTTTAGTGAGAGACGATTCGCGCTTTTCAGTCTTCGTGCTTTCAGTTCGTTACAGCGTGACAAATGTGCTATCTCCATTACAAATGCTAGATTTTCCAGAAGGAGCGCTCCCGTCTCATACTTGATTCTGACCATGTGCGTTTTTTGAAGACTCGGAAAAGCATACACACGACCGGTTTTCTCGTCCAAAAACAGTCTGACGAGAAAAATGAGAATCCTGACGAGAAAAAAGAAAGCAGGTTCTCTTTTTTTCTCATGAAGATTAACGACAGTTTTCTCCAGGGCCGTATTAACATAGGGGCTATTGGAGCTGCAGCTCCAGGCCCCTTCCTCAAGATAGGCCCATTTGCCCAAAAAAAAAAAAAAAAACTAAAAAAAAAAAAAAAAAAAGATCGGCTTCGAGGATTGTAGCTCGGCGACCAGGGGCCACAGAGACCCCATATTTGGGGGGTATGCAGCTGAAGACCCACCCCACCACTGATCAAAATATGGGGCTGCTATCATTTAGGGTTCCGGAGATACGAGGATGCTTGCGCAGCCTGTCAGAAGCTATATACAGAACGGCCAGTTTAAATACAAGCTGACACTCTCCAGCAGAGAGGATGAGCTCACAGTGCTTATAATAATTATTTGTATATCACTAAGACTGCTTTCACACTATGCCGCCCCGAGCATTGGCGGTAAAATAGCGGTAAAACTGTACTATTTTACCGTCGGATTTACGGCATATTTCGGCCACTAGCAGGGCGCTTTTAACCCCCGCCAGCGACCGAGAATGGGTAAAAAACGCCCGAGATGTGCCGCTACAGCGGCGTATTTCCGGCATACGGCGGTGCTGCCCATTGATTTTAATGGGCAGGAGCGCATTAGGAGTGGTGAGTTCACCGCTCCTAATGCACTCTAAAGAAGTTGCTGGCAGGACTTTTTCTGACGCCCTGCCAGCGCACCGCTCCAGTGTGAATAGAGCACCTGTTTAAGGGCGGATTGCAGGCGCTATTTTTAACGCTATAGCGCCTGCAAAACGCCCTCAGTGTTAAAGGGGTCTTATAGTAATTCCCCCCTTGCCACCCAGGCCAATTCTGAAATTTCTCTCCTACATGTAAAAATCATCATTTGTTTTTTGCTAGAAAATTACTCAGAACCCCCAAACATTATATATTGTTTTAGCAGAGACCCTATGGAATAAAATGGTGGTCTTTGCAACTTTTTATGTTACACGGTATTTGCGCAGCAATTTTTCAAACCTGCTTTTTTTTTTAAAGAGACTGTTTGTTTGATTCATAAAAAAAAAAAAAAAAAAAACACTAAAGTTATCACGATTTATTTTGTTGTATACTAAGCGATGCTTTAAATTTTTTTACAGGTTACATGTTGAGAGTTACAGAGGGGGTCTAGTGCTAGAATTATTGTTCTCGCTCTAACGATCGTGGCGTATGTAACCTGTGTGTATCTGGCTCTGATACTAGCCAGGGCCTACCCAGCCACTGACTAGTATCTCTCCCCAGCCTGTCCCCACACACCCTCTCACCTGCTGACCTGTGGATGGGGGAATCACTCCTGCAGTGTTATTGTGTTCTGCCTGCGAATACAATGATCAGTGTTGCTAACTATAGCTGGCAGCACTGATTGTTTTGGGAAAAACCTGACAGGCTGGTTGTACTCAAGTCAGATAATAGATTGACTTGTGTAAAACCAGCTAGCCCATACATAGATCGACTATGGCTGGTCTCTGCTTAATTGGCGTAATTTCAATCCATGTATGGCTCGCTTAACCACTACGCAGTCACTAAACATCCTTCCACAAACCTTTACATTTTTCTTCCCAGATTCCCTTTATTCTCTTCACCTGTAAATACTCTCCACACTTCTCTCCTGTACATACTGCTCACTGTCATACCCTCCACACTTCTCTCATATACATAGTGTCCACTGTCATACCCTACACACTCCTCTCCTGTACATAGTGCCCGCTGTCATACACTTCTCTCCTGTACATAGTGCCCACTGTCGTACTCTCCACACTCCTCTCCTGTACATACAGCTCACTGTCATACCCTCCACACTCCTCTCCTATACATAGTGCCTACTGTCATACCCTCCACACTCCTCTCCTATACATAGTGCCCACCGTCATACCCTCCACACTCCTCTCCTGTGCATACTGCTCACTGTCATACCCTCCACGCTCCTTCCCTATACATACTGTTCACTGTCATACCCTCCACACTTCTCTCCTATACATAGGGCCCACTGTCATACACTCCACACCTCTATCCTGTACATACTGCCCATTGTCATATCCTCCCCACTCTTCACTGTCATACCCTCCACACTTCTCTCCTATACATAGGGCCCACTGTCATACACTCCACACCTCTATCCTGTACATACTGCCCATTGTCATATCCTCCCCACTCTTCACTGTCATACCCTCCACACTTCTCTCCTATACATAGTGCCCGCTGTCATACCCTCCACACTCCTCTCCTGTACATACTGTTCACTGTCATACCCTCCACACTTCTCTCCTATACATAGTGCCCACTGTCATACCCTCCACACCTCTATCCTGTACATACTGCCCATTCTCATATCCTCCCCACTCTTCACCGTCATACCCTCCACACTCCTTTCCTGTGCATACTGCTCACTGTCATACCCTCCACGCTCCTTCCCTATACATAGTGCCCACTGTCATACCCTACACACTCCTCTCCTGTACATAGTGCCCGCTGTCATACACTTCTCTCCTGTACATAGTGCCCACTGTCGTACTCTCCACACTCCTCTCCTGTACATACAGCTCACTGTCATACCCTCCACACTCCTCTCCTATACATAGTGCCCCCTGTCATACCCTCCACACTCCTCTCCTATACATAGTGCCCACTGTCAAACCCTTTACACTCCTCTCCTATACATAGTACCCACTGTCATACCCTCCACACTTCTCTCCTATACATAGTGCCCACCGTCATACCCTCCAAACTCCTCTCCTGTGCATACTGCTCACTGTCATACCCTCCACGCTCCTTCCCTATACATAGTGTCCACTGTCATACCCTCCACACTTCTCTCCTATACATAGTGCCCACCATCATACCCTCCACACTCCTCTCCTGTACATACTGCCCATTGTCATATCCTCCCCACTCTTCACTGTCATACCCTCCACACTTCTCTCCTATACATAGTGCCCACTGTCATACCCTCTACACTTCTCTTCTGTACATACTGCTCACTGTCTTACCCTCCACACTCATCTCATGTACATACTGCTCAGTATCATACTGTCCACACTCCTCTCCTGTACATACTGACCACTTTCATAAACTCCTCTATTGTACATAGTGCCGGCTGTCATACCCTCCACACTCCTCTCCTTTACATACTGCTCGCTCTCATACCCTCCACATTCCTTTCCTGTACATACTGCCTATTGTCATACCCTCCTCACCTGTACATACTGCCCACTGTCATTCCCTCCACACTCTTCTCCTGTACATACTGCTCACTGTCTTACCCTCCACACACATTTAATGTACATACTGCTCAGTATCATACCGTCTACACTCCTCTCCTGTACATACTGCTCACTGTCATACCCTCCACACTCCTCTCCTGTACATACTGCCCACATTCATAAACTCCTCTATTGTACATAGTGCCGACTGTCATACCCTCCACACTCCTCTCCTGTGCATACTGCCCACTATCATACCCTCCACACTCCTCTCCTGTACATACTGCCCCCATTATACCCTCCACACCCCTCTCCTGTACATACTTCCCACTATCATACCATCCACACTCCTCTCCTGTACATACTGTAACCCAACCTTACCCTCCACACTCCTCTCCTGTACATACTGTAACCTAACCTTACCCTTCACACTCCTTTCCTGTACATACTGCCAACTATCTTTCTCTCCACATTTCTCTCCTGTACATACTGCCCCCATCATACCCTCCACATTCCTTTCCTGTACATACTGCCCACTGTCATACTCTCCACACTGCTCTTCTGTACATACTGCCCACTTTCATACCCTCCACACTCCTCTCCGGTACATACCACCCTCTGTCATACCCTCCACACTCCTATGCTGTGCATGCTGCCCACTGTCATACCCTTCAAACTCCTCTCCTGTACATAGTGCCTTCTGCCATACCCTCCACACTACTCTCCTGTACATAGTGCCCACTGTTAGACCCGCCACATTCCTCTCCAATACCTGCACATACTTCCCAGTTTTATACCATCCATACTCCTCCCCTAAGCCTCTTACCCACAAAAAACAGTTATTTAAAATTATACAGAATATCCTCAATGTTACCAGATCTAGAATGGGCACAATTTTGTTAGTTCAACTGAAGGAAATCTTCTCAGTCCTCATATTTGTTCTGCCCCATTATTAGTACTCATTTCATTTTGTGATTACTATTGTGATGTATAGAGGAACAATGGGGATCTCAGCTACTCTAAATATAGCACTGGTGAAAAAAGTGCCCCTTAAAAATATTTTTGAAATGTTGGCAACTATGCACTTAGGCACTGACCAAAGGCCACCGGGTCAGTAGGGGGCCCCATGAGAGGCTCCTGGTATCCTGTGATAATAAAGCGGTAGTAAACTTTGCTAACATTACTACTTTTTAGAGGCCCTGAGGTAGGTTTTGCCATAATGTACAAGTATGCACAGCATATTAGCACATTAGGGTACATTTAAATTGTCAGACTGAGCCCTCCAGTGCTGCACTGTGATCAATCCGGCGGGTCCTGGCGCTTCCATTTTCACCCGGTCTTCCTTCTGGGCTCTGTGCCTTCGGTCACTTGCCTTGGCCGGGCTGCGTTGATGTCATTCCCACGCATGCTCATGCGCATCCTCTCTCTCTCATCCCCCCTTTCTTCCTCATCCTCCCTCCCTTACCCCTCACCCCTCTCTCACCCTCTCTCTCTCTCTTTCTCATCCTCCCTCTCTCTCTCTAATTTAATTTGTTATAACAAAAAATTGTTTGCATATTTATTTATTTATTATTTATAAAAGGCCCACCAAAATCCTCAGCACCAGGCCCATGATGTTCTTAATCTGGCCCTGGTTTTCTCGACGAGAAACCATACACACGAACGGTCGTGTGTACAAGGCCTGAAAGTGGGTGAGGCAGTGTAATGAACTGCAAAGTATGTGGTGATGAAAGAATTGGATAAAGGATGAGGTGTGGGGAAGATGAATGGGTGAAGTGAGAGTTGAAAAAACAGTGTTGTTGAAAAAGTGATCAGGAGTGCAGTAATGGAATGAATATAAAGGAGTGTAAGGATTACCGTGTTAAATGTCTTGGATGTGGGTTGGTGCAGTTGCACAACCAAGCCACAGCAATTGACCAAAAAGATAACTGCCGTTTGGTACTGGAAGGTCCCAGACCAGTTGTGAGTGCCAAGCAGGGCCGGATTCCCGACAAGGCCACGCCTCGGGGCGGCAGTGGGTGCAGGGGTGGCGCCGGTTGTAACACACAGCAGGACTCGGGAGACTGCTGTGTCACGGAAATCACTGTGAAAAGTTTGGGCGCGCTGTGATAAAAGTCCCGCCCTCCTCCTAGACCAGCTTGTGTGATAGAGGCAGTGTTCTGTCTATCACACGAGCTGGTCTAGGAGGAGGGCGGGACTTTTATCAAAGCGCGCCCAAACTTTTCAGTGAGCTCCGTGACACAGCAGGAGCAGGAGATGCCCGATGTGCGTAATGCACACACTGACTGGTGAGGCTACATTGTTTGGCACAGTAAGGCTGCAATGATGGTGAGGGGGCGGGCTGCAATGATGGTGAGGGGGCGGGCTGCAATGATGGTGAGGGGGGCTGCAATGGGGGCACAGTAAGGCGGCAGTGATGGTGAGGCTGCAATGAGGGCACAGTAAGGCGGCAGTGATGGTGAGGCTGCAATGAGGGCACAGTAAGGTGGCAGTGATGGTGAGGCTGCAATGAGGGCACAGTAAGGCGGCAGTGATGGTGAGGCTGCAATGAGGGCACAGTAAGGCGGCAGTGATGGTGAGGCTGCAATGAGGGCACAGTAAGGCGGCAGTGATGGTGAGGCTGCAATGAGGGCACAGTAAGGCGGCAGTGATGGTGAGGCTGCAATGAGGGCACAGTAAGGCGGCAGTGATGGTGAGGCTGCAATGAGGGCACAGTAAGGCGGCAGTGATGGTGAGGCTGCAATGAGGGCACAGTAAGGCGGCAGTGATGGTGAGGCTGCAATGAGGGCACAGTAAGGCGGCAGTGATGGTGAGGCTGCAATGAGGGCACAGTAAGGTGGCAGTGATGGTGAGGCTGCAATGAGGGCACGGTAAGGCGGCAGTGATGGTGAGGCTGCAATGAGGGCACTGTAAGGCGGCAGTGATGGTGAGGCTGCAATGAGGGCACAGTAAGGCGGCAGTGATGGTGAGGCTGCAATGAGGGCACAGTAAGGCGGCAGTGATGGTGAGGCTGCAATGAGGGCACAGTAAGGCGGCAGTGATGGTGAGGCTGCAATGAGGGCACAGTAAGGCGGCAGTGATGGTGAGGCTGCAATGAGGGCACAGTAAGGCGGCAGTGAAGGTGAGGCTGCAATGAGGGCACAGTAAGGCGGCAGTGATGGTGAGGCTGCAATGAGGGCACAGTAAGGCGGCAGTGATGGTGAGGCTGCAATGAGGGCACAGTAAGGTGGCAGTGATGGTGAGGCTGCAATGAGGGCACGGTAAGGCTGCAATGATGGTGAGGTGGCAATGATGGGCGCGGGTTGGGGGACTTTTTTTTTTTGGCAGGGGGGCGGCATTGACAGACCCGGCCTTGGGGCGGCAAAGGGAGTAAATCCGGCCTGGTGCCAAGGGAAAGGACCAGCACCAACGGAAGGATTCTATAGATTGAATACATTGATTTCAAGTTATCACATTATTAAGCCTACGGGATAGTATCCCTAGAAGTAGGCTGAAGGGGCAAGGTAGCAGCCAAGCTGTACAAGGCTGGTATACTTACGTTTTGGAGACTAATTGGTCATCCATGGAAAGGAGCTGGGGATCGTCATCAGACCCGCATAGCTCCTGGGTACTATATGTGTTACCTCTAATTAGGGGATGTCCCTGGGTGCTTCACAGGTGTGGGGAAGTAGGAGCTGGGGGTCGGTCTGGCGGTAGAGAGTAAGCAGGTAACATCTGTTCTACAATAGTCAAGTTATTTCAAGGGTTCCTCTGTGTTGAAAAAGTTGAGAAAGGCCGCCCTAGCAGGACATAAGCACAGTTATCACTGGTGTAAAAATGGATATTGATGAGTAAAAGGCTCATCTTTGCCCATAGCATGCGCTCTTGGCAATATTGTAAAGCTTTGCCTACATTAAGCACCTCGTCCTAAGGTTTATCCCATATGACAAATGCAGCTGGCTTTAATTTCCCAACTTGAAGAGACGTCTTCAGAACTCCCGCACGTTGGTAATATCCCCTTGTGCCATCTCCGTCCTGTTTAAACAGTCTCCCCGGCCTGGCTTTTAATCTGCGCCATATAGTCATTAATAATCTGATCTAATTAAGACACGCATTAAAAGCCAGTTAAAGTTAATTTAACGTAAAAATTCCAATAGAGTTTTATTAGATTTTCCTCATTAGATTAGCGTTATGGATTTTTAACGGATGTCTTAATTATACATTAACAGAATCGACGTGATACACAAAGTGCAATTGGGTCACGTCAGTGTGCTGATAAAGGGAGACGGTACAATTACCATACATGTTAGGAGGGCCCTGATCGTGAAAGCTTACAATCTAATAGGGAGGGGCAAATGATAGAGGGCAATAACTGGTGGGGAATGGGGATGATTGGTGGAGAAAGAAGTATCAGTTGGGTTGAGGCCTGATAGACTTCCTCAGATAGATGAGTCCTGAGGAATAAGCTAATGGCAAAGTTGGGAATAGTGATTGGGGTAGGGAGTTCCAGAGAAAGGGAGAGGCTCTGGAGAAGTCCTGAAGGCGATGAAGGAGCGAGAGTACAGGAGGTCTTGTCTACTCTTTACAGGTAACTGCTTGGTTCCAGAATTTAATCAAAGTTAGTAGGCCAGCAAGGAGGGAGTTGTAAAGTCAAGGTGAGAGAAGGTAGCGTTAGATGTGTAGCACCCTCTAGTGTTTGCTAGAAGTAGTTGTTAGTGTAGGAAAATTTAGCTTAGCTGAGGGCCAGGCTTGGGTTGTGAATCTGGGTCAGGGTTCAGTGACTCAGGGGCTGGATCACTCATCTGGCAGACAGGAGGTGGCGCGGCCGACACCGGAGTGCAGGCAGACAGGAGGTGGCGCGGCCGACACCGGAGTGCATGCAGACAGGAGGTGGCGCGGCCGTCACCGGAGTGCATGCAGACAGGAGGTGGTGCGGGCGTCACCGGAGTGCATGCAGACAGGAGGTGGTGCGGCCGTCACCGGAGTGCATGCAGACAGGAGGTGGTGCGGCCGTCACCGGAGTGCATGCAGACAGGAGGTGGCGCGGCCGTCACCGGAGTGCATGCAGACAGGAGGTGGCGCGGCCATCACCGGAGTGCATGCAGACAGGAGGTGGTGCGGCCGTCACCGGAGTGCATGCAGACAGGAGGTGGCGCGGGCGTCACCGGAGTGCATGCAGACAGGAGGTGGCGCGGCCGTCACCGGAGTGCATGCAGACAGGAGGTGGCGCGGCCGTCACCGGAGTGCATGCAGACAGGAGGTGGCGCGGCCGTCACCGGAGTGCATGCAGACAGGGGGAGGCGCGGCCGTCACCGGAGTGCATGCAGACAGGAGGTGGCGCGGCCGTCACCGGAGTGCATGCAGACAGGAGGTGGCGCGGCCGTCACCGGAGTGCATGCAGACAGGAGGTGGCGCGGCCGTCACCGGAGTGCATGCAGACATGAGGTGGCGCGGCCGTCACCAGAGTGCATGCAGACATGAGGTGGCGCGGCCGTCACCGGAGTGCATGCAGACAGGAGGTGGCGCGGCCGTCACCGGAGTGCATGCAGACAGGAGGTGGCGCGCCCGTCACCGGAGTGCATTCAGACAGGAGGTGGCGCGGCGGTCACCGGAGTGCATGCAGACAGGAGGTGGCGCGGCGGTCACTGGAGTGCATGCAGACAGGAGGTGGCGCGGCGGTCACCGGAGTGCATGCAGACAGGAGGTGGCGCGGCCGTCACCGGAGTGCATGCAGACAGGAGGTGGCGCGGCCGTCACCGGAGTGCATGCAGACAGGAGGTGGTGCGGCCGTCACCGGAGTGCATGCAGACAGGAGGTGGCGCGGGCGTCACCGGAGTGCATGCAGACAGGAGGTGGCGCGGCCGTCACCGGAGTGCATGCAGACAGGAGGTGGCGCGGCCGTCACCGGAGTGCATGCAGACAGGAGGTGGCGCGGCCGTCACCGGAGTGCATGCAGACAGGGGGAGGCGCGGCCGTCACCGGAGTGCATGCAGACAGGAGGTGGCGCGGCCGTCACCGGAGTGCATGCAGACAGGAGGTGGCGCGGCCGTCACCGGAGTGCATGCAGACAGGAGGTGGCGCGGCCGTCACCGGAGTGCATGCAGACATGAGGTGGCGCGGCCGTCACCAGAGTGCATGCAGACATGAGGTGGCGCGGCCGTCACCGGAGTGCATGCAGACAGGAGGTGGCGCGGCCGTCACCGGAGTGCATGCAGACAGGAGGTGGCGCGCCCGTCACCGGAGTGCATTCAGACAGGAGGTGGCGCGGCGGTCACCGGAGTGCATGCAGACAGGAGGTGGCGCGGCGGTCACTGGAGTGCATGCAGACAGGAGGTGGCGCGGCGGTCACCGGAGTGCATGCAGACAGGAGGTGGCGCGGCCGTCACCGGAGTGCATGCAGACAGGAGGTGGCGCGGCGGTCACCGGAGTGCATGCAGACAGGAGGTGGCACGGCGGTCACCGGAGTGCATGCAGACAGGAGGTGGCGCGGCGGTCACCGGAGTGCATGCAGACAGGAGGTGGCGCAACCATCACCGGAGTGCATGCAGAGAGAAGGTGGCGCGGCCAACACGGGAGCGCATGCAGATAGGAAGTGGTGCCACCGTCACCGGAGTGCATGCAGACAGGAGGTGGCGCGGCCGTCACCGGAGTGCATGCAGACAGGAGGTGGCGCGGCCGTCACCGGAGTGCATGCAGACAGGAAGTGGCAGGACCATCACCAGAGTGCATGCAGACAGGAGGTGGCGTGGCCGTCACCGGAGTGAATGCAGTCAGGTGGCGCAACCGTCACCAGAGTGCATGCAGAGAGGAGGTGGCGCGGCCGTCACCGGAGCAATTGTAGATAGGAAGTGGCGCCACCATCACCCGAGTGCATGCAGACAGGAAGAGGTGCGACTGTTATCGAAGCGCATGCAGACAGGAAGGGGCGCGACCGTCACCGGAGTGCATGCAGACAGGAAGTGGCGGCCAGAGATTAGCAGCGCTGAGATGTAACAAAGCATGAAAAGTGGATACAATGATGTTTTGATACATTTCTGATATGAAATGTTCTGGAAGCAATGTGTGTTGGTGCACCATAAAATATTTTCTTTTTTCATTTCAAAATTTGTGGTTTTGTTCTCTTTATTCATATCTGGGGAGAAGTTTGACTCCAAAATGTGACAAAATTGCCTGACAGTCTGACGGAAAATCTGAAAACACGATTTATCTCGTCAATCAACGTTGATAAGATGATATAACTTGATAACTGTAATCTGACAGCTCACAATGTATGTCTTATGATTGCTGAGGAGAGATTGGATCACTAGACGCCAACAGATCCACCACGTTTGTATTGCCCTAATGCATTAAAGCTGAACTTCGGGGATAAGGAAATATTGTCTACATACATTGGTCATGTGTCTTCTTCTTGACTCTTGATGAGCTTTGTGTGTGTCTTCCAGATCTTCAGACATTTTACTTCCTGTAATAAAGACCGCTCACTGCTCCTCTCCCTCCTTGTGCAGGGAGACTGGTCTTGTCTCCACCCCCTCCTGTCGTTTTTCTGTAGTGGGCCCCTCCCACGGTTCTGTGTACAGCATAGTGATGATGTCACTGAGACTTTTACAAGGTAATTCCCAGGTTTGCAAAGACATTTGCCATACACAAAGTGGATTTGTATCCTTTGTGGCTATTGAAGAATATATTTTTATCTATTTGAGCTCTGGAAGGTTTCACCCCCTTCATGACCAGACCATTTTTTTTCTATTCAGCACTGCGCTACTTTAACTGGCAATTGCGTGGTCATGCAACGCTGTAACCAAATTACATTTCTATTTCTTTGTTCCTCCCATTACTTCCTGCTCTCTAGCTTCCTCATCACCTTCTCAGAGGCGTATCCAGTGAAAATGGCGCCTATGGAAAGCACTGAAACTGCGCCCCTGTCAAAACATTTGAAACCCATCTTTCAGATAACTTTAACAAAAAACAGCTGACAAAACTACAAGTCAAGCTCTTTACTCTTTCAATTCTCAAATTATGGATTGGCACTGATGAGCTGCACTAATGGGCACTAATAGACAGCACTGACGAGCTGCACTGATAGGCAGCATTGATGGGCTGCACTGATGGGCACTGATTTGCGGCATTTATGGGCACTGATAAGGCAGCACTAACACATATAGGCGGCACTGATGAGCTGCACTGATTAGAACTAATGGGTGACACTGGCACTGACAGGTGGCACTGATGAGCTGCACTGATAGGTGGCACTGATAGGTGACAATGGCACTGATGAGATGCACTAATAGGTGGCACTGATAGGTGACACTAATGAGCTGCACTGATGAGCTGCAGTAATGAGCACTGGTAGTGATAGGCCTAGGAGGCACTGACAGCCCCCCGCGCTCCCAAACAGTTAACCCACTTCAGCCAGAGCCAGTACACTGAGCTGCACTTATCTGCCCGACTTCCCCATAGGGTGACCACGTGTCCTGGATTGCCCGGGACAGTCCCGCATTCTGCAGGTCTGTCCCGGGCACCTTCACTCTTGGACAATGCAGTGTCCCGAAATGAAACTGACACAGGTCCCAGCATGAACCCCTCAGAGCTTAAAATGTGACACCCCCCCCCCAAATAGTGATGAACTACAGGTCCCAGCATGAACCCATAAAATCCTATGGGGTCACACCCTTAGATCCCAGGGGTTCATGCTGGGACTGGTACTCCTTTACTTTGGGGGGGTGTGACCTCCCCAAAGTGAAAGACAACAGGTCCCAGCATGAACCCCCCCCCCAAAGCTGAAGATGTGAGAACCCCCTGCCCCCCAAATAGTGAAGAACTACAGGTCCCAGCATAAACCTGTGAAATCTATGGGATCACACCCTTAGATCTCAGGGGTTCATGCTGGGTATTGTAGTCCTTCAAATTTGGGGGGGGGGATCACATCTTTAGATATTAGGAGTTCATGCTGTCTGCCCTACAGTTGTAAATCGCTGTGCAAACTGTTGGTGCCATATAAATCCTGTATAATAATAATAACATTTGATAAATAAATATATGATGAACAATATGCTATAGATCTATATTATGTATATATTTTCCTTGATTTCTACCAACTCTTTCTTACCGCACTCCTCTGGGCCCTTGGAGAAGCCGACAAGATGAAACGCGTTGGGTATCACATCCCTCCACGATGTGATGCTTTAATGTTCCTTTGTTATGTTTGTTGTATAACAATAAAATTGACAATACTAATATATATATATGAGCCAATTGACCCCTTTTTGGAAAGCAGACGGTCCAAGGTATTTAGTAAAAGGCATAGCGGGTTTTTTGAAATTGTAATTTTTTGTCATCATTTTTTAGATAAATGAAGAAATGAAAAAAAAAAATTCTATACATACTGTCACCAGTGCAGTACAGGGTCATCATGTAATGGGTGTGGCGGTGATCAGGGACACTAACTGGTGACAGTATGAAAAAAAGTTATAATTTTTTGATGAGAGCAATATACCGTATATACCCGAGTATAAGCTGAGGTACCTAATGTTGCCACAAAAAACTGGGAAAACTTACTGACTCGAGTATAATTCGAGGGTCAACAATGCCTCACTGTTCCCCATCCTTACTGTTCCCCGTCCTCACTGTTCCCCGTCCTCACTGTTCCCATCCTCACTGTTCCCCATCCTCACTGTTCCCATCCTCACTGTTCCCCATCCTTACTGTTCCCCATCCTTACTGTTCCCCGTCCTCACTGTTCCCCGTCCTCACTGTTCCCCGTCCTCACTGTTCCCCATCCTCACTCTTTAAATTTAACATTGGAAATAGTACCTGTAAAAAAATTGAGAGGCTGCGGCGTCCATCGTTCAAATTCCGCGGTCTCTTCCTGTTCCTTCCGTGATAGGCGATTCTCAGCAGACACTCTCCGCCTATCACGATCATTCTCTCATCCTCAGTTTCCCAGCAGACACTGTGTTGGGTGTTCCGCCAATCACAGAGACGTCTGCTGGGAAACTGAGGATGAGAGAATGATCGTGATAGGTGATTCTCATCAGACACTCTACGCCTATCACGGAAGGGACAGGAAGAGACCGCGGGATTTGTACGATGGACGCCGCAGCCGCAACTTCTTTACAGGTACTATTTAGAATGTAAAATTTTGCTGACTCGAGTATAAGCCGAGGGGGGGGGGGGACTTTCAGCCCAAAAAAAGTGCTGAAAATCTCGGCTTATACTCGAGTATATATACGTGTAATGTTACCATAGAAACATTGTACTTATCTGGGTTTTTTTTTTTACACATTATGATTGCTTATAGCAGTGCATTACATTGCTATAAGCAAGCATTTTACTGAATGAAACTGAATCATTCAGTTTGTTTTGTTGTGATTAGCTGTGATTGGTCCAAGCTAATCACATGGTACAGATGGGCTATGATTGGCCCTGTTGTACAATGTGATCAAATTGACCATTCACAGCTAGCAACACAATTGTACACAATGGCATGAAAGGAAGCCATCCATTGTGTACAACTGTCATGTGACCTGCTGTGATTGGTCACGGCGGTCACATGGTACCGGTACCCTGATCAGTCATTGGCTATGTCCCGAAAACACAGCCGGTGACAGTGCTTTATATGACATCTAATCAGGATGGGAAAGCCAACACCCGGCCGCAGGGCCACCATCAGGAATTTTGGGGCCCCTTACACAGCTTCAGGCATGGGCCCCCTGGAGAGGAGAGGAGAATTGGGGGAGTGCTGCTGCCACAAATTGAGAAGCGGGGGGGGAATTGAGAAGCGGGGCGGGGGGTGCTGCCGCTGCGAATATATTGTTGAGGTCGGGGGGGGGCTTTGGGTGCTGACGGACAAAAAAAAGGACAAAATAAAAAAGGGGGGTTGCCATCCGGGGCCCTGGGGACCTCTGGGCCCCTTACAAAAAAGAAATAAAACATTTTTTTGTAAAAATATTTTTTTATATAAAAAATTAAAAAGGGGCGTTGCCATCCGGGGCCCTGGGGACCTCTGGGCCCCTTACAAATGTAAAAAAAAAAATAAAAAAAAAATTATAAAAAAAAAAAAAAGGGGGGGTTGCCTTCCGGGCCCCTTACAGGTGTACTGCCTGTACTCCCCTGATGGCCGCCCTGCCCAGCCGTCATCCTGCTATAGAATTGGTGGGAAGGTGTCAACTGGCACAGTCATGCAACGTTGTACCCAAATAAAATTTATATAATATTTTTTTTTTTAACACAAATAGAGCTTTCTTTTGGTGGTATTTGATCACCACTTTTTTATTACATAAAAGAAAGATGACTGAAAAAAAAAAAACCCCAATATTTTCTACATTCTGTTATAAAACATAACCCAAAAAATTACATTTTCTTCCTAAACTTAGGCCAAAATGTATTCTGCTACATATATTTATATATATATATAAGTACACTCGCCGGTCACTTTATTTAGGTACACCTGTTCAATTGCTTGGTAACACAAATTGCTATTCAGCCAATCACATAGCAGCAACTCAATGCATTTAGGCATCTAGATGTGGTGTAGATGACTTGCTGAAGTTCAAACTGAGCATCAGAATGGGGAAGAAAAGGGGATTTCAGTGACTTTGAACGTGGCGTGGTTGTTGGTGCCAGACGGGCTGGTATGAGTATTTCTGGGATTATCACGCACAACCATCTCTCGGGTTTACAGAGAAAGGTGGGGAAAAGAGAAAATATCCAGTGAGGGGCAGTTGTGTGGAGGAAATGCCTTGTTGTCAGAGGAGAATGGGCAGACTGGTTAAAGACGATAGAAAGGCAACAGTAACTCAAATAACCACTCGTTACACCTAAAGTATGCAGAATACCATCTCTGAACACACAACACTTCCAACCTTGAAGCAGATGGGCTACAGCAGCAGAAGACCACACCGGGTGTCACTCCTGACAACTAAGAACAGGAAACTGAGGCTACAATTGGCACAGGGTCACCAAAACTGGGCAATAGAAGATTGGAAAAACGTTGCCTGGTCTGATGAGTCTGGATTTCAGCTGCGACATTCAGATGGTGGGGTCAGAATTTGGCGCATGGATCCATCTCGGGTTCAGGCTGGTGGTGGGGGTGTAATGATATGGGGGGGGGGGGATATTTTCTTGGCACACTTTGGGCCCCTTAGTATCAACTGAGCATCATATAAACCCCACGGCCTACCTGAGTATTGTTGCTGACCATGTCCATCCCTTTATGACTACAGTGTCCCCATCTTCTGATGGCTCCTTCCAGCAGGATAATGTCACCATGTCACAAAGCTCCAATCATCTCACCACTGGACAATGAGGTCACTGGACTCCAATGGCCTCCACACTCACCACATCTCATCCAATAGATCACCTTTGGGATGTGGTGGAACGGGAGATTGGCATCATGGATGAGCAGCCGACAAATCTGCAGCAACTCTGTGATGTTATCATGTCACTGTGGAGAATAATCAGTGAGGAATGTTTCCAACACCTTGTATCTACGCCACTAAGAATGAAGGCAAAAGGGGGTCCAACCCGGTACTAGCAAGGTGTACCTAATAAAGTGGCTGGGGGGGGGGGGATATATTATTTGGATTGTGTGAAAACCTACAATTTATGGGATAAAAATAAATAAAAATAATGGTCATGTATGATGTTTACTATGCTAAGTATGAAAAAGCAGAACTTCCCTTTTCGGGTGTCAGCTGTTCATTCGCCTTTTACATTTTTCCTGAAGAAGTGAATTTGCCCTTTAAGAAACACATTAGTACCCTATTCATCATCATCAATGGGCCCCGCCTTCAAACAACACAAGTTACGGCGTGACGAAACGCGCACGAGCGCACCGCCTAGTAACTAGGGCCCCAGTATAGACATGTGCAGAGCTAAAAAAAATGGTTTTATTTTTTGTTTCGATTTGGTAAATTCGTTTAGTTAAAGTGGAAGTAAAACCATCGATTTAACAGTTTAAAAAAATAGAATTCCCGGCATGCTGGAAATGCCAACTGCCACATTGGTTGTGCTCTCAACCTAACTGTCACACCATCCAATGGCTGGTGTCATAACTGGTCACATGTGCAGCATCATGGCAGTTGTAGATTAAACAGAGGCCAAGATGGCGGCTTCCTTGCCTGAAAATGATAGGAGGGTTTACTTCCACTTTAAATATGTTACATTTGTTTCATTCGTTTTTGGAATTCGTTTATTCAAGTTCTAATGGATTTGAATTCAAAGTCCATTCAAAATCTAATGTATTCTATTCGAAGTTCGAATTGGAATTGGAAGAAGGTTATATTCTTTCTATCGCATTCTATTCAATTTTTTTTATATTCTTTTCTTTTCTATTAGGTCCCTTTTACACTGAGGCGTTGAAAAAACGCTCAAAAATGATAAGATTTTGTACCCCGATTTTACCGCGATTTTACCGCGATCGCGCTAAAAATAGCGCGAACGCGGTAAAAACGCATACGCGTTAGCGTTATTTTTTAAAATGATGCTTATGCGTTATTTACCGCATTTTTTACCGCGGTTCCCATTCATTTCAATGGGGATAGGCGTTTTTACAGCGCTATTTTATGCGCCCTAAAGTTGCTCTAAAAAAGCGGTTTGCAGGATTTTTTTCAACGCACAGCCAGCACAACGCCTCAGTGTGAAAGCCCTCAGAGATTTCACATTGAGAATGCTGGGGCAGGATTATTTCAGGCGTTTTTACAGCGCTATTTTTACCGCGAAAACGCGGTAAAAACGCCTCCAGTGTGAAAGGGGCCTTACAGTATATTCTATTCTTTTCTGATCTATTAAAAATTCTAATTTAGGAAGATGGTTATAGTGTGTGTGTGTGTGTGTATATGTGTAGCCCCTTCGGTTCTCCCCCCCCCCCCCCCCCGGTATGCCGCAGACCCCCATTTGTTAATGGCGTCTACTGGTTTCATTACTTTGGGTCTCCCACGAGTGGATCCTTCAGCTCCGTTGTCTAGGTACACCAATATCTTCCAGTATTAAGGCCAATGTCCACACATGAGTAAAACCTAATCAGCGAGGCTTTATTCTTTCTCTACACTTTGAGTTAAACTTGAAGAAAGCAAGAGCAGAAAAGTTGAAAGACGTAGGGGAAGGTTCAGGCACGCAACACTTAAATCCAGTATCTACACTCGTTGCCACTCAAGCCTGAGTGGGTGTCGTTCACCCGGATAGTCCCTATGAGAGCGGTCCTAGCAGCCGGAGTGGAGCACGGACATCAGAGATGATGGATCCCCCTCTAGGCAGGTCTCCAGACCGCTCCCCGAGACAGCAGTACCGTCGCTAGTCTCCGCCGGGACTGTTCTTCCCCTGGAACTCCTTTCCTAAAGATGGGCCCCCTTCAAACGGGCAGCCTAGGATCCTTCTCTGAAGCGTAGGCCCTAGTCAGCGGAGCTGGGCCTACAATGCAGCAACAGGGCCTCGGGCTGAAGGTGCCCAAGGCCTAAGCACACTAGCACACCTCGTGCCATGCGGGCCACGAGGCACACACACTGGACCAGAGGTCCCCCTGAACGCCTTGGGGTCCCCCTGGAATCGCCTCACGCCAAAAGGCATCTGCCCCTTTTGTACCCTCTCCCAGCATGCACAGCGGGTAGACCACGCCCACTGCACGGCTGCCGAGAGAGGACACCCAAGGTGCTGTGATACCCCCGTAATCCAGCCCGTGCCGGCGGGGACAGCACCACCTACAGGCAAAGGAGAACAAAACTGCCGGGCAGTATCACACCCAGAGCAGAGCAAACAACTGGAATATAATTGGTCTGAGCCCAACTACTGGCTCAGACCGCCCTAAATTTCCACATAGGGGGGCTACACTTATATATGTATTCTTTCTATTTTTCAATTCTGTTTTTATTTTCTATTCTATTCAAATTTATTCTATTTGAAATTCGAATTTTGGAAGATGGCTATATTCTTTATTTTATATTATTCTTTTATTCTCTATTCTAATCTATTATTTTCTATTCTATTCGCATTCAAATTTATTCTATTCAAATTTTGTGAAATGGTTATATTCTTTCTATTCTATAGATTTTTTTCTATTCTATCTTTTTATTTTCTATTCTATTTTTCATATTCTTTTATTTTCTATTCTGTTCTGTTTTACTCTATTTGATTCTGTTCTTTTTTTCTATTCTACTCTTTTATTTTCTATTCTGTTCTTTTTAACGCTATTATATTCTAATTATTTTCTCTTTTCTACTCTTTTGATTTCTATTCTATTATTTTTTATATTGTAGTCTATTATATTCTAGTCTATCTCTTTATTTTCTATTCTAATTTTTTCCACTTTTATTTTCTATTCTGTTCAACGTTATTATATTAATTTTTTTTCGCTTTTCTATTCTTTTATTTTCTATTCTATTCTTTTATATTATTTTTTTATATTATAGTCTATCTAGTCTATAGTCTATTTTCTATTAAAAAAAAACCTACTTTTATTTTCCATTCTGTTCTGTTTAACCCTATTATATTCAATTATTTTCTCTTTTCTATTCTTTTATTTTCTATTCTACTCTATTATAATATTTTCTATTCTTTTTTCTATTCTAGTCTATCTCTTTATTTTCTATTCAAATTTTTTCTACTTTTATTTTGTATTCTGTTCCGTTTAACGACATTATATTCAATTCTTTTCTTTTTTCTAATCTTTTATTTTCAACTCTATTCTATTCTATTATTTTCTTTTTTTTTCTTTTTCTTTTTTGTGTTTTAACACTTTAATGCATCTATTCTTCTTTTTTTTTATATTCTAGTCTGTTTATTTTATTTTCTGTTTTTTTTCTACTTTTATTTTGTATTCTGTTCTGTTTAACGCCATTATATTCAATTCTTATCTCTTTTCTAATCTTTTATTTTCAATTATATTCTATTATATTCTTTTATTTTTTCTTTATTTTTTGTGTTTTAACACTTTAATGCATCTATTTTTTTTATATTCTAGTCTATCTCTTTATTTTCTATTCTATTTTTTTCTACTTTTCTTTTGTATTCTGTTCTGTTTAACGCTATAATATTCAATTCTTTTCTCTTTTCTATTCTTTTATTTTTTATTCTATTCTTTTATATTATATTTTTATATTCTATTCTATCTCTTTATTTTCTATTCTATTTTTTTCTACTTTTCTTTTGTATTCTGTTCTGTTTAACGCTATAATATTCAATTCTTTTCTCTTTTTTATTCTTTTATTTTTTATTCTATTCTTTTATATTATATTTTTATATTCTAGTCTATCTCTTTATTTTCTATTCTAATTTTTTCTACTTTTATATTTTATCCTGTTCTGTTTAACGCTATTATATTCAATTCTTTTATTTATTTTTTATTTTCAATTCTATTCTATTATATTCTTTTTTTTTGTTTGTTCTAACACTTAAATGCATCTATTCTTTTTTATATTCTAGTCGATCTCTTTATTTTCTATTCAATTATTTTCTCTTTTCTTTTCTATTCTATTCTTTTATATTTTTTATATTCTAGTCTATCCTTTTATTTTCTATTAAAAATGTTCTACTTTTATTTTGTATTCTGTTTTGTTTAACGCTATTATATTCAATTATTTTCTTTTTTCTTTTATTTTCTATTCTATTCTTTTTTTTTGTGTTCTAACACTTAAATGCATCTATTCTTTTTTATATTCTAGTCTATCTTTTTATTTTCTATTCAATTTTTTTCTACTCTTATTTTGTATTCTGTTTTGTTTAAAGCTATTATACTCAATTATTTTCTCTTTTCTATTCTTTTATTTCCTTTCTATTCTTTTCTATTATATTCCTTTTTTTTTCCTATTCTATTTTATTC
The DNA here is from genome assembly GCA_029206835.1 of Rana muscosa. Lineage (NCBI taxonomy): Eukaryota > Metazoa > Chordata > Amphibia > Anura > Ranidae > Rana > Rana muscosa. Next base: position 313,543,048 of record CM055128.1, read on the forward strand.
TATTCGGAAACTCGAATTCAATTTGAATTTCGCTCCAAATTCAAATTTTGTTTAGTTATTACTGATTTGTTTAAATTCATTACTTTTGTCATTCGGAAATTCGGATACATCCGGATTTCCGAATAATGAAAAATTTCTCCGACTTTCGATTCGGAATGAAACAAACCGCGCATTTCTAGAAACGAAACGCACCCGTACTCGAGTATTAGAGACTCAGCGACAGATGGGATTGCTGCATGTATGGGCCTGACTTGTCACACCAGATGTGAGGGGAGAATACGGAGCCGGTCCGGGGGGGGGGGGGGGAGGTGTAGATAAGTCCATGAAGCTCTTACGATGTCATTGCGGGGTAATGAGGCGCGGAGGGAAAATGTACCTCTCGCATCATCCGGCGGAGATGGCGGGTGAAATCGCTTCATTGAGATGTCAGGACGGATCCTTCAATCAATCACCCGCGAGGAAGGCGGCGTTTCAGCGCGATGAGTAGATCAGATGTGGTGCTGACATGGAGAGGAAGGTGCTGATGTGGCGGGAGAAAGGGGGGGGGGGAGGGGGGGTCTGTCTCGATTCAAACGGTTGCAATTCGCAGTCGCCCCGCAAACGCTGTCCGCCATCGATGGAATCGGTATCCGTTTAGGCAGCAAAGCCGCCATCAATCACTTTTCGTTTCCAGGGTAGCGGAAAAAAAAAAATCAGTGATCCTTCTCTCCGTCACTCTGCGCCACGCCGTTACGCTACGGTTCTTCCCTTCTTAAAGGAGCAGGAGTCTACCACGTGAAAAAATATAAAATAAAAAATAGGGCCCGTTCACAAGTAAGCGTTCCATTGTGGTATGCAAAATCCCACACCCTCTCGCTAAGCTCAGTAATGTGCAGGCAAAATCGGGCTCTTGCGTGCGACGCATAGAAACGCGTTGCCCTCTTGCAGATGCGTGGTGGCGCCTCCGAAACCCCTAGGACCGCCCGTGTTTTTGTACACGCCGAAGCACATGGTGCCCGGGACAAGGTCATCTACAGCCCAGGGCGAACATGCAAAATTGCGCCTCCCCCCAAGATATATGAGCATTGTGTGACAACGAACCCCCCCACCCAAAAAAAAACACTAATCTGCATGTTTGCCCCTAAGAAAAATCCCCCCAGTACAAATCCATTCCCCTGCTGAAATCACCCCTCCCAGTCCAAAATCCTCCTTCTCCCCCATATGCCCCTAGCACAAATTGCCCCCCTACTCCAAATCCTATCCCTCCAATCCCCCAACCTAGCAGAATTCCCTCCCTCCCACACACATTACTCCTCCTAGCACAAATACCCCCCCCCAATAAAATATTTCCCGTCTACCATTTTACTTTTATAGCACAAATCCCCCCCCTCCTAGCAGAAATCCCCCCCCCTTCCAGTACAAATTCCCCTCCCCCCAATCCTCCAACCTAGCACAATCCCCCCCCCCCCCCCCCACACACACACACAAATTTCACCTCCTAGCACAAATACCCCCCCCCCCCAAATCATCCTCACTAACACAAGTACCCCCCTCCCCTCTACCATTTTACTTTTATATCACAAACCCCCCCAAATCCCCTCTCCTCTTCCCTCGTCCCCACTCCAAATCCAGTACAAATTGCCTCCCCCTCCCCCAACCTAGCACAATTGCACGCACATTTCTCCTCCCAGCACAAATACCCCTCAATCATCCCCACTAGCACAAATACCCCCCCCCCTTCTAGCAGAAATCCCTCCTTCCAGTACAAATTCCCCGCCCCAATCCTCCAACCTAGCACAATCCCCCCCCCCCCCACACACACACACAAATTTCCCCTCCTAGCACAAAACCCCTCAAATCCCCCTCCTAGCACAAATCTTCCCCAATCCCCACTCCATCCCCCCCCACCCTTCCAGCACAAATTGCCCCCCCATCCTTCAACCTAGCACAACCCCCCCAGCACAAGTACCCCTCAATCATCCCTACTAGCACAAATAACCCCTCCCCCACCAATTTTTTTCCCCCTCTACCATTTTACTTTTATAGTACAAAACCTCCCAAATCCCCTCTCCTGGCACAAATCCTCTTCCCCCATCCCTACTCCAAACCCCTCCCCCCCCTTCCAGAACTAATTCCCCTCCCCCAATCCCCTAACCTGCTTTTTTTATTTCCGTCTGTGTCCCCATTGGGGAGATTTTTCTTCAGTTCCTGTCCCATAGCCAAAACATGAAATTAGTGGAAATCCCTGCAAAGTGAGGGAATCCCCATTAGAAGATTTCCCCTCTATTCCTGTTCTGGTGACAACTCACTTTTTATGCCACTAAAATGTCACCGGGACAAGTATAGAGCATGAATGTCCCGAGCGGGAACACAGACAAAACCTAAAAACCTGACAGAGGTTCTAACCTGATCCAGCTCCATCCAAAACTGAGAAAATATTTTATATATACTTCACTACGGAATAGAAGTGGAAAAAAAACACTAGCAGGCAGAGTTTTTTTGTTGTAAAAGATGTATTTGATGACATTACTGGGTCTCTGTGCTTCTCTATGCAATGCAGGCAGATCATGGCAGATGGGAGGGGCCAGCAAGGTGCTGTACATAGCTTCCTGAACACATCACAGCGCTCTGCCTCAGTACTCCTCTCAAGAACCCCGATGTAAGCACTGGGAGAAGTTATGCAAATATCAAAATGCCACGATGGGCGGGTGTCAGTCTGGAGAAGTGGGCATTCCCAGGCAGGCTGTATTTGTATAGGTAATGCCCACATGCAATGCTGATCGGCATGCCCCTTGCCGAGCCATGCTTTGATTGGACACAGCATGGGTTTGGCAGCTGATTTCAGCCAATGATTTTGGCTAATGTCATGGCCCCGCCTTCTATTGAGCATCACCCAGTGGCGTAGCTACAGAGGTTGCAAGGGTGTCAGTCTGGAGAAGTGGGCATTTCTAGGCAGGCTGTATTTGCATAGGTAATGCCCACATGTAAGTCTGAAGGGCGTGCCCCCTGCTAGGCCGTGCTGTGATGGCACACAGCATGAGCACAGGTGATTTCAGCCAGTGATTTTGGCCAACATCATGACCCGCATTCTACTGAGCATCACCCAGTGGCGTAGCTACGGGGGTTGCAAGGGTGTCAGGCTGGAGAAGTGGGCGTTCCTAGGCAGGCTGTATTTGCATAGGTAATGCTGATGGACGCGCCCCATGCTCAGTCTGCCTAGGAACACCCACTTCTCATGACTGACAACCTTGCAACCTCTGTAGCTACGCCACTGGGTGATGCTCAATAGAAGGTGGGGCCATGACATTAACCAAAATCATTGGCTGAAATCAGCTGCCAAACTCGTGCTGTGTGCAATCACAGCACGGCCTAGCAGGGGGGCACGCCCATCAGCATTACATGTGGGCATTATCTTTGGTTAATGTCATGGCCCTGCCTTCTATTGAGCATCAACCAGTGGCGTAGCTACAGGGGTCACAAGGGTGTCAGTCTGGAGAAGTGGGCATTCCCAGGCAGGCTGTATTTGCATAGGTAATGCCCACATGTAATGCTGATGGGCGTGCCCCCTGCTAGGCTGTGCTGTGATTGCACACAGCACGAGTTTGGCAGCTGATTTCAGCCAATGATTTTGGCTAACGTCATGGCACCACCTTCTACTGAACATTACCCCTTGGGCGTAGCTACAGGGGTCACAAGGGTGTCAGTTTGGAGAAGTGGGCATTCCTAAGCAGGCTGTATTTGCATAGGTAATGCCCACATGTAATGCTGAAGGGCGTGCCCCCTGCTAGGCTGTGCTGTGATTGCAGACAGCACGAGTTTGGCAGCTGATTTCAGCCAATGATTTTGGCCAACATCATGACCCCGCCTTCTACTGAGCATCACCCAGTGGCGTAGCTACGGGGGTTGCAAGGGTGTCAGTCTGGAGAAGTGGGTGTTCCTAGGCAGGCTGTATTTGCATAGGTAATGCTGATGGGGGCGCCCCATGCTCAGTCTGCCTAGGAACACCCACTTCTCATGACTGACAACCTTGCAACCTCTGTAGCTACACCACTGGGTGATGCTCAATAGAAGGTGGGGCAGTGGCGGTGCGTCCATAGAGGGCGCCGGAGCGCCGCCCCCTCTCGCTCCCGCACCGCCACTGAAAGACAATACACAGATTCATGCATTGCATGAATCTGTGTATTGTCGCCGCTGCCGCGCTGCCCACTATTCATATGGCCGGCCTCCTGGTGAGCGCCGGCCATATGAATTAGAGCGGCGGCCGGCGGTGGGTGTGGCTTGGAAGTGCCTATCAGAGCCAGCGGCTCTGATGGGCTTTCCGAATACAGCTCTCACGCTGTATTCGGCTTCCAAAAACTCCTCCCAGGTATGCACGGGGGTGCGTTCCTGGGAGAAGACTGTGGAGGTTTCAGCCAATCAGGTTCACCGGATCTGGTTACCGGTGACCTGATTGGCTGAAGCGACATCGAGGACGGCGCGGCCCGAGGAAGGTAAGTGCAGGGCTGGGGGGGGGGGGGACAAACTGGCTGCATTTGGGGGGAACTGGCTGTATTATGGGGGACAAACAGGCTGAATATGGGGGCACACTGGCTGTATTTGGGGGGAACTGGCTGTATTATGGGGGACAAACAGGCTGAATATGGGGGCACACTGGCTGTATTTGGGGGGAACTGGCTGTATTATGGGGGACAAACTGGCTGAATATGGGGGCACACTGGCTGCATTTGGGGGGAACTGGCTGCATTTGGGGGGAACTGCTTGCATATGGGGGCACACTGGCTGCATTTGGGGGGAACTGGCTGTATATGGGGGCACACTGGCTGTATATGGGGACAAACTGGCTGTATATGGGGACAAACTGGCTGAATATGGGGGACAAACTGGCTGCATATGGGGGGAACTGGCTGCATATGGGGGGGACAAACTGGCTGTATATGGGAGCACACTGGCTGTATATGGGAGCACACTGGCTGTATATGGGGGCACACTGGCTGTATATGGGAGCACACTGGCTGTATATGGGGGGCACACTGGCTGTATATGGGGGGCACACTGGTTATATATATATATATATATATATATATATATATATATATAGGGACAAACTGGCTGTATATGGAAACAAACTGGCTGTATTTGAGGGGGCAAACTGGTGGCGTTTGGGCACAGTGGCTGCGTTTAATGGGCACAGTGGCGGCAATTGATTTTTATTTTTCAGTTTGTTTGCGCCCCCCCAAAAAATTTGAGCACCAGCCGCCACTGAGGTGGGGCCATGACATTAACCAAAATCACTGGCTGAAATCAGCTGCCAAACTCGTGCTGTGTGCAATCACAGCACGGTCTAGCAGGGGGGCACGCCCATCAGCATTACATGTGGGCATTACCTATGCCCACATTGTAACCTTTGGTTAATGTCATGGCCCCACCTTCTATTGAGCATCAACCAGTGGCGTAGCTACAGAGGTCGCAAGGGTGTCAGTCTGGGGAAGTGGGCGTTCCTAGGCAGGCTCTATTTGCATAGGTAACACCCACATGTGATGCTGAGCCTCCATGATTGAACTGAAATCCAATGAATGAAAGGGGCGGGCCAGAGACTAGTGAAGAGCTAGATGATGCTGGACGTCCTCCAGCCAGGAAATGGGGACGGGGCTCTGTCTGACTTGCTGCAGCTTCTAATGCACATTGTGAGAAGCTCACAGTGTGCAGTGAAATCAGAGGAAGCCGTTTCAGTCCAGGAGAGGAGCCGCTACACCTGTGCAAAGCTGAAGGGGAGGCCGGAGGGAGGATTTAAAATACAGCTAAACCTTTTTTATTTTTCACTTTGAGTGGGGTAGGGTAGAGTCAAGACCCCTGAAGTTTATTGTGGTGTCCCCGCTGGGAAGATTTACCTATTTTTTTTCCTACTGATTATCATAAGCGAGACAGAAAGTGGTGGGAAATCCAAAATTTTACAGTTGTCACCACAACAGGAAGTGAGGGGAAATCCAACATTTTACAGTTGTCACCACAACAGGAAGTGAGGGGAAATCCAACATTTTACAGTTGTCACCACAACAGGAAGTGAGGGGAAACGTTCCAGAGGGGACACCTATTCAGGTGACAACAAAGAGGGAGATTTCCTTAAATTTGCAAAGATTTCCTGTTGTTTCTCCAGGACAGGAAGTGAAGATCAATCAAGGGGACACGACTGTGGTGGTGATGGTAGTGGTTGGGAGAGAAGTCACTCCTACTTTCTCAATCTAAAACTAAACATGTACGCTTCGAAGATAATAAATCTGGATGAACCATCACAGTATTGTACAGCCGGACAATTGTACGAAAATTGGAAGTTGTCCCCGCTGAAAACTTCCAGAAACTGGAAATCAAAGACACTCCAAAACAAGGCATGCTGGGACCCCTAGTCCTCCCAGGAGCCGGGGGGCCCCGTTTCTACACCAGCAGCGTGTGATCTATGGTCCCGGAAGGGGGAGAGCCGATAACAGGCCAGTTATAGAAGAGTTACTGCTTCACTTTCCCCTCTTCAGCTTCACCTTCTGCTAAACCGCTTAAACCCGGACTAATAGGGACCCAGCAGGCTGACGGCTTCCTCTACCGGAACCTTCTCCGTCTTCACACCCGGATTATATATGAGGCCGCAGAATGACCCCTTCCTGATCATATGACTGGAGGAATAACACAGGAGATACATTGTATCCTTATTCACTGATCTATAGCAGGAGATACATTGTATCCTTATCCACTGATCTACAGCAGGAGATACATTGTATCCTTATCCACTGATCTACAGCAGGAGATACATTGTATCCTTATCCACTGATCTACAGCAGGAGATACATTGTATCCTTATCCACTGATCTACAGCAGGAGATACATTGTATCCTTATCCACTGATCTACAGCAGGAGATACATTGTATCCTTATCCACTCATCTACAGCAGGAGATACATTGTATCCTTATCCACTGATCTACAGCAGGAGATACATTGTATCCTTATCCACTGATCTACAGCAGGAGATACATTGTATCCTTATCCACTGATCTATAGCAGGAGATACATTGTATCCTTATCCACTGATCTACAGCAGGAGATACATTGTATCCTTATCCACTGATCTACAGCAGGAGATACATTGTATCCTTATCCACTGACCTATAGCAGGAGATACATTGTATCCTTATCCACTGATCTATAGCAGGAGATACATTGTATCCTTATCCACTGATCTACAGCAGGAGATACATTGTATCCTTATCCACTGATCTATAGCAGGAGATACATTGTATCCTTATCCACTGATCTACAGCAGGAGATACATTGTATCCTTATCCACTGACCTACAGCAGGAGATACATTGTATCCTTATCCACTCATCTACAGCAGGAGATACATTGTATCCTTATCCACTGATCTACAGCAGGAGATTCATTGTATCCTTATCCACTGATCTACAGCAGGAGATACATTGTATCCTTACCACTGATCTACAGCAGGAGATACATTGTATCCTTATCCACTGATCTACAGCAGGAGATACATTGTATCCTTATCCACTGATCTACAGCAGGAGATACATTGTATCCTTATCCACTGATCTACAGCAGGAGATTCATTGTATCCTTATCCACTGATCTATAGCAGGAGATACATTGTATCCTTACCACTGATCTACAGCAGGAGATACATTGTATCCTTATCCACTGATCTACAGCAGGAGATACATTGTATCCTTATCCACTGATCTACAGCAGGAGATACATTGTATCCTTATCCACTGATCTACAGCAGGAGATTCATTGTATCCTTATCCACTGACCTACAGCAGGAGATACATTGTATCCTTATCCACTGATCTATAGCAGGAGATACATTGTATCCTTATCCACTGATCTACAGCAGGAGATACATTGTATCCTTATCCACTGATCTATAGCAGGAGATACATTGTATCCTTATCCACTTATCTACAGCAGGAGATACATTGTATCCTTATCCACTGACCTACAGCAGGAGATACATTGTATTCTTATCCACTGATCGTATAGCAGGAGATACATTGTATTCTTATCCACTGATCTATAGCAGGAGATACATTGTATTCTTATCCACTGATCTACAGCAGGAGATACATTGTATTCTTATCCACTGATCTATAGCAGGAGATACATTGTATCCTTATCCACTGATCTACAGCAGGAGATACATTGTATTCTTATCCACTGATCTATAGCAGGAGATTCATTGTATCCTTATCCACTGACCTACAGCAGGAGATACATTGTATCCTTATTCACTGACCTACAGCAGGAGATGCATTGTATTCTTATCCACTGATCTACAGCAGGAGATACATTGTATCCTTATTCACTGACCTACAGCAGGAGATGCATTGTATTCTTATCCACTGATCTACAGCAGGAGATACATTGTATCCTTATTCACTGACCTATAGCAGGAGATACATTGTATCCTTATCCACTGATCTACAGCAGGAGATACATTGTATCCTTATCCACTTATCTACAGCAGGAGATACATTGTATTCTTATCCACTGATCGTATATCAGGAGATACATTGTATCCTTATCCACTGATCTATAGCAGGAGATACATTGTATCCTTATCCACTGATCTACAGCAGGAGATACATTGTATCCTTATCCACTGATCTATAGCAGGAGATTCATTGTATCCTTATCCACTGACCTACAGCAGGAGATACATTGTATCCTTATGCACTGATCTATAGCAGGAGATACATTGTATCCTTATCCACTTATCTACAGCAGGAGATACATTGTATCCTTATTCACTGATCTACAGCAGGAGATACATTGTATCCTTATTCACTGACCTACAGCAGGAGATGCATTGTATTCTTATCCACTGATCTACAGCAGGAGATACATTGTATCCTTATTCACTGACCTATAGCAGGAGATACATTGTATCCTTATCCACTGATCTACAGCAGGAGATACATTGTATCCTTATCCACTGATCTATAGCAGGAGATACATTGTATCCTTATCCACTGATCTACAGCAGGAGATACATTGTATTCTTATCCACTGATCTATAGCAGGAGATACATTGTATCCTTATCCACTGATCTATAGCAGGAGATACATTGTATCCTTATCCACTGATCTATAGCAGGAGATACATTGTATCCTTATCCACTGATCTACAGCAGGAGATACATTGTATCCTTATCCACTGATCGTATAGCAGGAGATACATTGTATCCTTATCCACTGATCTATAGCAGGAGATACATTGTATCCTTATCCACTGATCTACAGCAGGAGATACATTGTATCCTTATCCACTGATCTACAGCAGGAGATACATTGTATCCTTATCCACTGATCTATAGCAGGAGATACATTGTATTCTTATCCACTGATCGTATATCAGGAGATACATTGTATCCTTATCCACTGATCTACAGCAGGAGATACATTGTATCCTTATCCACTGACCTATAGCAGGAGATACATTGTATCCTTATCCACTGATCTACAGCAGGAGATTCATTGTATCCTTATCCACTGATCTACAGCAGGAGATACATTGTATCCTTATCCACTGATCTACAGCAGGAGATACATTGTATCCTTATCCACTGATCTACAGCAGGAGATACATTGTATCCTTATCCACTGATCTACAGCAGGAGATACATTGTATCCTTATCCACTGATCTACAGCAGGAGATTCATTGTATCCTTATCCACTGATCTACAGCAGGAGATACATTGTATCCTTATCCACTGATCTATAGCAGGAGATACATTGTATCCTTATCCACTGATCTACAGCAGGAGATACATTGTATCCTTATCCACTGATCTATAGCAGGAGATACATTGTATCCTTATCATCTTATCTACAGCAGGAGATACATTGTATCCTTATCCACTGATCTATAGCAGGAGATACATTGTATTCTTATCCACTGATCTACAGCAGGAGATACATTGTATTCTTATCCACTGATCTATAGCAGGAGATACATTGTATCCTTATCCACTGATCTACAGCAGGAGATACATTGTATTCTTATCCACTGATCTATAGCAGGAGATTCATTGTATCCTTATCCACTGACCTACAGCAGGAGATACATTGTATCCTTATTCACTGACCTACAGCAGGAGATGCATTGTATTCTTATCCACTGATCTACAGCAGGAGATACATTGTATCCTTATTCACTGACCTACAGCAGGAGATGCATTGTATTCTTATCCACTGATCTACAGCAGGAGATACATTGTATCCTTATTCACTGACCTATAGCAGGAGATACATTGTATCCTTATCCACTGATCTACAGCAGGAGATACATTGTATCCTTATCCACTTATCTACAGCAGGAGATACATTGTATTCTTATCCACTGATCGTATATCAGGAGATACATTGTATCCTTATCCACTGATCTATAGCAGGAGATACATTGTATCCTTATCCACTGATCTACAGCAGGAGATACATTGTATCCTTATCCACTGATCTATAGCAGGAGATTCATTGTATCCTTATCCACTGACCTACAGCAGGAGATACATTGTATCCTTATCCACTGATCTATAGCAGGAGATACATTGTATCCTTATCCACTTATCTACAGCAGGAGATACATTGTATCCTTATTCACTGATCTACAGCAGGAGATACATTGTATCCTTATTCACTGACCTACAGCAGGAGATGCATTGTATTCTTATCCACTGATCTACAGCAGGAGATACATTGTATCCTTATTCACTGACCTATAGCAGGAGATACATTGTATCCTTATCCACTGATCTACAGCAGGAGATACATTGTATCCTTATCCACTGATCTATAGCAGGAGATACATTGTATCCTTATCCACTGATCTACAGCAGGAGATACATTGTATTCTTATCCACTGATCTATAGCAGGAGATACATTGTATCCTTATCCACTGATCTATAGCAGGAGATACATTGTATCCTTATCCACTGATCTATAGCAGGAGATACATTGTATCCTTATCCACTGATCTACAGCAGGAGATACATTGTATCCTTATCCACTGATCTATAGCAGGAGATACATTGTATCCTTATCCACTGATCTACAGCAGGAGATACATTGTATTCTTATCCACTGATCGTATATCAGGAGATACATTGTATCCTTATCCACTGATCTATAGCAGGAGATACATTGTATCCTTATCCACTGATCTACAGCAGGAGATACATTGTATCCTTATCCACTGATCTACAGCAGGAGATACATTGTATTCTTATCCACTGATCGTATATCAGGAGATACATTGTATCCTTATCCACTGATCTATAGCAGGAGATACATTGTATCCTTATCCACTGATCGTATAGCAGGAGATACATTGTATCCTTATCCACTGATCTATAGCAGGAGATACATTGTATCCTTATCCACTGATCATATATCAGGAGATACATTGTATCCTTATCCACTGATCTACAGCAGGAGATACATTGTATCCTTATCCACTGATCTACAGCAGGAGATACATTGTATTCTTATCCACTGATCGTATATCAGGAGATACATTGTATCCTTATCCACTGATCGTATATCAGGAGATACATTGTATCCTTATCCACTGATCGTACAGCAGGAGATACATTGTATCCTTATCCACTGATCGTATATCAGGAGATACATTGTATCCTTATCCACTGATCGTACAGCAGGAGATTCATTGTATCCTTATCCACTGATCGTACAGCAGGAGATACATTGTATCCTTATCCACTGATCGTACAGCAGGAGATACATTGTATCCTTATCCACTGACCTACAGCAGGAGATACATTGTATCCTTATCCACTGATCTATAGCAGGAGATACATTGTATCCTTATCCACTGATCTATAGCAGGAGATTCATTGTATCCTTATCCACTGATCTACAGCAGGAGATACATTGTATCCTTATCCACTTATCTACAGCAGGAGATACATTGTATCCTTATTCACTGATCTACAGCAGGAGATACATTGTATCCTTATTCACTGACCTATAGCAGGAGATACATTGTATCCTTATCCACTGATCTACAGCAGGAGATACATTGTATCCTTATCCACTGATCTATAGCAGGAGATACATTGTATCCTTATCCACTGATCTACAGCAGGAGATACATTGTATTCTTATCCACTGATCGTATATCAGGAGATACATTGTATCCTTATCCACTGATCTATAGCAGGAGATACATTGTATCCTTATCCACTGATCTACAGCAGGAGATACATTGTATCCTTATCCACTGATCTACAGCAGGAGATACATTGTATTCTTATCCACTGATCGTATATCAGGAGATACATTGTATCCTTATCCACTGATCTACAGCAGGAGATACATTGTATCCTTATCCACTGATCTACAGCAGGAGATACATTGTATCCTTATCCACTGATCTACAGCAGGAGATACATTGTATCCTTATCCACTGATCTATAGCAGGAGATACATTGTATCCTTATCCACTGATCTATAGCAGGAGATACATTGTATCCTTATCCACTGATCTACAGCAGGAGATACATTGTATCCTTATCCACTGATCTATAGCAGGAGATACATTGTATCCTTATCCACTGATCTACAGCAGGAGATACATTGTATTCTTATCCACTGATCGTATATCAGGAGATACATTGTATCCTTATCCACTGATCTATAGCAGGAGATACATTGTATCCTTATCCACTGATCTACAGCAGGAGATACATTGTATTCTTATCCACTGATCGTATATCAGGAGATACATTGTATCCTTATCCACTGATCTACAGCAGGAGATACATTGTATCCTTATCCACTGATCGTATAGCAGGAGATACATTGTATCCTTATCCACTGATCTATAGCAGGAGATACATTGTATCCTTATCCACTGATCATATATCAGGAGATACATTGTATCCTTATCCACTGATCTACAGCAGGAGATACATTGTATCCTTATCCACTGATCTACAGCAGGAGATACATTGTATTCTTATCCACTGATCGTATATCAGGAGATACATTGTATCCTTATCCACTGATCGTATATCAGGAGATACATTGTATCCATATCCACTGATCGTATATCAGGAGATACATTGTATCCTTATCCACTGATCGTACAGCAGGAGATACATTGTATCCATATCCACTGATCGCACAGCAGGAGATACATTGTATCCTTATCCACTGATCGTATATCGGGAGATACATTGTATCCTTATCCACTGATCTATAGCAGGAGATACATTGTATCCATATCCACTGATCGTACAACAGGAGATTCATTGTATCCTTATCCACTGATCGTACAGCAGGAGATACATTGTATCCTTATCCACTGATCGTACAGCAGGAGATACATTGTATCCTTATCCACTGACCTACAGCAGGAGATACATTGTATCCTTATCCACTGATCTATAGCAGGAGATACATTGTATCCATATCCACTGATCGTACAGCAGGAGATTCATTGTATCCTTATCCACTGATCGTACAGCAGGAGATACATTGTATCCTTATCCACTGATCGTACAGCAGGAGTTACATTGTATCCTTATCCACTGACCTACAGCAGGAGATTCATTGTATCCTTATCCACTGATCTACAGCAGGAGATACATTGTATCCTTATCCACTGACCTATAGCAGGAGATACATTGTATCCTTATCCACTGATCTATAGCAGGAGATACATTGTATACTTATCCACTGATCTACAGCAGGAGATACATTGTATCCTTATCCACTGATCTACAGCAGGAGATACATTGTATCCTTATCCACTGATCTACAGCAGGAGATACATTGTATCCTTATCCACTGATCTATAGCAGGAGATACATTGTATCCTTATCCACTGACCTATAGCAGGAGATACATTGTATCCTTATCCACTGATCTACAGCAGGAGATACATTGTATCCTTATCCACTGATCTATAGCAGGAGATACATTGTATCCTTATCCACTGATCTATAGCAGGAGATGCATTGTATCCTTATCCACTGATCTACAGCAGGAGATACATTGTATACTTATCCACTGATCTACCGCAGGAGATACATTGTATCCTTATCCACTGACCTATAGCAGGAGATACATTGTATCCTTATCCACTGATCTACAGCAGGAGATACATTGTATCCTTATCCACTGATCTATAGCAGGAGATACATTGTATCCTTATCCACTGATCATATATCAGGAGATACATTGTATCCTTATCCACTGACCTATAGCAGGAGATACATTGTATCCTTATCCACTGATCTACAGCAGGAGATACATTGTATCCTTATCCAATGATCTACAGCAGGAGATACATTGTATTCTTATCCACTGATCGTATATCAGGAGATACATTGTATCCTTATCCACTGATCGTATATCAGGAGATACATTGTATCCTTATCCACTGATCGTATATCAGGAGATACATTGTATCCTTATCCACTGATCTACAGCAGGAGATACATTGTATCCTTATCCACTGATCTATAGCAGGAGATACATTGTATCCTTATCCACTGACCTACAGCAGGAGATTCATTGTATCCTTATCCACTGATCTACAGCAGGAGATACATTGTATCCTTATCCACTGATCTATAGCAGGAGATACATTGTATCCTTATCCACTGATCTACAGCAGGAGATACATTGTATCCTTATCCACTGATCTATAGCAGGAGATACATTGTATCCTTATCCACTGATCTATAGCAGGAGATACATTGTATCCTTATCCACTGACCTACAGCAGGAGATTCATTGTATCCTTATCCACTGATCTACAGCAGGAGATACATTGTATCCTTATCCACTGATCTATAGCAGGAGATACATTGTATCCTTATCCACTGATCTACAGCAGGAGATACATTGTATCCTTACCACTGATCTATAGCAGGAGATACATTGTATCCTTATCCACTGATCTATAGCAGGAGATACATTGTATCCTTATCCACTGATCGTATATCAGGAGATACATTGTATCCTTATCCACTGATCTACAGCAGGAGATACATTGTATCCTTATCCACTGATCTACAGCAGGAGATACATTGTATCCTTATCCACTGATCTACAGCAGGAGATACATTGTATCCTTATCCACTGATCTATAGCAGGAGATACATTGTATCCTTATCCACTGATCTACAGCAGGAGATACATTGTATCCTTATCCACTGATCTACAGCAGGAGATACATTGTATTCTTATCCACTGATCGTATATCAGGAGATACATTGTATCCTTATCCACTGATCTATAGCAGGAGATACATTGTATCCTTATCCACTGATCGTATAGCAGGAGATACATTGTATCCTTATCCACTGATCTATAGCAGGAGATACATTGTATCCTTATCCACTGATCATATATCAGGAGATACATTGTATCCTTATCCACTGATCATATATCAGGAGATACATTGTATCCTTATCCACTGATCTACAGCAGGAGATACATTGTATCCTTATCCACTGATCTACAGCAGGAGATACATTGTATTCTTATCCACTGATCGTATATCAGGAGATACATTGTATCCTTATCCACTGATCGTATATCAGGAGATACATTGTATCCATATCCACTGATCGTATATCAGGAGATACATTGTATCCTTATCCACTGATCGTACAGCAGGAGATACATTGTATCCTTATCCACTGATCGTATATCAGGAGATACATTGTATCCTTATCCACTGATCTATAGCAGGAGATACATTGTATCCATATCCACTGATCGTACAGCAGGAGATTCATTGTATCCTTATCCACTGATCGTACAGCAGGAGATACATTGTATCCTTATCCACTGATCGTACAGCAGGAGATACATTGTATCCTTATCCACTGACCTACAGCAGGAGATACATTGTATCCTTATCCACTGATCTATAGCAGGAGATACATTGTATCCTTATCCACTGACCTACAGCAGGAGATTCATTTTATCCTTATCCACTGATCTACAGCAGGAGATACATTGTATCCTTATCCACTGACCTACAGCAGGAGATACATTGTATCCTTATCCACTGACCTATAGCAGGAGATACATTGTATCCTTATCCACTGATCTATAGCAGGAGATACATTGTATACTTATCCACTGATCTACAGCAGGAGATACATTGTATCCTTATCCACTGACCTATAGCAGGAGATACATTGTATCCTTATCCACTGATCTACAGCAGGAGATACATTGTATCCTTATCCACTGATCTATAGCAGGAGATACATTGTATCCTTATCCACTGATCTATAGCAGGAGATACATTGTATCCTTATCCACTGATCTATAGCAGGAGATACATTGTATACTTATCCACTGATCTACAGCAGGAGATACATTGTATCCTTATCCACTGATCTATAGCAGGAGATACATTGTATCCTTATCCACTGACCTACAGCAGGAGATACATTGTATCCTTATCCACTGATCTACAGCAGGAGATACATTGTATCCTTATCCACTGACCTATAGCAGGAGATACATTGTATCCTTATCCACTGATCTACAGCAGGAGATACATTGTATCCTTATCCACTGATCTATAGCAGGAGATACATTGTATACTTATCCACTGATCTACAGCAGGAGATACATCGTATCCTTATCCACTGACCTATAGCAGGAGATACATTGTATCCTTATCCACTGATCTACAGCAGGAGATACATCGTATCCTTATCCACTGATCTATAGCAGGAGATACATTGTATCCTTATCCACTGATCTATAGCAGGAGATACATTGTATACTTATCCACTGATCTACAGCAGGAGATACATCGTATCCTTATCCACTGACCTATAGCAGGAGATACATTGTATCCTTATCCACTGATCTACAGCAGGAGATACATTGTATCCTTATCCACTGATCTATAGCAGGAGATACATTGTATCCTTATCCACTGATCTACAGCAGGAGATACATTGTATTCTTATCCACTGATCGTATATCAGGAGATACATTGTATCCTTATCCACTGATCGTATATCAGGAGATACATTGTATCCTTATCCACTGATCGTATATCAGGAGATACATTGTATCCTTATCCACTGATCTACAGCAGGAGATACATTGTATCCTTATCCACTGATCTATAGCAGGAGATACATTGTATCCTTATCCACTGACCTACAGCAGGAGATTCATTGTATCCTTATCCACTGATCTACAGCAGGAGATACATTGTATCCTTATCCACTGATCTATAGCAGGAGATACATTGTATCCTTATCCACTGATCTACAGCAGGAGATACATTGTATCCTTATCCACTGATCTATAGCAGGAGATACATTGTATCCTTATCCACTGATCTATAGCAGGAGATACATTGTATCCTTAGCCACTGATCTACAGCAGGAGATACATTGTATCCTTATCCACTGACCTATAGCAGGAGATACATTGTATCCTTATCCACTGATCTACAGCAGGAGATACATTGTATCCTTATCCACTGACCTACAGCAGGAGATACATTGTATCCTTATCCACTGATCGTATATCAGGAGATACATTGTATCCTTATCCACTGATCTACAGCAGGAGATACATTGTATCCTTATCCACTGACCTATAGCAGGAGATACATTGTATCCTTATCCACTGATCTACAGCAGGAGATACATTGTATCCTTATTCACTGACCTACAGCAGGAGATACATTGTATCCTTATCCACTGACCTATAGCAGGAGATACATTGTATCCTTATCCACTGATCTACAGCAGGAGATACATTGTATCCTTATCCACTGACCTACAGCAGGAGATACATTGTATCCTTATTCACTGACCTACAGCAGGAGATACATTGTATCTGTAGCGGCCTCACCCCGTCCTCTTTAGCTAGGGGTATGTCGAGCGACAGAGTGAGGTGCGCTACGGCCCATGTCCTCCCCATGGCTGTGGGTGAGGTGAAGGCCAGTACCAATCTTTTCCTCGGGCCAAATGTGTGCTGGTTATGAGGGTCAGTCCTTCTGTGCCAGAATCTCCCTTTGTTCCCATCAACAGAGTCCATACACCCATCAAAGTCCAAACTCAGGTTTATTGCGTATCTCCACATACAGTCAAATGCAACGGCATGATACGATGGGGAAGCAGGTCGAGGCACTGTACAGGTTCCTAGTCCCTACACCCCCTGTGCTATGACCAGGGGTTGCAGGAGTCTTGATGGAAGCTCCTCCGCTGCGCTGTAGCCCCTATCAGGGGAAGATGTCCTCCAAGGGAGTTACCGAAGGCCCATCCGTCACCGGGTTGACACTGCACCGGGTCTTCGGACGGGTGACCTCCTCACCTCAGATGCGGGTCCCCTCGCAAGGGGCGCCCTGGAGCAACTTCACCCTCGCGGGACCCAGTCGGAGTCACCGGGTCCCAGGCCTCCTCAATAGTACCTCACCCCAGGCTGAAGGTGCCTGGGATGGACTCCATCTTCATTCCGGCCAGGCCTAGGGCGCCTAGGCCGGAACCTTGAACCGCCCGCACCCAGGCCTAAGGTGCCTGGGTGCGTGAAGAGATGATCCCCCAAAAGACCTCGTGGCGAGGGCGTCTCCCCCTTTTATCTCCTCCCATCGACACCACGGCGGGTTCCCCGCCCCAGCCGTACCATCTCCAGGAAGGGACAAAAAAAGGGTAGCACTGTGGTAGTGATTCTACCTCGAGCCTGTAGGTACGTCGCCACCCACAGGCCAAGGAGAATATTGCACCACCCAATCCTCCACGAATAACAAAAGGGGTCTAATCCCTGACATAATTACACACCTGGGTCTCTCTACCCCCAGGTGTATCCCACTAACTTTGAAGACCCCGCTACACACTCCCCCTTGTGATTTGACGCTGGTCCCCAGCGTCAGGTGCACACCCATGTCTCCCAAGGAGTGGTGACATGAAGTGGGCCCCAGAGGCTATCCCTCAAATTTTGGATACTGTGTGTGCCAAGACCTGCTCCAGGGAAAGGGAACTATAAAACATTAAAACTTTTTGTATAAAACATCTGTCATGTACACATATACAATCCCTCCCGTCACTGTCTAAGAACCACCCCATACTCAGTAGTCTTGACCGACGAATCTCCTGCAGAAGGGAAACAAAAAAACACATCCTAACACTCTGTGTTAACTTGGCATGAGTGGGTCCGTCAGCTGAGAGACCCACTCACTCCAATAAGTAAGTAATGCATGTGTAACATTTCAAACAACCGTTGCACAACACTGCCACCTGGTGACAGCGCTGCGGTAATGACACTTGGTGAGATCTTCATTCTTCCTGCTTTCCTACTCTGACTCTACCCCAAAAGTCTCTGCCTTTGGCACATGAAGAAAAGGGAGAAAAAAAAACAACAGCTCCCAAATCTCCAGTGAGTAGAAGAAAAGCCCAAATCAAAACAAAGTAGGGCACAGTTCTAGGCGTCTGGGAATGTCTCTTCCAGAAAGTTTCAACAGCAACAAGATAGGAGCTCACTCCTCCTATAAGTAGAACCTTGGATCCGGCAGAAACAGGGGCTTCAGGTGCCCGTCAAACACTTCCACCGAATACTCGACATCCTCTCCTTCTTTCCTGCAGATGAGCACCTTATCGGCATGAATATGGCGCCCAAGTCTCCAATCAGCTCTGCAGTCCTTGAACTTTTTAGACACAGGCGGCGAACATGACAGGTATCGCCTGGCATGGGGCACTTTAAGCTTTTCCCATACAAACTCGTCATACCACCTTGGTCGCAGGACCTCGACTTCATACAATAAGTCCCGAGGCAAGTAGGGGTACTCCCACCCATATTCACGGGCGACTCTCTGGGAGAAAAGTCTCTGCAACCTGGCTAGAGGCGGCATCACATCTCGCTCACCTTCTCCTGGCTGCACGATGGCCTCCGGGTGCCGAGGTACCTTCACCATCTCGGGTTGCTTTGTCTTTGGTGCCCGCAACGAAGCACGCTGCATCCCCACCATCAGAGCGGGTGATGTAGTTGAATGAGGAAAGTTGGCCCGAGGACTAGATTTCCTCGGGAACTCCGGGGCCTTCACCCGGAGCGTACTGTCTTCTATGGACATGGGAGAATCCTGCGGTTTACTCAGCACAGGTGGTGGGCGTCTGTCCCAGCCCTTGCGGTGAAACAGTTTGTCTATCTCTCCGTCATCCCCACAGTCTGACAATGACTCTAGGTCGGAGGTGTCATACATCTCAGCGGGAAGGTAGTCTCTAGTAGACGGAAGGCTACCCTCCCTTGCGGGCTCCACCGACTGTGGACCCCCGACACCTCCAACCAACACCACAGTCCCAGCCCCTGGCTCACCTGGACCTTCTGAAGAACTGGGATGTCCGGGACTCTCTTCTCTACCGGCGCCATCTAGGCCAGGCAAGCGGCGGGGTGAAGCTCGACCACGACCATAGGATGCCTGTACCAGGCCGACTTTCCTCTTCGGAGGTGGGAGCAGGGAGTCTGTAGTGACCGAAGCAGTGTCCTCGGATTTTTCTCTCTCAGTCTCTGGTTGGGCAGTCACTTCGCCCTGGTCAGCGCGCACGGGAAACTCCGCAAAGGCTTTGATCTCTCCCTCCGGAGTGGCGGTTCCTGTGATGCAGTTGAGGCGTAGGGCCCGGGGCCTTTCCGTGTGTGGTTCAACCTCAAAAAGGAACTCCTTGCATGCCTCACATCGCCCGAATGGCTTTAGTTGGACCACCAGTCCCGAGCATCCGGGACAGATCACACGAGGGCCTCCGTGTCTCTGCATGAATACAGAGCCAACTGTCCTCGGGGCCTGAGCCTTATCCCCGTGTCTGTAATGGGCGCAGCAAATGCAGTCATCTTGAAAGGATAAGGTACCGGCATCCACGGGGAGCCTGAGTTCACTCCGACCACTTGCTGCTCCATCACGCGCTGACCTCGCGCCAGAGTCTCCACGTGTATCTCCACACGTGGCCAGACTCCTCCCACGACTTGCACGTTTTCGCGGGCTTCCTTCAGTCTCCTCCCACGAATTGCGCAGTCATGGGGTGCCTCGTGGCGCAGTGCAGCAAAAGTCCCCACATGTAGTTCGTCACACGGCTGGACTCCTCCCTCTTCCCGCTCTTTCTGCATGGGCCTCTCCCGGTTTTTCAGAGAAATTTCCACGACTTCGAGCACAGGGACGCACTTTGGCCAATCACATGGCCGACCTGCTCGGACCTCCTCCGGGCAGCAAAGTTCAAACACAGCCGTTCCAAACCTCAGGGTCAACACACATTTCATCCCGGACGCACGAGCCCCCACGTGTAGCGGCCTCACCCCGTCCTCTTTAGCTAGGGGTATGTCGAGCGACAGAGTGAGGTGCGCTACGGCCCATGTCCTCCCCATGGCTGTGGGTGAGGTGAAGGCCAGTACCAATCTTTTCCTTGGGCCAAATGTGTGCTGGTTATGAGGGTCAGTCCTTCCGTGCCAGAATCTCCCTTTGTTCCCATCAACAGAGTCCATACACCCATCAAAGTCCAAACTCAGGTTTATTGCGTATCTCCACATACAGTCAAATGCAACGGCATGATACGATGGGGAAGCAGGTCGAGGCACTGTACAGGTTCCTAGTCCCTACACTCCCTGTGCTATGACCAGGGGTTGCAGGAGTCTTGATGAAAGCTCCTCCGCTGCGCTGTAGCCCCTATCAGGGGAAGATGTCCTCCAAGGGAGTTACCGAAGGCCCATCCGTCACCGGGTTGACACTGCACCGGGTCTTCGGACGGGTGACCTCCCCAGCCTCCTCACCTCAGATGCGGGTCCCCTCGCAAGGGGCGCCCTGGAGCAACTTCACCCTCGCGGGACCCAGTCGG
Source organism: Rana muscosa (assembly GCA_029206835.1). NCBI lineage: Eukaryota > Metazoa > Chordata > Amphibia > Anura > Ranidae > Rana > Rana muscosa. The sequence goes on from CM055128.1 coordinate 313,564,920, forward strand.
AGTCACCGGGTCCCAGACCTCCTCAATAGTACCTCACCCCAGGCTGAAGGTGCCTGGGATGGACTCCATCTTCATTCCGGCCAGGCCTAGGGCGCCTAGGCCGGAACCTTGAACCGCCCGCACCCAGGCCTAAGGTGCCTGGGTGCGTGAAGAGATGATCCCCCAAAAGACCTCGTGGCGAGGGCGTCTCCCCCTTTTATCTCCTCCCATCGACACCACGGCGGGTTCCCCGCCCCAGCCGTACCATCTCCAGGAAGGGACAAAAAAAGGGTAGCACTGTGGTAGTGATTCTACCCCGAGCCTGTAGGTACGTCGCCACCCACAGGCCAAGGAGAATATTGCACCACCCAATCCTCCACGAATAACAAAAGGGGTCTAATCCCTGACATAATTACACACCTGGGTCTCTCTACCCCCAGGTGTATCCCACTAACTTTGAAGACCCCGCTACATATCCTTATCCACTGATCTATAGCAGGAGATACATTCTATCCTTATTCACTGATCTACAGCAGGAGATACATTGTATCCTTATCCACTGATCTACAGCAGGAGATTCATTGTATCCTTATTCACTTATCTACAGCAGGAGATACATTGTATCCTTATTCACTGACCTACAGCAGGAGATGCATTGTATCCTTATTCACTGATCTACAGCAGGAGATTCATTGTATCCTTATCCACTGACCTACAGCAGGAGATACATTGTATCCTTATTCACTGATCTACAGCAGGAGATTCATTGTATCCTTATTCACTGATCTACAGCAGGAGATACATTGTATCCTTATTCACTGATCTACAGCAGGAGATTCATTGTATCCTTATTCACTGATCTACAGCAGGAGATACATTGTATCCTTATTCACTGATCATATATCAGGAGATACATTGTATCCTTATTCACTGATCTACAGCAGGAGATACATTGTATCCTTATCCACTGACCTACAGCAGGAGATACATTGTATCCTTATCCACTGATCTATAGCAGGAGATTCATTGTATCCTTATCCACTGATCTATAGCAGGAGATACATTGTATCCTTATTCACTGATCTACAGCAGGAGATACATTGTATCCTTATTCACTTATCTACAGCAGGAGATACATTGTATCCTTATTCACTGATCTACAGCAGGAGATTCATTGTATCCTTATTCACTGATCTACAGCAGGAGATACATTGTATCCTTATCCACTGATCTATAGCAGGAGATACATTGTATCCTTATCCACTGACCTACAGCAGGAGATACATTGTATCCTTATCCACTGACCTACAGCAGGAGATACATTGTATCCTTATCCACTGACCTACAGCAGGAGATACATTGTATCCTTATCCACTGATCTACAGCAGGAGATACATTGTATCCTTATCCACTGATCTACAGCAGGAGATACATTGTATCCTTATCCACTGATCTACAGCAGGAGATACATTGTATCCTTATCCACTGATCTACAGCAGGAGATACATTGTATCCTTATCCACTGATCTATAGCAGGAGATACATTGTATCCTTATCCACTGATCTACAGCAGGAGATACATTGTATCCTTATCCACTGACCTACAGCAGGAGATACATTTTATCCTTATCCACTGATCTACAGCAGGAGATACATTGTATCCTTATCCACTGATCTACAGCAGGAGATACATTGTATCCTTATCCACTGATCTACAGCAGGAGATACATTGTATCCTTATCCACTGATCTACAGCAGGAGATACATTGTATCCTTATCCACTGATCTATAGCAGGAGATACATTGTATCCTTATCCACTGATCTACAGCAGGAGATACATTGTATCCTTATCCACTGACCTACAGCAGGAGATACATTGTATCCTTATTCACTGATCTACAGCAGGAGATACATTGTATCCTTATTCACTGACCTATAGCAGGAGATACATTGTATCCTTATCCACTGATCTACAGCAGGAGATTCATTGTATCCTTATCCACTGATCTACAGCAGGAGATACATTGCATCCTTATTCACTGACCTATAGCAGGAGATTCATTGTATCCTTATTCACTGACCTACAGCAGGAGATACCTTGTATCCTTATCCACTGATCTACAGCAGGAGATACATTGTATCCTTATCCACTGATCTATAGCAGGAGATTCATTGTATCCTTATCCACTGACCTACAGCAGGAGATTCATTGTATCCTTATCCACTGACCTACAGCAGGAGATTCATTGTATCCTTATCCACAGACCTACAGCAGGAGATACATTGTATCCTTATTCACTGATCTACAGCAGGAGATACATTGTATCCTTATCCACTGACCTACAGCAGGAGATTCATTGTATCCTTATCCACTGACCTACAGCAGGAGATACATTGTATCCTTATCCACTGACCTACAGCAGGAGATTCATTGTATCCTTATCCACAGACCTACAGCAGGAGATACATTGTATCCTTATTCACTGATCTACAGCAGGAGATACATTGTATCCTTATCCACTGACCTACAGCAGGAGATTCATTGTATCCTTATCCACTGACCTACAGCAGGAGATACATTGTATCCTTATCCACTGACCTACAGCAGGAGATACATTGTATCCTTATCCACTGATCTACAGCAGGAGATACATTGTATCCTTATCCACTGATCGTACAGCAGGAGATACATTGTATCCTTATCCACTGATCTACAGCAGGAGATACATTGTATCTTTATCCACTGATCTATAGCAGGAGATACATTGTATACTTATCCACTGATCTATAGCAGGAGATACATTGTATCCTTATTCACTGATCTATAGCAGGAGATACATTGTATCCTTATCCACTGATCTACAGCAGGAGATACATTGTGTCTTTATCCACTGATCTATAGCAGGAGATGCATTGTATTCTTATCCACTGATCTATAGCAGGAGATACATTGTATCCTTATCCACTGATCTACAGCAGGAGATACATTGTATCCTTATCCACTGATCGTACAGCAGGAGATACATTGTATCCTTATCCACTGATCTACAGCAGGAGATACATTGTATCTTTATCCACTGATCTATAGCAGGAGATACATTGTATCCTTGTTCACTGATCATATATCAGGAGATACATTGTATCTTTATCCACTGACCTACAGCAAGGAGATACATTGTGTCTTTATCCACTGATCTATAGCAGGAGATGCATTGTATTCTTATCCACTGATCTATAGCAGGAGATACATTGTATTCTTATCCACTGATCTATAGCAGGAGATACATTGTATCCTTATCCACTGATCGTATATCAGGAGATACATTGTATCCTTATCCACTGATCGTACAGCAGGAGATACATTGTATCCTTATCCACTGATCTATAGCAGGAGATACATTGTATCTTTATCCACTGATCTATAGCAGGAGATACATTGTATCCTTATCCACTGATCTATAGCAGGAGATTCATTGTATCCTTATCCACTGATCGTATAGCAGGAGATACATTGTATCCTTATCCACTGATCGTACAGCAGGAGATACATTGTATCCTTATCCACTGATCTATAGCAGGAGATACGAAAAATGGAAGGAAACTATTGGACAGCCGCACTCCAAAAACAGTTCCTTTATTGGAAAATCACAGAAATCCAAACCACAGCAAAGAATGAGAGCAGACCACCTGACGCGTTTCGCACTGTAATTGATGAGTAAGCACTGAAATTACAGTGCGAAATGCGTCAGCTTGTCTGCTCTCATTCTTTGCTGTCGTTTGGATTTCTGTGATTTTCCAATAAAGGAACTGTTTTTGGAGTGCGGCTGTCCAATAGTTTCCTTCCATTTTTCGCATCATTATATGCATTGCCTGCACCCGTGGCTTGGGATAGAAGTGGAAAAATCAATCAGGTACATCTGAGCGGTAATTTTCTTTTATAGCAGGAGATACATTGTATCCTTATTCACTGACCTATAGCAGGAGATACATTGTATCCTTATCCACTGACCTATAGCAGGAGATACATTGTATCCTTATTCACTGATCTACAGCAGGAGATTCATTGTATTCTTATCCACTGATCTATAGCAGGAGATACATTGTATCCTTATCCACTGATCTACAGCAGGAGATACATTGTATTCTTATCCACTGACCTATAGCAGGAGATACATTGTATCCTTATCCACTGATCGTACAGCAGGAGATACATTGTATCCTTATCCACTGATCTATAGCAGGAGATACATTGTATCCTTATCCACTGATCTATAGCAGGAGATACATTGTATCCTTATCCACTGATCTATAGCAGGAGATACATTGTATCCTTATCCACTGATCTATAGCAGGAGATACATTGTATCCTTATTCACTGATCTACAGCAGGAGATACATTGTATTCATATCCACTGATCGTATAGCAGGAGATACATTGTATCCTTATCCACTGATCGTACAGCAGGAGATACATTGTACTCTTATCCACTGATCGTATAGCAGGAGATACATTGTATCCTTATCCACTGACCTATAGCAGGAGATACATTGTATCCTTATTCACTAATCGTATAGCAGGAGATACATTGTATCCTTATCCACTGATCTATAGCAGGAGATACATTGTATCCTTATTCACTGATCTACAGCAGGAGATACATTGTATTCTTATCCACTGATCGTATAGCAGGAGATACATTGTATCCTTATTCACTGATCTATAGCAGGAGATACATTGTATTCTTATCCACTGATCGTATAGCAGGAGATACATTGTATCCTTATCCACTGATCTATAGCAGGAGATACATTGTATCCTTATCCACTGATCGTACAGCAGGAGATACATTGTACTGTACTCACTGTATCCAATAACCGGGTACCATGTGACAAGGGTGATCACATTTCCAAACCCCCCCAAATAAAAAGATGATTTTTTACAACTTTTTCTTCCACTTTTTGGAACGAGGAGGTGTCACATCTTCAGCTCCGAGGGGTTCATGCTGGGATTTGTAGTCACACCCCCCAAAAGTGAAGGACTACAAGTCCCAGCATGAACCCCTGATATCTAAGGATGGGACTCCCCCCCCCCCAATTTTTTTTTTTTAAGGACTACAAGTAAGGGTGTGACCACATAGATTTTACGCTGGGACTTGTAGTTCTTCACCAGTTGGGTTGTCCCAACTTCAGCTCCAAAACAAAGTGTATAGATAGCACAAGGCGTTCAGCAGCAGCTCACCTAGAAGCTGCTCCCCCGGAGTCACCACCCATTTCAGGAAGGCTCATGGAAACAGAAGGCTCGGCTATGCTGCACCAACACACACACACACCGGGGTGAACGGCACTGGAGCCTAGCGGGGCCAGGGGGTGAGAGCGGCGGGTAAGGTGTCATACAGCGGGATGCCTCCCTGCTATGGCTGGAGAGGGGGTGCGAGCGGAGGGCATGTCCTGGGCGGGGCTGTGTGGCTGCTCGGTGTCAGTTACAGTTCTACCGCGGGCTGACACAGCGGGCAGGGCTGACACAGCGGGCGGCCGGGGCGGCCCCTCAGCCTCGTCTTCAGTGACAGCTTGGATCCCCACTGTATTCCAGGACACTGTAATGTCCCGGAATGAAGGTGCCCGGGACAAACCAGAGAATGTGGGACTGTCCCGGGCAATCCAGGACATGTGGTCACCCTACATGTGATCGCTATGATTGCTTGTGATAACAATGTAAACAACGTGTCATAAATGGCTTTACATTCATGAACAGCTTGCTTACTGTTGTGATCTGTGATTGGCCTACAGCAATTACATGGTACCTGGCTACCTGCACTATGTGATTTGCTTAGCCAATCACAGATCACAATCAAAAGCAAGCTTTTCATGAATTGGAAACCCATTCATGACAGCTAAAACTATTGCTTATACAGTAATCATCACTGCATAACTAAGCAATAACAGTGTGAAAAAATAATCACTGTTCACCGCCCCAGAGTGGTACAGTGTCACTATATACAAAATAATAGTGCAGCTCCTCAAAAACATATAAAACGAAAAGCATAAATGAATAATGCAGTCCAAGTAATAAAGCTGAAATCCCGGTGTAATGTCCAATATAGTGACAGATATCGAGAAATAACACCAGTGTTGATACAGCTGAAAGCCGCTGTCGACCCAGAAGACGGCACCAAAATCTCCGCCCTGATGCGTTTCGTCCAATGGGACGTTATCAAGAGGTCCTTTGATAACATTCCATTTGAAAAAACGCGGCGGGGCGGAGACATTCTGGGTGAGGTTGGGAAGATTCAGGGTCTTGAGAAGGACAGGTGGAGGCCGGAGGCCTGGACAAAGGCGGTGGAGGAATGTCAAGTCCCCGTAGCTGCTTTCTGTCAGTCTCTGGGTGTGCGGCTCTATTTCTATCGTTTCACGTCCCCTAGATTTGTATAAGATCAGATATTTGAAAAAAGAAAAAGGCTGCATGGATGGGTTACATGTGTAATTGTTTCTTAGCCTGAGGGTGTGTTTAGGTAAGGTTAGGGTTTTGTTGAGGTGAATCATGATAATAATAATATGAAAATGTGTCTTGGTTGGTATGTTTAGTTTTCTTTGGGGGTTCCTGGCAAAAAAAAGCCATTTTCTGTTTCTATGTTGATGTAAGCTATTTTTGTTTTATATATTTTTTTATTTATTTTGTATATATGAAAATATGTTTTTATTATGTTGTATGTTTGTATGTTTGTAAGTTTTAGTTATTAAATAAACTAAAATTTACACCGAGAAATCATTTGGTAGAGGGGGGATTAAGGTGTGGGGGTTGTTTTTCGGGGGTTGGGCTTGGCCCCTTCGTTCCAGTGAAGGGAACTCTTAAGGCGTCAGCATACCAAGACATTTTGGAAAATTTCATGCTCCCAATTTTGTGGGAACAGTTTGGGGACGGCCCCTTCCTGTTCCAACATGACTGCCCACCAGTGCACAAAGCAAGGTCCATAAAGACATGGATGAGCGAGTTTGGGGTGGAGGAACTTGACTGGCCTGCACAGAGTCCTGATCTCAACCCGATAGAACACCGTTGGGATGAATTAGAGCAGAGACTACGAGCCAGGCCTTCTCCATGCCTGACCTCACAAATGCGCTTCTGGAAGAATGGTCAAACATTCCCATCGACACCCTCCTAAACCTTGTGGACAGCCTTCCCAGAAGAGTTGAAGCTGTTATAGCTGGAAAGGGCGGGGCCAACTTACTATTGAAACCTACGGACTAAGACTGGGATGCCATTGAAGTTCATGTGCGTGTAAAGGCAGGTGTCCCAATACTTTTGGTAATATAGTGTTTGTACGTAGGGTGACCACATTTCCAAACTACAATTCAGGGACACCCTCCACTTCCAAAAAATCAGCTTGTTCTGTAACGAATCACAGCACAGTCATTGGACACAAGAGGCTGGGTTTATGATTTCTCCAATCACAAGCAGGGGGCGGGGATTGTGCTCTTCCAGGCATTCCCTGCCAGGACAAGTACTGTCAGTGAGTAAAGCGGTGATGTGGCGGCCTTTTTTGGTGGCATCAGATCGGCCCGGGGGGGGGGGGGGGGGGGCTGTGTCAGTTTCATTCTGGGACACTGTAATGTCCTGGAATGAAGGTACCCGGGACAGACCTGCAAAATGCGGGACTGTCCCGGGAAATCCGGGACACGTGGTCACCCTATTTGTACGTGATTCTGCTGTTCCAGGTATGGGGCGTGCCACTGATTTGGCACAGCACAAGCTGATCGGCGGGTGTCGGCCAATGGATGACTGCTGGCACCCGCTAATCGGCAAGAAGAAAGACAGAACAGAGCTCTGCCAATGTAAACAAGGCAGAGAGCTCTGTCCTGTCAGGAGGGATGTGATGGATTTTGTTTGCCTGCAAAAGCACATCCCTTACTAAAAGCAGCACACATATTACACATAAACACTGGCTAGACACACATTTAACCCTTTGATCACCCCTGATGTTAACCCCCTTCCCAGTCAGTGTCATTAGTACAGTGACAGTGCATATTTTTTTAGCAATGACCACTGTATTAGTGTCACCGGTCCCCACAAAGTGCCAAAAGATAATGTCTGATTATCCGCTAGCCACATTGCAGTCCCGCTTTAAGTCGCTGATTGCCGCCATTACTGATAAAAAAAAAAATAGATAAATCTATCCCCTATTTTTTAGACGATATACCTTTCCAATCAACATACGCTTATTGGAATTTTTTTTTTACCAAAAATATGTAGCAGAATACATTTTGGCCTAAACTGATGAAGAAATTTAGATTTTTTACATGTTTTTTTACTGGATATGTGTTATAGCAGAAAGTAAAAATTATTATTTTTTTTCAAAATTGTCGGTCTTTTTTTGTTTGTAGCGCAACAAAAATAAAAAACAGCAGAGGTGATCAAATACCACCAAAATAAAGCTCTATTTGTGGGAAAATAGCACATCAAATTTATTTGGGTACAGCGTCGCACGACCGCGCAATTTTCAGTTAAAGTAACGCAGTGTCATATCGCACAAAATGACCTGCTCGTGAAGGGGGGGGGTAAAACTTCTGGAGGTTACGTGGTTAAGGTGAAGCAGATTTGAATATCAGCCTGCTATGGTGCAGCAGAAGGGGCCACTGACACATGGAGGCCCCCGCTGCTCCTTTCCCCGAAAACCTGGAATTTCTATAGGAACAATAATCCCCAACACAGAATCTTACCTCCCCCCAGAATTATTACAAGGACTTCAGGGTGCAAGTGTGATCTAAGACTGGCCCCCGGTGGACAGCTTCAGGATTGCAACAATTTTACATTCGTTGTTTTGGGGCTTATTCCTAAATGTTCCCCCCCTTCCCCATCCCTGTCCCCGTCCACATCCGCGTCCCTGTCCCCGTCCACATCCGCGTCCCCATCTCAGTCCACATCCGGGTCTAGGGTTGCCACCTTTTCTTCACGTCAAACCCGAACACTTTAGCGGCGCACAGCAAAACAATGTTTATAGTATAAACCATACTTATATTTTGATATTAAATAAAATTTCTAATCATATGAAGTTAATAACAAGAGATCCTTCTTTACATCAGAGTCCACAGGGTTCCCCCGTTTACATCTAAACTCGCAGAGGTCCCTTTCACTGTAAGGGGGGACTCTGCAGACTCTGATGTAAGGGAGAACTCTGGGGACTCTACATAAGGGATGCTCTGGGAACCCTGATTTAAGGGGGAACACTGAGAACTCTGATGTGCGGAGAGCACTCTGATGTAAGGGGTGATTTGAGAAGCCTGATTTATCTTAGTGTACTCACTCAGAGGCAGGAGAGAGAAGGGGAGACTTCAGTCAGAGACAGGGATGGATGGTGAGCTCACTCACCCCTTGGTAGTCAGCACCTCTCATCCAGATGTATCTGAGGCTGCTGGACTTCAAATTTATGGCCCCCCACTTTCCTTTTCTGAGGCACAGCGCCAGGGATTGGAGTGTGAGCAGACACAGATGGGTAGGAGCAGGAGGAAGAGGAGCAGGTCAAGCCCTCTCTCCTCTCCTGTCCGTGTATGGGGATGGGGCCTGTGCGCACCCTATGCACTTGGCAATTGTGGTACTTGGTTACTTGGGGAGCCACAGTCCATTATGAGTATTGTGTCCGGGTTTCAGGCAGTCTGAAACCCGGACGCATGATCCCAAACTGTCCGTGTGAATCCCGGACAGGTGGCAACCCTATCTGCGTCCCCATCTCCATCCACATCTGCGTCCCCGTCCCGTCCACATCCTCATCCCCGCCCCGTCCACATCCCCTTCCCGTCCACATCCCCAACCCCGTCCCCGTCCCGTCCACATCCCCATCCCGTCCACATCCCCATCCCGTCCACATTCCCAACCCCATCCCCGTCCCGTCCACATCCCCATCCCGTCCACATCCCCATCCCGTCCACATCCCCGTCCCGTCCCCGTCTACATCCCTGTCCCCGCCCCGTCCACATCCCGTCCCGTCCTGTCCACAACCCCGTCCACGTCCCCGTCCACATCCCGTCCTTGCTCTGACCCCTACATCACTGTCTAGCAGTATTGTAGGGATCAGAAAATGAAACCGCGGCACACAACACTCCCCACAAATGTTGAATGCTAAAGTCATGGGCATAGGCTGGAATGGCGGGAAGGTCAATCGGAATATTTCTTTAGGGGTCTCAGGGCGATGTGCTATAACATGCTGCAATAGAACCCCACCATGTGAAATGATCTTAACCACTTAAAGACCGGAGGATTTGCCCCCATTCCTGACCAGGCCATTTTTTGGGATACGGCACTGCGCTGCTTTAAATGACAATTGCGCGGTCGTGCGACGTTGTACCCAAATAAAATCGATGTCCTTTTCCCCCCCCCACAAATGGAGCTTTCTTTTGGTGGTATTTAATTAAAAAAAACGTATTTTGCTATGATAACTATCCCCCAAAAAATGTAAAAAAACGAATTTCTTCATCAATTTAGGCTGATACGTATTCTTCTACATATTTTTGGTAAAAAAAATTGCAATAAGCGTATATTGATTGGGTTGCACAAAAGTTATAGCGTCTATAAAATAGGGGATAGATTTATAGCATTTTTATTTATTTATTTTATCTGTAATGGTGGCGATCTGTGATTTTTAGCGGGACTGAGACATTATGGCGGACACATCGGACACTTTTGACACTTTTTTTGGGACCATTGTCATTTTACAGTGATCAGTGCTAAAAAATAGCCACTGATTACTGTATAAATGTCACTGGCAGGGAAGAGGTTAACACTAGGGGGTGATCAAGGGGTTAAGTGTTCGCTAGGGAGGTGTTTCTAACTGTGGGGGAGGGGACTGACTGGAGAAGGAGAGAGAACGCTGTTCCTTATCACTAGTAACAGCAGATCTCTCCCTCCTCTCCTGACAGAATGGGGATCTGTTTGCTTACAGTGTCAGATCAACGTTCAGCCTGTCTCTGGAGTGATCGCGGGTGATCGGCAAACATCGAGTCTGCCGGACCCGCTGGTCGGCTCCCCCGCTCTCGAATGGGCGCACGCCCACAAATCGGGGTGTATGCGCTCGTCGTACAATGACGGCGATTCGCACAGGGGAGCCACCGTGACGCAATACAACTGCGCCGGGCGGTCCGTAATAGTTAAAGAGTAACTCCACTTTTGTTGAGAACCCCCCCCCCCCATTGGGTGATCTATGTACATTGCAGGGATTACAACAACCTTTATTGCAGATTTCTACTTTTTGTTATTCTGAAGGAATTCCTGTGTGTTTCTCTGTGTCCATGTGCACAACGAATGTGAATGGGAATGATATTATAATGATCAATCGGCTGCCGCATCTGCAGGGTTCTAATGAGGAAAGCTGCAGGATCTGCATTCCTTTAGACGTGATTTACCTTTGGAAGTCTCTCACTAAATATGACATTTTTGTTGCAGGGGATGCCCAAAATCTAACTTGTATCTTAGTGCAGACTTAATGAGCCGCAGCCACAAGCAGGAAATGACAGTTGTGGGGGGTGGGGGGGTTCTGTATACCATCTGTGTACAGAACGCCTCCAGGTGACCATATTGAAATTTTTCAGAAAATGACAGCACTGCAGATTGGGAAGGAAAGTGAATTTTTAACCACTTGCCGACCACAATACGTATATAAACTAGACGTGTGCACTGACGAAAAATGTGTTCGTTATCGTTTCATTCGTATTTTATTTTTTGGGTCATTTGTCACGATGTCCCTGATCACCGCCACACCAGTCACGATGCCCCTGATCACCGCCACACCAGTCACTATGCCCCTGATCACCGCCACACCAGTCACGATGCCCCTGATCACCGCCACACCAGTCACGATGCCCCTGATCACCGCCACACCAGTCACGATGTCCCTGATCACCGCCACACCAGTCACGATGCCCCTGATCACCGCCACACCAGTCACGATGTCCCTGATCACCGCCACACCAGTCACGATGTCCCTGATCACCGCCACACCAGTCACGATGCCCCTGATCATCGCCACACCAGTCACGATGCCCCTGATCGCCGCCACACCAGTCACGATGCCCCTGATCACCGCCACACCAGTCACGATGCCCCTGATCGCCGCCACACCAGTCACGATGCCCCTGATCGCCGCCACACCAGTCACGATTTCCCTGATCGCCGCCACACCAGTCACGGTGTCCCTGATCGCCGCCACACCAGTCACGGTGTCCCTGATCGCCGCCACACCAGTCACGATGTGCCTGATCACCGCCACACCAGTCACGATGTCCCTGATCACCGCCACACTAGTCACGATGTCCCTGATCACCGCCACACCAGTCACGATGTCCCTGATCACGCCACACCAGTCACGATGTCCCTGATCACTGCCACACCAGTCACAATGTCCCTGATCACCGCCACATCAGTCACGATGTCCCTGATCACCACAGTGATGTCATGCTACAAAACCCCACCAATGAACTTCTGTAGATTACATCTCTCCCATCGGCACTTCTGAGGCTGGGCATTGCGCTCAAACTTGTCAGCAGCAGCTGGCAGTATAGATAAACCTCTGCATTCTTTCTGCTGGGGGTTGATAGGGGAGGGAGAATCCGGGCCCAGCCGGTGTAACACTAACCGGGACAGTTGGAAAGTATGGAAATGGTACATGCAACTTTTGTGGGGTGTGTGTAGTAGCCCCTTGAGGGTGGGCTGCCTCAAGGCATTGCAATAGTGTGAATGGGCCCTTAGTGTAAGGGAGCTCTGGCTAGGGTGACCAGACATCTCCGGTTTCAGGGGACAGTCCCCAGATTGAGGACACTGTCCCCGGACCAAGTCTGTCCCCGGTTTTTTCCCCGGATTGGATTTGAACAGGGGCTGGGGCAATTTCAAAGACAGTCAGTGCAGAATTAAAAATAAAAATTCAGAATTACACCCCCCCCCCGCTCCGTCGCTCCTACTAGCTTAGGGTAAGGTGACCAGATTTTTTAAATGAAATCCGGGGACATATTTTTTTTTTCTACTAGTAATGGCGGCAGTCAGCGACTCTCTGCCCGTCGCTGCCACTGCTCGCCTCACAGCCTGTCAAGTCTTACTCTCCGGTCTCTGGCTACTGCTAGGTGGGGAGCGGAGGAAGATCACTCCTCCAGGGAAGGCAAAGAGATAAGCAGACAGGCGGGTGGCAGGGACTTGAGGCAAGGCAGAAGAACATGCGAGCGGAGCTGAATGGGCACCCGAAACTGAAGAAATATTCCCTCCGCTCCGACCAGCATGTGATCATCAGAAAGGGGCACAGATAATGGAAAAAAAATACACCCCCCTACGCTAGTAGGAGTGCCGGAGTGGGGGGTGTAATTCAGAATTTATTTTTTTAATTCTGCACTTTGAAATTGCCCCAGCCCATGTTCAAGTCCAATCCGGGGACAAAACAGGGGACAGACTTGGTCCGGGGACAGTGTCCTCAATCCGGGGACTGTCCCCTGAAACTGGGGATGTCTGGTCACCCTAGCTTAGGGGGGTGTATTTTTTTCCATTATCTGTGCCCCTTTATGATGATCATGTGCTGGTCGGAGCGGAGGGAATATTTCTTCAGTTTCGGGTACATGCCCGTTCCACTCCGCTCGCATGTTCTTCTGCCTTGGCTCGAGTCCCAGCCAGCCGCCTGCCTGCTTATCTCCTTGCCTTCCATGGCGGAGTGATCTTTCTCCGCTCCCCACCCAGTAGTAGCCGGGGCCTGGAGAGTAAGACTTGACAGGCGGCGACGGGCAGAGAGTCGCCGATTGCCGCCATTACTAGTAAAAAAAACAAAACATGTCCCCGGATTTAATTTTAAAAATCTTGTCACCTTATCATAGGCTGGGGAAGAAACCCCCATGGCAGAATGCAACCTATGGTCAGGTCCTGGGTTTGTGGGCTTTTGTTTGCATCAGACAGGTTAGGCATTCCAAATAAAAGTCTTAGGGGATGGAAATCGCACCTGAAGCAGTTCAAAAGCAACCGTCAACCAATTCTGAATAATTTTCAAAGCATTTCAAATTGATGCCAGTGACACAAACCCTAATAATAGTGAGCCTCCTTACCCATCTTCACCCTGCCCAAAGAAAAGGGAGTAGAAAACACATCAAAAGAGGACAAGAAGCAAATATGAGAAGGGGGATGATATCATGCAGTTGTAAAGTGCCTTTATATGTTCTACAGATGGTAGTGTGGTGCCATCTAGTGGCTATATACAAGAATACAGGACTTGAAAAGGTCATTGCATCTCTCAAGTAGGGATGAGCTTCGTGTTCGAGTCGAACATACGTTCGACTCGAACATCGGCTGTTCGATCGTTCGACGAAGATCGAACTATTTGGGCCGTTCGCGCCAAATTCGAGTGACGCGAACGGCCCACAATGCACTACGCCATCGCAGTGTTATCCAGGCGCTGTGATTGGCCAAGCATGCACTGTGACCCCGCATGCTTGGCCAATCACAGCGCCGGCAGCGAGGAGAGCAATGATTGGCCACAGGCAGGATGCCTGTGGCCAATTATTGCTGAGGGGGTTTAGTACACGCCCCACACTATAAAAGGCCGCCAGCGCGGCGGCCTTGTGTAGTGTGTTCCGGACCGGAGTAGGGAAAGAGAAGCATAGGCAGGGACAGTGTCATTATTTTTCCTTTACATAATCCTGGATTCCTTGTGTTTAGGGACAGATAAGGATAGGTAGGGAGAGTGTCAGTGACAGTGTGCTATTCTGTGCTTATCCTTGTTTGTAGGGACAGAGAGGTACAGTGAGGGAAAGTGTCAGTGTGCTATTCTGTTCTAAACCAATCTTGCTGAACCATATTTTCAATCCTTGAGTTTAGGGACAGAGAGGTACAGTTAGGGAAAGTGTCAGTGTGCTATTTTGTGCTAAATCTTGTTTGTAGGGACAGAGAGGTACAGTGAGGGAAAGTGTCAGTGTGCTATTTTGTGCTAAATCTTGTTTGTAGGGACAGAGAGGTACAGTGAGGGAAAGTGTCAGTGTGCTATTCTGTTCGAAACCGATTTTGCTGTTCCATATTTTCAATCCTTGAGTTTAGGGACAGGGAAGGACACTCGTAGAAATTATCAGTGTGCTATTCTGTGCTAAATCTTGTTTGTAGGGAGGGACAGAGTAGGACAGTGAGGGAAAGTGTCAGTGTGCTATTCTGTTCTAAAACTATTTTGCTGAACCATATTTTCAATCCTTGAGTTGAGGGACAGAGAGGTACAGTGAGTGAAACTGACAGTGTGCTGTTCTGTTCTAAACCAAATTTGCTGTTCCATATTTTCAATCCTTGAGTTGAGGGACAGAGAGGTACAGTGAGGGAAAGTGTCAGTGTGCTATTCTGTTCTAAAACTATTTTGCTGGACCATATTTTCAATCCTTGAGTTGAGGGACAGAGAGGTACAGTGAGTGAAACTGACAGTGTGCTGTTCTGTTCTAAACCAAATTTGCTGTTCCATATTTTCAATCCTTGAGTTGAGGGACAGAGAGGTACAGTGAGGGAAAGTGTCAGTGTGCTATTCTGTTCTAAAATTATTTTGCTGAACCATATTTTCAATCCTTGAGTTGAGGGACAGAGAGGTACAGTGAGTGAAACTGACAGTGTGCTGTTCTGTTCTAAACCAAATTTGCTGTTCCATATTTTCAATCCTTGAGTTGAGGGACAGAGAGGTACAGTGAGTGAAACTGACAGTGTGCTGTTCTGTTCTAAACCAAATTTGCTGTTCCATATTTTCAATCCTTGAGTTGAGGGACAGAGAGGTACAGTGAGGGAAAGTGTCAGTGTGCTATTCTGTTCTAAAACTATTTTGCTGGACCATATTTTCAATCCTTGAGTTGAGGGACAGAGAGGTACAGTGAGTGAAACTGACAGTGTGCTGTTCTGTTCTAAACCAAATTTGCTGTTCCATATTTTCAATCCTTGAGTTGAGGGACAGAGAGGTACAGTGAGGGAAAGTGTCAGTGTGCTATTCTGTTCTAAAACTATTTTGCTGAACCATATTTTCAATCCTTGAGTTGAGGGACAGAGAGGTACAGTGAGTGAAACTGACAGTGTGCTGTTCTGTTCTAAACCAAATTTGCTGTTCCATATTTTCAATCCTTGAGTTGAGGGACAGAGAGGTACAGTGAGGGAAAGTGTCAGTGTGCTATTCTGTTCTAAAACTATTTTGCTGGACCATATTTTCAATCCTTGAGTTGAGGGACAGAGAGGTACAGTGAGTGAAACTGACAGTGTGCTGTTCTGTTCTAAACCAAATTTGCTGTTCCATATTTTCAATCCTTGAGTTGAGGGACAGAGAGGTACAGTGAGGGAAAGTGTCAGTGTGCTATTCTGTTCTAAAACTATTTTGCTGAACCATATTTTCAATCCTTGAGTTGAGGGACAGAGAGGTACAGTGAGTGAAACTGACAGTGTGCTGTTCTGTTCTAAACCAAATTTGCTGTTCCATATTTTCAATCCTTGAGTTGAGGGACAGAGAGGTACAGTAAGTGAAACTGACATTGTGCTGTTCTGTTCTAAACCAAATTTGCTGTTCCATATTTTCAATCCTTGAGTTGAGGGACAGAGAGGTACAGTGAGTGAAACTGACAGTGTGCTATTCTGTTCTAAACCAAATTTGCTGTTCCATATTTTCAATCCTTGAGTTGAGGGACAGAGAGGTACAGTGAGTGAAACTGACATTGTGCTGTTCTGTTCTAAACCAAATTTGCTGTTCCATATTTTCAATCCTTGAGTTGAGGGACAGAGAGGTACAGTGAGGGAAAGTGTCAGTGTGCTATTCTGTTCTAAAATTATTTTGCTGAACCATATTTTCAATCCTTGAGTTGAGGGACAGAGAGGTACAGTGAGTGAAACTGACAGTGTGCTGTTCTGTTCTAAACCAAATTTGCTGTTCCATATTTTCAATCCTTGAGTTGAGGGACAGAGAGGTACAGTGAGGGAAAGTGTCAGTGTGCTATTCTGTTCTAAAATTATTTTGCTGAACCATATTTTCAATCCTTGAGTTGAGGGACAGAGAGGTACAGTGAGTGAAACTGACAGTGTGCTGTTCTGTTCTAAACCAAATTTGCTGTTCCATATTTTCAATCCTTGAGTTTAGGGACAGAGAAGGACACTCGTAGAAATTATCAGTGTGCTATTCTGTGCTAAATCTTGTTTGTAGGGAGGGACAGAGTAGGACAGTGAGGGAAAGTGTCAGTGTGCTATTCTGTTCTAAAACTATTTTGCTGAACCATATTTTCAATCCTTGTGTTTAGGGACAGAGAAGGATAGGCAGGGGACAGTGTCATTGTTGCTAAGCCTCCTGCACAGTATACACCTGAAGGTAGCCCTTATTGCTGTTTTTCCCATCTCCCTGCAGGCCATCCATTAAAATGTCTGGAAGGCAACCAAGGAGAGGCAGACAGTCAGGAGGCAAAAAAAGAGGGCAAGCAGGCTCTGTGTCTGGGGGCAACAGTGCTGGTCGTGTACGCGGTGCATTGTCATCAGCACATGGCCATGGGACACGCTTGTCCTTGTTTTCGGCAGCTGGACATGTTGAGCCACATCATGCCGAAGACTTGGTAGAGTGGATGACCAAGCCCACCTCATCCTCCTCATCCTCTCTCACCCAGGCTCAGGGTACTGGCAAAGCAGCTGCCAAAGCGTCCTCTTCTCTGGTATCATTATCTTCATTAGTCAATCCTTCCCTAGACCCACCATGCCCTCCTCCTGAGGAGTCCCCCGAACTGTTTGAGCACAGTGTTGGGTACATGCTCCAGGAGGATGCCCAGCGTTTGGAAGGATCTGATGATGATACCCAGCTAGAGGAAGGCAGCAGCGTGAGAGCAGAGAGAGGGGATGCTCAAGAAGGACACCAATCTGGCAGTCATGCTCCAGCAGCTGCAGCATATTGCCAGATTGGCTCCAGTGATGAGGAGGGAGGGGATGATGAGGTCACTGACTCCACGTGGGTGCCTAATAGGAGAGAGGAGGAGGAGGAGGATGAGGAGGAGGCACATCTCCAACGAGGCAGGATGCCCTTGAGTGGCCAGCGTATGGGCAGCACACCGACGGAATCACACCGCAGAGCTCCACCTGTGCAGGGCGCTGCCTCTGCCCGTCATGCAAAAAGTTCTTTGGTGTGGGCCTTTTTTGAGGCGAGTGCATCAGATCGCACAGCTGCTGTTTGCAACATATGTCTCAAGCGTATATCGCGTGGCCAAAACATCAGCCGCTTGGGCACCACATGCTTGATCAGACATATGTTGACCTGCCATGCAGCTCGTTGGCAAGCCTACCTTAAAGACCCACACCAAAGAACAAAGCTGACCTCTTCTTGCACCGCATCAGCTGGGATCTCCAACCCCACTATACCTTCACTCCTCTCTGAAACCTGCTCTGAAAGGAATGAAGGTGTAGAATTAGGTGTGTCACAGGCAAGTACTTGCGGGCACTCTGCTAGCAGTACACCAACGTCCGATTCTAGCAGGCAAATTTCCCTGCCCCAGCTGCTGGACCGTCGAAAGAAGTTCACTCCCAGCCATCCACATGCCCAGCGGTTGAATGCTAGCTTGGCTAAATTGCTAGCGCTTCAACTGCTGCCTTTTCAGTTGGTAGACTCGGCCCCCTTCCGTGAGTTTGTGCAATGTGCGGTTCCTCAGTGGCAGGTTCCCAAACGACACTTTTTCGCACGGAAGGCTATTCCGGCTCTCTACAGGCATGTGGAAGGCAATGTCTTGGCCTCGCTGGACAGGGCGGTCAGCGGTAAGGTGCATATTACCGCTGACTCATGGTCCAGCAGGCATGGACAGGGACGTTACCTTTCTTTCACGGCCCATTGGGTCACTCTTTTGGCAGCTGGGAAGGATGCAGGACAAGGTGCAGTAGTGTTGGAGGTTGTTCCACCGCCACGCCTCCAAAATGCTACTACTGGTTGTGACACACCTCTCTCCTCCACCCCCTCCTCTTCTTCTTCCTCCATGGCCTCTTCCTGTGGTTTGTCCTTGGAACCAGCGGTGCTCCGTAGGCGTTCAAGGGGCTACGCAAGTACGCAGGCAAAAAGATGCCATGCCGTGCTTGCGCTGGTGTGTTTGGGGGACAGGAGCCACACTGGGGCAGAGGTCCTGTCTGCTCTGCAGGGGCAGGCCGAGAGGTGGTTGACGCCACGCCAGCTTAAGCCAGGAATGGTGGTTTGCGACAATGGCACCTCCGACAGGGACAACTGACCCATGTGCCCTGTATGGCTCACGTCCTTAACCTGGTGGTGCAGCGGTTCTTGGGCAGGTACCCGGGCTTACAGGATGTCCTGAGGCAGGCCAGGAAAGTCTGTGTGCATTTCCACAGATCTTATAATGCCAGTGCTCGCCTGGCTGAGCTTCAAAAGGAGTTGAACCTGCCCAAGAACCGCCTTATATGTGACATGCCCACCAGGTGGAACTCAACGTTGGCCATGCTGCAGCGGCTGCACACGCAGCAGAGGGCCATCAATGAGTACCTGTGCGACTACGGCACCAGGACAGGGTCAGGGGAGCTCGGGTTTTTTTCACCACGCCAGTGGGGCATGATCAGGGATGCATGCACTGTCCTGGCACCATTTGAGGAGGCCACGAGGATGGTGAGCAGTGACAGTGCATGCATCAGTGACACTGTACCTCTTGTCCACCTGTTGGAGCACACGCTGCGTGGAATAATGGACAGGGCACTTGAGGCAGAACAGAGGCAGGAAGAGGAGGACTTCCTTGCCTCTCAAGGCCCCCTTTACCCAGACAGTGTTCCTTCTGTCCCACCCATCGCACAGGAAGAGGAGGAGGAGGAGGAGGAGGAGGATTGTGTCAGCATGGAGGTGGAGGCTGGCACTCAGCATCATCAGCAGCAGTCTTTTAGGGATGATTTACAGTCCCAAGAAACCAGTGGACTTGTACGTGGCTGGGAGGAGGTGGCTGCGGATCATGTCGTCCTTAGTGACCCAGAGGACTCCGGACTGAATGCCTCAGCTAACCTACGCTGCATGGCCTCCCTGATCCTGCAAAGTCTGCGGAAGGATCCTCGTATTCTTCGGATCAAGGAGAGGGACCATTACTGGCTGGCCACTCTCCTTGATCCACGGTACAAGGGTAAGGTTGCGGACCTTATCGTACCGTCGCAGAGGGAGCAGAGGATGAGACAACTCCGGGAGGCCTTGCAGAAAGGTCTGTGCAACGCGTTCCCAGAGACTGGGAGGTTACAAACTCCTGGTCCTGGACAACGAGTTGCTGAGGCTTCGGGCAGTCAAAGAAGGAGCGGTGGGGAAGGTGGCCGTCTGACCGATGCGTTCAGACAATTCTTTAGTCCGCAGCCCCAAAGTATGATCGGTTCCAGCAACCATCGCCAGCGTCTGATATACATGGTGCAGGAATACCTAGGGGCAAGGTCAGACTTGGACACCTTCCCCACCGAAAATCCTCTGGCTTACTGGGTCTTGAGGATGGATCACTGGCCAGAGCTTGCACAGTATGCAATTGAGCTACTGGCCTGTCCTGCATCCAGCGTTCTTTCAGAACGCACATTCAGTGCTGCTGGAGGATTTGTCACGGATCACAGGGTGCGCCTGTCCACCGACTCGGTTGATCGACTGACTTTCATCAAGATGAACCAGTCTTGGATCACCACCAGCTACCACACACCAGATGCTGATATAACAGACTAATTGATTTTAAAATGTCACATCCCTTCAAGACTGATGCTGATGCTGAGTGCCTGTGCTGTTATGTTGACTGGCTATCCTCCTCCTCCTCCTCCTCAATGATACGATTAACGATGATAGCTTGGAAGATCATTTTGGTTTATGGGTGACGCCACCAGTGGCTAAGGCCCAATTTTTCAGCCCCTGTTTAACAGGGGCGTGTAATTAAAATTTTTGATGCAATACTTTGCAACAGGCCTCATTGCTGTGCTCCAAGTACAGTATCTGTGAGGGGTTGCAGTGTTGTGCCACCAGTGCCTAAGGCCCAATTTTTCAGCCCCTGTTCAACAGGGGCATGCAATTATAATTATTGATCTAATAATTCACAGCAGGGCCCATTGCTGCGCCCACCAAGAGTAACTGTCAGGCCTTACAGTGTTGTGGCACCAGCACCACCACCATCACCACCACCACCACCACCAAAGGCCTAATTTTTCAGCCCCTGTTCAACAGGGGCATGCAATTACAATTCTTGATCTAATAATTCACAGCAGGGCCCATTGCTGCGCCCACCAAGAGTAACTGTCAGGCCTTACAGTGTTGTGGCACCAGCACCACCACCACCACCACCAAAAGCCTAATTTTTCAGCCCCTGTTCAACAGGGGCATGCAATTACAATTCTTGATCTAATAATTCACAGCAGGGCCCATTGCTGCACCCACCAAGAGTAACTGTCAGGCCTTACAGTGTTGGGGCACCAGCACCACCATCAAAGGCCCAATTTTTACTACCACTGATCAACAATTATATGTTATTACAATT
This sequence comes from Rana muscosa, assembly GCA_029206835.1. NCBI lineage: Eukaryota > Metazoa > Chordata > Amphibia > Anura > Ranidae > Rana > Rana muscosa. Next base: position 313,586,356 of record CM055128.1, read on the forward strand.
CCTGATATAATAGTTGACAGTAGGGCGTTCCAGCACCCACCAAGAGTAACTGTGAGTGCTTACAGTGTTGTGCCAACACCAACACCTAAGGGGCCAATTTCTGCAGAGTATATACGGCAGGTCCCTACTTTCAAACATCCAACTTACAAACGACTACTACTTGCAAACGGAAGAAGAAGGAAAATTCTCTCCTGTAAGAATTAATATGGGAGAAAGGTGTCTCCTCTCTACTGATGCTTTATCACCAATCCTTGTTTCAATAAAAACACCACATTTCAAAAACAGTTGTCATTGGGACGCAAAGTGAGGTGAAATGTTCTGAACAGGGGCACAGACAGCAAAAAAAATGTGACAGGGGTGATAACCGTTCCCTATGTTTTACAAAAAACTAAAAAAAAGGAATTTGCCATGGAGCTCCACTTAAACAATGTACCTGTTCAAAATTATAAACAGATTCTACATAAGAACAAACCTACAGTCCCTGTCTTGTATGGACCGCCTGTATACGGCTGTTCAGAGTATATAGGTCCTTTTTTATTTTGTGTGCGGGGTTCCCCTTAATATCCATACAAGACCCAAAGGGGCTGGTAATGGGCTGGGGTAGGGGGGGGGGGGGTTGATGGGGTAGCTATGCCATTTTTCCTAAAGATTTTCATCCATATTACCGGGACCACACATTGCATTAAAGCCGCAAGCAGTTTTAAATGACTTTTTTTCCTTTAGAAATGTTATTTTGTGCAAGGACAGTTCTAAACACGGGAAACACGTGGCACTTCACAGGCATACTTTAGACACCCCCCCAGGTACAATATTTAAAGGAATATTTGACTTTTTTTTTTTCACTTTATGCATCATTAAAATGACTGCTCCCGGAAAACGTCCGTTTTTAAAACTTCTTTTTGCATTGATACATGTCCCCTGGTGCACAACCCGGGTTCCCAAACTCTGTTTCGGACAATAACATGCATAATAGTCGTTATAATTAGCACTTTAGAATTCGAACGTTCGCATCCATTGTATTTAATAGGGTTCTAATGTTCGTACGAACTTTCGGTCCGTTCACGGGTTCTGGTGCGAACCGAACCCGGGGGTGTTCGGCTCATCACTACTCTCAAGTTACTGCATGCCCTCAGCGAAATCAGTGTTGTGAAATGTGACAGTTTCTCTGCTGTCCTGCATGCGGTTGAAGCTAAATGTTCGGTGGTGTTATTTATTCCACCATAGCTTCCTGGAGTGGAGAGAACAGGACCTTGCCTGCTCCCTCCATACACACTATACAATCTCCATTAGCTCTACGGTCAGCTATGTAGCAGAAGAGCCTGTCTGGTTGGATAGATTAAGTGGGTCCTCATTAGACATGTGCAGTTCGTTTCGTTCCGAATCGAAATTCAGATAAATGGTTTTCATTATTTGGAAATTCTGCTGTATCCGAATTCCCAAATATTGTAAGGAATTCGAGATAACGAAACTAAATTTTGGGCGAAATTCAAATCCTTTTAGAATTTCCGAAGGGCATAAAATAGAAGATAAAAGGAATAGAAAAGCATAAAATACAAAAAAAAAAAATAGAAGAGGGTAAAACAGAACAAATTAGAATAGGAAATAAAGAATAGAAACTAATAGAACAGAAAAGAAAAAGAATAGAATAAAATAGAAAGAATATAACCATCTTCTTGAATTCAAATTTCAAGTAGAATAAATTTGATTAGAAAAGAATAGATCAGAAAAAAAAAAATAGAATAGAAAAAAAGAGAAAAGGATATAACATCTTCTAAAATTCAAATAGAAAAAATAAAAATAAAAATACAATAGAACAAACAATAGAATAAAATGAATATAACATTATAACCATCTTCCAAATTTTGAAAAGAAAAGAAAACACCGCATAGAATGGAATAAAAAGATTTTAACCATCTTCCAAAGTTTCAAATAGAATAAAAAAATGTTTTTGCTTATGAAATTTAAATTATTTTTGAATTTCCGAAGAGAATAAAATAAAAAAAAATAGGAAAGCACACAATAGAAAAAAAAATTAAATAGGGTAAAACAGAACAAAATAGAATAGGAAAAAAAAGAACAGAAACAAATAGAAAGAATATAACCATCTTCTGAAATTCGAATTTCAAGTAGAATAAATTTGAATAGAAAAGAATAGATCAGAAAAAAACACAATAGAATAGAAAAAAAAAAGAAAGGATATAACATCTTATGAAATTCAAAAATAAAAATAAAAGAATAGAATAGAATAGAACAAACAATAGAATAGAAGGAATATAACAATATAACCAGCTTCCAAAATTTGAATAGAAAAAACTGAAATGGAATAAAACGAATATAACCATCTTCCAAAGATTCAAATGGAAAAAATGTGTTTTCTTGGAATTTGAATCGTTTTAGAATGTCTGAAAAGAATAAAATCGAAAATAAAGGAATAGAAAAAAAATAGAATAGAGTAAAACAGAAGAAACTAGAATTGGAAATAAAAGAACAGAAATTAAACTAATAGAGTAAAATAAAAAGAATATAACCATTTCTGAAATTCTAATTTTAAAAATAATCAATTTGAATAGATCAGAAAAAAACAATAGAATACAAAAAAAAAGAGAGAGAGAAAGGGTATAACACCTTCTGAAATTTAAATAGAAAATAAAAAAATTGAATAGAGCAAAATAGAATAGAAGAAATAACAAAATAACCATCTTCCAAAATTTGAATAAAAAAAGAATAGAAAAAACAGAATCGAATAAAAAGTATATAACCATTTTCCAAAGTTTCGAATAGAATAGATTTGTTTTCTTATGGAATTAGAATAGTTTTCGAAAAACACCATTCCTACAGTGAAGCATGGAGGGGGGTAATATCCTTGTAGGGGGGGTGGTAATAGCCTGGTATGAGGGCAATTCTCTGCAGCAGGGACTGGAGCACTTGTTGGGATAGAAGGAAGAATGGATGGGGCAAAATCTGCTGCCAGAAAGGTGTCAATGGGAAGAAGGTTTACTTTCCAACATGACAATGACCGAAAGTACACAGCAACAATGAGCAGCACCCCCCATGGTTGGAGGAGAAAGGGGGGGGGAATGTCCAACAATGAGCACACCGTGGATGGAGGAGAAGGGGGGGAATGTCCAACAATGAGCACACCGTGGTTGGAGGAGAAGGGGGGGAATGTCCAACAATGAGCACTCCGTGGTTGGAGGAGAAGGGGGGGAATGTCCAACAATGAGCACACCGTGGTTGGAGCAGAAGGGGGGGAATGTCCAACGCACACCGTGGTTAGAGGAGAAGGGGGGGAATGTCCAACAATGAGCACACCGTGGTTAGAGGAGAAGGGGGGGAATGTCCAACAATGAGCACACCGTGGTTGGAGGAGAAGGGGGGGAATGTCCAACAATGAGCACACCGTGGTTGGAGGAGAAGGGGGGGAATGTCCAACAACGAGCACACCGTGGTTGGAGGAGAAGGGGGGGAATGTCCAACAATGAGCACTCCGTGGTTGGAGGAGAAGGGGGGGGAATGTCCAACAACGAGCACACCGTGGTTAGAGGAGAAGGGGGGGAATGTCCAACAATGAGCACACCGTGGTTGGAGGAGAAGGGGGGGAATGTCCAACAATGAGCACTCCGTGGTTGGAGGAGAAGGGGGGGAATGTCCAACGAGCACACCGTGGTTAGAGGAGAAGGGGGGGAATGTCCAACAATGAGCACTCCGTGGTTGGAGGAGAAGGGGGGGAATGTCCAACAATGAGCACTCCGTGGTTGGAGGAGAAGGGGGGGAATGTCCAACGAGCACACCGTGGTTAGAGGAGAAGGGGGGGAATGTCCAACAATGAGCACACCGTGGTTGGAGGAGAAGGGGGGGAATGTCCAACGAGCACACCGTGGTTAGAGGAGAAGGGGGGGAATGTCCAACAATGAGCACTCCGTGGTTGGAGGAGAAGGGGGGGAATGTCCAACAATGAGCACTCCGTGGTTGGAGGAGAAGGGGGGGAATGTCCAACGAGCACACCGTGGTTAGAGGAGAAGGGGGGGAATGTCCAACAATGAGCACACCGTGGTTGGAGGAGAAGGGGGGGAATGTCCAACAATGAGCACACCGTGGTTGGAGGAGAAGGGGGGAATGTCCAACAACGAGCACACCGTGGTTAGAGGAGAAGGGGGGGAATGTCCAACAACGAGCACACCGTAGTTAGAGGAGAAGGGGGGAATGTCCAACAATGAGCACACCGTGGTTAGAGGAGAAGGGGGGGAATGTCCAACAATGAGCACACCGTGGTTGGAGGAGGAGGCGGGGAATGTCCAACAACGAGCACACCGTGGTTGGAGGAGAAGGCAGGGAATGTCCAACAACGAGCACACCGTGGTTGGAGGAGAAGGGGGGGAATGTCCAACAATGAGCACACCGTGGTTGGAGAAGAAGGGGGGGGGAATGTCCAACAACGAGCACACCGTGGTTGGAGGAGAAGGGGGGGAATGTCCAACAATGAGCACACCGTGGTTGGAGGAGAAGGGGGGGAATGTCCAACAATGAGCACTCCGTGGTTGGAGGAGAAGGGGGGGGAATGTCCAACAATGAGCACTCCGTGGTTGGAGGAGAAGGGGGGGAATTCCAACAATGAGCACTCCGTGGTTGGAGGAGAAGGGGGGAATGTCCAACAATGAGCACACCGTGGTTAGAGGAGAAGGGGGGGAATGTCCAACAATGAGCACACCGTGGTTGGAGGAGAAGGGGGGGAATGTCCAACAATGAGCACACCGTGGTTGGAGGAGAAGGGGGGGAATGTCCAACAACGAGCACACCGTGGTTGGAGGAGAAGGCGGGGAATGTCCAACAATGAGCACACCGTGGTTGGAGGAGAAGGGGGGGAATGTCCAACAACGAGCACACTGTGGTTGGAGGAGAAGGGGGGGAATGTCCAACAATGAGCACACCGTGGTTGGAGGAGAAGGGGGGGAATGTCCAACAACGAGCACACCGTGGTTGGAGGAGAAGGCGGGGAATGTCCAACAATGAGCACACCGTGGTTGGAGGAGAAGGGGGGAAATGTCCAACGAGCACACCGTGGTTGGAGGAGAAGGGGGGGAATGTCCAACAATGAGCACTCCGTGGTTGGAGGAGAAGGGGGGGAATGTCCAACAATGAGCACACCGTGGTTGGAGGAGAAGGGGGGGAATGTCCAACAACGAGCACACCGTGGTTGGAGGAGAAGGCGGGGAATGTCCAACAATGAGCACACCGTGGTTGGAGGAGAAGGGGGGAATGTCCAACAACGAGCACACCGTGGTTAGAGGAGAAGGGGGGGAATGTCCAACAATGAGCACACAATGGTTGGAGGAGAAGGGGGGGAATGTCCAACAATGAGCACACCGTGGTTGGAGGAGAAGGGGGGGAATGTCCAACAACGAGCACACCGTGGTTAGAGGAGAAGGGGGGGAATGTCCAACAATGAGCACACAATGGTTGGAGGAGAAGGCGGGGAATGTCCAACAATGAGCACACCGTGGTTGGAGGAGAAGGGGGGAAATGTCCAACGAGCACACCGTGGTTGGAGGAGAAGGGGGGGAATGTCCAACAATGAGCACTCCGTGGTTGGAGGAGAAGGGGGGGAATGTCCAACAATGAGCACACCGTGGTTGGAGGAGAAGGGGGGGAATGTCCAACAATGAGCACACCGTGGTTGGAGGAGAAGGGGGGGAATGTCCAACAACGAGCACACCGTGGTTGGAGGAGAAGGCGGGGAATGTCCAACAATGAGCACACCGTGGTTGGAGGAGAAGGGGGGGAATGTCCAACAACGAGCACACTGTGGTTGGAGGAGAAGGGGGGGAATGTCCAACAATGAGCACACCGTGGTTGGAGGAGAAGGGGGGGAATGTCCAACAACGAGCACACCGTGGTTGGAGGAGAAGGCGGGGAATGTCCAACAATGAGCACACCGTGGTTGGAGGAGAAGGGGGGAAATGTCCAACGAGCACACCGTGGTTGGAGGAGAAGGGGGGAATGTCCAACAATGAGCACTCCGTGGTTGGAGGAGAAGGGGGGGAATGTCCAACAATGAGCACACCGTGGTTGGAGGAGAAGGGGGGGAATGTCCAACAACGAGCACACCGTGGTTGGAGGAGAAGGCGGGGAATGTCCAACAATGAGCACACCGTGGTTGGAGGAGAAGGGGGGGAATGTCCAACAACGAGCACACCGTGGTTAGAGGAGAAGGGGGGGAATGTCCAACAATGAGCACACAATGGTTGGAGGAGAAGGGGGGGAATGTCCAACAATGAGCACACCGTGGTTGGAGGAGAAGGGGGGGGAGTGTCCAACAACGAGCACACCGTGGTTGGAGGAGAAGGACGGGATTGTCCAACAATGAGCACACCGTGGTTGGAGGAGAAGGGGGGGAATGTCCAACAACGAGCACACCGTGGTTGCAGGAGAAGGGGGGGAATGTCCAACAACGAGCACACTGTGGTTGCAGGAGAAGGGAGGGAATGTCCAACAATGAGCACACCGTGGTTGCAGGAGAAGGGGGGGAATGTCCAACAATGAGCACACTGTGGTTGGAGGAGAAGGGGGGGAATGTCCAACAACGAGCACACCGTGGTTGGAGGAGAAGGGGGGGGAATGTCCAACAATGAGCACACAATGGTTGGAGGAGAAGGGGGGGAATGTCCAACAACGAGCACACCATGGTTGCAGGAGAAGGGGGGGAATGTCCAACAACGAGCACACTGTGGTTGGAGGAGAAGGGGGGGGAATGTCCAACAACGAGCACACCGTGGTTGGAGGAGAAGGGGGGGGAATGTCCAATAACGAGCACACCGTGGTTGGAGGAGAAGGGGGGGAATGTCCAACAATGAGCACACCGTGGTTGGAGGAGAAGGCGGGGAATGTCCTTGCATGGCCTAGTCAGAGCCCAGACCTAAACCCCATTGAAAATCTGTGGAATGACTTGAAGACTGCAGTCCACAAACACTCACCATCAAATGTAACTGAACTTAAGCAGTTCTGAAAAAGAAGAGTCAAGATGTGCAAAGTTAGTAGAGACAAATCCCAACAGACTAAAGACTGGAATTAAAGCAAAAGGTGGTCCAACAAAATACTGACATAAGGGGGGAATCCCCCCCTTTTTTTTTCCTGACATGTTGGTGTTTCACTTTGATCTGATTATTTTCTATACCCACTGTACATACACTAGATTACCAAAAGTATTGGGACGCCTGCCTTTACACACACCTGAACTTTAATGACATCCCAGTCTTAGTCCGTAGGGTTCCAATATTGAGTTGGCCCACCCTTTGCAGCTATAACAGCTTCAACTCTTCTGGGAAGGCTGTCCACAAGATTTAGAAGTGTGTCTATGGGAATGTTTGACCATTCTTCCAGAACAGCCTCTCTCAACCTTTTCAACATAGAGGAACCCTTGAAATAGTTCTCCGGTCTCGGGGAACCCCTGCTAAAAATTAGAAATCTACAATTCATAATACCTTTGTGTGATGGTCAGTGGGAAGGATGGTCCTTACACTTGTGGTCATTGGGAAGAATTACCTCCTTACAGATAGCTAAAAAGATCAATGGTGTCAGTAGGAAATTATCTGAGAGGCAGAAATTGCCAAATGCTGAAGGAACCCCTAGAAACCTCTGGAGGAACCCTAGGGTTCCACGGAACCCTGGTTGAGAATCACTGTTCCAGAAGGTCTGGCTCGCTGTTATCGCTCTAATTCATCCCAAAGATGTTCTATCAGGTTGAGGTCAGGACTCTGTGCAGGCCAGTCAAGTTCCTCCACCCCAAACTCGCTCATCCATGTCTTTATGGACCTTGCTTTGTACACTGGTGAGCAGTCATGTTGGAACAGGAAGGGCCATCCCTAAACTGTTCCCACAAATTTGGGAGCATGAAATTGTCTTGGTATGCTGACGCCTTAAGAGTTCCCTTCACTGGAACTAGGGGACAAAGCCCAACCCCTGAAAAACAACCCCCACACCATAATCCCCCCTCCACCAAATGATTTGGACCAGTGCACAAAGCAAGGTCCATAAAGACATGTATGAGTGAGTTTGGGGTGGAGGAACTTGACTGGCCTGCACAGAGTCCTGACCTCAACCCGATAGAACACCTTTGTGATGAATTAGAGTGGAGACTGTGAGCCAGGCCTTCTCGTCCAACATCAGTGCCTGGCCTCACAAACAGACCTGGTGTGGAGGGGATCTGTTGGTACCCCAAACAGCTGACGCGTTTCCAGGGCGTGCCGTCTTCTTCAGAGCTTAGGCGGTCAATGACTTGTCTCTCCTACTTGTCCCTATATGCATCCATCTAACCACACCCCCGGGCAATGCCTACCCAGATAGATCACGCCCATCTGCGTGAAATAGCTCCACCCAATACCTCAAATTTGATTTGATCCATAGATGTTTGAATGAATAAATATATACTAATAAAAGTGACAATGAATAGATAAATACAAAATTCATTTAGTAAATAGATGGATAACTGTCCGCCATCGTCATGAACTCCATTTGTATGTATTGTACTTGGATTGGTGAAAATATAATATCTATAAAAATAAATTTTACCACAAAAAACTGGGAAAACGTATTGACTCGAGTATAAGCCTAGGGTGTCCACCTGCATGTCTCACTGTGCCCATGACTAGACTGACGTTTAACATGGGAGTCTATGGAAGGGGTGCCCGGGTTTGAAAAATCAGTGCACCCCAGAGGTAGGTCCAGCAGACAACAAACTTTGCACACTTGTAGAGGAGAAATTGGGCTACATGTGTGCCAAGGTTCAGTTCCAGAGGGCCTATGACCGGCCGGTACCGGGTCCCCAAATTCACCGGAGAAATTACCGTTTAACATTGGAATCTATGGAAGGGCTGCCCGGCTTTGAAAAATCAGTGCTTCCCGGCCGTAGGTCACACGGACAGCAAAAATTTTGCACACTTGTAGAGGAAGAGTGGGGCTACATGTGTGCCAAGTTTGGGGTCCAGGGGACCTACGGCCAGCATCGGGTCCCCAAAGTCTGGGAGATCAGGCGCAAAAAGGTGACTCGAGTATAAGCCGAGGGGGGCATTTTCAGCACAAAAAAAAAAGTGCTGAAAAATTCGGCTTTTACTTGAGTAATATATATATATATATATATATATATATATATATGTGTGTGTGTGTGTGTGTGTGTGTGTGTGTTTCCCCCCATTAGTGAGCCAGAATACTACCGGCATTAATGTGGAGGTGGGTCCCCCCCAAACCAGGGCAAGGTCTTACCTCCATATCCTTCCCCCCCATGGATCAGTAGAATGGGGGAGCACGACCCTGCCAGATGGGCTCCTGTCATCCACTCTACACAGTACAGGGACCCCCATTCGCGTTTAGCGTCTGAAACGTGGAAATCTTTGGCGTCTGAACCCCTTTTTTTTTTTTTTTTTGCTTTCAGAAAAAAAACGAGGTTAAAAAAAAAAAAACGAGGTTAAACGCAACTGCCTAAAAACGGCAATAAACGAGACAGTGTACATGGACACATAGGATAACACTGAATGAGTTCAGGGGCAGTTAAAAAAAAAAAGTGTCCAACTGCCTCTGAACGCGCATTTAAACAGCGTCCCATGCACATGGGGCCTTAGTCGCCTTAATTGCACCCTTACATATCTTGTTGCATTCTTTGTTTTTTATCAAATCATCTTTTTATTTATTTTTTACATACAAAACAACAAAAACACCAAATACAACATACAACCCAAGCCCGCATTAAGAGCCCATTCACACAGGGGCGGCACGACTCGTGCCGCGACTGTGCTGGGCGATCTCAAGACGACTTCAAAGCAGACTTCCAAAATGACTTCTGTATTGAAGTCAATGGAAGTCGTCTTGAAGTAGTACAGGAACCTTTTTCTAAGTCAGAGCGACTTCAGTCGCTCCTATTAGAACGGTTCCATTGTAAAGAATGGGATGCGACTCGTCAGGCGGCTGAGACGCCTGACAAGTCGCCCCTGTGTGAATGGGGTCTGAGAGGAGAAAATAAAAAATAAACAAAGAAAAATAAATAACTAACAAAAAACACAGATCGCATCCCCCTTACCCCTAGCCCCCATGGTCTCCCCCCTCTCTACTCACCCATCCCTCCCCCCCCTCATACCCCCAAGATATCACACCACCTTCTCCATATTTTTTCAAATTTCCCTGGACAACCTCTGCGTAAGAAAGTATACTTTTCCTTAATTACAGTTTCCCTTACTTGTATTTTCCACTCTGCTACAGTGGGTGGGTATGGTGATAACCACTTTTGTGCAATAAGCTTCCAAGCCTGGAATAGACTTCTATTTATTGAAACAGTATAATCCTCTGGGATTCTTGATTCATCCAGTTTACCCAGAAGACAACCCACAGGCTCCATAAGCATCCCACTCTCAAATACACTTGTAGCGGCCACCTCCACTCCCCTCTTTCTCTCGTCTCGTTTCTTTCTCTTGTCTAGGGGTACCTTAGAGGGGAGGGAGCGGGGACACCACGCCTGGCTTCCACCACAGGTGTTAATGCGGTATAAGCAACGGTTTTGTATTACCTTCGGGTCAGTGCTGTGCACCTGGATCCTCCCTCCAAGAGTCACTGTGAACAATGTCCGTTAGAAAATGAGCCCCACACCATTAAAGTTCAACACTACTTTATTCTCCTTATCTGAACACAAACAGTTGAACTCCCTTGATAGAACAGAACAGAAAAGGAGGTGTGGATGCGAACAGGCCCAGACACAATGTAAGTTGTCACTTCCCTTCCTAGAAGTGTGTCCTGGTCTCCGCACGAGGGTAGATTTCCTTCCAGGCGGTCTCCGACGAGAGACTCACTTGTCAACGGCAATATGCTGCACCGGGTCTTCAATTGAGGAGCTCCCCCCGGTCCATTGCGCCTTCCGGATTTGGGTACCCAATCCCTGGGTTCCCTAGGATCTCCTTCCCTCGCGGAACTCAGTGTTGGGCACTGAGCTCCGGACCTCCATCCAAGTACCTCACCCCAGGCTAAAAGGTGCCTGGGATGGAACTCGACCTCCGCTGTCCTCTAGACCTAAGCCACCCAGAGGAGCGACACGACCCACCGTCCGCAAGCTGAAGGTGCCTGGGACTTCGACCCCGTGACCAAGATGGCCGACCCCTTTATACCCTCTCCCAGCAAGCACGGCGGGTTCCCCGCCCCACCATACCGCTGCCGAGGGAGGACAAAAAGGAGGTCGGCACACAGCGATAATCCAACCCAACCCAGGGCGACAGGGCCACCCAATGGGCTGCGGTGAATTACACATCACTGGTGTCACTTCCAAATTCAAATTTACACCCGGGAAAGTACATACCCGCTACACTCTCCCCTCGGTCCTTTGACACTGGTCCCCAGTGTCTGGAATAAACCATGCCCTCAACAGCTGACATAATTCAATCCAGAAACAGACTAACAATTGTAAAAAAATATAAAACTTTGGAAAAAACTATCCAACTAAAACATTGTGTCTGAGCCCTATGAAGAAAGGGAATAAGACAAAAAGAAACAACCACATTGACTCAAAACTTTGAATCACATATGCACATATTGACTTTTCCCACCCATCCTAACTAAGACCCACCCCATCCTCAGTGGATCTGATGGGATGTTCTCCTGTAGAGGGAAAAGAAAGGATTAACACATATAACCCTGACACCTGTATTCGTGTAATGGGAAAGAAACTTCTCCGAGAAGAGATCCCTTTTCTCCAAAGAGTGAGTGCATGAAAAGTGTTTTAACGTTGCGCAACACTGCCACCTGGTGACAGCATTGCGGTAACTGCACCCCTGGAACTGTCCTCTTCTCTTTTTTCCTATCTACCCAGAGTTCAAGATCTCTTGCGAGAAAAGTGAAGAACAAACCAGGAACAGTTCTTCATTTCTTTGGGCACAAAGCAACAGGCCCACAAAGTTCAGCAGCATGCCAAGAACAAACGGAGTCTTTCTCCCTCCTACAAGTAAAAGCGAGGATGCGGCAGAACAAGTGGCTTCAAGTGCTGATCCATGGTTTCCAGATGATACTCCACATCTTCTCCTTCCTTTCGTCGGATCAACACTTTGTCTGCATGGATGTGTCGTCCCAACATCCACTCTGCCTTGCAGTCTTTGAAGCGCTGAGAGGCCTTCGGGGAGCATGCCAGGTACCTGCGGGCGTGGGGAACCTGAATGTGAGTCCACACAAAGTCATTGTACCAGCACTCCCGGTACACTTCCACCTCATAGAGTAAGTCCTTCAATAAGTATAGATACTCCTATCCGTACTCCGCAGCAACCTTCATCCCAAATAGGCGTTGTAGTCTCGCCAAAGGAGGCATGGTAGCTTTATCCTCTTCGCCAGGCAACACTATTGAGTCCGGGTGGCGAGGAACCTTGATCACATCTGATCGGGGCATAGGTGCCCGCAGCACTAGTCTGTTTTCCCCGCCCTTCGGTACAGATGGCACCGGGGATGTAGAAGCAGGCTGGGGACGGGACCCCTCTTCAGGCGCTGATTTCTCCACCCGGGGTGTGCTTTCCCCTGTTGACATGGGTGGATCTCTGATCCTCCGAGATGAAGTGAGAGGTACATTGTCCCAGCCCTTCTCGGCGAACAAATCGTCTATGGCTACGTCGTCTCCCATGTCCGAGAGCGACTCCAGGTCAGAGGTGTCACACTCCTCCGCGAGTATGTAGCCCGTTGTGGAGTCGGAACCACCACCTCCTGCGAACTTGCTAGGCCATGACTTCCCGACACCTCCGCCCACACACCAAATCTCTCCGCCCGGCTTACCTCGGCCTTTACTTGAATCTGGACGTCCGGAACTCTTGTCGACGGATTCATCCAGGCCAGGCGTAAGCGGGCGAGACGGTCCACCACAACCGCTGGTCGGGGCTACCATGCCGGTCTTCCTCTTCGGTGGTGGACGCTGCGAGACAGTGGTGACCGAGTCAGCATCCTCGGATTTCTCCCGTTGAGATTTTACCACCTCCTCCGCGGTCGTTGCAGTGTGCGCAGGGGTGACTCTCACAGCAGTGATTCCTCCTCTCTGAGTGGTGTTGCCTGAAGCCCGGCCGGGGTAAATGGTCCTCGGCCTCTCCACCGCCGGATCCACTTTGAACAGGAACTCCCCACAGGCCTCACAGCGTCCGAACGGCTTCAACTGGCACACCAGTCCCAAACACCCGGGACAAATCACACCCAGGGCCTCAACGTCCATGCACGAATACAGGGCGAATCGACCCCTTGGCTTTAGTCGGATCCCCGTATCCGTTACTGGAGCAGCAGCAGTCAAAGTCGTGGTGGAAGGGTGAACTGGAATCCACGAGGTGTGTCCAAACATGGCGACCTGTTGCTGATCCATCGAACACTGCAGAGTTTTTGCGCCAACGTCCCACGTGTAGTCCTTCACACGTATTGAACTCCTCCCCTTTGCTCCAGTTTGCTCCAGCGGGCTTTTCTTATTTTCTGTTTCTGAGTCACGCCCACGAACTAAGCGGTGGGGGTGTGCATGGTGGCGCAGTGCAATAGAAGCCCCCACGTGTAGTACTTCACATGGCTGAACTTCCCCCTCTTTCCACTCTTCTGCACGGGCCTTTCCCTTCATTGGGTCATGTCTACGACTTCGAGCAGGGATGCACTTCGGCCAATGAAGGCCTGCCTGTTCGCTTAACTCTTCCAACAGACACGTTCAATACTGTGGTGCACAAACACTATCCCGGACGAGCCCCCACGTGTAGCGGCCACCTCCACTCCCCTCTTTCTCTCGTCTCGTTCTCTTGTCTAAGGGTACTTTAGAGGGGAGGGAGCGGTGACACCACGCCTGGCTTCCACCACAGGTGTTAATGCGGTATAAGCAACGGTTTTGTATTACCTTCGGGTCAGTGCTGTGCACCTGGATCCTCCCTCCAAGAGTCACCGTGAACAATGTCCGTTAGAAAATGAGCTCCACACCATTAAAGTTCAACACTCCTTTATTCTCCTTATCTAAACACAAACAGTTGAACTCCCTTGATAGAACAGAACAGGAGGTGTGGATGCGAACAGGCCCAGACACAATGTAGGTTGCCACTTTCCTTCCTAGAAGTGTGTCCTGGTCTCCGCACAAGGGTAAATTTCCTTCCAGGCGGTCTCCGACGAGAGACTCACTTGTCACCGGCAATATGCTGCACCGGGTCTTCAAATGAGGAGCTCCCCCCGGTCCATTGTGCCTTCCAAGTTCGGGTACCCAATCCCTGGGTACCCTAGGATCTCCTTCCCTCGCGGAACCCAGTGTTGGGCACTGAGCTCCGGACCTCCATCCAAGTACCTCACCCCAGGCTAAAGGTGCCTGGGATGGAACTCGACCTCCGCTGTCCTCTAGGCCTAAGCCACCCAGAGGAGTGACACGACCCACCGTCCGCAAGCTGAAGGTGCCTGGGACTTCGACCCCGTGACCAAGATGGCCGACCCCTTTATACCCTCTCCCAGCAAGCACGGCGGGTTCCCCGCCCCACCATACCGCTGCCGAGGGAGGACAAAAAGGAGGTCGGCACACAGCGATAATCCAACCCAGGGCGACAGCGCCACCCAATGGGCCGCCGTGAATTACACATCACTGGTGTCACTTCCAAATTCAAATTTACACCCGTGAAAGTACATACCCGCTACACACTATTAATCATAGATACCACCCCAGACCAATAGCGATGAAGCTTAGGGCATCTCCATAACATGTGTATTAGATTGGCTGCTCTCCTTTTACATCTAGGACATTGGTCTGTATCTCTACATTTCCATTTAAATAATTTCTCTGGTGTGTAATGTGCCCTACGTAGGATAAATAATTGTGTTAAATTTTGCGTTGGAGATAGAGAGGTGTTGTTGCATTCTCTGTAAAGTCTAAATGCTGATGATGATCCCTCAGCCTTGTATTTTTTGAAGGCCTTCTCCTTTGCTTTTACAGGTCCTTCTCCAAAAATTAGCATATTGTGATAAAGTTCATTATTTTCTGTAATGTACTGATAAACATTAGACTTTCATATATTTTAGATTCATTACACACAACTGAAGTAGTTCAAGCCTTTTCTTGTTTTAATATTGATGATTTTGGCATACAGCTCATGACAACCCAAAATTCCTATCTCAAAAAATTAGCATATCATGAAAAGGTTCTCTAAACGAGCTATTAACCTAATCATCTGAATCAACTAATTAACTCTAAACACCTGCAAAAGATTCCTGAGGCTTTTAAAAACTCCCAGCCTGGTTCATTACTCATAACCGCAATCATGGGTAAGACTGCCGACCTGACTGCTGTCCAGAAGGCCATCATTGACACCCTCAAGCAAGAGGGTAAGACACAGAAAGAAATTTCTGAACGAATAGGCTGTTCCCAGAGTGCTGTATCAAGGCACCTCAGTGGGAAGTCTGTGGGAAGGAAAAAGTGTGGCAGAAAACGCTGCACAACGAGAAGAGGTGACCGGACCCTGAAGAAGATTGTGGAGAAGGACCGATTCTAGACCTTGGAGGACCTACGGAAGCAGTGGACTGAGTCTGGAGTAGAAACATCCAGAGCCACCGTGAACAGGCGTGTGCAGGAAATGGGCTACAGGTGCCGCATTCCCCAGGTCAAGCCACTTTTGAACCAGAAACAGCGGCAGAAGCGCCTGACCTGGGCTACAGAGAAGCAGCACTGGACTGTTGCTCAGTGGTCCAAAGTACTTTTTTCGGATGAAAGCAAATTTTGCATGTCATTCGGAAATCAAGGTGCCAGAGTCTGGAGGAAGACTGGGGAGAGGGAAATGCCAAAATGCCTGAAGTCCAGTGTCAAGTACCCACAGTCAGTGATGGTCTGGGGTGCCATGTCAGCTGCTGGTGTTGGTCCACTGTGTTTTATCAAGGGCAGGGTCAATGCAGCTAGCTATCAGGAGATTTTGGAGCACTTCATGCTTCCATCTGCTGAAAAGCTTTATGGAGATGAAGATTTCATTTTTCAGCACGACCTGGCACCTGCTCACAGTGCCAAAACCACTGGTAAATGGTTTACTGACCATGGTATTACTGTGCTCAATTGGCCTGCCAACTCTCCTGACCTGAACCCCATAGAGAATCTGTGGGATATTGGGAAGAGAAAGTTGAGAGACGCAAGACCCAACACTCTGGATGAGCTTAAGGCCGCTATCGAAGCATCCTGGGCCTCCATAACACCTCAGCAGTGCCACAGGCTGGTTGCCTCCATGCCACGCCGCATTGAAGCAGTCATTTCTGCAAAAGGATTCCCGACCAAGTATTGAGTGCATAACTGAACATAATTATTTGAAGGTTGACTTTTTTTGTATTAAAAACACTTTTCTTTTATTGGTCGGATGAAATATGCTAATTTTTTGAGATAGGATTTTTGGGTTTTCATGAGCTGTATGCCAAAATCATCAATATTAAAACAAGAAAAGGCTTGAACTACTTCAGTTGTGTGTAATGAATCTAAAATATATGAAAGTCTAATGTTTATCAGTACATTACAGAAAATAATGAACTTTATCACAATATGCTAATTTTTTGGGAAGGACCTGTATATGCATTTTTACATTAGAGTTAAGCCATCCAGGACTTTGGTTCACTTTCTAAATTCTTGTGCGCGTAAAAGGCAGGCATCCCAATATTTTTGGCAATATATTGCATAATCTAATTGTAAGTTGTTGAATAAAAAACAGTCTAGTGACAAAGTCTCTTTTAAGAGATGCAAGTAATAACGCACAATAAAAAAAAAAACAGACATAAGACCATTACTCCCTTTTGAACCCGTGTTAAGTTTATTTTTCAAATGAAGAAAAAAAACCAAAAAAACAAAAAACAGAGACAAAAAAAAAAGAAAAAGATTGGATTGCAAAACACCAAATCTGTATTTACAAAATCATTCTGAGATTCACATGCAATAAACATAACTTAAGCCAAAAACAAAATAAATATAAAATAAAAACAGGATCATTTTCAACAGAAAAAAATAAATACGAATGAAAGTAACCGAACAAGGAATATACAGCGGATATCCCATAACACTGAACGAACGGGGATTCATAAGAAAGGAGTCAATCATGGTAGACTACGTCAGACGGCTTCCCACAAAAGGTTAGAAAGAACTAATGGGGGGGGGAAGCTGGGATTTGTAGTTGATCAGCAGAGCAGAAAAGCCCCTTCCTCTCCTACCAGGAGTTTGTCTATTGGCTCACATTTACATTGTAATGTCATGTCTCCTTCTGGTTGGACGCTACTACCTTTAGTCCTAGAAGAGACCGGGCGGTTCCCGCACACTAGACATCAGGCCTATCGCTACGTGTGGAAAATTTTGGCATCTGGAACTCCCAATCTTCTGACCCCATTACATGAAAGCTGGTCAGTTACATTGGGTTACCACACTTTATATCATCATTGTCCTATGGTGCTGTATTAAGTCTTAAGGAGAAAGAGCTGGGTCCGGAGCCGTTGCATTGGCCAAGGGAGCAATAATAACATGACAAGGCCTACAACACTCCTTGCAGGAACCGCCCCTTCGTCAGCTTTCTGTAGTGACAGCAGAAGCGTGTCATGTTTTAATCTCAAAATCAACTTTGCTTTAAAAGGGGGATTCCAGCTCCAAAATAATCTCACAGCTTGCGCACCCTGCCCAGCATTTTCTAAGGGAGCTCTCTTAGGGCAGCAAAAAATAAAAAAAAAAAAAAAAAAACATCACGAGCAAGAAGCTCCAAGAAAAAAAAAAAATAAAAAAAAAAAACGACAAAGCCAATGTCCTATAGCTTACAGAAGCCCAAATAAAGTTGTCTGAGGGTGAAAACAGGTCAGGTCAGGACAGAAATTGGTCACTTCTTTACTTGGACCTGGAACAATTTAAGCAGGTCATGGGTCCAGTCCTTCACTGGCTGAATTCTTGTTCCAGGTTAGTGAAGTAGGACTTTAGGCAACAGCATTGAATGCTAAACAAGGAACCAATGGCCCACTTGTCATTCTGCCCTGACAAGTTTAAGTTTAGTGACTGGACACAACTAGAAGTCATGGATATACAAAACCCTCCCCAAGTACCTGCAAGAAGGGCGACAGGCCTGCTAGTGCAAAAAAGGAGAAATCGATTCGGAAACAGCTGTACTGAGGGTCATGTTAAATGTCACAACATCATCGTTTTAGTAGTCCACAGCAAGGGAGGAAAAAAAAAATGCAACAGCAGCACCAAGGACAGTAACAAATTCATATTAAAGCAGAACTTCCATGCCAAATGAGCCCTGACCATCCAAAACAAAAAGCCATTTGTAAACCAGATTGCCAACACTTCTGGATGACAGCGTTGTGCCTTCCAGTAGAACTGTATCTGGTAATGGGCTGGAGTATATCTTAGGGGCTTTCAAGCTCTGCTGAAAGGCACAGTGTTATAACCCAGAAGCTTTGGGATTGGAAGGGAGCTTACAAAAAAACAAAAAAAAACAAAACACATACCCTCTTTGGCATGGAGGATCCATGTAGGGCTAGAGTGAACATTTTAGGGGCTTCCAAACTCCTAGCTCTTCCATGAGGCATGGTGATGTTACCTTGATTCATTGGAAGGCTGGAAAATGTGTTTGTGTTTTTGGCATGGAGGATACACACACACATACCCCGTTTTTGGCATGGAGGATCCATGGATGGCTGAAGTGCATTTTTACGCCTTCAAACTCCTAGCTCTTCCAAGAGGCATGTTGAGGTTACCTTGATTCACTGGGAGGCCACTTGCAAACCTTGCAAAACACCAGACCCTCCCCATGGCATGGAAGGTCCACTTCCAGACAGATTTTGCTCATGGGGGGGGGGGGGGGAGAGAAACGAGGATCCAGCACCCCCCCCAAAAAATACCCAAAGTACACAGAAAATGCCCCGTTTACTTGGGGGGGTCAAAAAACAACCATCAACCCATCTTAAAAAGGATCATTAAACCCAGAAGAAAAAAAAAAAAAGGCACTTGATTTGAAATAAAAAGGGTTACCAATTAGATATTCCGTAATACCTTCCCATGCCCCAAAAGAAGTTTGGATAACACACATCAGCCCGATCTAGGTTTAGCTGCCATCTTTGAGTTCAAGAAGAGCCACCATAAACACTTGGCTGCAACTTTCCATGGAGGTACCAAACAGGAAGTCTAAATTCTGAGTTCTGCCAAGTCTCTGAAATGTTCATATATTCATCCACAAATGTTCTTCTGGGCTTTTTTTTATTTTTATTGAAAGCAGCCCTTTCAGTGCGTAGATCAGATCAGGCCAAGTTCGCAAGAGGGGGGGGGGGTGGAATTGGGTGTGCAGGTCCCACTTGAGGGTCAAAAAGACTTATAAAAAACGGGAAGGGGCACAGTGAACAGCATAGTAACAGTGCGAGTTCAAGGTGTGGAAGAAAACTGACCAAAAAAAAATTGGAAAAACACAAAAATGCTCAGTTTTTCCCATAAATACCTGAGGTATCTATATACACACACACAAAAACAGTGGCCATGGAGAAAAACCTATTTTTTTTTAACCATTTATTTGTTAATCAAGTCAACAAGATGGGAAACCAAAAGTTGCAGAATATCCACTTCATAAAAAAAAAAAAAAAAAAAAATTCAGCCCCAGTACACAAACCGGCGGGGGGCGCTCAAGTATACAGAAATAAGTCTCCCATTATATTTGGTAATTTTTCTTTCAACAAGACTTTGCTCCAAGAAAAAAAAAAAAAACAAAAAAAAACAAGGAAATAGATATCTATGAATTGTACATTCCCAGAGATGTGACTTCAGCAGGGACGCCTTACAGCGCAACTTCCAAAAAAAAAACAGAAATAAAAAAAAAAAGTTAGAAAAATAAAGTTTAGTGTCGCTTGATAGCACAATCACAGCTTGCGTAGGAAGAAGGTTCCAGTATAGAAGAAAGGTAGCAGCTTGGTGAGCACTCACAGAATGCTTCCGATATCCTCCACAGCCCTGGAAAAGAAGAGGATCAGTTACTACCGATGTTCAAACAGTACAGAGGAAAGACAACACATTGCCAAGCCTGGTATAAAAACACCCACTAAATACTGTAGATCTCCTAGGCAGTGCTGGGAAAAGGGTCATCCAGCGGCAAAGATGGCAAACTGTAGGAAAGCCATACTATGGAAGAGGACAGCATTTCCCTTCATGCCTTGTTTGTATAAGGCAGTCTTTCTCAACCCTTGAAATAATTTTAGGGTCTGAAAGAATCCCTGATAAAAATACATTGGTGGTCAGTGGGAAGTACGCCTCTTTCCATTGGTGGTCTGTAGGAAGAACATTACTTATATTGGTGGTCAATGGAAAGAATGCCCACCCCTTACAGTGGTGTTCAGAATGCTATCCTTCCAGGCAGCTAAAAAGAGCACTGGTATCATGCCGCTTTCTCTGCCAGGCTGCATTGAACCCAGAATTATGCAGGCACAATCAAACTCGTCAGGTCAGCCATAGCTCAAGGAACCCCTTTGAAACCTCTGGAGGAACCGACTGAGAATGGTTGGTATAAGGCGGGGGGGGGGGGGGGGTCGTCCTTCAGGCTTTAGAAGCGCCAGACTGTGGCCAGTGGGAGTTAATGCCCCATCATTAGTATTAATGGAAGGAAGGAAAAGGACCCCACCGCTGGGTGCCAGTGGGAGCAAGAATGCCCCACCGCTGGGTGCCAGTGGGAGCAAGAATGCCCCACCGCTGGGTGCCAGATAAAAGCTAGTAAAGTGCCACATTTTGGCCCCTGGGCCAGCAGTTTGAAGACCACTGGCATAAGGCATGAAGGGAAAAGTAGTCTTCCATAACATGGCTCCCTGCATTGTGGATGGATGATAAGTGCTCTTTAATAAGACTCTTGCCTTTAGGTGTACAGTAATACAAATAGTGTGGCACTCCAAGTGACCAATGTCTATGACTGAAACTCTTGAGAGCCTACATGTGAATGGATGCTATGGGCTACTGCCAAATAGCTACCCTTTGATAAGAGAAGTTTCCACTTACCCTTTAAGATGCTTCTAAGTGGTCTTTTCATTCGGTCCAAAAACACGTTTTGATATCCGTTGATACAACGGAGTATTTTTCACTGTGGGCGGAAACAGAGGGGTTCTTGTTAGATGGGACAAACAAAGCATAACCACCGATGGCTAAACATGAAGATCAACCCTTCACTAAAAAGACGATGTTTGTCAACAATTTACTTCCTAAAAAAAATGAGAACCAAACGAATGTTCTTAAAAACAAAAAAGGTTATGAAATGCTGCTAGTGTATGGCAAAGCTTGAGACTGGTGGCTTCCAATTCCTGACGGCTCCTTTAATTTGCACCCACTGGCACCCAAAATCTACTCTGTCCTCCCCCCCACCCCTGACCTGCTAAAGCCCTCACCAATACTCGAAAAACCCAGTTCAAAAAGATCACTCTGCCCATTTGGTAGCCCATTTATAAAACACTTTTACAGCACTTAGCCCCGTTGAGCCATCACAAATACCCAGAGCATTGGGGAGCATGTGACCTCCTCCTAGGATGCAGTGTTAGGGCCCAAGTAGCCAATCACATTAGGGAGGGGGTGGACATTAGGCCTGTGTAAGCTCTGATAGGTCTACTGTATTGCATTTTCCCCAATAAAATTACAGCCCTTACCCCTGTTGAGCCATCAAAAATACCCACAGCATTGGGGAACACGTGACCTCTTCCCAAGGTGCAGTTTGGGCCTAGGTGGCCAGTTATATGGGGGAGGGAGTTGACTTAACCTTGTGTAAGCTCTGACACTATCCAATATGGAGCTTACGCAGGGTTTGAGATTATTTGATGGATAAAAAAAAAAAAAAAAAAAAAAAAAAACACCTTTGGACTTATGGTTTTAGCCCATTATGTTCAAAACAAGTGGGCAATGACACCTTCTATATCTAGATCAGGGGTCTCCAAACTTTCTAAACAAAAGGCCAGTTTATTGTCCTTCAGACGGGCCAGCGGGAGTGGAAAGCTCAGGAAATCTACTGTAGTGCACTTCCCAATAAACGTACCTTCCATTGCAGAAGTAGATCCCTGACCAAGAGGCATGTTGGGGTTTCTGTATGACGGTCCAGCAGCTGTAGGTTGTTCATAAGTTTTTAGGATGTTCCAACGAGCATCTAACTCATACGGATGAGACACTTTGTTGGGTAATGGAGGGTTTACCGCTTTGCCAGGTGGAATTTCCCCACTCATAACACTGACCTGGCCGGGTTGCAGTCTTTTGGCCATCTCTGCATTCAAGTAAGCAGAAGAGACAGAGGCTGGGATATTGGGGTGCTTTACTCTTTTGGCGAAAGGTTCCCCAAGTTCTGGAGGAGCTATTCCAGGCCGGTTAAAGGGATGCTCTCCAGACCACACCGGCACCATGGGAAAGGGACGTTCGACGGGTACCATTGTATTGCTCCTCTGGCTGGTGGAAGGATTCCACTGAGGATTTTTTTGCTCAGGCTGTGGCATTCTCTCCAGAAGGTGCGTGATGCCTTGCAGGTCCGGCTGCATGTATCTGACATTTCTGGATTGTTGGCCATTTTGTTGAACAGGATGATAGTTTGAGGAGGTTGAACAGGATGATGCAACAGGTTTATTCTCCTGTTCTACACTTGGTGGTGGATTAACAACTTTGTTTGCCTGCGCCAATGCCCGTTTCGGCTTCTCGGTCACCTTTGGCTGTGACGTTGGGCGACCCTTTAGCCTGGTTCTCTCCATCTGTAATGGGGACACATCGACGCCCTGTAATGCTGGAGGACAACCAGTGCGTCTCATTTTCAACACGAGAGCTGGGTTTTTTCCCCTGACTTTATGGGCAGGTTCATAGTTCTGTTTGTGGGTGAGCCTTTGGTGTATGGACAACACCTCCGGGTATAAGGTTTTAAAGGTGCAATAAGGGCAGGTACGCATGGACAGTAAGGCACGGTGGTATAACTTTGCCGACAAGTTCTTGGCAGGCCTTGTACACAAGTCCAGGGGAGCTGGATCAGCCTCTAAAACAGGGTCCAGGCCAAGAACTCCATTTTGGTCTCTATGTTGGTCTGTTGAGGGTTTCTCCTCTATTATTAAACAAGGTTCATCATCCAGGGTTTCTGCACAGGTTAAGAACATCTCTACATCTCCATTTGCAGGCGGGGTTGGGGTTTTTGGAGGCTGGCAAGGAGTAGCCACCCTGGTTTCCTCTGGCTTTGCCTTTGCTCCTTCACTCTTCTCAAGAGCCGCCAATTCATTTTTTAGGCTCTGGTTCGCACTTACAAGTTTGTTGCGTAGAGCAGACAAGCGTTTTGGTGGTTTGGCCATCAGCGGATCCTCTTTGTGATCATTTGTGGGTAGCTGAGATAGATGGGTTTCCTGGGGTTGGACAGCAGCAAGAGGCGGTTCAGGCAGCCTTTTAAGCAGCTGTAAGCTCTTACTGATGCTCTTCACTCGAGCGTTGGACTCTCCGGGTTTGAACTTGTGGTGTCTCTCTAGGTGATACCTCAAGGAGGTCTTCTGGGCAGCAGCATAGTCACAAAATTCACATTTGTACGGTTTTTCACCTAGAAACAGAAGAAGAAGAGTAGAACTTAAGAGTCTGGTTTTGAGAAACAAATCTTTATACACTGAGGAGTTTGGCAAAGTTGCATGCTTATGTTCTTGGAGATTTTGGAAATACCTTTGTTATACAGATCACTTTAATATTAAGCAAATCGGGGGATGAGGTCAGTGCAGAGATTGGCAACACAGCATACCAAATATTCCAGGGTAGTGATTAACCTTCATAGATGCCCACCGAGCCACTGCTCAATATTTGCAGCCGTCTTGTTCACTATGAAAAGATCATTAGACTGCCATCTGGCACCATTCAGATCTTGGCCACCATAAAGCCAAATCCAACCCTACTCAGAATGAAACTCTTCCACCCCTTAACTCCATATTTGGCAGAAGTAGAATACATTCTGGCTAGAGGTGACCCCTGGCCACCACAACGTCAAAGCCCAACCCCACTCAGTGTGGGACTCTTCCACCTCTCGACTTTAGATTAAGCAGAAGCCCTTTATAAAATAGACTGAATATATCCTATCCCCCCCCCCCCCATGTTGGGTCTCTTTAGATAAGCAAGTACAGAAGAATACCTTGCCATGCAGGGCAAAAGGGGCTGCTGCCCCAGGCCCAGTCATTGTTGTGGGGCTCAAAGCAGCTCCCCCTTGAGCCTGCACTGCCTGAAAATAGTTGACAAGTGGATTCGGGAGGGCCCAAGAAAATGTTTGCCCAGGGTCCAATTAAATCACTCTGCTGCCCCCACCACCATCCTCGGTGAGGGAACCAGGACGTGAAGCCTTGCAGCTTCACTGCCCGGTTCCCTACGGCGCATGCGCGAGTGGCGCTGCGCCGTTCTGACTGGTCCCTGTGTGTTCTGGGAGCCGAGTGTCTCCCAGAACACAACGGGTATTCTGCGGGAAGTGACGTACTTCCCGCAGAGAGGACTCCCGGAAGTGCACCCCCTCCCCCCTGAAAGGTGTCAATTGTGACACCGGAGGGGGGGGGGTCCGATGAGCGGAAGTTCCACTTTAGGGTGGAGCTCCGCTTTAAAGACGGCCCTGCTTGCCATCTGCTAGAAATCCACCTTCCTAACTTCCTGTTTAAGCCGACAACAGTGCCTTGCCTGCACTGGAATCCCAGCCAGTGTTTGTCAGCCCTGCATCTTCTTCTTGACTACAGAACACCTCCACCCTTTGTACTTTTTTAAAGTTGAACTTTAGTCAGAAAATTAAGTCCTGCTACAGGACTTCAGGCTGGCCCTTTTTTAGTGCTGCTGAGGCAGCGTTTTATCGCACCCCCATATCAACCAGTGCGACACATATTGCCCCTGTTTAGACCCCTGATAAAAAATAAATAGTAAAAAATATACACACACACACACACACACACACACACGTGTGTGCGTTTGAGCTTTGGGATGCACACCCTAATGCAATAGGCTGCGCACACCTATGCCTAGCTGTATAAATGTGTATTTTTCATAGAGACAGAACGGGGAGAAGCATGCATGTTTTGTAGAGATCCATTGAAGGGTTTTTTTTTTTTGTTTTTTTTTGCCCAGACATACAATAAAAAGCTTATAGTGCCTTTGGGTAACCCAGCCAGCATTCTCGTTCTTACCTGTGTGGGTCCTGAGATGTATATTGAGGTAATAATTGGAACGGAAAGACTTTCTGCAGTAGGCACATTGTCTGGATGTTGGAAGGCCTTTAGTCTGGCCAGCCGCTTGATCGTCTTCATTTTTATCTAAAAGAAAAAAAATAAAAATAAAAAAAAAAAAGAAGGAAAAAAATTAAAATACTGTATTTAGATGAAAATAAATAAAAAGATTTTTAAAGAAGCCATAATCTCATAATAGGATAATCTACAAAATTAAACTAGACAAGACCCTGCATAGAAATTTTAAGTACAGCCATGCAAAAAGTTTTGGATTTTTGTTTGTTACCGAGTTGTAAAGCAGATACAGTTATAAAAACTAAAATCAGAGAGGTGCACAGAACAGGTTTTACAGGTATGGTGTGACATCTGCTCTTAGGCAGGATTTTTAACAAGTTTAAAATGGAGTACAGGTGCTAAAAAGGTCCAAATTGAACAAATAACGTTACTGGTGCACCACTAGGGTGCGCTACACCCTACAAAATGATTTAAAAAGGAAAGGTAAGGAGAGATCAGGGAAGTGGCTATACCAGTTCTGTATTCTGTTAAAAGAATTTCACAATTAAAAAAAAAAAAAAAAAAAAAAGCATAGGCTGATGTTCCTCAGCTTAAGGTTTCTATTTTACATAAGACTGCCATATTGCTACAGGTGACTAGAACAGTTCCTGTTAGACATGTTCCATAATACAGACCCCAAAAGGTTTTAGAACCCAAAGCCACCATCGCTTACCAGTAGTTGCAGAATCGCCACCACCTTCTTCCCATTCGGACACATCTTCCATTTTGATCCCCTCAATATCATCCAGGTCAACTGAAGGATCAGGAGAGTCCCTAGCCAAGAGCCCGTCATAACTGGCAGAGGACTCCGAGTCACTCCTGTCCTTCCTGTGAACGCGGGAATGTAAAATGAGCTGGTGGTAGGTTTTAAACAATTTTCCACAGTTAATGCAGAGGGTTGACTTGTCCTGGATGTCAGAAGTTTTATTTTCGGCCTCAGCGGCAGGAATCTCCACCACATCATTTTTTAGGTCACCCGAATTCTGCATTGCAGGATCCCCCTTGGGATCCTCATTCTTAAAGTTCTGCGGCTCTTCCGCAGGAGCAGGCTGCATAACTTTTACAGTATTCCAAAACTCTGCGATCTCGTCTTTGTCAGACGATGAGTCCGTGTCCATATGTACTTCAAAGAAAGGTTCCTTCACTTGGCCGTGCCCTAGGGCAACTTTGCCTTTGGTCGCCAGTTGCCAGGCCTGGTAGGTATTGAACGGGTCAAGTTCCCCAATCCATTTGCGAGCGGTTTCAGGTTTTTTGACCGGTGCAGAAGCAGGCTTTAGGTTCAAGAAGCTCATAAAGCCCTCCTTGGGGTTTTGTACTCCATTGTTACCATTCACATTTTCCTTAGAGGATTCAGAATTTGTTGGTTTGCCGGTCAGCTTTGAGCCCTTCATGTGCATTTTACTGTGGTCCATCAAGGTCTCCTTGTCGGGGAAGTAAAACCCACAGACCATGCATAGTTTATAAGGCGAGGTAAGGCTTTTGGGGACCTGCTCTTGTTCGATCTCATTGATTGTCACCGGAGGCTCAAAAACTGGTGGCTGGGGTTTGGTTTTCCCTCCCGTTCGGCTAGAATGGGTCTTCTTGTGATTTTTAAGAAACCACGGCTCTTTGAATCTCCTCCCGCAAATATTGCAAGAATAGGTGAAGGAGTCCTTGTGCTTTTTCATGTGGATCTCCAGGTCGGAGGAGTCAACGAACGTTTGACCACATACTTTACAGTCCGAGCCTTCGTTCTCATCTTTAACCTCCTCCACCGAAGACTCAGAGCTTCTTCTAAGTTTGTCCTGAGGACTGAGGAACTCCGCCTCGATGCGGAGAACCGTGGGCTCACACAGCGTCGGACGATGTTTGGTCAACACGTGTTTACCCAGATCTTCGTGATGTCTGTAGGACTCGGTGCAAAACATGCAGTCGAAGTTGATGTCTCCATCCGCCGGAAGCAAAAAGCTCTCTTGGAGGGTTCTTTGGGAGAGGAGGTTCCTACGCTTCATGGCCCGGGAAGAACGAGAGCTTTCCATCTGGGAACAAACAGAGCTGCCTATGCTGTCAGGACCATCTTCAAAATCAGTAAGGGACTGAATTGGCATCTTTACTGCCAGTTTTAAAACAGAGCGGGCAAATATTTCCCTTTTGGATGAGTGCAAAAGAACAAATCAGGAGCATTCAGGAATCACAAGTAGCACAAAAAAAAAAAAAAAAAGAAAGAAGCAATAGGCGGCCTCTAGGGCTTGGCTTGGTACACAATGACAACCAGAAGAACTTTGATCAATACCATTTCCTCTCCAAGTCATATATAATCCATAGCAGACCTAGAAGAGAGAAGAAGAGGAAATTAGTAAGAGTTATAGGTCATTGCATTGTTGTACAACAAATCTCACATAGCTCAGAATTGTTGTGCCTTTCTGAGAGCCTAGGATACATATACTATAAATACCTTCGCTATTATATCACCAACATCTACATACTACTGGTCAAGGTAGAGATGTGTACACTGGAATCTTTTATAAACATCCCATGGGCAAAGTTCCTTTTGTCTGAATTCAAGGGAGTTTTTCTGTGAGATGCAAGTCATGTTTTGGAGTCACAAAAATCACTCAAAAGCTCCCCAACCACCCACATTTACATATCTTTACAAGGCCTCTCACCCTCCATGTGTTATGCTAACTAGGGCTCGGGCCGTGCCTTCACTTAACGATGCTGCAAACATTAGGTGTGAAGTATTCTACAGTTCAGAGAATGAAGAAGGAAGAATAGAAAAGATAAAAACTCTAACAGTTTGTCTTATTCAAAACTTCAGGAGAGCAGAAGATTCACAACTATCTATATTAGCTTTTTTTCTGCTAATAATAATAATAATAATGCAAAAAAAAAAAAAAAAAAAAAAAGTTATGTATGCTGAGAAATATTATATATATATATATATATATATATATATATATATATATATATATATATATATATATATACACACACACACACACACACACACACATATATATACAAATAATAAACACATGTAGGATTGTATGTGTGTGTGTGTGTGTATAATAAGATGCATTGAAGTTATTTATTGCACTTCTAACAGATGCAATTAGGGTTTCTGTTTATTATTTGCATATGTGAAATACCCAATCTGGATTGTCATGTGAATAATACAATTATTGCAAAAAAAAAAAAAAAAAGTACAATATATAAAACAAATTATTAAAAAAAAAAAAAAAAACTAATAGCAGTATAGTAAGGAATATATATATATATATATATATATATATATATATATATATATATATATATATACATACATACATACACACACACACACATATACATACACACACGATAAAAAGAATAGAAAACAACATTATAGTAAGGGGGAAAATTTTAATAATAAATTGAAAGCGCTATACAAGTACCTGAAATAAATCTAATATATTGAGAAAAAAAAAAAGATTTATATATATATATATATATATATATATACACATATACACACACACACAGATATTCTTTTTTTTAAAGATGGCTTTTTGCCTAAAAAAACAAAAACCAAACATTTTGCTTACCATTGCCATATAGCAATCAAGCAGCACCCAGTAGAATCAAAAGGCCACCGAGCAGCCTACAGTAACCCGACCTATGGCCAACCTATGTGACTTTCCTTTACCCAATATCCCAAACGATCCCGACCATTGCCTCCCAGCAACACACAAGTGACAAACAACTACTAACCAGAGAATAAAAAGAAAAAATGGCTTCTTAATACATGAAACTCTTCCTGTTTCCCTTTGTTTTTTTGGACTCCACCAGCCAAACTTTTCATTCTTGGAAGGATAACTCAATCAATTTGAATTGAGCTGCTGGCAGATAAGCCACTTTGGAAAAGATAGCATAGTTAAAGAGCTGCCTCCTCCTCCTCCCCCCCTCTCTCTCCTTTTTGTGTTAATGAAGGTGGGGGGTTGAACAAGGAAACAGTAGCAATGCCTGTGCAGCAACAGCTATTGGAAATTAGCATTTAAAAAAAAAAAGAAGAAGAAAAAACAAAACTTTAGGCAAGTCTTTCTGCACATGGCAAGAGAGGCGAGTGCTGGAGTGGAATAGGTGATCTTGTAGAAGATAAAGGGGAGGGAGGATTCAAACAGTGGCGACTGGCGGACATATTGCAGAAGAACGGTGGAGAGGAAAGCCCTGTGGGCGAGCTGATTAACCCCACGCCTGCCAGACAATGGGATCACCAAAACTGAGAGGAGGGGGAGTGACACAAGCAACATACAAACCTGGGGGGACACATGCAGCATACAAACTTGGGGGGGGGGGGGATCAACCAGCTTCTCCAAACTCTGCCTGCACTCTCCTAGCTGGATTGATTAGTCAGCAAGTGTCTGCTGCAGCCCAGAATAGAGGCTGCAATGAGTTCTCCCAGCTGCCCTGGGCTTCTTCATTATCACAGCCACCCCTCCAGCCCCACCGATCTCTTATTATTATTACTACAAGGTTTTCTATGGATACATTTATTATAAAAATACACCATCTGATTGCAACAACAACAACAGGCAGAGAACTACAACTACTGACTTCCTTCTTCCCCTTCACTTCTTGTCATTTCTCTCATCTGCTCAGACTTCTTTCTTCAAGGTCAGTGCACAGAACTCCAGTCCCAATATTCTTCTACTACCCACAATGCCCCTGTCTGACCCCCCCCAGGCAACACGTTATTAGATCCAATACTGAACAATGCAGAAATAATGGATCATCATCATCATCATAGAGAAGAAGAAGAAGACATTGTATGATTGGCAGTCCCTGGGAAGATCATTATACAGAGGAGACCTACCGAGTGATAGACGGCTGGCTGCAGATCTGTGTGTGTGAGATGGCTTCCTGTTCATCTATCTGCCTCTTCCACAGGACACAAGACCCCCCCCCTATGTGTCTGCAACTTACTCAACTCACCGACAATACAGCACAACTCTACTGATACAATGTATACACCGATCACACTCTATATACACCGATCACACTCTATATACACCGATCACACTCTATATACACCGATCACACACACACTATATACACCGATCACACTCTATATACACCGATCACACTCTATATACACCGATCACACACACTATATACACCGATCACACACACTATATACACCGATCACACTCTATAAACACCGATCACTAAATACAGATACAATGTATATACACCGATCACACTATCACCATATTTAGGAGATCATTCTATATAGAGATAGAAATGTATACACAGATACAATGTATGAGATCATCACAGACATACAATGTATACAGAGATCACTACATAGGAATAGGAGATCATAGAACGTAGGAGATCATTCGGTTTTGATTGATCATTCTACGTAGATACAATGTATACGCAGGAGCGATCAATAATAATAAAGTACTTTTGTCGGCGTATAATAAATGCAATCGGTCTAATATTAGAGAGGAGGAGTAGGGAGGAATGGAGAGGAGTAGAGAGGAATGGAGAGGAGTAGAGAGGAATGGAGAGGAGTAGAGAGGAGGGGAGAGGAGGACGGGGGGAGATCAGAGTATGAAGAATGGAGTTGGAGAAGTTTGGTGCGGGCGGCGCACACTGGAGGGTTACCTGCAGTCATGGATGGATGGGAGGAGAGAAGAGGAGCTCTACCTGCTGGTGGAGGCGATGATGATGATGATGATTTAGATGTTGATGACACTTCTTCTCCGTCTTCTTCTTCTTCTCATTTTTGGGAGAGCACTTCCTGGGTGTGATGAGATCTCATCTCCCAATATCTGTTCTACACCAGTCCCCGCCCCCTCCTCCTCTTCTTCTACTACTACTTGTCTCTCTTCTTCTTCTCCTACATGTGTATTGGAGTGATCACACCCCCCCCCCCCATATCAATACATGGACACTCCCCCAATAACATTACCTACCTGTGTACCCCTCCCCACCCCCCAGTATCAGTATCTGTCCACACCCTCCCCCAGACACTACTTCTCCTCTCTAATATCACTCACTACCTGTACCCCCTAATATTATCACCTGTACCCCCTAATATTATCACATGTACCCCTAATATTATCACCTGTACCCCCTAATATCGCCTGTACCCCTAATATTATCACCTGTACCTCCTAATATTATCACCTGTACCCCCCTAATATTATCACATGTACCCCCCTAATATTATCACCTGTACCCCCTAATATTATCACCTGTACCCCCCTAATATTATCACATGTACCCCCCTAATATTATCACCTGTACCCCCCAGTATTATTACCTGTGTCCCCCTAATATCACCTGTATCCCCCTAATATTATCACCTGTACCCCCTAATATCATCACCTGTACCCCCTAATATTATCACCTGTACCCCCTAATATCATCACCTGTACCCCCTAATATTATCACCTGTACCCCCTAATATTATCACCTGTACCCCTAATATTATCACCTGTACCCCCCTAATATTATCACATGTACCCCCCTAATATTATCACCTGTACCCCCCAGTATTATTACCTGTGTCCCCCTAATATCACCTGTATCCCCCTAATATTATCACCTGTACCCCCTAATATCATCACCTGTACCCCCTAATATTATCACCTGTACCCCCTAATATCATCACCTGTACCCCCTAATATTATCACCTGTACCCCTAATGTTATCACCTGTACCCCTAATATTATCACCTGTACCCCCCTAATATTATCACCTGTACCCCTAATATTATCACCTGTACCCCCTAATATTATCACCCGTAGCCCCCTAATATTATCACATGTACCCCTAATATTATTACCTGTACCCCCTAATATTATCACCTATAGCCCCTAATATTATCACCTATAGCCCCTAATATTATCACCTGTACCCCCCCCAGGTATTATTACCTGTGTCCCCCTAATATCACCTGTATCCCCTAATATCACTAAAAATCCCCCCAATAAAACTACCTGTGTCCCCCAATATTATCACCTGTACCCCCTAGTATTATTACCTGTGCCCCCCAATACCACTACCCGTGCCCCCACCTATATTATTATAAGTGCATCCCTAATATGATACCTGTGCTCCCTTAAATTTATTACCTGTGCCCCTTCTAATATCACTACCTGTGCCCCCTAATATTATTATCTATGCCCCCTAATACTACCTGTGCCCCCCAATTACATAACTTGTACGCCCCCCTCATATCACTACCTGTGCCCCACCTAATAGTATTACCAATGTCCCCAAATTCTCACTACCTGTGCCCCCTTAATACCACTACCTGTCTCCCCTATCAGTGATCACTTAATACCACTACCTGTGTCCCCCATAATATTATAACCCATGCCCCCCCATGATATTAGTACCTGTGCCCCACCTAATATTTTTACCTTTGTCCCCCATATTGTCACTACCTGTGTCCCCTAGCAGTGACCACTTAATACCACTACCTGTGCCCCCCCCAATATCACTACCTGTGCCCCACTAATAATACCACTACCTGTGCCCCCTTCCCCCCAATATCACTACCTGTACCCCCTCCCCCCCCCAATATCACTACCTGTGCCCCACTAATAATACCACTACCTGTGCCCCCCCAATATCACTACCTGTGCCCCACTAATAATACCACTACCTGTGCCCCCTTCCCCCCAATATCACTACCTGTACCCCCTCCCACCCCCCCAATATCACTACCTGTGCCCCACTAATAATACCACTACCTGTGCCCCCCCCAATATCACTACCTGTGCCCCACTAATAATACCACTACCTGTGCCCCCTTCCCCCCAATATCACTACCTGTACCCCCTCCCCCCCCCAATATCACTACCTGTGCCCCACTAATAATACCACTACCTGTGCCCCCTTCCCCCCAATATCACTACCTGTACCCCCTCCCCCCCAATATCACTACCTGTGCCCCCTTCCCCCTAATATCACTACCTGTGCCCCACTAATAATACCACTACCTGTGCCCCCTCCCCCCCAATATCACTACCTGTGCCCCCTCCCCCCCCAATATTACTACCTGTTCCCCCCTCCCCCAATACCACTACCTGTGCCCCCCCCCCAATATCACTACCTGTGCCCCACTAATAATATCACTACCTGTGCCCCCTCCCCCCCAATATCACTACCTGTGCCCCCTCCCCCCCAATATCATTACCTGTTCCCCCCTCCCCCAATACCACTAACTGTGCCCCCTCCCCCCAATATCACTACCTGTTCCCCCCCCCCAATATCACTACCTGTTCCTCCCCCCCAATACCACTACCTGTGCCCCTCCCCCCAATACCACTACCTGTGCCCCACTAATACCCCTACCTGTGCGCCCTCCCCCCTAATATCACTACTTGTGCCCCACTAATACCCCTACCTGTGCCCCCCCTAATATCACTACCTGTGCCCCCCCCCCCAATATCACTACCTTTTCCCCCTTTCATTAGTGCCCCCCCCCAATACCACTAACTGTGTGTGCCCCCCCAATACTACTACCTGTGCGTGCCCCCCACCTGTGTGTGCCCCCCAATACCACTAACTGTGTGTGCCCCCCAATACTACTACCTGTGGTGCCCCCCAATACTACTACCTGTGTGTGCCCCCCCCAATACCACTAACTGTGCGTGCCCCCCCAATACTACTACCTGTGGTGCCCCCCAATACTACTACCTGTGCGTGCCCCCCCCCCAATACCACTACTTTGTCTTCTTTCTTTTCCTATCCTCATGACTTCTCTCTCTATGAATCTTCTACATCAGACAACATTTGTTCCCATAGATGAGAGCAGATAGTTCCTCTCTATAGATCACAGACAATCCACTCTGCCTATCATCAGAACTGATAACAGAGCATATCCGTATAGACAATGTACCCCCCATAGTGTATCTACCTCCTCCATCCATCCACCCACCATAGACACGTCAATATACACTGTATTACCAAAAGTATTGGGACACCTGCCTTTACACGCACATGAACTTTAATGGCATCCCAGTCTTAGTCCGAAGGGTTCAATATTGAGTTGGCCCCGCCCTTTACAGCTATAACAGCTTCAACTCTTCTGGGAAGGCCGTCCACAAGGTTTAGGAGTATGTCTATGGGAATGTTTGACCATTCTTCCAGAAGCACTGATGTGGACGAGAAGGCCCAGCTCTAATTCATCCCAAAGGTGTTCTATCGGGTTGAGGTCAGGACTCTGTGCAGGCCAGTCAAGTTCCTCCACCCCAAACTCGCTCATCCATGTCTTTATGGACCTTGCTTTGTGCACTGGTCCAAATCATTTGGTGGAGGGGGGGATTATGGTGGGGGGGTTGTTTTTCGGGGGCTGGGCTTGTCCCCTTAGTTCCAGTGAAGGGAACTCTTAAGGCGTCAGCATACCAAGACATTTTGGACAATTTCATGCTCCCAACTTTGTGGGAACAGTTTGGGGACGGCCCCTTCCTGTTCCAACATGACTGCACACCAGTGCACAAAGCAAGGTCCATAAAGACATGGATGAGCGAGTTTGGGGTGGAGGAACTTGACTGGCCTGCACAGAGTCCTGACCTCAACCCGATAGAACACCTCCTCTGGGATGAATTAGAGCCGAGACTGCGAGCCAGGCATTCTCATCCAACATCAGTGACTGACCTCACAAATACTCTTCTGGAAGAATGATCAAACATTCCCATAGACACACTCCTAAACCTTGTGGACGGCCTTCCCAGAAGAGGTGAAGCTGTTATAGCTGCAAAGGGGGGGGGGGGCAACTCAATATTGAACCCTACGGACTAAGACTGGGATGTCATTAAAGTTCATGTGCGTGTAAAGGCAGGCGTCCCAATGCTTTTGGTAATACAGTGTATTTCTATATGAACTGATTAAGATGAAAGAAAAAGCTGTCCCCCCAGCAACCAATCAGAATCCAGCATTTAGAGGTCTGACTGTAGTCAGAAGGGATGAGTGGCTGAGCTTTGCTTCTGAAAATACCATTCCCCTGGCTGTCATAGTGATCCAGTGTCTTCAGTACTTTCCTACATCAATG
The DNA here is from genome assembly GCA_029206835.1 of Rana muscosa. Lineage (NCBI taxonomy): Eukaryota > Metazoa > Chordata > Amphibia > Anura > Ranidae > Rana > Rana muscosa. The sequence goes on from CM055128.1 coordinate 313,621,595, forward strand.
ACTGGGAAGGATCGGAGCTCATTGTTACCTGAACAGGTCAACATTTGCAAAGCAATGAACACAAAGACGGCCAGGCAAGTAGTATTTTCAAAAGGAAGCCCGTAAACAGCAGCCGTCAGTTGGTTACTCTTGTATTCATTTCATAGAAAAGGAACACACACATAATAACTGTGACAATGGAATGATGTTCCTGGTGTACGGGTGTGGCGGCCATTTTATAAGGAAGCCATTTTTTTTTTCCTCCAAAGAATCGGTGATGACCCTGAAATGATTGAGCTGGATGACAATTAAAGTACACGTACACCCCAACCACGAAAGTCGCTCTTCAATGTGGTCATGTGATTTTCATTATGATAACACCTGGTGAGGAGGCGTGTTCAGACACTTCCTGTTATAAGATGTCCGTTTTCAGACACTTCCTGTTATAGGATGTCCGTTTTCAGACACTTCCTGTTATAAGATGTCCGTTTTCAGACACTTCCTGTTATAAGATGTCCGTTTTCAGACACTTCCTGTTATAAGATGTCCGTTTTCAGACACTTCCTGTTATAAGATGTCCGTTTTCAGACACTTCCTGTTATAAGATGTTCGTGTTCTGACACTTCCTGTTATAAGATATCCTTGTTCAGACACTTCCTGTTATAAGATGACAACACTCAGTCCCTGTCTAAGTCTGCTCCTGCGTTGTCAGCCTGAGATTTTGATGGAGGCTACAAGTGGTTTTCTCAGGAAGTTAAGCCACGGCTTTAACCCCCCCCCCCCCCCCCACCAAAGAATAGAAATGCAGCAAGTGAGGGCTGTACCCATACCAGAACAAAAAATAAACGTCATGTCGCATTCAGCAAATGAATTGGGCTGCACTGCAACTGTCCTGCAATCGTGTTCATTACATGCGTTTATGGAGTAGTAGGTCAATGAGCCGTAGTTTTACCACCCCCAAACTGCTACCCCCTTTTAGCTGCAGAGAGGGTGTACACATGCAGTGGCCATAGGGTGCCCACATGTCCCGGATTGGCCGGGATTGTCCCGCAATTCGCATTTGTGTCCCATGTCCCGGGCATCTTCATTCCGGGACAATACTGTGTCTCTGAATGAAATGAGGACACACAGCCACCCTAATAGGCAACTGTCAAACTGGTTGCTAGGGCCGCCCCACCTGACGTCACATTTGCAGAGTCTCAGAGCGAGGCCGAGAGGAGCAAGGCCTTTACCCAGTGCTGCCCTGCGTTCCAAGTCCACCCACCTCCTCTCCTTCCCGGACCATGGCAGCAGCACCTCCTGAGTCCTCCAGGCTTTAGTGACCTCCCGGCGGGCGGCAGCATTCTGCAGTGCTGGCTGCCTTAGATCCACGGCTCGACTCCCACAGCGCATTGCCCGACTTCTCCTCCTCCCGCCTGTGGCCCGAGCCGCCCGACTGCCTAAGGGGGGCCCCCCAGCCTGGACCAGGGAACAAAGACTGGCGCCCACCACACCAGACCAGTCCAGATTAGAAGGTGAGCAAATGGAACCTGATTGGAGCAAGTCAGGTGATAAGCTGGGGCACTGGGGCTGGGGACAGTACAGTAATAAATGAGGCTGACAAAGTGGGGCCCTGCCCTGGGGGGCAAAAAAATGAGGCTGACAAGTGGGGGCAATAAAAAATGAGGCTGACAAGTGGGGGCAATAAAAAATGATGCTGACAAGTGGGGGGAAATAAAAAATGAGGCTGACAAGTGGGGGCAATAAAAAATGAGGCTGACAAGTGGGGGCAATAATAAATTATGCTGACAAATGGGGGGCAATAAAAAATGAGGCTGACAAGTGGGGGCAATAAAAAATGAGGCTGACAAGTGGGGACAAAAAAAAGGTGCTGACAAGTGGGGGGCAATAAAAAATGAGGCTGACAAGTGGGGCCAATAAAAAATGAGGCTGGCAAGTGGGGGCAATAAAAAATGAGGCTGACAAGTGGGGGCAATAACAAATGAAGCTGACAAGTGGGGGCAATAAAAAAGGAAGCTGACAAGTGGGGGGCAATAAAAAATATATATGTATAAATGTATACCACCTGTCTAAACTGGTGACCACTGTTTGCTTTTGTTTTTCCAAGAATTGGCAAAAAATTTTATCAAAAATCTTTTTTTAGGCTGGGGGGGGCGTGCGCGGGGGGTGTCCCTGAATGGCAGTTCGGAAATGTGGTCACCCTAAGCGGCCGCCATGCTTTGCTTCACAGCAAAAATGATGACCCCCCCCCCCCTGTGCCTTTTGCCAGGTATAGCGTGCAGGACCGCGTGACCAATGCAAGTGAATTGGAACGCTCTGCATGCACCCCGCAAACGCATGAAAAAACTTGCGATGCACCCAGTGTGGGGGGTCCAAGGGGGGTCAAAGCAGGCAATGAGGATGTGATACAACACCTCCTCGCCGCCCGTCAAATGCACTCTGAACAGCGATCCAAAACGTGAACTTCTCCTCAGACCATATCCACTGAGGTAGAACTGGCGTTGGTTGGTGTGTTTAGGAAAGAGAAGATGACGTATGTTGTTATTACTCACCAACGTCTAAAAATGCTGCATGCCTGGCTGTCCAGAGATGAAGTCTAAAAAACAATGATAGTGATAATATTAGTCAATGTTTATTTAGTGATTAAACAGATAAATGCTCTCTGAGCGCACTGTAGGTATAAATATATATTTTATTAACCGCCCACCTAATACCTACCACATGCCACGACCGCCATGCTTTGCGGCACGTCTTTTTCACAGGAACCACCGCCCGTCAAACTCACCCATTCAAGTCAATGGGGGCCACACAGCAACTGCTAACACACAGCTCCACCCATTAGGCCAGTTGAAAACATGTCAGTGACTCCATAGTTACCGTTTACTGCTCAGAGCTTTATTCAGCCAAAGTAAAGTGAACAATGGACAAACAAAATGTCTGACAGGCTGAAAAACGGAGGAACTGTTTAAAACTAAAACAAAATCTTCAATATCTCTGATATCTTGGGAAATAGAGTAACTTGTGAAGAGTATTTCACTGTATAATTCAAAATATTATAAGTGGCTAAGGTGAGGTGAACAATGTACAAATAAAATGGCTGACAGGCTGAAAAACGGAGGAACTGTTTAAAACTAAAACAAAATCATCAATATCTCTGATATCTTGGGAAATAGAGTAACTTGTGAAGAGTATTTCACTGTATAATTCAAAATATTATAAGTGGGTAAGGTGAGGTGAGCAATGTACAAATAAAATGGCTGACAGGCTGAAAAAAAGGCGGGAACATCTGCAGGAACTGTTTAAAACTAAAACTTAATCATCAATGTCTCTGATGTTTTGAGAAATAGAGTAACTTGTGAAGAGTATTTCACTGTATAATTCAATATATTATACATGGCTAAGGTGAGATGAACAATTTACAAACAAAATGGCTGACAGGCTGAAAAAAAAGCGGGAACATCTGGAGGAACTATTTAAAACTAAAACTCTTGAGTCAATCATCCATATCTTCGATATCTGGGAAATAGAGCATCTTGAGACAGGTCTTTCACTGTTTAATATATTTGTTATGCTAATTTGGCTGCCCATGGCTAAGGTAAGATGAATGACAAAATGGCCGACAGGCTCTGAAAGAAGGGAACCTTGGAAAATAACAAAAATCGGATGCAAATCATCACTATCTCTGATATGTGGGGAAATAGAGTAACCAGAGAGGAGAATTTCACTGTACTGTATTCAGTATTTTTGATATAATAATTTGGCAGCTCAAGACCAAGGCGAGATGAATGACATAAAAAGAAAATGGCTGACAGGGTGGAAAAAAGGAGGAAACCCTAAAAAAAAAAAAAAAAAAAAAAAAAAAAAAAAACAGTTTGAAACAAAAGATTTGAGGTAATTAAAAAAAAAAAAGTTTAAAACTAAAAAAAAAAAATCAGACATAAATCATGAAGATCTTTGAGGAAACAGAGTAACTGGAGAAGAGTATTTCACTGTATAATTTAATATATTTGATGTACTAATTTGACAGCCCTTGGCCAAAGTGAGATGAATGGCGTACAAACAAAATAGCCGACAGGCTAGAAAAAGAGGGAACCTTTATCCACTGACATCAACTATGGGGCACTGTTCTTCCTACTGACACCAATGATGGGGCACTATTCTTCCTACTGACACCAATGATGGGGCAATATTCTTCCTACTGTCATCAATGATGAGGCACTATTCTTCCTACTGACACCAATGATGGGGTACTATTCTTCCCACTGTCATCAATGATGGGGCACTATTCTTCCTACTGACACCAATGACATGGTGCTATTCTTCCTACTGATATCAATGATGGGACACTATTCTTCCTACTGACAAAGATGATGGGGTACTATTCTTCCCACTGACACCAATGATGGGGCACTATTCTTCCTACTGACACCCATGATGGGGTACTATTCTTCCCACTGACACCAATGATGGGGTACTATTCCTCCCACTGTCATCAATGATGGGGCACTATTCTTCCTACTGTCATCAATGATGGGGCACTATTCTTCCTACTGACACCGATGATGGGGTACTATTCTTCCCACTGACACCAATGATGGGGTACTATTCCTCTCACTGACACCAATGATGGGGCACTATTCTTCCTACTGTCATCAATGATGAGGCACTATTCTTCCTACTGACACCGATAATGGGGTATTATTCTTCCCACTGACACCAATGATGGGGTACTATTCTTCCCACTGTCATCAATGATGGGGCACTATTCTTCCTACTGACACCAATGACATGGTGCTATTCTTCCTACTGATATCAATGATGGGACACTATTCTTCCTACTGACAAAGATGATGGGGTACTATTCTTCCCACTGACACCAATGATGGGGCACTATTCTTCCTACTGACACCCATGATGGGGTACTATTCTTCCCACTGACACCAATGATGGGGTACTATTCCTCTCACTGACACCAATGATGGGGCACTATTCTTCCTACTGACACCAATGATGGGGGACTATTCTTCCTACTGACACCAATGATGGGGCACTATTCTTCCTACTGACACCAATGATGGGGGACTATTCTTCCTACTGACACCAATGATGGGGGACTATTCTTCCTACTGACACCAATGATGGGGGACTATTCTTCCTACTGACACCAATGATGGGGGATTATTCTTCCTACTGACACCAATGATGAGGCACTATTATTCCTACTGACACCAATGATGGAGCACTATTCTTCTTACTGACACCACTGACGGGGCGCTATTCTTCCCACTGACATTGACTATTGGGCACTTTTCTTCCTACTGACACCAATGATGGGGCGCTATTCTTCTTACTGACACCAATGATGGGGCGCTATTCCTCCTACTGACATCAATGATGGGGCACTATTCCAACCCACTGACATCAATTATGGGGCACTATTCTTCGCACTGACACCAATGATGGGGGACTATTCTTCCTACTGACACCAATGATGGGGGACTATTCTTTGCACTGACACCAATGATGGGGGACTATTCTTCCTACTGACACCAATGATGGGGCGCTATTCTTCCTACTGACACCAATGATGGGGCACTACTTTTGCTACTGACACCAATGATGGGGTAAATAATCAATATATCTAAAATTTGGGTAGAAACAGAGAAGAGTATTTCACTATATAATTCAATATATTTGATGTACTAATTTGGCTGCCCATAGCCACAGTGAGATGAATGGCGTACAAACAAAATGGCTGACAGGCTGTAAAAGGAGGGAACGTTTAAAAAAAAAAGTACAAAACCCCCAAAAATCTGAAGTAAATCGTGAATATCTCTGCGGAAACAGAGTAACCAGAGAAGAGTATTTCACTGTATAATCGAATTTGACAGCCCATGGCCAAAGTGGGATGAATGGCGTACAAATAAACAAAATGTCCGACAGGCTAAAAAACAAACAAACAAAAAAAAAACAGACATTTTTTTTTTAAAACAAAATAAATAAATAAATAAAATGGAGGTAAATAATCAACATTTCTGATTTCTGGGGAAATTGAGAAACTTGAGAGGAAAATTTCACTGTATTATTATAATTTAGTATATTTCACATCGTTTATTGGCAGCCCACAGAACCTTGTTCGGACCCTGCGGCCATATTGGCTTTGGTGTTTTATTGGCGTTTATGGTTATTATAGTGTACTGTATATGTCTATGGTGTTTTATTGGTTATGGTGTTTTATCGACTGTGTCCATTGCTGTGCTCATCTTCTCCTCACAGCAGACCTGCCTCTTCCTATTCACAGACACAGGCGGGCTTGAGAACTTTTGTTGGACATAATGGCAGCTGCTGCTGACAGACATCAGCGCGCTCCCGTTGCAACCCTAACGGCCGCTGTGAGGAGCAGAAGGTACGCGCGCAGACGCTCAGTCCCTTTAAAGCAGTGTGTGCGCGCACTCTCCCTCTCCTCTCCCTCTCCCCTCCCTCAGGCAGAAGAGCGATAGCGCGCTCCCGCGGGAACAGTTGGGATTCCCTCGTGCACCGACCGTTGGCCCTTTGTGTATTCCGTTTCTTGATAGTCCCGAGGGCGGGAAGGGGGTCATGTGACCTCTCCTCGGAGCACCTCAAAGAGGGCATGAGGGAAGACATGTCAAATATAAATATATATTATTATTGTTTTAATACAATGGGCGTGTTACACAGGTGTAAATGGCAGACAGGCCTTCTTCACAACAACATTAACTTGTCTTGCACCATTTAGTCCATTTTAGTCATTATTGGAGCAATAGCTGCCTAACAAATGGCTGCCGTACCTGTGCATGAGGGAAGCTGGGTGTCCTCAAAATGCCAGTTATCCGACATGCAATACAAATTATTATTATTTAATAGTCACAATCATAACATTATTCTTCTAGTAAATGGACTTACGCCATATGCACTGCCCAACACATAGACGCAACAAATTGCCTCGCGTCCTATTAGTTTAGTGGTATGCATTGAAGAAAAATATACTTTTTTTTAAGCACAGTGTGTTGTGACGCAGTGCATCACATCATGAATAAAGATGACATTTCCATAAGTCTGCAATGCGATGCGTCTTATGCTATGCATTGGCACCTGTCCCTTCCCGGCGCACATCCGTGTCACTGGTGTGAATGAGGCCAAAGCAAAAAGCAATTTGTTGTTTCGGACAGGGTATAGAATCTTTAGTCTATCGGGGCATTGCCGACCTGTTTCCCCCCAACGCACGGTCACATTGTTCTAAATAGATAATTACTGAAACAGATTTTGTGCGCTATATTCCCCTCGCACTATTCAAGCCATCATTTTAGGTGAATCAGCATCCACACAAAGGGCTTGTTTACATTAACTATCTGCAGTAGAAGTTAGAACGCTTTTCTGAGGGCATTTGATAGGCAGCAGGGAGATATTATGTGGCCACCTGAAAGGACGCACCACAACGCCACAACCATGTGCATTGCACGCGGTTGTGGCATGGCCCCATTCAGTTAAATAGGCTGTGTTCGGCGGGCGCGCCACAAAGCGCAGCATCGCAATTGCAGCAAGTATATGACCCCGACCGGGTGACTTTGTAGTTGGTCGGGGGTCCCTCAATCTAAATTTTGCCAAAATGTCCCCAACATATATAACTTTATATGGCTGAGACGTAAACGCCTCCGGGGATGGGGAATGGCGTGAGCAGTCCATGTGCTCTGCGAAGATCGCCACACGTGTTACAATCTGCCATAAAATCCCCTCAAATACCTATTTGCACTATGCATTACATTGATGAAGGCGTGTAACTAAAATGCATTTCCAGTGCGTTTCCTGCTACAGTAGTATAACTTTATGGGTGATTTTAAATGACCGGCACCGCTCTGTGTTTTCATATGAAATGCAAACAACGGTTCTGTGTTCACAACAGCGGTTTCGGACCCATCATGCGTTTTTTTCAAGTGCAAAGCACCTGAAAATGCGCAGATGTGAACGCGCTCTGACATCTTTTTTTTTTTTTTTTTTTAAATAATACCCAGTATTACATTGCCTTGGTGTTTGATGCTTCATGTGTCAGATTTACATGAATAAAATGGACCCTTTATTGAAACGCTGTCTGTTTATTAGCTTAGGCCTCCATCGCCATGGCAAAACGTCATACCTGTAAGAAGAGCGCAGGAGCATCTTCACGCAGAGGTTCCGATACTTAGCGTTCCAAGGACTGGCGATGTCAGCCTGGTCAGAAGCTGGCAGATAGGTAATGCTTTCTAACTTATTTTTCTACCATTTTTTTTTTTTTTTTTTTTTACGGTGGTGTTTTGGTTTGCGTTTTGGTGGGTCTGATGTATTAAGCAGACTGTTCTTGTCCGCATGAGGCCTAAGCATCTTCCACAGACTGTAGGGTCCATTACCGAGGGGTTCACCTCTGAACCTCTTTTTAGCTCAAGGTCTGCTGTATGTTGGAGGTTCTGAGGTAAATCCCCGTTATGAATCCTAAGAAGGACACGCAGGTAGGCCTCATGGTCTACTTTCAATGACATGGTCATATTTAAAGGATGAGTCCCTTTCTTCATGTGGAGGAGGTTTCTCAAAACACACTTTACCATGCAAAATGTCCCCGGTGATTTATTTGTGTGCATACATCTCTATCAGCTTCTACCTTTCATGATCAATTAACGAAACCAGCTGAAGATAGAAGATGATTGATTTACTATGTACAGCTGATCTACATTCTCTCTGCTCCAGTTTAGTAAATTCCCTCCATAGTATGTCTCTTCTGCAATGAAAGAACCCCTTCTAGATCACATTTTTTAAAAATTTTCAGATAGATAAATGGAAACGTCCAAAATTCAAGCTGTGGGTACACCTGTTTCAGCATGTTTTCAATCATTCTTCCAACATACACTGAAATGTAATATGTAGGAGGCCAGTCCATCCAAAACTCGTATTTCAATGTTTGGTACAAACTGGAGATTTTAACCCTTGACCAGCTGTACTGTCTTCTGGCTACTCCCTGCAGTTCCTGGGTCTGTACACCTGCTGTTCCCATTATGAGGGGTTCCCACCATTCCTGTGCTGAGTTCTCATGTCTATACACCCGCTGTGCCCATTATGAAGGGTTCCCACCATCCCTGTGCTGAGTTCTCAGGTCTATACACCTGCTGTGCCCATTATGAGGGGTTCCCACCATCCCTGTGCTGAGTTCTCAGGTCTATACACCTGCTGTGCCTATTATGAGGGGTTCCCACCATCCCTGTGCTGAGTTCCCAGGTCTGTACACCTGCTGTGTCCATTATGAGGGGTTCCCACCATCCCTGTGCTGAGTTCCCAGGTCTGTACCCCTGCTGTGCTCATTATGAGGGGTTCCCACCATCCCTGTGCTGAGTTCCCAGGTCTGTACTCCTGCTGTGCCCATTATGAGGGGTTCCCACCATTCCTGTGCTGAGTTCCCGGGTCTGTACACTTGCTGTGCTCATTATGAGGGGTTGACACCATCCCTGTGCTGAGTTCCTGTGTCTGTACACCTGCTGTGTCCATTATGAGGGGTTCCCACCATCCCTGTGCTGAGTTCCCGGGTCTGTACCCCTGCTGTGCTCATTATCAGAGGTTCCCACCATCCCTGTGCTGAGTTCCCGGGTCTGTACACCTGCTGTGTCCATTATGAGGGGTTCCCATCATCCCTGTGCTGAGTTCCCGGGTCTGTACACCAGCTGTGCCCATTAGAGGGATTCCCACCATCCCTGTGCTGTGTTCCCGGGTCTGTACACCTGCTGTGCCCATTATGAGGGGTTCCCACCATCCCTGTGCTGAGTTCCTGTGTCTGTACACCTGCTGTGCCCATTATGAGGGGTTCCCACCATCCCTGTGCTGAGTTCCCGGGTCTGTACCCCTGCTGTGCTCATTATCAGAGGTTCCCACCATCCCTGTAATGTGTTCCCGAGTCTGTACAACTGCTGTGTCCATTATGAGGGGTTCCCACCATCCCTGTGCTGAGTTCCTGTGTCTGTACACCTGCTGTGCCCATTATGAGGGGTTCCCACCATCCCTGTGCTGAGTTCCCGGGTCTGTACCCCTGCTGTGCTCATTATCAGAGGTTCCCACCATCCCTGTAATGTGTTCCCGGGTCTGTACAACTGCTGTGTCCATTATGAGGGGTTCCCACCATCCCTGTGCTGAGTTCCTGTGTCTGTACACCTGCTGTGCTCATTATGAGGGGTTCCCACCATCCCTGTGCTGAGTTCCCGTGTCTGTACACCTGCTGTGCTCATTATGAGGGGTTCCCACCATTCCTGTGCTGAGTTCCCGGGTCTGTACACCTGCTGTGCTCATTATGAGGGGTTCCCACCATCCCTGTGCTGAGTTCCTGGGTCTGTACCCCTGCTGTGCCTATTATGAGGGGTTCCCACCATCCCTGTGCTGTGTTCCTGGGTCTTTACACCTGCTGTGCTCATTATGAGGGGTTCCCACCATCCCTGTGCTGAGTTCCCGGGTCTGTACACCTGCTGTGCCCATTATGAGGAGTTCCCACCATCCCTGTGCTGAGTTCCCGGGTCTGTACCCCTGCTGTGCCCATTATCAGAGGTTCCCACCATCCCTGTGCTGAGTTCCAGGGTCTGTACAACTGCTGTGTCCATTATGAGGGGTTCCCACCATCCCTGTGCTGAGTTCCAGGGTCTGTACAACTGCTGTGTCCATTATGAGGGGTTCCCACCATCCCTGTGCTGAGTTCCTGTGTCTGTACACCTGCTGTGCTCATTATGAGGGGTTCCCACCATCCCTGTGCTGAGTTCCCGTGTCTGTACACCTGCTGTGCTCATTATGAGGGGTTCCCACCATCCCTGTGCTGAGTTCCTGGGTCTGTACACCTGCTGTGCCCATTATGAGGGGTTCCCACCATCCCTGTGCTGAGTTCCTGGGTCTGTACCCCTGCTGTGCCCATTATGAAGGGTTCCCACCATCCCTGTGCTGTGTTCCTGGGTCTGTACACCTGCTGTGCTCATTATGAGGGGTTCCCACCATCCCTGTGCTGAGTTCCTGGGTCTGTACCCCTGCTGTGCCCATTATGAGGGGTTCCCACCATCCCTGTGCTGTGTTCCTGGGTCTGTACACCTGCTGTGCTCATTATGAGGGGTTCCCACCATCCCTGTGCTGAGTTCCCGGGTCTGTACCCCTGCTGTGCTCATTATCAGAGGTTCCCACCATCCCTGTGCTGAGTTCCTGGGTCTGTACACCTGCTGTGCTCATTATGAGGGGTTCCCACCATCCCTGTGCTGAGTTCCCAGGTCTGTACACCTGCTGTGCTCATTATGAGAGGTTCCCACCATCCCTGTGCTGTGTTCCCGGGTCTGTACACCTGCTGTGCTCATTATGAGGGGTTCCCACCATCCCTGTGCTGAGTTCCCAGGTCTGTACACCTGCTGTGCTCATTATGAGAGGTTCCCACCATCCCTGTGCTGAGTTCCCGGGTCTGTACACCTGCTGTGTCCATTATGAGGGGTTCCCACCATCCCTGTGCTGAGTTCCCGGGTCTGTACACCTGCTGTGTCCATTATGAGGGGTTCCCACCATCCCTGTGCTGAGTTCCCGGGTCTGTACACCTGCTGTGCCCATTATGAGGGGTTCCCACCATCCCTGTGCCGAGTTCCCGGGTCTGTACACCTGCTGTGCTCATTATGAGGGGTTCCCACCATCCCTGTGCTGAGTTCCTGGGTCTGTACACCTGCTGTGCTCATTATGAGGGGTTCCCATCATCCCTGTGCTGCTGGATATTATTATTTTATTCTATGAAGAATGTTAAGGGATGGTGTGAACACACAAAACTCTCATGCGGTGGACAGCAGAGTTAGGAATTTTGGAGATCTCCATGTTGGCAGACATATGGGAAATGAGGTTTGGATGTATGTATTGTGCTGAGTGGGATGGGGGTGATGTGGAAGGGGGGTGTATATCCAGGTGATACATAATAATAGAAGATAGGGCACAATGTAGACAAGTTCTCTTTCTCCATTTACTTGCTGAGTACTCAGTGGAGGTTTGTTATTCTCTCTTCTATGATTGGATTTCACATTCTAATTATCAGATGAATGTACACCCAGAGCCCGGGCTGGGATGATTATGTATTGTCAGTGCAATGTGCAGGTGGAAGGTGAGGAGGATGGTGATTGGTGGGTGTGGTGGGTCCAGGCAGGGTGGAGGGCCCCGTACAATGTCATTCATGTGGAAAGTCATCAGCACTGCGAACACATACCAGAGACGGGGGGGGGGGGGGGGGGGGTGCTGATCCTCATACCAAACCATTCTTATTCTTCTTCTATTCTTCACACTTCTTCAATGAAAACTTCTCACCAGGAAAATAGACGTTGTATCATCCTGTCCTCCCCAGATATGTACACTTTCACAATGACTGTAATATCCTGTCCTCATACCGGAAACCTTCCTTCTACTACACCACGCTGAATTCTCACTACACCGAGAAAGAAGAACCCCAGACCTAGAGATAGAAAGATAGATATTCTCTCCTGATACCGGAAACCTTCCTTCTACTACACCACACAGAATTCTCATTACACCGAGAAAGAAGAACCCCAGACCTAGAGATAGATAGATATTCTCTCCTGATACCGGAAACCTTCCTTCTACTACACCACACAGAATTCTCACTACACCGAGAAAGAAGAATCCAGACCTAGAGATAGATAGATAGATATTCTCACCTCATACCGGAAACCTTCCTTCTACTACACCACGCTGAATTCTCACTACACCAAGAAAGAAGAACCCCAGACCTAGAGATAGAAAGATAGATATTCTCTCCTGATACCGGAAACCTACCTTCTACTACACCACGCTGAATTCTCACTACACCAAGAAAGAAGAACCCCAGACCTAGAGATAGAAAGATAGATATTCTCTCCTGATACCGGAAACCTACCTTCTACTACACCACGCTGAATTCTCACTACACCGAGAAAAAAGAACCCCAGACCTAGAGATAGAAAGATAGATATTCTCTCCTGATACCGGAAACCTACCTTCTACTACACCACGCTGAATTCTCACTACACCGAGAAAGAAGAACCCCAGACCTAGAGATAGAAAGATAGATATTCTCTCCTGATACCGGAAACCTACCTTCTACTACACCACGCTGAATTCTCACTACACCGAGAAAGAAGAACCCCACACCTAGAGATAGATATTCTCTCCTGACACAAGAAACTTTCCTTCTACTACACCACACAGAATTCTCACTACACCGAGAAAGAAGAATCCAGACCTAGAGATAGGTAGATAGATATTCTCTCCTGATACCGGAAACCTTCCTTCTACTACACCACACAGAATTATCACTACACCGAGAAAGAAGAACCCCAGACCTATAGATAGATAGATATTCTCTCCCGATACCGGAAACCTTCCTTCTACTACACCACGCTGAATTCTCACTACACCGAAAAAGAAGAACCCCAGACCTAGAGATAGAAAGATAGATATTCTCTCCTGATACCGGAAACCTTCCTTCTACTACACCACACAGAATTCTCACTACACCGAGAAAGAAGAACCCCACACCTAGAGATAGATAGATATTCTCTCCTGATACCGGAAACCTTCCTTCTACTACACCACGCAGAATTCTCACTACACCGAGAAAGAAGAGTCCAGACCTATAGATAGATAGATATTCTCTCCTGATACCGGAAACCTTCCTTCTACTACACCACACAGAATTCTCACTACACCGAGAAAGAAGAACCCCACACCTAGAGATAGATAGATATTCTCTCCTGATACCGGAAACCTTCCTTCTACTACACCACGCAGAATTCTCACTACACCGAGAAAGAAGAGTCCAGACCTATAGATAGATAGATATTCTCTCCTGATACCGGAAACCTTCCTTCTACTACACCACGCAGAATTCTCACTACACCGGGAAAGAAGAACCCCAGACCTAGAGATAGATATTCTCTCCTGATACAAGAAACTTTCCTTCTACTACACCACACAGAATTCTCACTACACCGAGAAAAAAGAATCCAGACCTAGAGATAGATAGATAGATATTCTCTCCTGATACCGGAAACCTTCCTTCTACTACACCACACAGAATTCTCACTACACCGAGAAAGAAGAACCCCAGACCTAGAGATAGATAGATAGATATTCTCTCCTGATACAAGAAACCTTCCTTCTACTACACCAGATGTATTTCTCACTAAATAAGAGTTCTACTGAGAAAAAAGAACCAGATAGATAGATATCCTGTCCTAATAAAGGTAACAATAGTCCTTCTTTCCACGACACAAGGGTTCTACTAAGAAAGAACAACTCCAAAACAGATAGGTAGATCGATAGATAGATAGATAGATAGATAGATATCCTGTCCTGAAACAGGAAACCTTCCTCCTACTAGACCAGACGTCTACCGAGGAAAAAGAAGAGAGATAGATAGATATTCTCTCCTCATACCGGAAACTTTCCTTCCACTACACCACACAGAATTCTCACTACACCGATAAAGAAGAACCCCAGACCTAGAGATAGATAGATAGATATCCTGATACCGGAAAACCTTCCTTTCACTCCAGCACACAGAATTCTCACTATACCGGGCGTCTACCGAGGAAGAATAGAGAAAGAAGAGATGGATAGATAGATAGATATTCTCTCCTGATACCGGAAACCTTCCTTCCACTACACCAGATATTTTTCTCGCTATATGAGAGTTCTACTGAGAAAGAAGAACCAGATAGATAGATAGATAGATCTCCTACCCTATCAAAGGAAACAATCTTCCTTCTATCCATGACACAAGGGTTCTACTGGGAAAGAACATCTTCAAACAGATAGATAGATAGATAGATATCCTGTTCTTCCTTCTACTTCACCAAACAGACTTCTCACTACACCAGGCGTCTACCGAGGAAGAAGAATGGAGATAGATAGGTAGATAAATAAATAGATATTCTCTCCTCATACCGGAAAACTTCCTTCCACTACACCACACAGAATTCTTACTTCACCAGACGTCTACCGAGGAAGAATAGAGATCGATAAATAGATCGATAGATGTATTTGTCCTTATCTGTGATAAGAAGATATCTTTCTTCTTTCCACAATACAAGGGTTCTACTGAGAAAGAAGAACTCCAAACATAGATAGACAGATAGATAGATAGATAGATGTTCTGTCCTGATAGAAGAAACCTTCCTTCCACTACACCAGATATATTTCTCACTATATGTGGATTCTACTGAGGAAGATGGATAAATAGATATCCTGATCATCAGGAAACAATCTTGCTTCTTTCCTTGACACAAGGGTTCTACTGAGAAAGGAGAACTCCAAACGTAGATAGATAAATAGATAGATAGATATCCTGTCCTGAAACAGGAAAGCTTCCTTCTACTACACCAGACAGACTTCTCACTACACCAGGCGTCTACCGAGGAAGAATAGAGATAGAAAGATAGATATTCCCTCCTCATACTGGAAACCTTCCTTCTACTACACCACACAGAATTCTCACTACTAGGGATGAGCTTCGTGTTCGAGTCGAACATACGTTCGACTCGAACATTGGCTGTTCGATCGTTCGACGAAGATCGAACGATTTGGGCCGTTCGCGCCAAATTCGAGTGACGCGAACGGCCCACAATGCACTACGCCATCGCAGTGTCATCCAGGCGCTGTGATTGGCCAAGCATGCACTGTGACCCCGCATGCTTGGCCAATCACAGCGCCGGCAGCGAGGAGAGCAATGATTGGCCACAGGCAGGATGCCTGTGGCCAATTATTGCTGAGGGTGTTTAGTACACGCCCCACACTATAAAAGGCCGCCAGCACGGCGGCCTAGTGTAGTGTGTTCCGGAGCAGGGATAGAGTAGCATAGGCAGGGACAGTGACTGTTATTTCTTTCTTGCTTAACCTGGATTCCTTTAGTTTAGGGAAAGAGAAGGATAGGTAGGGAGAGTGTCAGTGTGTTTTGTGCTTCTGCTATAGTGTGCTTAAAAAAAACATTTATTCTAGGGACAGAAAACTCTAGGTAGGGACAGTGTCAGTTTCTTTCACTCTGCAAGTCCTTGTTTCCAGGGACCTGTAAGGACAGTGAGTTAATTGTCCTTGTGCTATATTGTGCTTAAAAAAAACATTTATTCTAGGGACAGAAAACTCTAGGTAGGGACAGTGTCAGTTTCTTTCACTCTGCAAGTCCTTGTTTCCAGGGACCTGTAAGGACAGTGAGTTAATTGTCCTTGTGCTATATTGTGATTAAAAAAAACATTTATTCTAGGGACAGAAAACTCTAGGTAGGGACAGTGTCAGTTTCTTTCACTCTGCAAGTCCTTGTTTCCAGGGACCTGTAAGGACAGTGAGTTAATTTTCCTTGTGCTATATTGTGATTAAAAAAAACATTTATTCTAGGGACAGAAAACTCTAGGTAGGGACAGTGTCAGTTTCTTTCACTCTGCAAGTCCTTGTTTCCAGGGACCTGTAAGGACAGTGAGTTAATTGTCCTTGTGCTATATTGTGCTTAAAAAAAACATTTATTCTAGGGACAGAAAACTCTAGGTAGGGACAGTGTCAGTTTCTTTCACTCTGCAAGTCCTTGTTTCCAGGGACCTGTAAGGACAGTGAGTTAATTGTCCTTGTGCTATATTGTGCTTAAAAAAAACATTTATTCTAGGGACAGAAAACTCTAGGTAGGGACAGTGTCAGTTTCTTTCACTCTGCAAGTCCTTGTTTCCAGGGACCTGTAAGGACAGTGAGTTAATTGTCCTTGTGCTATATTGTGATTAAAAAAAACATTTATTCTAGGGACAGAAAACTCTAGGTAGGGACAGTGTCAGTTTCTTTCACTCTGCAAGTCCTTGTTTCCAGGGACCTGTAAGGACAGTGAGTTAATTTTCCTTGTGCTATATTGTGATTAAAAAAAACATTTATTCTAGGGACAGAAAACTCTAGGTAGGGACAGTGTCAGTTTCTTTCACTCTGCAAGTCCTTGTTTCCAGGGACCTGTAAGGACAGTGAGTTAATTGTCCTTGTGCTATATTGTGCTTAAAAAAAACATTTATTCTAGGGACAGAAAACTCTAGGTAGGGACAGTGTCAGTTTCTTTCACTCTGCAAGTCCTTGTTTCCAGGGACCTGTAAGGACAGTGAGTTAATTTTCCTTGTGCTATATTGTGATTAAAAAAAACATTTATTCTAGGGACAGAAAACTCTAGGTAGGGACAGTGTCAGTTTCTTTCACTCTGCAAGTACTTGTTTCCAGGGACCTGTAAGGACAGTGAGTTAATTTTCCTTGTGCTATATTGTGATTAAAAAAAACATTTTTTCTAGGGACAGAAAACTGTAGGTAGGGAGAGTGTTTTTTTTCTTTCACTCTGCAAGTCCTTGTTTCCAGGGACCTGTAAGGACAGTGAGTTAATTGTCCTTGTGCTATATTGTGCTTAAAAAAAACATTTATTCTAGGGACAGAAAACTCTAGGTAGGGACAGTGTCAGTTTCTTTCACTCTGCAAGTCCTTGTTTCCAGGGACCTGTAAGGACAGTGAGTTAATTTTCCTTGTGCTATATTGTGATTAAAAAAAACATTTATTCTAGGGACAGAAAACTCTAGGTAGGGACAGTGTCAGTTTCTTTCACTCTGCAAGTCCTTGTTTCCAGGGACCTGTAAGGACAGTGAGTTAATTGTCCTTGTGCTATATTGTGCTTAAAAAAAACATTTATTCTAGGGACAGAAAACTCTAGGTAGGGACAGTGTCAGTTTCTTTCACTCTGCAAGTCCTTGTTTCCAGGGACCTGTAAGGACAGTGAGTTAATTTTCCTTGTGCTATATTGTGATTAAAAAAAACATTTATTCTAGGGACAGAAAACTCTAGGTAGGGACAGTGTCAGTTTCTTTCACTCTGCAAGTCCTTGTTTCCAGGGACCTGTAAGGACAGTGAGTTAATTTTCCTTGTGCTATATTGTGATTAAAAAAAACATTTTTTCTAGGGACAGAAAACTGTAGGTAGGGAGAGTGTTTTTTTTCTTTCACTCTGCAAGTCCTTGTTTCCAGGGACCTGTAAGGACAGTGAGTTAATTGTCCTTGTGCTATATTGTGCTTAAAAAAAACATTTATTCTAGGGACAGAAAACTCTAGGTAGGGACAGTGTCAGTTTCTTTCACTCTGCAAGTCCTTGTTTCCAGGGACCTGTAAGGACAGTGAGTTAATTTTCCTTGTGCTATATTGTGATTAAAAAAAACATTTATTCTAGGGACAGAAAACTCTAGGTAGGGACAGTGTCAGTTTCTTTCACTCTGCAAGTCCTTGTTTCCAGGGACCTGTAAGGACAGTGAGTTAATTTTCCTTGTGCTATATTGTGATTAAAAAAAACATTTTTTCTAGGGACAGAAAACTGTAGGTAGGGAGAGCGTTTTTTTTCTTTCACTCTGCAAGTCCTTGTTTCCAGGGACCTGTAAGGACAGTGAGTTAATTTTCCTTGTGCTATATTGTGATTAAAAAAAACATTTTTTCTAGGGACAGAAAACTGTAGGTAGGGAGAGTGTTTTTTTTCTTTCACTCTGCAAGTCCTTGTTTCCAGGGACCTGTAAGGACAGTGAGTTAATTGTCCTTGTGCTATATTGTGCTTAAAAAAAACATTTATTCTAGGGACAGAAAACTCTAGGTAGGGACAGTGTCAGTTTCTTTCACTCTGCAAGTCCTTGTTTCCAGGGACCTGTAAGGACAGTGAGTTAATTGTCCTTGTGCTATATTGTGCTTAAAAAAAACATTTATTCTAGGGACAGAAAACTCTAGGTAGGGACAGTGTCAGTTTCTTTCACTCTGCAAGTCCTTGTTTCCAGGGACCTGTAAGGACAGTGAGTTAATTGTCCTTGTGCTATATTGTGATTAAAAAAAACATTTATTCTAGGGACAGAAAACTCTAGGTAGGGACAGTGTCAGTTTCTTTCACTCTGCAAGTCCTTGTTTCCAGGGACCTGTAAGGACAGTGAGTTAATTTTCCTTGTGCTATATTGTGATTAAAAAAAACATTTATTCTAGGGACAGAAAACTCTAGGTAGGGACAGTGTCAGTTTCTTTCACTCTGCAAGTCCTTGTTTCCAGGGACCTGTAAGGACAGTGAGTTAATTTTCCTTGTGCTATATTGTGATTAAAAAAAACATTTATTCTAGGGACAGAAAACTCTAGGTAGGGACAGTGTCAGTTTCTTTCACTCTGCAAGTCCTTGTTTCCAGGGACCTGTAAGGACAGTGAGTTAATTTTCCTTGTGCTATATTGTGATTAAAAAAAACATTTATTCTAGGGACAGAAAACTCTAGGTAGGGACAGTGTCAGTTTCTTTCACTCTGCAAGTCCTTGTTTCCAGGGACCTGTAAGGACAGTGAGTTAATTTTCCTTGTGCTATATTGTGATTAAAAAAAACATTTTTTCTAGGGACAGAAAACTGTAGGTAGGGAGAGTGTTTTTTTTCTTTCACTCTGCAAGTCCTTGTTTCCAGGGACCTGTAAGGACAGTGAGTTAATTGTCCTTGTGCTATATTGTGATTAAAAAAAACATTTTTTCTAGGGACAGAAAACTCTAGGTAGGGAGAGTTTTTTTTTTTTTTCACTCTGCAAGTCCTTGTTTCCAGGGACCTGTAAGGACAGTGAGTTAATTGTCCTTGTGCTATATTGTGCTTAAAAAAAACATTTATTCTAGGGACAGAAAACTCTAGGTAGGGACAGTGTCAGTTTCTTTCACTCTGCAAGTCCTTGTTTCCAGGGACCTGGAGAGACATTGAGTGAATTGTCCTTGTGCTATATTGTGATTAAAAAAAACATTTATTCTAGGGACAGAAAACTCTAGGTAGGGACAGTGTCAGTTTCTTTCACTCTGCAAGTCCTTGTTTCCAGGGACCTGTAAGGACAGTGAGTTAATTTTCCTTGTGCTATATTGTGATTAAAAAAAACATTTTTTCTAGGGACAGAAAACTGTAGGTAGGGAGAGTGTTTTTTTTCTTTCACTCTGCAAGTCCTTGTTTCCAGGGACCTGTAAGGACAGTGAGTTAATTTTCCTTGTGCTATATTGTGATTAAAAAAAACATTTATTCTAGGGACAGAAAACTCTAGGTAGGGACAGTGTCAGTTTCTTTCACTCTGCAAGTCCTTGTTTCCAGGGACCTGTAAGGACAGTGAGTTAATTTTCCTTGTGCTATATTGTGATTAAAAAAAACATTTTTTCTAGGGACAGAAAACTGTAGGTAGGGAGAGTGTTTTTTTTCTTTCACTCTGCAAGTCCTTGTTTCCAGGGACCTGTAAGGACAGTGAGTTAATTGTCCTTGTGCTATATTGTGATTAAAAAAAACATTTTTTCTAGGGACAGAAAACTCTAGGTAGGGAGAGTTTTTTTTTTTTTTCACTCTGCAAGTCCTTGTTTCCAGGGACCTGTAAGGACAGTGAGTTAATTGTCCTTGTGCTATATTGTGCTTAAAAAAAACATTTATTCTAGGGACAGAAAACTCTAGGTAGGGACAGTGTCAGTTTCTTTCACTCTGCAAGTCCTTGTTTCCAGGGACCTGGAGAGACATTGAGTGAATTGTCCTTGTGCTATATTGTGATTAAAAAAAACATTTATTCTAGGGACAGAAAACTCTAGGTAGGGACAGTGTCAGTTTCTTTCACTCTGCAAGTCCTTGTTTCCAGGGACCTGGAGAGACATTGAGTGAATTGTCCTTGTGCTATATTGTGATTAAAAAAAACATTTATTCTAGGGATAGAAAACTCTAGGTAGGGACAGTGTCAGTTTCTTTCACTGTGAAAGTCCTTGTTTCAAGGGACAGAGAAGGACACCTGAAGGTAGCCCTTATTGCTTTTTTCCCATCTCCCTGCAGGCCATCTATTAGAATGTCTGGAAGGCAAACAAGGAGAGGCAGACAGTCAGGAGGCAATAAAAGAGGGCAAGCAGGCTCTGTGTCTGGGGGCAACAGTGCTGGTCGTGGACGCGGTGCATTGTCATCAGCACATGGCCATGGGACACGCTTGTCCTTCTTTTCGGCAGCTGGACATGTTGAGCCACATCATGCCGAAGACTTGGTAGAGTGGATGACCAAGCCCTCCTCCTCCTCCTCATCCTCTCTCACCCAGGCTCAGGGTACTGGAAAAGCAGCTGCCAAAGCGTCGTCTTCCCTGGTATCAATGTCAGACAAATCATCAGTCACTCCTTCCCTAGACCCACCATGTCCTCCTCCTGAGGAGTCCCCCGAACTGTTTCAGCACAGTGTTGGGTACATGCTCCAGGAGGATGCCCAGCGTTTCGAAGGGTCTGATGATGAAACCCAGCTAGAGGAAGGCAGTAGCGTGAGAGCAGACAGAGGGGATGCTCAAGAAGGACACCAATCTGGCAGTCATGTTCCAGCAGCTGCAGCATACTGCCAGATTGGCTCCAGTGATGAGGAGGGAGGGGATGATGAGGTCAATGACTCCACGTGGGTGCCTAATAGGAGAGAGGAGGAGGAGGAGGATGAGGAGGAGGCACATCTCCAACGAGGCAGGATGCCCTTTGGTGGCCAGCGTAAGGGCAGTACACCGACGGAATCACACCGCAGAGCTCCGCCTGTGCAGGGCGCTGCCTCTGCCCGTCATTCAAAAAGTTCTTTGGTGTGGGCCTTTTTTGAGGCTAGTGCATCAGATCGCACAGCTGCTGTTTGCAACATATGTCTCAAGCGTATATCGCGTGGCCAAAACATCAGCCGCTTGGGTACCACATGCCTGACCAGACATATGTTGACCTGCCATGCAGCTCGTTGGCAAGCCTACCTCAAAGACCCACACCAAAGAACAAAGCGGACCTCTCCTTGCACCGCATCAGCTGGGATCTCCAACCCCACTATAACTTCAGTCCTCTCTGAAACATGCACTGAGAGGAATGAAGGTGTAGAATTAGGTGTGTCACAGCCAAGTACTTGCGCCCACTCTGCTAGCAGTACACCGACGTCCGATTCTAGCAGGCAAATTTCCCTGCCCCAGCTGCTGGACCGTCGAAAGAAGTTCACTCCCAGCCATCCACATGCCCAGCGGTTGAATGCTAGCTTGGCTAAATTGCTAGCGCTTCAACTGCTGCCTTTTCAGTTGGTAGACTCGGCCCCCTTCCGTGAGTTTGTGCAATGTGCGGTTCCTCAGTGGCAGGTTCCCAAACGCCACTTTTTCTCACGGAAGGCTATTCCGGCTCTCTACCGGCATGTGGAAGGCAATGTCTTGGCCTCGCTGGACAGGGCGGTCAGCGGTAAGGTGCATATTACCGCTGACTCATGGTCCAGCAGGCATGGACAGGGACGTTACCTTTCTTTCACGGCCCATTGGGTCACTCTTTTGGCAGCTGGGAAGGATTCAGGACAAGGTGCAGTAGTGTTGGAGGTTGTCCCACCGCCACGCCTCCAAAATGCTACTACTGGTTGTGACACACCTCTCTCCTCCACCCCCTCCTCTTCTTCTTCCTCCATGGCCTCTTCCTGTGGTTTGTCCTATGAACCAGCGGTGCTCCGTAGCCGTTCACGGGGCTACGCAAGTACGCAGGCAAAAAGATGCCATGCCGTGCTTGCGCTGGTGTGTTTGGGGGACAGAAGCCACACTGGGGCAGAGGTCCTGTCTGCTCTGCAGGGCCAGGCCGAGAGGTGGTTGACGCCACGCCAGCTTAAGCCAGGAATGGTGGTTTGCGACAATGGCACCAACCTCCTCTCCGCCCTCCGACAGGGACAACTGACCCATGTGCCCTGTGTGGCTCACGTCCTTAACCTGGTGGTGCAGCGGTTCTTGGGCAGGTACCCGGGCTTACAGGATGTCCTGAGGCAGGCCAGGAAAGTCTGTGTGCATTTCCGCAGATCTTATAATGCCAGTGCTCGCCTGGCTGAGCTGCAAAAGGAGTTGAACCTGCCCAAGAACCGCCTTATATGTGACATGCCCACCAGGTGGAACTCAACGTTGGCCATGCTGCAGCGGCTGCACACGCAGCAGAGGGCCATCAATGAGTACCTGTGCGACTACGGCACCAGGACAGGGTCAGGGGAGCTTGGTTTTTTTTCTCCACGCCAGTGGGGCATGATCAGGGATGCATGCACTGTCCTGGCACCATTTGAGGAGGCCACGAGGATGGTGAGCAGTGACAGTGCATGCATCAGTGACACTGTACCTCTTGTCCACCTGTTGGAGCACACGCTGCGTGGAATAATGGACAGGGCACTTGAGGCAGAACAGAGGCAGGAAGAGGAGGACTTCCTTGCCTCTCAAGGCCCCCTTTACCCAGACAGTGTTCCTTCTGTCCCACCCATCGCACAGGAAGAGGAGGAGGAGGAGGAGGAGGAGGAGGAGGAGGATTGTGTCAGCATGGAGGTGGAGGCTGGCACTCAGCATCATCAGCAGCAGTCTTTTAGGGATGATTTACAGTCCCAAGAAACCAGTGGACTTGTACGTGGCTGGGAGGAGGTGGCTGCGGATCATGTCGTCCTTAGTGACCCAGAGGACTCCGGAGCGAATGCCTCAGCAAACCTACGCTGCATGGCCTCCCTGATCCTGCAAAGTCTGCGGAAGGATCCTCGTATTCTTCGGATCAAGGAGAGGGACCATTACTGGCTGGCCACTCTCCTTGATCCACGGTACAAGGGTAAGGTTGCGGACCTTATGTTACCGTCGCAGAGGGAGCAGAGGATGAGACAACTCCGGGAGGCCTTGCAGAAAGGTCTGTGCAACGCGTTCCCAGAGACTGGGAGGTTGCAAACTCCTGGTCCTGGACAACGAGTTGCTGAGGCTTCGGCCAGTCAAAGAAGGAGCGGTGGGGAAGGTGGCCGTCTGACCGATGCGTTCAGACAATTCTTTAGTCCGCAGCCCCAAAGTATGATCGGTTCCAGCAACCATCTCCAGCGTCTGATAAACATGGTGCAGGAATATCTAGGGGCAAGGTCAGACTTGGACACCTTCCCCACCGAAAATCCTCTGGCTTACTGGGTCTTGAGGATGGATCACTGGCCAGAGCTTGCACAGTATGCAATTGAGCTACTGGCCTGTCCTGCATCCAGCGTTCTTTCGGAACGCACATTCAGTGCTGCTGGAGGATTTGTCACGGATCACAGGGTGCGCCTGTCCACCGACTCGGTTGATCGACTGACTTTCATCAAGATGAACCAGTCTTGGATCACCACCAGCTACCACACACCTGATGCTGATATAACAGACTAATTGATTTTAAAATGTCACATCCCTTCAAGACTGATGCTGATGCTGAGTGCCTGTGCTGTTATGTTGACTGCCTATCCTCCTCCTCCGAGTCCTCAATGATACGATTGATGATGATAGCTTGGAAGATCATTTTTGTTTATGGGTGCCGCCACCAGTGCCTAACGCCCAATTTTTCAGCCCCTGTTTAACAGTGGCGTGTAATTACAATTTTTGAAGCAATACTTTGCAACAGGGCTCATTGCTGTGCTCCAAGTACAGTATCTGTGAGGAGTTGCAGTGTTGTGCCACCAGTGCCTAAGGCCCAATTTTTCAGCCCCTGTTTAACAGGGGCGTGTCATTACAATTTTTGAAGCAATACTTTGCAACAGGGCTCATTGCTGTGCTCCAAGTACAGTATCTGTGAAGGGTTGCAGTGTTGTGCCACCAGTGCCTAAGGCCCAATTTTTCAGCCCCTGTTCAACAGGGGCATGTAATTACAATTCTTGATCTAATAATTCACAGCAGGGCCCATTGCTGCACCCACCAAGAGTAACTGTCAGGGCTTACAGTGTTGTGGCACCAGCACCACCATCAAAGGCCCAATTTTTACTACCACTGTTCAACAATTATATGTAATTAAAATTCCTGATATAATAGTTGACAGCAGGGCGTTCCAGCACCAACCAAGAGTAACTGTGAGTGCTTACAGTGTTGTGCCAACACCAACAACTAAGGGGCCTATTTCTGCAGAGTATATACGGCAGGTCCCTACTTTCAAACATCCAACTTACAAACGACTCCTACTTGCAAACGCAAGAAGACAACAGGAAGTGAGAGGAAATCTACCACTAGGAAGGAAAATTCTCTCCTGTAAGAATAAATATGGGAGAAAGGTGTCTCCTCTGTACTGATGCTTTATCAGCAATCCTTGTTTCAAGAAAAACACCACATTTCAAAAACAGTTGTCATTAGGACGGAAAGTGAGGTGAAATGTTCTGAACAGGGGCACAGACAGCAAAACAAATGTTACAGGGGTGATAACCCTTACCTATGTTTTCCAAAAAGTTTAAAAATAGATTTTTGGTCTGGAGCTACACTTCAACAATGTACCTGTTCAAAATTACAAACAGATTCTACATAAGAACAAACCTACAGTCCCTGTCTTGTATGCACCGCCTGTATACGGCTGTTCAGAGTATATAGGGCCTTTTTTATTTTATGTGCGGGGTTCCCCTTAATATCCATACAAGACCCAAAGGGGCTGGTAATGGGCTGGGGTAGGGGGGGGGGTCATGGGGTAGCTATGCCATTTTTCTTAAAGATTTTCATCCATATTACCGGGACCAGACATTACATTAAAGCCGCAAGCAGTTTTAAATGGCTTTTTTTTCCTTTAGAAGTGTCATTTTGTGCAGGGACAGTTCTAAACACGGGAAACACGTGGCACTTCACAGGCATACTTTAGACACCCCCCAGGTACGATATTTAAAGGAATATTTGACTTTTTTTTTTTCACTTTATGCATCATTAAAATGACTGCTCCCGGAAAACGACCGTTTTTAAAACTTATTTTTGCATTGATACATGTCCCCTGGTGCAGAACCCGGGTTCCCAAACCCTTTTTAGGACAATAACATGCATAATAGTTGTTATAATTAGCACTTTAGAATTCGAACGTTCGCATCCATTGTATTTAATAGGGTTCTAATGTTCGTTCGAACTTTCGGTCCGTTCGCGGGTTCTGGTGCGAACCGAACCCGGGGGTGTTCGGCTCATCACTACTCACTACACCGAGAAAGAACCCCAGACCTAGAGATAGAAAGATAGATATTCTCTCCTGATACCGGAAACCTTCCTTCAACCACACCACACAGAATTCTCATTACACCGAGAAAGAAAAACCCCAGACCTAGAGATAGATATTCTCTCCTGATACCGGAAACCTTCCTTCTACTACACCACACAGAATTCTCACTACACCGAGAAAGAACCCCAAACCTAGAGATAGATAGATAGATATTCTCTCCTGATACCGGAAACATTCCTTATACTACACCACACAGAATTCTCACTACACCGAGAAAGAAGAACCCCAGACCTAGAGATAGATAGATATTCTCTCCTGATACCGGAAACCTTCCTTCTACTACACCACACAGAATTCTCACTACACCGAGAAAGAAGAACCCCAGACCTAGAGATAGATAGATATTCTCTCCTGATACCGGAAACCTTCCTTCTACTACACCACACAGAATTCTCACTACACCGAGAAAGAAGAACCCCAGACCTAGAGATAGATAGATATTCTCTCCTGATACCGGAAACCTTCCTTCTACTACACCACACAGAATTCTCACTACACCGAGAAAGAACCCCAAACCTAGAGATAGATAGATAGATATTCTCTCCTGATACAGGAAACCTTCCTTCTACTACACCACACAGAATTCTCACTACACCGAGAAAGAAGAATCCAGACCTAGAGATAGATAGATAGATATTCTCTCTTGATACCGGAAACCTTCCTTCAACCACACCACACAGAATTCTCACTACACCGAGAAAGAAGAACCCCAGACCTACAGATAGATAGATATTCTCTCCTGATACCGGAAACCTTCCTTCTACTACACCACACAGAATTCTCATTACACCGAGAAAGAAGAACCCCAGACCTACAGATAGATAGATAGATATTCTCTCCTGATACTGGAAACCTTCCTTCTACTGCACCACACAGAATTCTCACTACACCGAGAAAGAAGAATCCCAGACCTACAGATAGATAGATAGATATTCTCTCCTGATACCGGAAACCTTCCTTCAACCACACCACACAGAATTCTCATTACACTGAGAAAGAAAAACCCCAGACCTAGAGATAGATAGATATTCTCTCCTGATATTGGAAACCTTCCTTCTACTACACCACACAGAATTCCCACTACACCGAGAAAGAAGAACCCCACACCTAGAGATAGATAGATAGATATTCTCTCCTGATACCGGAAACCTTCCTTCTACTACACCACACAGAATTCTCACTACACCGAGAAAGAACCCCAAACCTAGAGATAGATAGATAGATATTCTCTCCTGATACAGGAAACCTTCCTTCTTCTACACCACACAGAATTCTCACTACACCGAGAAAGATAGATATTTTCTCCTGATACCGGAAACCTTCCTTCTACTACACCACACAGAATTCTCACTACACTGAGAAAGAAGAACCCCAGACCTAGAGATAGATAGATAGATATTCTCTCCTGATACAGGAAACCTTCCTTCTACTACACCACACAGAATTCTCACTACACCGAGAAAGAACCCCAAACCTAGAGATAGATAGATAGATATTCTCTCCTGATACAGGAAACCTTCCTTCTACTACACCACACAGAATTCTCACTACACCGAGAAAGAAGAACCCCAGACCTAGAGATAGATATATAAATATTCTCTCCTGATACAGGAAACCTTCCTTCTACTACACCAGATATATTTCTCACTAAATGAGAGTTCTACTGAGAAAGAAGAACCAGATAGATAGATAGATAGATAGATAGATATCCTGTCCTAATAAAGGTAACAATAGTCCTTCTTTCCATGACACAAGGGTTCTACTAAGAAAGAACAACTCCAAAACAGATAGATGGATGGATAGATAGATAGATAGATAGATAGATAGATAGATAGATAGATAGATAGATAGATAGATCGATAGATATCCTGTCCTGAAATAGGAAACTTTCCTCCTACTAAACAAGGCGTCTACCGAGGAAAAAGAATAGATAGATATTCTCTCCTCATACCGGAAACTTTCCTTCTACTACACCGAGAAAGAAGAACCCCAGACCTAGAGATAGATAGATAAATATCCCAATACCGGAAAACCTTCCTTTCACTACAGCACACAGAATTCTCACTATACCGGCCGTCTACCGAGGAAGAATAGAGAAAGAAGAGATGGATAGATAGATAGATAGATATTCTCTCCTGATACCGGAAACCTTCCTTCCACTACAACAGATATATTTCTCGCTATATGAGAGTTCTACTGAGAAAGAAGAACCAGATAGATAGATAGATAGATAGATAGATCTCCTGTCCTAATAAAGGAAACAATCTTCCTTCTATCCATGACACAAGGGTTCTACTGGGAAAGAACATCTTCAAATAGATAGATAGATAGATAGATAGATAGATAGATAGATAGATAGATACCCTGTCCTTCCTTCTACTACACCAGACAGACTTCTCACTACACCAGGCGTCTACCGAGGAAGAAGAATGGAGATAGATAGATAGATAAATAGATATTCTCTCCTCATACCGGAAAACTTCCTTCCACTACACCACACAGAATTCTTACTACACCAGACGTCTACTGAGGAAGAATAGAGATCGATAGATGTATTTGTCCTTATCTGTGATAAGAAGATATCTTTCTTCTTTCCACAATACAAGGGTTCTACTGAGAAAGAAGAACTCCAAACATAGATAGACAGATAGATAGATAGATAGATAGATGTTCTGTCCTGATAGAAGAAACCTTCCTTCCACTACACCAGATATATTTCTCACTATATGTGGATTCTACTGAGGAAGATAGATAAATAGATATCCTAATCATCAGGAAACAATCTTGCTTCTTTACATGACACAAGGATTCTACTGAGAAAGGAGAACTCCAAACGTAGATAGATAAATAGATAGATAGATATTCTCTCCTGATACCGGAAACCTTCCTTCTACTACACCACACATCTACAGAGAAAGAAGAACTTGATTGATAGAGAGGAGAAACCTTCCTTCCAGATATACTTCTCACTACACAAGGATTCTACTGAGGAAGAAAAACGCCATAGATAGATAGATATGGGAGAGAGATAGTCTGTCCTGATACAGGAAACTTTCCTTCCACTACACCAGACAGACTTCATACTACATGAGGGTTCTACTGAGACAGAAGAACCAGATAGATAGATAGATAGATAAATAGATATGGAATTGTCTGTGTATTCCGGAACATTCCGTGTTTGTAGTGACATGGGAAGGAGATCAGATCACAGCCAATCATGTGAAGAAAACCACCCTGCAGCCTCTAATGACATGAAACACATCCTAGGCAGAGCCCGTGTGATTGGGTGTCCCAGGTTGTGGGTGGAGTTGTTATTTCCTGACAATGAAGAGATAGATTGTATACAGATAATAATAATAATAATGATGTGATCAGCAGCCGGCGGTGACATGATCCCCGATGATTCATGTGAAGTGTGACTGACAGCTGATCACTGCTCAGCTTTACACATTGTCAGTATAGAGAGCGGTGACCTCGCTGTGTGCATCATACACAACTGACATAGTTTTATATTAGATCCTTCTTTCTCCTTTGTTTTCATCTTTGCTCCCATCTCAGTGCAGCTGATCCCCTGCACCCTCTTAGCAGCCTCTTCCTGTCTACATAGACTCCAGTGATGGCTGTCTGGCCTTTCCCAGGGCAGGGATCCTGATGGTGACAACAGACCATGACATTAGTCTCCATACAAAGTCTGTGTGACAACACAAAAGCACAGCTGGGAGATAGGGACAGAGCGTTGTCACCTTGCAACAGGAAGTGCCTGCACAAGGACCTTCATGGCAGGATCACCAGGCATTATTATAATAAAAGCTGCAGATTTGAAATTACATTTACATGTTAAATCTTCTATGGGTTGTCTGTGATTGGGATAAAGCGCTGCGTAAATTGACGGCGCTATATAAGTACCTAAATAATAATATTAATAATAATATCTGTGATTGGGGTATCGGTGATTGGGATATCGGTGATTGGGGTATCTGTGATTGGGATATCGGTAATTGGGGTATCTGTGATTGGGATATCGGTAATTGGGGTATCTGTGATTGGGGTATCTGTGATTGGGATATCGGTGATTGGGGTATCTGTGATTGGGGTATCTGTGATTGGGGTATCGGTGATTGGGGTATCTGTGATTGGGATATCGGTGATTGGGGTTTCTGTGATTGGGGTATCTGTGATTGGGGTATCTGTGATTGGGATATCGGTGATTGGGATATCGGTGATTGGGGTATCTGTGATTGGGATATCGGTGATTGGGGTTTCTGTGATTGGGGTATCTGTGATTGGGGTATCTGTGATTGGGATATCGGTGATTGGGGTTTCTGGAATAGGGATATCGGTGATTGGGGTATCTGTGATTGGGGTATCTGTGATTGGGATATCGGTGATTGGGATATCGGTGATTGGGATATCGGTGATTGGGATATCGGTGATTGGGGTATCTGTGATTGGGATATCGGTAATTGGGGTATCTGGGATTGGGATATCGGTGATTGGGGTTTCTGGGATTGGGATATCGGTGATTGGGGTATCTGTGATTGGGGTATCTGTGATTGGGATATCGGTGATTGGGATATCGGTGATTGGGGTATCAGTGATTGGGGTATCTGTGATTGGGATATCGGTGATTGGGGTTTCTGTGATTGGGGTATCTGTGATTGGGGTATCTGTGATTGGTATATCGGTGATTGGGGTATCTGTGATTGGGATATCGGTGATTGGGGTTTCTGGGATAGGGATATCGGTGATTGGGGTATCTGTGATTGGGGTATCTGTGATTGGGGCATCTGTGATTGGGGTATCGGTGATTGGGATATCAGTGATTGGGGTATCTGTGATTGGGATATCGGTAATTGGGGTATCTGTGATTGGGATATCGGGGATTGGGGTTTCTGGGATAGGGATATCGGTGATTGGGGTATCTGTGATTGGTAGGGTTGCCCCCTCGTCCCTTTAAACCCAAACACATATGAATTACACAGGTTCTGAGGCTAATTGAATGCAGATGAGGCACCAAGTGAGTTTAATTATCACCTTAATCAGCCACAGAACTTGTGTAATTAATATGTGTTCAGTTTTATAAGGGATGAGGTGGCAACCTTAGTGATTGGTAGATCAGTGATTGGGGTATCGGTGATTGGGGTATGAGTGATTGGGATATCGGTGACTGGAGTATAAGTGATTGGGATATCGGTGATTGGGGTATGAGTGATTGGGATATCAGTGATTGGGGTATCGGTATTGGGGTATGAGTGATTGGGATATCGGTGATTGGGGTATGAGTGATTGGGATATTGGTGATTGGGGTATTGGTGATTGGGGTATCGGTGATTGGGGTATCGGTGATTGGGGTATGAGTGATTGGAATATCGGTGATTGGGGTATGAGTGATTGGGATATTGGTGATTGGGGTATTGGTGATTGGGGTATGAGTGATTGGGATATTGGTGATTGGGGTATTGGTAATTGGGGTATGAGTGATTGGGGTATGAGTGATTGGGCTATCAGTGATTGGGGTATGAGTGATTGGGATATCGGTGATTGGGGTATGAGTGATTGGGGTATGAGTGATTGGGGTATCGGTGATTGGGGTATCGGTGATTGGGGTATGAGTGATTGGAATATCGGTGATTGGGGTATGAGTGATTGGGGTATTGGTGATTGGGGTATGAGTGATTGGGATATTGGTGATTGGGGTATCGGTGATTGGGGTATGAGTGATTGGGATATTGGTGATTGGGGTATTGGTGATTGGGGTATGAGTGATTGGGGTATTGGTGATTGGGGTATGAGTGATTGGGGTATGAGTGATTGGGGTATGAGTGATTGGGATATTGGTGATTGGGGTATTGGTGATTGGGGTATGAGTGATTGGGATATTGGTGATTGGGGTATTGGTGATTGGGGTATGAGTGATTGGGGTATTGGTGATTGGGGTATTGGTAATTGGGGTATGAGTGATTGGGGTATTGGTGATTGGGGTATGAGTGATTGGGATATTGGTGATTGGGGTATTGGTGATTGGGGTATGAGTGATTGGGATATTGGTGATTGGGGTATTGGTGATTGGGGTATGAGTGATTGGGGTATTGGTGATTGGGGTATGAGTGATTGGGATATTGGTGATTGGGGTATGTGTGATTGAGATATCAGTATTGGGGTATGAGTGATTGGGATATCGGTGATTGGGATATCGGTGATTGGGGTATCGGTGATTGGGGTATCGGTGATTGGGGTATAATGTGTAATCTCAGGGCTGTACTCCAGGCTGTAGTGGGAAACCCTAGTTGTCGGTGTAGTGAGTGTGCCGGCTCCTTCCCAGGCCGTCTGCGGTGTAGAAATTGGTTAGTCAGCACAAACATGCACTCAGTAAACATGTACAACTGGGAGAGGAGCCGCTGTGTATTCAACACGCCACACCGAGTATATATAGAAAGTGGACGTTACACAGCAAACGCCAACTGCTAGGTGTGATCCTCCTCCTCCTCCTCCTCCCGCTGCTGGCTTTTATTCTGTATTTAGGAAAATAAGTTCGAAGGTTTACTCACCTCCATTCCCTCTGCTGTCAAAGATCAGATTTTTTAAAATATATTTATTACGGGTATTTATTGCAGGTTTTTATCCTTTTTTTTTTTATTTTTATTTATTAATTGCAGGTATTATGTATTTATTATATGTATTCATTTTAATTGATATTTATTCATTTATTGCAGGTATTTATAATATTTTTTTCCTCCTTTTATTTATATTTATTTATTGCAGGTATTATTTATTTATTAATTAAAGTGGTTAATTAAAATATATTTTTCCCCAAAATTTGTGTTTTAAAAAAAAAACGCTGCGCAAGTACTGTGTGACATAAAAAATTGCAACAATCGCCAGTTTATTCCCTACGGTGTCTGCTAAGAAAAATAATTAAATATATATAAAATGTTTGGGGGTTATAAGTCATTTTCTAGCAAACAAATACTGATTTAAACTTTGTAAACTAATGTATATGTAAAGCGCTGCGTAAATTGACGGCGCTATATAAGTACCTGAAATAAATAAAAATAAACAAAAAGTCCTGATCTTCATGTGGTTAAAGCAGAACTAAGGCCCCTTTCACACTGAGGCGTTTTTACCGCGTTTTCGCTGTAAAAACAGCGCTGTAAAAACGCCTGAAATAATCCTGCCCCATCATTCTCAATGTGAAAGCCCTGAGGCGTTTTGCTGGCTGTGCGTTGGAAAAAATCCTGCAAACAGCTTTTTTGGAGCATCTTTGGGGCGCATAAAATAGCGCTGTAAAAACGCCTATCCCCATTGAAATGAATGAGTACCGCGGTAAAAACGCGGTAAAAAACGCCCAGAAGCTGTGGAAAGGTCACATGACCGCAGTAGAGTGGAGAATTGTGGGATACCAAATAATCCTTTTTACCGCAAAAACGCGGTAAAAACGCATATGCGTTAGTGCTATTTTTACCGCGGTAAAATCGCGGTAAAAAAACTCATAATTTTTTTGCGTTTTTTTAACGCCTCAGTGTGAAAGGGGCCTTAAGGCAATTTTTTTTCCATTATGTATAGAGTAAGGCCCCTTTCACACTGTGGGGGGAGGTGCGGTGGCGGTATAGCGCCGCTATTTTTAGCGGCGCTATACCGTAGGAATTGCCACGGTATTCGTCCGCTAGCAGTGCAGTTTTAACCCCCGCTAGCGGCCGAAAAAGGGTTAATACCACGGCAATGCGCTGATCGCTGTATACATGACAACGGTCCCAAAATGGTTTTGAAAGTGTCCGATGTATCCGCCATAATGTCGCAGTCACGATAAAAATCGCTCATCGCCGCCATTACTAGTAAAAAAAAAAAAAAACGAGTTAATAAAAATGCCATAAAACTATCTCCTATTTTGTAGACGCTATAACTTTTGCGCAAACCAATCAATAAACGCTTATTGCGTTTTGTTTTTTTTTTTATTTCCTTTACCACAAATATGTAGAAGAATACGTATCGGACTAAACTGAGGACTGAGGAAAAAAAAAAAATTTTTTTTAAATATATTTTTGGGGGATATTTATTATAGCAAAAAGTAAAAAATATAGAATTTTTTTCAAAATTGTCGCTCTATTTTTGTTTATAGCGCAAAAAATAAAAACCGCAGAGGCGATCAAATACCACCAAAAGAAAGCTCTATTTGTGGGAAAAAAAAAAGGTTGTCAATTTTGTTTTGGGAGCCACGTCGCACGACCGCGCAATTGTCAGTTAAAGCGACGCAGTGCCGAATCGCAAAAAGTGGCCGCCAACAAAACGGTCCGGGGCTGAAGCGGTTTTTAAACAAAAGAAAAAAAAAAGTTTTGGCTGCGCATACACTTTGATAAAAGGGAAGCAGCCCCCCCCCCTCCCTTCTAATAAAATCTGACTATTTACTTACTTACTGCTATGAAAATCATTCTTCCTTCAAGTCAACATTTGTTGCGTAACATGACGGTATATACCCCATAGGGTGCAGCCATTTATTATTGGCATAGGTGTGCACCCCAAAGCTCTAACACATATGCGTTTGACATATTTACCGACCTCTTCCCCACTCTCCATCCTGAAACAATGGGAGGAAGGGGGGGCAAGGGAGCACATGGGGGACCCGGGAAACAGAACAGGGAAAGGAGGTGTGGCATATATTAGTACCAATCCCCCTATATTTTCCTCCTGTGGCAGCTAAATGTTGACAAATAGGAGAGGAGGAGAAGCCGACTTTCAGCTGCTGCAGGAGGAAAATACAAATTGGTTCCAATAAATTCCACCCCCTGCCACCTCTCCTGTCCAGGGTCGGAAAGGAAGGATTGCAGTTTATCTATCACCTGCCCACCATTGACAGGTTGCCAACTCCAGGATTAGGGTGTGCCCTGGCACACCCCTTGCTCACGCCTATGATTATTGGCAGTTTAGAAAGTAAGGGGGAGACATTAAACGCAAGGCAGGTGGCAATCTGATTGGATACTGCCAGTTGCTCTGTAATGAATACATGAAAATAAAACGATAATATTTTATCAGTGAGAGGTTCTCCCGGTAGGAAAGGTGCCGGCCGATGTTTGTGATTCCAGCATGACGTAGTAGAAGATCAGCCGGAGGCACGTGATATGCTGGAATGCTGCAGATCATGGCTCTTCCTCCAAATATCTCCGCACAGGGTGACAGGCGAGGAGAAATATGCCGCCATGACGCGGCTCAAGGTGGAATATCTTTATCACTCACCTTATTCCTAATAAAAACATTTTTTTCTTGGAAGGTTCTTGTTGGAGGACATTCCTTATTTTCATGGAGTGGTGTGTGTGCTGTTCTCCTCGCCCAAAAAATAATTACAAGCTAGCCTGACACGTGACACCTACCTAAACCATCCTTTCACTTTACAGTGACTTGATAAAAGTATTCATACCCCCTGAATTTAAAAAAAAACAAAATGTAAATGTATTTTATTGGGATTTTAGGCTGCTGCTTCTGCTGTATTGCAGCCCCTTTGGAAAAAAGAAAGGAGCTTGTCTTTTCCATCTTTCTCATCTTCTCCGCCTCTGGCCATAGGGTGACCACGTGTCTCGGATTGCCTGGGACAGTCCCGCATTTCGCAGGTCTGTCCCGGGCACATTCATTCCAGGACAATACAGTGTCCTGGTGTTCTGACGAGCTGGTTCCTTCTATCGATATGGTGTCCCCCAGGACTGCGCAGGTGCAATCCGAGGCAACGGAATTCTCTGAGCGTAAACAGCTGCTCGGCAGCTGTAGACGCGCTCGCTCACGATGCTAGGGGAACCAGCTCGACAAGACACCGCTCTATACAGCAAGGGTGGATCCAGGGCTGCTGATAGGGAGGGGGGGGGGACCACCAGTCCTCTTGTAGGGGGCCCGGGCTCACAGGGGGGGACCAAACAGCAGAGGGAATCAGTGTGGTCAGTTGGAGGGGCAATCACAGGATGCCCTATGTGACTCTCTGCAGCAGCTGGAAACCGGTTTCTCTCCCTTCAGCTGCTGCAGGGAGAGACACAGACACAGCTGATGGCTTCCCTGTCCCATAAAAAAAACAAAAACAAATTGTAACCCTGTATTGTTTTAATCCCTTGTAAAATGTAATAAAATTATTGGGAAAAAAAATTGTAAAAAAAAATAATTTGCAAAAATTGTAACATATTTGTTTTTCAAAACATTATTTTTTTTTATTAAAAAAATGATGAAATGTTTTTGTTCAAAAATATATATATTTTTTTTAAAAGCACTAATTCACACAGCTTCTCTGTTATTTTTGTGTCCGCTGAGAATGATTTTAATATATTTTTAGTGAAAAGTTTGTTTTGATATATTTTAGGGGGGCCCTGCCAGGTAGGCTGTATGGGGCCCCCGTGATTTCTAACAGCAGCCCTGGGCGGATCAGTGAGTGTGCGCTCCCTGCAATGTTACACACCAAGCCTAGAGATTTATATTTATATCACTTCTCTTGCATTTGCTGATGAATAGAACATGAGAAGTGTTGTACATATAAATCTCTAGGCTTGGCGTGTAAAATTGCAGGGAGCGCACACTGATCCGCTCCCTTTTAGAAAAATCCCGCCCTTGAGACATTGTTGCCCTATAGAGCGGCATGTCACATTCTCCGGCCCCACCCCTTATGCCGCCCCTTGCGCCCGCCCATCAACATTTAAAAAAGTACAGAGCGGCGTGTCACCCGCCCATCAACATGTTTAACCCCGCCCTATAGAGCGGCGTGTCACAGTCTCCGCCCCCGCCCCTTTGCTGCGCGGTGTGTATCCTCGGGAGCGAGCGCGTCTACAGCTGACGAACAGCTGTTGATGTTCGTAGATTTCCGTGTGATCGGTGTGCTTATGCGCAGTCGAGGGCGGACCTATCCGATAGGGGAACCAGCTCGACAAGACACTGGAATGAAACCGGCACAGCCACTCCCCGGGCCAATCTGATGCCCCCCCAAAAAAGGCCGCCACATCACCACTTTACTCACTGACAGTACCGGGAATGCCTGGAGGAGCACAATCCCCGCCCCCTGCTTGTGATTGGAGAAATCATAAATCCCACCTCTTGTGTCCAATCCCTGTGCTGTGATTCGTTACAGCACAAGCTGATTTTTGGGAAGGGGGATGGGTGTCCCTGAGTTGTAGTTTGGAAATGTGGTCACCCTATCTGGCCACTGCTCCGAAGAAACTTCGACTCATCGCCCGCTTGGATTGTGTTTCCGGAAACCTAAACGGATGGAAGAAAAAAAAAAAAGAAAATAAAACTGACTTTCATTGCAAAACACCTTTAAAGGATATCTAAACCCAAGAATAATAATAGAATACAGTGCCTTGAAAAAGTATTCATACCCCTCAATATTTCCCACATTTTGTCGTGTTACAACCAATGTGATAGACCAACACAAAGTGACACATAATTGTGAAGTGGAAGGAATATGATAAACGGTTTTCAAAGATGTTTTACAAATATGTGAAAAGTTTGGGGGTGGGGGGCATTTGTATAGCGCCCCCCTGAGTCAATACTTTGTATAGAACCCCCTTTCTCTGCAATTATTATTATTATTATTCAGGTACTTATATAGAGCCATCAATTTACGCAGTGCTTTACATATACATTGTACATTCACATCGGTCCCTACCCTCAAGGAGCTTACAATCTAAGGTTCCTTATACTGGGAAAACCCATGCAGGCACAGGGAGAACATGCAAACTCCAGGCAGGGTAGTGTCGTGGTTGGGATTCGAACCAGCGACCCTTTTTCCTGCTAGGTGAGAGTGCTACCCACTACACCACAGCTGCAAGTCTTTTTGGGGATGTCTCTACCAGCTTTGCACATCTAGAGAGCGACATTTTTGCCCATTCTTCTTTGCAAAATATCTCAAGATCTGTCAGATTGGATGGAGAGCGTCTGTGAACAGCAATTTTCAAGTCTTGCAACAGATTCTCAATGGGATTTAGGTCTGGACTGTGACTGGTCCATTCTAACACATGAATATGCTTTGATCTAAACCATTCCATTGTAGCTCTGGCTGTATGTTTCGGGTCGTTGTCCTGCTGGAAGGTGAACCTCCGCCCCCGGTCTCAAGTCTTTTGCAGACTCTAATGCCGCGTACACACGGTCAGAATTTTCCGACAGGAAAATCGTGTTTTGTTTTTTTTTCAGCAGGAAAACGGCTCAAACTTGTGTTGCATACACACGGTCACACAAATCTTGTCTGAAATTCCGAACGTCAAGAACGCGGCGACGTACAAGACGTACGACGAATCGTGAAAAATTAAGTTCAATAGGCAGTTCGGCTCTTCTGCTTAATTCTGAGCATGCGTGTTTTTTTTTTTTTTCGTGTCGTAATTGCATACAGACGAGCGCGATTCCTGATAGCAATTTTTCCTGTCACGAAAATAGAGATCCTGCTCTCAGTATTTTCTTGGCAGGAATTCTGACAGAAAAAGTCTGATGGAGACTACACACGGTCGGAATTCCTGACAAAAAGCTCACATCGCACTTTTCTTGTCGGGGAAAACTGACCGTGTGAACGCGGCATAACAGGTTTTCTTGGTCTATCACATAAAATCCCAATAAAATACATTTACGTTTTTGGTTGTAACATGACAAAATGTGGAAAATTTCAAGAGGTATGAATACTTTTTTAAGTCACTGTATATCCAGATAGACAGGCCCTCATACTTTACAGTATGTAAGAAATAGTTCACTTTCTATTGGGGGGCCCGAATGTGATATATATAAAATGGCTTGTCGTAGGTAGCAGTTGGAAGGAAACAAAATGCCATGGCATTGGCTGTCAATGGAAGTACAATATTTGCCCATAGTCAGTAGTCAGACCTGGCAATGGTGGAAGGGAAGTAATCAAAACGCCGCAGCATGCTGGTCAATAGGAGTAGTGTTTACCTAACCAGTCAATTAAAGGTGGAATAATACCTCATCATTG
Source organism: Rana muscosa (assembly GCA_029206835.1). Lineage (NCBI taxonomy): Eukaryota > Metazoa > Chordata > Amphibia > Anura > Ranidae > Rana > Rana muscosa. The sequence continues at coordinate 313,660,562 of CM055128.1, forward strand.
GTATTAGTGGGAGAAATAGTGTCCCATTATTGGTATTAGTGAGAGGATTAGTGCCTCATCATTCGTATTAGTGGGAAGAATAGTGCCCCATCATTGGTGTCAGTGGGAGGAATAGTGCCCCGCCCATCATTGGAGCACAGGTGTGTCAGGAGGAAGGTGCCTCTGAAGCTGCTCTGTGAGAGGGGAGTGGTGGTGAAATCTATCCCAGCTCCCTGGCCCCCTTTCTGGGGAGGCCATGGAGGCCAGCAGGGCGTCTCCTGCTGGAGGCTCCCAGCCATCTCCTGGGCCGTCAGGTGAACTGCCTGCCTCTGCACAAGCTGATCTCTCTACCCCTGGTGAGGATGAAGGCTCGGAGGCCATTCGGGAGCGAGTGGTGGCCGGGATTAAGGTCCTGAACAGGGAGAGGGACAAGCTGTACAAGCTGAGAGCGGAGTTGAAGCGCCTGCGAAGGCAACGTGAGGGCTTACATAGCCAGAAACGGGGATCCATGGATCCGGAAATCCAGCTGGCCAAAGTCCGTGTGGATCATCAGGAAACCATCGTGGCCATGATGGAAGGCAGAGATGGGCCCTTTAAAGAGAAGTTTTGCAACGACAAGAGGTTTGGAAGGGTGACAAAGATGGAGGTGGAGGAGGAGGAGACCCCCAGTTCTGACCCCCTGCCCCCCCAGGGAGAGGTAAGAAGCCCCAGGCCTTCCCAGGACTCAGGAGGCATGCTAAGGGCCATCCAGGTAATGGAGTCTCCTATGCGGGGGGATCAGATGGTGTTTAACGAGGAAGACATTACTGATGATGTGCCTGATAAAGTAAAGCCTGCTAAGTCCCATGTTGTGGATAAGACTGTTTTTGTGCCATCTAGCACCATGACTGATAATGTGCCTAATGACAATGTTGTGCCTGCTGAGGCTGCAATGCAGCAAGACTTGCATTCAAAAACTGTCATTTCTGTAAATGAACTGCAAGTGTCAGAAGAGCCCATTAACCTTTCTTTGGCTGAGTCCAAAGCTGTTTGCCCCACTGCTGCTGAGGGCTCTACAGTGCAGCATCAGGAGACAACTGGTATTGCAGCAACTGTGACTATTGCTGATGGGAATGTGTGTGTGGCTGAAAAAAATCCTCCCAGTTCAGGTGTGATGAACAATGGTCCCAGTACACGTGTGATGAACAATGGTCCCAGTACAAGTGTGATGGACAATCCTACCAACTCTGTTCATGCAGATAATGTGCAGACTAATGTGACTTCAGTGTGGGCCCCTGGCCCTGAGAAACCTACATTTGCAGAGGTGGCACACTCTGCTCCTGGTAGTCCCGCTCCCAAGCGGGGTTTTCCCCTACAAGCTGCCACTTTGAGCGCCCCAGGATCTGGTCTTGGGTCTCTGGCTTCTGCTGGGGGTCCCAGACGGAATGTAGTTATTCTGAAATGGGAAGGTGGTGCCATCCCTCCAGCATGGCGTGCGGTGGTAGATATGATATTGGAGATGGGTTTTGGTGCAAATGACCTGTATGCCTTTATACACGTAGCTGGGACAAGGGACTATACGGTTAGTTTCACCAGGCCAGAGGGTCTTGACCTGTTCTGGGAGCGATATGAGGCTCGGTGCAGGTCAAGACCTGAATGGGAAGGTCTGGTCCCAGTTGCGGTTTCTCAGAGGTCAACAGTAAAAAAAATTACCATTATCCTGACCAATGAGAGTGTTCCTGCTCGGGATCTAGAGGTCTGGTTAAGGAACTATGGGGAGGTTTTGACCAAACCTAATAAAATCCATGATGAGCGTAACATCTGGACTGGGGGATGGTCGGTAACAGTCAGGTTGGCCAGGGATGGGAATGTTGTCCGTCACCTGCCCTCCTCAGCTTTCATAGGGAGGGATAGGATGACTGTTTTCTACCCTGGTCAGCCGAAGCTGTGTCACCGCTGTGGAGAAAAGGGGCACTTGAGCTCCTCCTGTTCAGCCTTGATGTGTTCAGTGTGTCGGGGGCAGGGTCATTTGGCTAAGGACTGTATCAGGAAGATCAGGTGCAACCTGTGCCTGCGCCTTGGCCACCCCTACAGCAGGTGTCCTGAAGCCTGGCACAATATGGAGAAGGAGGTAGTAGATGACATGTCAAGGCTGGACAGGATGGAGGGTGAGACCCCTGGTGTACCATCCTCCTCTGCGGTGACCCCCTCCCCCGGTCCTGCTCAGGATCCCTCTCCAGTTCCTGTGGCCACCCCTCCTGTGTCTGTAAGTACTCCTTCTGTTTCTGTCTCTGTGTCCCCCCAGCCTACTGTACCCTCTCCTCTTGTGTCAGAACCTTCCAAGTCTGTGCCCCCCGAGTCAGTTACCCCCCAGGAGTCTACCCCTCCTGAGTCTGACTTAAAGGGATCACCCCCCCCCCACCAGCGTGTACTAAAAAGGTTGCTTCTTCCTCTGTAAAGAAGTCTTCTAGAAAGACTTTAAAGAAAAAAGTAAGAGATGAGGGCATCTCTGAGGCTGACCTGCAGTACCTGGAAGAGAGAAGGAAGGTTGGGAGGCGGAAGAGGCAGGCGGTGAGGACGGAACGGGGACGGGAAGCTCCGGTTCCTGTCTCCAGCCGTCATAGGTCCTCCAAGTGGGATATTTCTTCATCCGGAGCTTCTTCTGAGAGAAGTTCCGATTCTGAAATGGACTTTGAGGCGGCCTCTAGAAAGAGAGAGGCTTCTGGAGATGAGCAGCAGAGGGGAGCTAAGAAGCAATCCACCCAATAACCCAAATGGCGGTTCCCCCTCCGTTAAAAGTGATGACAATTAATGTCGCCAGCATTAAGTCAGTAAGAGCTCGTTCTATGGCCTTCTTTTTGTTCAGCCAATTAGATGCTGAAATTTTATTTTTGCAAGAGACTAGGCTCACCTCCTTGGCAGATATACATATGGCCAAGAGAGAGTGGAGGTATGGTCCATCTTACTGGTCTCTTGCGGCCGAGCCTTACGGCGGTGTGGCGGTGTTGTTTAAAACCGGCATGGTAACTGTCCGGCGGGTTATTGAGGTGGAGATTGGGAGATGTATGGTCTTAGACGTCCTTGTGGGAGGGCAGGACCTGCGCCTAATCAATGTTTATGGGCCGCACACAAAGTGGGACAGGAAATGCCTTTTTACAAGGATCAAGCCATTTCTTTTTACATCCCGGCAAGTGGTCTTTGGAGGTGACTTTAATACAATAGCTAGGCCCAAGGACAGGAAGGACTTCAAGGGCAGGCTGGGATATGATAGCGTTTTTTTAAATAGTATGGTTAGGGATGCTGGTCTTGTGGATGTGCACATTAAGCACCTCCCAGATGACACCGGGTTCACTTTTCATCGTGGTAATAGTCAGAGTAGGATAGATAGGTTTTTTTTGAAGGAGGCCTCTGCTTTCTCGCCCCCAGTGGTGCAGGCAGTAGAGTTCTCTGATCACTGTATGCTATCTGTGGTACTGAATGCTTCAGACGCCCCTCAGAGGGGCAAGGGCATCTGGAGATTAAATTCGACACTACTCAAGGAAGAACATGTTAGACAATCCTTTGAGGAATTCTTTCAGGCACAGGTGACCATCCTGGACTTTTGTAGCAGCAAGGCTGAGTGGTGGGAGCTGACCAAAAAGAGGATCGCTGGATTCTTCAGGGGCCTAGCCAATAGAAATCAGTTTAATAAATACATGACCTACCAACGTTTACGGAGGAAGCTGGATATTCTTGTCTCGAGAGGAGGAGATCCTGGGGCAATCTCCGAAGTGAAACTCCTTCTCAGGAAGTGTCAATATGACCGGCATGCCTCTTTGGTTCTGGAGAGGGACTATGGGAAGTACCACTCGCCTGACCCTTACCAGAACTGCAAACAAGGTGTAGCTGTTAAAACGGTCGTTGGCCTTAAGGACAGTACAGGTTCCTTGACAAAGTCCAGGTCAGGGATTCTGGAGGTCGTGAGGTCCTTTTATGCCGACCTTCTTGGGAGGAAAGAGCTTGATCGTGACAAGATGGAAAGCTTTTTGGACTCTACTCCAGGTCTAAATGGTGGAGATGTTCCATTGATGAATTTGACAGAGGAGATCACAGTCGAAGAGGTGATGAGGGCAATTGAACAGCTTGCCATCAAAAAGTCGCCTGGACCGGATGGCTTGACGGCTGAGTTTTACAAAGCCTTTAAGTCTATTCTGGCCCCGCATTTGGTAGAGGTTTTTAACAGTTGCCTTGCTGAGGGGGTGCTTTCCCCTTCCATGAGGCACTCGGCTGTGATTCTTCTTTCAAAGGGTAAAGATCCTTCGATGATTGAGAATTGGCGCCCCATCAGCCTTCTTAATGTCGATAGAAAGATACTGGCAAAGATATTTTTCTGGCGCCTATCGTCAGTGGCAGAGTCTTTGCTTTCTCGCCATCAGCACTGTTCGGTCCAGGGTAGGAGCACCTTCACAGCGGTTTTAGCTGTCCGGGAGGCCTTGGAGCGGTGCAGGGCTGCAGGCTGGGGAAAGTATTTGCTGACATTGGATCAGGCAAAGGCTTTTGATCGTGTTAACCATGAGTACCTGTGGTTGCTCCTTAGTAAGTACGGTCTGCCGGGTGGTTTTGTCGATTGGCTGAAAGTCTTGTATAAGGGGGCAGAAAGCTTCCCTCTTGTTAATGGTTGGGTTGGACAGTCCTTTGGGGTTGGCTCCGGGGTGCGCCAGGGTTGTCCCCTGAGTCCCCTGCTCTATGTGTTTGCAATCGACCCCTTCGTCAGGAGGCTAGAGAGCGGCATGTTGTGTGGGGTACCAGTGGGGCTCCCGGGTGAGCCGCCATTGAGGGTTGTTGCCTATGCGGATGATGTGTCGGTGATTGTCACTGGGACGGATGAAGCGGAGGAGGTGGTCTCTCTGACATCACGGTATTCTGAAGCATCAGGCTCCAAGATCAATCAGGAAAAGACTGAAGTTTTCTGGATGGGAAAGGAAGGTGAGGGGTTTGATCTCCCGGGCACCTTTCCAGTGCCCCAGGAAAGAATTAAGATACTAGGCATTGAATTTGGACCCGGCGATTATGGCCTCAAAAACTGGGAAGGCAGACTGGAAATTGCCAATACTAAGGTGGTCAGCTGGAAGAGATGGAAGTTATCTATGAGGGAAAGGGTTGATCTGATTAAGACTTACCTGATTCCGATCTTCTTGTATGTCAGCTTTGTCTGCATCTTGCCAGTGTCTCTCTATGCTAGGGTCAGTAGTGTGTTCTTCCAGATGCTGTGGGGGAACAGACTGAACCCCATCAAGAGGAATGTCACCTACCTATCCAGGAGGGAGGGTGGCTTAGGTATGGTCAACCCAGTTCTTTTCTTTTCACTGCTATTTCTAAAGTTTAACATTGGTAATATGCTTGCAGTGGAACCTCCTGGATGGGTAGGCATATTTAGATCTTGGTTTAGGCCTTTTCTACGACTTTGGGAAGAAGGTGGCCAAGTGAAGAATCGCAGGGGTCATCGTGGTCAGCTACCAGCCTATGTCGCTCCGTGCCTGAAGTTACTGCGGCAGTGGCGATTGTCGGCTGAAGATCTCAGATCGGTTCCAAGGAAAGTCCTTATGAGTCGAGTCTTGAGCGAAGTCTTTCATGACCCACTGGCCTTAAGGGATTGCCCGGGCCCAGTTTTGAGGGCGGGGTTAAGACTGATTAATTTGGATAGAGTACCCCCTAAATTTAGGGATCTGGCCTGGTTGTGCTTCCATGGGAAGCTCTATGTTCGGGGCAATTTGAAATTCCGCAGTGGGATGGATCGTAGCTGTCCTCGGGAGGAGTGTGCAGATGAGGAGGAGACTATGGATCATTTTCTGCTTCATTGCCCTTTTAACATAGAGGTGTACAAACAGGTGGGGCGGGCCCTCGGTGTCCCTTTCCTCTCCAGGCTGGGTTATGCTGAGTGGGTGTACGGAGCATTCAATACCGGTGGAGTTTTTTGTTTGGATACACTTTTTTTAATTAGCCTAGTAGTCCGTTATTTCACCTGGAATGCACGGTGTCAGGTCAGCATTCGGCAAAAACTCCTTCCTGTTGAGGTGGTGGTGTATGACATTTTGCATGAGGTGGGGAAGATTCGGGAGTTTGAGAGAGACAAGCGGGGTCAGGGGGCTTGGTTGAAGGCGTGGAGGGGTTTCAAGCCTCCCTGACTGCCAGGAGTCTCTTTCCCGGGTGTGGCTGTCTGTCTCTTATCACCCTAGATTATCAGTATTTTTGATGAATTTTTGATAAATGGCTGCGTACATAGGTGATGGGTTGTGCCTCTTAGGCCCTCTCTGCTGCCTTATGTAGATAGTTTTCTAGGGATGTTTTGGTAGTGGATTATGTGTATATTGTATATATTCTGAACATGGATGTGTATTCCTTTGTTTTCTGTTGAAGTTTTGTACTATGGTTTTGTTTTTTACTTTTGTATAAAATTGGTTGCTTGATTCTTTTCAATAAAAGATCAATAGGTCCCCATCATTGGTGTCAGTGGGAGGAATAGGTCCCCATCATTGGTGTCAGTGGGAGGAATAGGTCCCCATCATTGGTGTCAGTGGGAGGAATAGGTCCCCATCATTGGTGTCAGTGGGAGGAATAGGTCCCCATCATTGGTATTAGTAGGAGGAATAGGTCCCCATCATTGGTGTCAGTGGGAGGAATAGTGCCCCATCATTGGTATTAGTGGGAGGATTAGTGCCCCATCATTGGTATCAGTGGGATGAATAGTGTCCCATCATTGGTATTAGTGGGAGGATTAGTGCCCCATCATTGGTATTAGTTGGAGGAATAGTGCCCCATCATTGGTATCAGTGGGAGGAATAGTGCCCCATCATTGGTATCAGTGGGAGGAATAATCCCCATCATTGGTATTAGTTGGAGGAATAGTGCCCCATCATTGGTATCAGTGGGAGGAATAGTGCCCCATCATTGGTATTGGTGGGAGGAATAGTGCCCCATCATTGGTATAAGTAGGAGGAGAAGTGCCCCATCATGGGTATTGGTGGAGGGAATAGTGCCTCATCATTAGGGTCAATGGGTGGAATAGTGCCCCATCATTGGTGTTGGGGGAGTATCAGTAAGAAGAATGGTGCAGCATATCACTCACATTTGTATAGGCGTCATATATCATGGTGTTCCTCTACTAGCCTTATGACATCATGGCATTAAAGGGAATCTATAGAACTTCTTTTTTTTTTAACATACGATTGAAGAATGTAATGTGTACTCAGATACATATGTTGTGGTAAATCATGTGTGATGCCCCCCCAGTTAATATGCAGTTAGGAAGTTTGGCGCCTAATAGAAATAAATAGGGTGCCTCCTAAAAAACAAATATATAACATGTGTTACCAATGTGTATGAGAAGGTGGTGGCCTTCATTGTGCCCTCATTGTGCCCTCCAGTGTGCCTTCATTGTGCCCTCATTGTGCCCTCATTGTGCCCTCATTGTGCCTTCATTGTGCCCTCATTGTGCCCTCATTGTGCCCTCATTGTGTTTTCATTGGGCCTTCATTGTGCCTTCATTGTGCCTTCATTGTGCGATCATTGTGCCTTCATTGTGCCCTCATTGTGCCTTCATTGTGCCTTCATTGTGCCCTCATTGTGCCTGCATTGTGCCCTCAGTGTGCCTTCATTGTGCCCTCATTGTGCCCTGAGTGTGCCTTCATTGTGCCCTCATTGTGCCCCTCATTGTGCTCTCATTGTGCCCTTCATTGTGCCCTCATTGTGCCCGCATTGTGCCCTCAGTGTGCCTTCATTGTGCCCTCATTGTGCCCTCATTGTGTTTTTTCATTGGGCCTTCATTGTGCCTTCATTGTGCCTTCATTGTGCGATCATTGTGCCTTCATTGTGCCCTCATTGTGCCTTCATTGTGCCCTCATTGTGCCCTCAGTGTGCCTTCATTGTGCCCTTCATTGTGCCCTCATTGTGCTCTCATTGTGTCCTTCATTGTGCCCTCATTGTGCCTTCATTGTGCCCTCATTGTGCCTTCATTGTGCCCTCATTGTGCCCTCAGTGTGCCTTCATTGTGCCCTTCATTGTGCCCTCATTGTGCTCTCATTGTGTCCTTCATTGTGCCTTCATTGTGCCTTCAGTGTGCCTTCATTGTGCCCTCAGTGTGCCCTCATTGTGCCCTCAGTGTGCCCTCAGTGTGCCTTCATTGTGCCCTCATTGTGCCCTCATTGTGCCTTCATTGTGCTCTCATTGTGCTCTCATCGTGCGCTCAGTTCAGGTGCTTCGCTGTTCTACAAGAGTTGAAGTGGAACTTCTTCCTAATTGTCTATTCTCTATGGGTTTCCCCAGTCACTTCCCTTCCCCCCCTTCCTAGTGTCTCCCATTCAGCTGCATTCCTGGTCATTTGCATGGAGTCACACTTCTTAGTAGGTAGAGAACGTGTGTGAGCAGCTGTGGAAGGGCCACCACACCCAATGACTCCAACACATCTACATAGCTTGTCAGGAATCACAAATCCAACTGAAGCCCTGTACACACGGCCGGGAATCCCGTCAGGAAAAAAAACGTCGGTTTTCCTGACGGGATTCCGGGCAAGCTTTTCTTGCTCGCCGAGTGTACACGCGGCACATTCAAAACAGCCTCCGTTCTTTTGAATGGCAAGAATGCAGTGACGTGCTCGACTACGACAAGCATGCGCTCGTCACATTCGATGCCGTCGCCGCCATCTTGCTTCACTCTACACTACCCTTGTAAAGCTACCGTGCATGCGTTGAAGTCTCATCGAGCATGCGCGGGCTTACCTGGAGACAGGTAAGCGTACACACTCACGGTTTTATCATCGGGAAACAGGCCGGCGAGAATCCCGACGTGAAAATAGAGAGCAGGTTCTCTATTTTTCTCGTCGAGTTTCCCGGCAGTTTTCCCGACGAGAAACCATACACACGACCGGTTTTCTCGGCAAAAAGCTCTCCCAGCAGTTTTCTTGCCGAGAAAACCGGCCGTGTGTACGAGGCTTGAGAGTCAACATTACCCAACAAGAAATCCTCATCAGTTCTCAGGGCCATAGCTCAGAAATGGGCAACTTTTGGAGGAACGTTCCCTCTTTTTTTGTCTTACATTCCTCTACAATTGTCCTTTTATTGTAGATTAGGGGCTTCTAGATGGGGGGATATCCATAATCCTTGGGAATATAGAATCAAATCACGGGGGTTATGGGGCTGGATCTCTAAATAATGAACCACTTAAGCCCCGGACCATTTGGCTGCCCAAAGACCAGAGCACTTTTTGCAATTGGGCATTGCGTCGCTTTAACTGACAATTGCGCAGTCGTGCGACGCTGTACCCAAACAAAATTGACGTCCTTTTTTTCCCCACAAATAGAGCTTTCTTTTGGTGGTATTTGATCACCTCTGCGTTTTTTTTTTATGCGCTATAAACCGAAATAGAGCGACAATTAAAAAAAAAAAAAAGCAATATTTTTTACTTTTTGCTATAAGGCTACTTTCACACTGAAGCGCTGGGTGCGCTGGCGGTAAAACGCGTTCTACCGTTGTGTTTGCCGCGATTTGCGGGCGCTAGCGGGGTGATTTTAACCCCCCCCGCTGGCGGCCTGAAAAAGGGTTAAAACTGCCCGCTAAAACGCCTCTTTGCGGCGTTTTTGCGGGCGGGTTGGAGGCGCTACCCCATTGTTTTCAATGGGCAGGGGCGCTATAGGAGCGGTATTTTTACCGCTCCTACCGCGCCTCAAAGATGCGGCAGGCAGGAGTTTTTTATACCCTCCTGCCAGCGCACCGCTCCAGTGTGAAAGCGCTCGGGCTTTCACACTGGATACAATGGAGCCGCTTTTTCAGGGCGCATTGCAGGCGCTACGCCGCAAAGAGGCGTTTTAGCGGGCAGTTTTAACCCTTTTTCAGGCCGCCAGCGGGGGGGGTTAAAATCACCCCGCTAGCGCCCGCAAATCGCGGCAAACACAACGGTAGAACGCGTTTTACCGCCAGCGCACCCAGCGCTTCAGTGTGAAAGTAGCCTTATAGCAAAAAGTAAAAAATATTGCTTTTTTTTTTTTTTAATTGTCGCTCTATTTCGGTTTATAGCGCATAAAAAAAAAACGCAGAGGTGATCAAATACCACCAAAAGAAAGCTCTATTTTTCCTCTCCGATACGTATTCTTCTACATATTTTTGGTAAAAAAAATCGCAATAAGAGTATATTGATTGGTTTGCGCAAAAGTTATTGCGTCTACAAAATAGGGGATCGTTTTTATGGCATTTTTATAAATTAATTATTAATATTTTTTTTTTTTACTAGTAATGGCGGCGATCTGCGATTTTTTTATCGCGACTGCGACATTATGGCGGACACATCGGCGCTGTTTTGGGACCATTCACATTTACACAGCGATCAGTGCTATAAAAATGCACTGATTACTGTGTAAATGTGACTGGCAGTGAAGGGGTTTAACCAGTAGGGGGCGGGGAAAGGGTTAAGTGTGTCCTAGGGAGTGATTCTAACTGTCTGGGGGGTGGGCTACATGTGACACGACACTGATCGCCGCTCCTGATGAGAGGGAACAGACGATCAGTGTCCTGTCACTAGGCAGAACAGGGAGATGCTGTGTTTACGCTGGCCTCTCCCCGTTCTTCAGCTCCATGCCACGATCGCGGGCACCCGGCGGACATCGAGTCCTGCGGGCACGGTCACGGTGCTCACGGCAGGGAGCGCACACGCGTGCACCGCACCGCGCGAAACTCAAAGTGGCAGAAATATACGTTACTTTGCGCAGCCGTGCCATTCTGCCGTCGTAAATGGTCCTGCGGGCACGGTCACAGAGCTCGCGGCAGGGGCACGCGCTCGCGCACCGCACGGCGCGAAACTCAAAGTGATGTAAATATACGTTACTTTGCACAGCCGTGCCATTCTGGCGACGTAAATGTACAGGAGCCGGTCCTTAGAAAAAATAAAGCAGGATTCCCTGCACAATCGAACCTGGTATTGAGAAGTCGATGACACGGGAGGGAATAATAGCGCCCCATTGTTTGGTGTCAATGGACCTTGGTAGAAGTGTTTATATTGCTGTGAGTCCATCTTGTGAATTGCCCCTTGCCTGTATCAAGTGTTTGAATGTTTGATTTTAATCTCAGCCTTTCTCAAACCTTCTTTTTTTTGGTGGTGGTGGTGGTGTGGTTGGCCGTGGAGGAACATGGAGGAACCCTTGAAATAAAATTTCTGGTCTTTACGGAACCCCCTGCTAATAACGAATGTTTCTCCCGCTCCTTGTACATTCGTGTGATGGTCAGTGGGAAGAATGCTTCTTATATTTGTAGTCATTGGGAAGAATTAAAGTGGAACTTCCACTCATCGGATCCCCCCCCCCCCGCCGGTGTCATATTTGACACCTTTCAGGGGGGAGGGGGGTGAAGATACCTGTCAAAAACAGGTATTTGCACCCACTTCCGGGAGTCCTCTCTGCGGGTATTCTGTGGGTAGTACGTCACTTCCCGCAGAATACCCGTTGTGTTCTGGGAAACACTCGGCTCCCAGAACACAACAGGGATCAGTCAGAACGGCGCAGTGCGACTCGCGCAAGCGCCGTAGGGAACCGGGCAATGAAGCCGCAAGGCTTCACTTCCTGGTTCCCTCACCGAAGATGGCGGTGGGTGTAGCATAGTGATTGCTCGTCTTCTGCTGCCGACGACGCTGGACACTTACCTGTCCTAATATTAAAAGTCAGCAGCTGCAGTATTTGTAGCTGCTGGCTTTTAATATTTTTTTTTTTATGGGGAGCTCCGCTTTAACCCCTTCAGCGCCCCCTGCAGGTTAACCCCTTCACTGCCAGTGTCATTTTTTACAGTAATCGGTGCATTTTAATAGCACTGATCACTGTAAAAATGACAATGGTCCCAAAATGGTGTCAAAAGTGTCCGATGTGTCCACCATAATGTCGCAGTCATGATAAAAATCGCTGATTGCCACCATTACTAGTAAAAAAAAAAAATATTAATAAAAATGCCATAAAACGACCCCCTATTTTGTAGACGCTATAACTTTTGCGCAAACCAATCAATAAACGCTTATTGCGATTTTTTTTTTTTTCAATTAATTTTTTTACCAAAAATATGTAGAAGAATACGTATCGGCCTAAACTGAGGAAAAAATCGTTTTTTTAGATATTTTTGGGGGATATTTATTACAGCAAAAAGTAAAAAATATTGTTTTTTTTTTTCAAAATTGTCGCTTTATTTTTGTTTATAGCGCAAAAATTAAAAACCGCAGAGGTGATCAATTACCACCAAAAGAAAGCTCTGTTTGTGGGGAAAAAAAGGACGTAAAATTTTGTTTGTGAGCCACGTCGCACGACCGCGCAATTGTCAGTTAAAGCGACGCAGTGCCGAATCGCAAAAAGTGCTCTGGTCTTTGGCCAGCCAAATGGTCCGGGGCTTAAGTGGTTAAAAAAAATAAAATAAACAATAAAAATAAATAATTTAAAGCGTCCCCGTCCCCGCTTGCTCACAGGCAGAAGTGAACGCATATGTACGTCGCGCCCACATATGTAAACGGCGTTCAAACCACACATGTGAGGTATCGCCGCAAACGTTTGAGCGGGAGTAACAATTCTAGTATAAGACCTCCTCTGTAACTCTAAACAGATAACCTGTAAAGATTTTTAAAGCGTTGCCTATGGAGATTTTAAAGTACCGAAGTTTGGTGCCGTTCAACAAGTGTGCGCAATTTTATATGTCAAATAACATTTTATTATTGTTTGTATTTGCGATACAGAATATAGAGGTACAAAATTTCAATTATGAAAACCGTGATATACATCATTTCTGTCTGTCAATTATTTATGAACATTGAAACTATGTTTAATGACAGTAGTTATTCTTTATCTAGCGATAATATTTTGTCAGATATGTACCGTATATACTCGAGTATAAGCCGACCCGAATATAAGCCGAGGCACCTAATTTTACCACAAAAAAACTGGGAAAACTTATTGACTCGAGTATAAGCCTAGGGTGTCCATCTGCATGCCTCACTGTGTCCATGCCTCACTGTGTCCATGTGCATGCCTCACTGTGCCCATGCCTCACTGTGCCCATGCCTCACTGTGCCCATGCCTCACTGTGTCCATGCCTCACTGTGCCCATGCCTCACTGTGCCCATGCCTCACTGTGCCCATGCCTCACTGTGTCCATGCCTCACTGTGCCCATGCCTCACTGTGTCCATGCCTCACTGTGTCCATGCCTCACTGTGTCCATGCCTCACTGTGCCCATGCCTCACTGTGCCCAATCTCCCTACCTGATCTCCTGCGCTGTGTGACTAGACTGACGTTTAACATAGGAGTCTATGGAAGGGGTGCCCGGCTTTGAAAAATTGTAGATCCCCCGGACAATAAACTGTGCACACTTGTAGAGGAAGAGTGGGGCTACCTGTGTGCCAAGTTTGGGGTCCAGGAGACCTACGGCCGGCCAGTACCAGAGAAATTACCGTTTAACAGGGGAGTCTATAGAAGGGGTTCCCTTTTTGAAAAATTGGTGCTCCCCGGCCGTAGGTCCCCCGGACAACAATCTTTACACACTTGTAGAGGAAGAGTGGGGCTACTTGTGTGCCAAGATTGGGGTCCAGGGGACCTAGAGCCGGCCAGTACCGGGTCCCCAAAATTACCGGAGAAATTACCGTTTAACATAGGAGTCAATGGAAGGGGTTCCCTTTTTGAAAAATTGGTGCTCCCCGGCCGTAGGTCCCCCGGACAACAATCTTTACACACTTGTAGAGGAAGGATGGGGCTACTTGTGTGCCAAGTTTGGGGTCCAGGGGACCTAGAGCCGGCCAGTACCAGGTCCCCAAATTCACCAGAGAAATTACCGTTTAACATGGGAGTCTATGGAAGGGGTGCCCGGCTTTGAAAAATCGGTGCTCCCCGGCCGTAGGTCCCCTGGACATCAAACGTTGCACACTTGTAGAGGAAAAGTGGGGCTGCACGTGTACCAAGTTTGGGGTCCCGGGGACCTACGGTTGGCCAAGATCAGGCACACAAAGTTGAAGATGGACACAGACTCGAGTATAAGCCGAGGGGGGCATTTTGAGCACAAAAAAATGTGCTGAAAAACTCGGCTTATACTCGAGTATATACGGTAGGGATATGCAATTAGCGGACCTCCAGCTGTTGCAGAACTACAAGTCCCATGAGGCATAGCAAGACTCGGACAGCCACAAGCATGACACCCAGAGGCAGAGGCATGATGGGAGTTGTAGTTTTGCAACAGCTGGAGGTCCGCTAATTGCATATCCCTGATATACGGTATCTCTTATTCGTCTAATAAATCGTAACAATTTGTATGTAGTAGAAGGAGTCACAAGAACACTCCGTAGAAAGGGAAGGATGGGGAAGGAAAAAGAGGGGGGGGGGGGGGAGAGAAAAAAGTAATCGCTATAGCTTTTTTATTACCTGCTCATGGAGGGTCCTCCCGGAGGTGCCACAGGTCCCAGAGTGTGCGCAATTTTAAGTGTGACAGGTTAGGTATCTATCTACTCGGCGTAACATCATCTTTCATATTATACAAAAAAAATTGGGCTAACTTTATTGTTTTTTTTTAAGAAACTTATTTTTATTTTTTTCCCAAAAGAAACGCATATGAAAAATCGATGCGCAAATACAATGTGAAATAAAAAGTTGCAACGACCGCCATTTTATTCCCTAGGGTCTCTGCTAAAAGAAACCATATATATCATTTTTGGGGGTTCTGAGTAATTTTCTAAAAAAAAAAAAAGATGATTTTTACATGTAGGTGCGAAGTGCCAGAATTGGCCCGGATGGGAAGTGGTTAATTTAGCAAAAAAATAAGACTGTCTGATGAAAGTAAAACCTCCAAATTTTGCTCACGGAGATACAAAAAGATCTACTTTGTAATCTCTTTAGAGCGTGTGTTTGTTGGAGATGTAACTAATTAAGGTGGAAGGTGTGATGAGGGAAGCTTCGTTAATTGAATTTAGTGTCTATTTCCTCTGTTCGGGTATTTGATCATTATTTGTGTATTACATTTTGTTTTCTTATTTGTGTATTACATTTTGTTTTATTATTTGTGTATTACATTTTGTTTTATTATTTGTGTGTTACATTTTGTTTTATTATTTGTGTGTTACATTTTGTTTTATTATTTGTGTATTACATTTTGTTTTATTATTTGTGTGTTACATTTTGTTTTATTATTTGTGTGTTACATTTTGTTTTATTATTTGTGTATTACATTTTGTTTTATTATTTGTGTATTACATTTTGTTTTATTATTTGTGTATTACATTTTGTTTTATTATTTGTGTGTTACATTTTGTTTTATTATTTGTGTGTTACATTTTGTTTTATTATTTGTGTATTACATTTTGTTTTATTATTTGTGTATTACATTTTGTTTTATTATTTGTGTGTTACATTTTGTTTTATTATTTGTGTATTACATTTTGTTTTATTATTTGTGTATTACATTTTGTTTTATTATTTGTGTATTACATTTTGTTTTATTATTTGTGTATTACATTTTATTTTATTATTTGTGTATTACATTTTGTTTTATTATTTGTGTATTACATTTTGTTTTATTATTTGTGTGTTACATTTTGTTTTATTATTTGTGTATTACATTTTGTTTTATTATTTGTGTGTTACATTTTGTTTTCTTATTTGTGTATTACATTTTGTTTTATTATTTGTGTATTACATTTTGTTTTATTATTTGTGTGTTACATTTTGTTTTATTATTTGTGTGTTACATTTTGTTTTATTATTTGTGTATTACATTTTGTTTTATTATTTGTGTGTTACATTTTGTTTTATTATTTGTGTGTTACATTTTGTTTTATTATTTGTGTATTACATTTTATTTTATTATTTGTGTATTACATTTTGTTTTATTATTTGTGTATTACATTTTGTTTTATTATTTGTGTATTACATTTTGTTTTATTATTTGTGTATTACATTTTGTTTTATTATTTGTGTGTTACATTTTGTTTTATTATTTGTGTGTTACATTTTGTTTTATTATTTGTGTATTACATTTTGTTTTATTATTTGTGTATTACATTTTGTTTTATTATTTGTGTATTACATTTTGTTTTATTATTTGTGTGTTACATTTTGTTTTATTATTTGTGTATTACATTTTGTTTTATTATTTGTGTATTACATTTTGTTTTATTATTTGTGTATTACATTTTGTTTTATTATTTGTGTGTTACATTTTGTTTTATTATTTGTGTGTTACATTTTGTTTTATTATTTGTGTATTACATTTTGTTTTATTATTTGTGTATTACATTTTGTTTTATTATTTGTGTGTTACATTTTGTTTTATTATTTGTGTATTACATTTTGTTTTATTATTTGTGTATTACATTTTGTTTTATTATTTGTGTATTACATTTTGTTTTATTATTTGTGTGTTACATTTTGTTTTATTATTTGTGTGTTACATTTTGTTTTATTATTTGTGTATTACATTTTGTTTTATTATTTGTGTATTACATTTTGTTTTATTATTTGTGTGTTACATTTTGTTTTATTATTTGTGTATTACATTTTGTTTTATTATTTGTGTATTACATTTTGTTTTATTATTTGTGTATTACATTTTGTTTTATTATTTGTGTGTTACATTTTGTTTTATTATTTGTGTATTACATTTTATTTTATTATTTGTGTGTTACATTTTGTTTTATTATTTGTGTATTACATTTTGTTTTATTATTTGTGTGTTACATTTTGTTTTATTATTTGTGTATTACATTTTGTTTTATTATTTGTGTATTACATTTTATTTTATTATTTGTGTATTACATTTTGTTTTATTATTTGTGTATTACATTTTGTTTTATTATTTGTGTATTACATTTTGTTTTATTATTTGTGTGTTACATTTTGTTTTATTATTTGTGTATTACATTTTGTTTTATTATTTGTGTGTTACATTTTGTTTTATTATTTGTGTATTACATTTTGTTTTATTATTTGTGTATTACATTTTGTTTTATTATTTGTGTATTACATTTTGTTTTATTATTTGTGTATTACATTTTGTTTTATTATTTGTGTATTACATTTTGTTTTATTATTTGTGTGTTACATTTTGTTTTATTATTTGTGTATTACATTTTGTTTTATTATTTGTGTATTACATTTTGTTTTATTATTTGTGTATTACATTTTGTTTTATTATTTGTGTATTACATTTTGTTTTATTATTTGTGTGTTACATTTTGTTTTATTATTTGTGTGTTACATTTTGTTTTATTATTTGTGTATTACATTTTGTTTTATTATTTGTTTATTACATTTTGTTATTTTAGTTTTCGATTATTTTATTACGGCAAAGCTTCACAGACACAACACATCAGAGTCATCACAGAACATCTTCC
The DNA here is from genome assembly GCA_029206835.1 of Rana muscosa. Lineage (NCBI taxonomy): Eukaryota > Metazoa > Chordata > Amphibia > Anura > Ranidae > Rana > Rana muscosa. Next base: position 313,677,886 of record CM055128.1, read on the forward strand.
AGTCTTATTACATTTGTTATTTTTAATCTTCCATGCACGGTTCGAATTTAATCCAGTTCCTGCTGAAATCTGAGCAGTGGGTGACCCTGTCCTTATCACGCAAACTGAAATAATTCAGAGAGCTGGGGGGGGGGGGGGATTGTCGACTGAACAGCAACTGCATTCAGTCAGATGTATCATCCAGTCGCCTAGACATGTGGCGGCTCGTTTCGTTCCGAATTGAAATTTGGAAAAAATATTTTGTTATTCGGAAATTCGGATGTATCCGAATTTCTGAATTACAATAGTAACGAATTTAAATGAATCCGAAATAATGAAAAAAAGATCGAAACAAAATTTGAATTCAAATAGTTTTCGGATCAAATTCAAATAGTTTTCGAGATTTGAATAGTTTACGAACTTCAGAAGAAAAGAAAATAGAATAGAAAATAAAGGAATATTGGAGAATAGAATAGGAAAGAATAGAATAGAAAATAAAAGAATAGAATATAATAAGTATATTATAGTAAAACAGAACAGTACAGAAAATGAAAGAATAGCGAAAATTGAATAGAAAATAAAAGAATAGAGCAAAACAGAACCAAATAGAATGGAAAATAAAACAACAGAATAAAATAGAATAGAAAATAAAGGAATAGAATAAAATAAAAAATTGAATAGAATAAAATAAAATAGAAAAAAAACTATCTTCTGAAATTCGAATTTCAATTTTTTATTTTATTTGAATACAATAGAAAATAATAAAATAGAAAGTAATTGAAGAGAACATAATAGAAAATAAAAGGATAGAATAGAAAATAAAAAAATTGAGCAAAACAGAACAAAATAGAATAACAGAATACAATAGAATAGAAAATAAAGGAATATAATAGAATAAAAAATTGAATAAAATAAAATAGAAAAAAAAACTATTTGAAGTTGAATTTCAAATAAAATAAATTTGAATACAATAGAAAATAATAAAATAGAAAGTGATTGAAGAGACCAGAATAGAAAATAAAAGGAAAGAATAGAAAATAAAAGAATAGAGCAAAACAGAACAAAATAGAATGGAAAAAAAAAGAATACAATAGCATAAAATAGACTATAACCATCTTCTGAAATTCGAATTTCAAATAGAATAAGTTTGATTTTGAATAGAATAGAAAAGAATAGAATAGAAAAGAATAGAAAATAAATAATAGAATTAAAAAAAAACTATAGAATAGAAAGAATATAACCATTTCCCAAAATGCAAATAGAATCAATTTGTATTTGAATAGATTAGAAAAGAATAGAAAATAACAGAATATAATTAGAAAAGAATAGAATAGAAAAAAAACAATAGAATAGAAAAATTAAAAACCATCTTCGGAAAGTCTCATTTCGAATTGAATAAATTTGAATAGAATAGAAAAGAATAAAATAGAAAATAAAATAATGGAATAGAAAAGAATAGAATAGAATAAACAAATAGAGTAGAATAGAAAGTATGTAACAATATAGCCGTTTTCCGAAAATTCGAATTTCCAATAGAATAAATTTGAATTTGAATAGAATAGAAAAATAAAAGAATACAATAGAATAGAATATAACCATCTTTTAAAATTACAATAGAATAAATTTGATTTCAAATGGAATTCAATTAAAATTGGAATGCAATTTGAATCGATTTGAATTCGTAAAGTTCCAATCGATACATTAGGATTCGCATAAACAAGACAAATTCCAAAAACAAATTAATGTAAATATCGAAAAACAATTTTTTTATCGTTTTGGACATTTCTACCAATCAGCCTTTTTGGCTAAGATGAAGTGTAGTCTGTTTTCTTATCAGTATTTAGGAGGGAGAATGCCGGTACCTCCTGTTGGGTGGGGGCGCTGGCGAGTATCCCTGTCTGATATAATTAGGTAAGGAATGGTGATAGGGGTGGGGGGTGGGGAATTTTCCTCCTGGGTTGAATCGGCCCCGGTGTACCGGGCTTGTCCCCAGTTGTAGGCAAGGCTCTACCTAGGCTGTCTAAGTTCTGATGCCTTCCTGGTAGGGATGGGGCTGCTTTGGTCTGGCTAAGGACCTGGGCTGTGAAAGAAGCCCGTGGTGTATGTGCCCCGGGGGTGGCGGTCCAGGGGTGCTGTAATTCTCATGGTGGGGACGCTCACTATGAGTTTTCTGGCACCGAAGTCACTGCTTCAAGGCCCAACTTTTTCGCACCTTCCTCTAGGGCCATGCCTTTTGGCTAGGACCAGAGGAATCTTTTATTCCTGGCCGAAGGGCCTGCCATGGTATTGCACTTATCCACTTTCCCTCCCCCTTTTTTTTTTTTTAATGTGTGTTTTGTCACTTGCACAGCTGCACGTTCTCACGTTCCGATTAGTAGGGTGTAGGTCCTCGGGTCTGCCCTGAAAGTCTTGGAAAGGACGGGAACGCGTGGCCTTCTGGTCTGGTTCCTCCTCTTTAATGGGGTCTCCCCACCTAGTACTTGGTTACCAGTGGCGGTGCGTCCATAGTGGGTTGCAGGAGCGCCGCCTTCTCTCGCTCCTGCGCCCGTCACTCACAACAATACATACGTTTATGCATTGCATGAACCTATGTATTGTCTCCGCTGCCGCCCGCTATTCAGATGGCTGGCCCCCTGGTGAGCGCCGGCCATCTAAATAACAGCGGCTGGTTGGTGTTTGGAAGTGCCTATCAGAGCCAACGGCTCTAATAGGCTTCCCCATTACAGCCTGAGGGCTGTAATCGGCTTCCAAATAGCTAACTAGGGGACGCATGGGGGGTGCGTTCCTTGGTTAACACTGACAGGTGTTTCAGCCAATTAGGTTCACCGGATCTGGTTACCGGTAACCTGATTGGCTGAAGCGACATCGAGGGCGGGAGAAGACATCGAGGACGGAAGAAGGACGGCGCTGACCCGAGGAAGGTAAGTGCAGGGCTGGGGGGACAAACTGGCTGCATTTGGGGGAAAACTGGCTGCATTGGGGGCAAACTGGCTGCATTGGGGGCAAACTGGCTGCATTTGGGGGCAAACTGGCTGTATTTGGGGACAAACTGGCTGTATTTGGGGACAAACTGGCTGTATTTGGGGGCAAACTGGCTGTATTTGTGGACAAACTGGCTGTATTTGTGGACAAACTGGCTGTATTTGGGGGACAAACTGGCTGTATTTGGGGGACAAACTGGCTGTATTTGGGGGCAAACTGGTTGTATTTGGGGACAAACTGGCTGTATTTGGGGACAAACTGGCTGTATTTGGGGGCAAACTGGCTGTATTTGTGGACAAACTGGCTGTATTTGGGGGGACACTGGCTGTATTTGGGGACAAACTGGCTGTATTTGTGGACAAACTGGCTGTATTTGGGGGGACACTGGCTGCATTTGGGGACAAACTGGCTGTATTTGTGGACAAACTGGCTGTATTTGGGGGACAAACTGGCTGTATTTGGGGACAAACTGGCTGCATTTGGGGACAAACTGGCTGTATTTGTGGACAAACTGGCTGCATTTGGGGGCAAACTGGCTGCATTTGGGGGCAAACTGGCTGCATTTGGGGACAAACTGGCTGTATTTGGGGGCAAACTGGCTGCATTTGGGGGCAAACTGGCTGCATTTGGAGGGAAGCTGGCTGCATTTGAGGGGGAAAACTGGTGGCGTTTGGGCACAGTGGCTGCGTTTTAATGGGCACAGTGGCGGCAATTGATGATTTTGTTTTTCAGTGTGTTTGCGCCCCCCCAAAAAAAAATTTGAGCACCAGCCGCCACTGTTGGTTACTCTGTTTCGGCAGGCCTTCCAGAGGGAGGGGGGGAATCAGGGCAAGGGTCCTTTTTCTTTGGAGGAGGACCATGTGTACACCCTGTGCACTTTTTTTTGTGTTCTCACTTTTTGGGGAAAACTTTTTTTTTTCTTGCACCGGATGTTACGTTTTTAAGTGTGTTTCACAACCACAGGTCTTAAAAAACAAAAAAAAAGATCCAATCGGATGCAGCGACGATTCGGAAATCCGGCAGTCGCGTGTGCTGCGGCTGTCAGAATAAAATTGCCATCAGTAGGAGCTAAACAGCAGGGATGGCAGTGGCGTTGCGTCCATAGTGGGCGCAGGAGCGCCGCCCCCTCTCTCTCTCCTGCGCTGTCACTCACAACAATACATAGGTTCATGCATTAACAGCGGCTGGTTGGTGTTTGGAAGTGTCTATCAGAGCCAGCGGCTTCCCGATTACATCCTGTGGGCTCTAATCGGCTTCCAAATAGTTAACCAGGGGACGCACGGGGGGTGCGTTCCCTGGTTAACACTGACAGGCGTCTCAGCCAATCAGGTTCACCGGGTCTGGTTACCGGTAACCTGATTGTTTGAAGCGACATCGAGGGCGGGAGAAGACATGGAGGATGGAAGAAGGACGGCGCTGACCCGAGGAAGGTAAGTGCAGGGCTGGGGGGAAACTGGCTGTATTTGGGGGGGAAACTGGCTGTATTTGGGGAAAAACTGGCTGCATTTGGGGGGAAACTGGCTGCATTTGGGGGGAAACTGGCTGCATTTGGGGGGAAACTGGCTGTATTTGGGGGGAAACTGGCTGCATTTGGGGGGAAACTGGCTGTATTTGGGGGGAAACTGGTGGCGTTTGGGCACAGTGGCTGTGTTTAATGGGCACAGTGGCGGCAATTGATGGTTTTTTTTTTTCAGTTTGTTTTTCGCCCCCCCAAAAATTTTGGGCACCAGCCGCCATTGAGGGATGGAGAAATGTATTACGTATACATGTATGGCCAGAACTACTTATTTAACTGTCTGATTTTTATTTTATTTCTTTCTGTAAAAAAATCATAAGATAATGAGGCTAATGGGGGGGGGGGGGGGGGTGTCATTGTTTTGGAAGCAAGAACAGATCCAAGAGGTTTTTCGACCCTCAGGAGGCATTTAAAGGGTTATTGCACCCTTAAAAAAAATACATCAACTGCACCTTCCACATTAGGGCTAGGTTCGCACCTACACTATATTACCAAAAGTATTGGGACGCCTGCCTTTACACGCACATGAACTTTCATGGCATCCCAGTCTTAGACCGTAGGGTTCAATATTGAGTTGGCCCCGCCCTTTGCAGCTCTAAAAACTTCAACTCTTCTGGGAAGGCCGTCCACAAGGTTTAGGAGGGTGTCTGTGGGAATGTTTGACCATTCTTCCAGAAGAGCATTTGTGAGGTCAGGCACTGATGTTGGACGAGAAGGCCTGGCTTGCAGTCTCCGCTCTAATTCATCCCCAAAGGTGTTCTATCGGGTTGAGGTCAGGACTCTGTGCAGGCCAGTCAAGTTCCTCCACCCCAAACTCGCTCAGCCATGTCTTTATGGACCTTGCTTTGTGCACTGGTCCAAACCATTTGGTGGAGGGGGGATTATGGTGTGGGGGTTGTTTTTCAGGGGTTGGACTTGGCCCCTTAGTTCCAGTGAAGGGAACTCTTAGAGCGTCAGCATACCAAGACATTTTGGACAATTTCAGGCTCCCAACTTTGTGGGAACAGTTTGGAGGACGGCCCCTTCCTGTTCCAACATGACTGCACACCAGTCTTTTTGCAACTATCCAGAGAGTGTATATTGGAGGGTATGAACTTCCAGGGTATTGCAATTGCATGATATACAGCAGGGGGGGTCTTCAAACTACGGCCCTCCAGGTGTTCAGGAACTACAATTCCCATCATGCCCAGTCATGTCTGTGAATGTCAGAGTTTGGGATTTGTAGTTCCGCAACAGCTGGAGGGCTGTAGTTTGAGGATTCCTGATATACAGCATAGGATCCTAAGCGGTTTTGGGGTATCCTTGGACTTTTAGTATCTCTATACCAGAATCACAGAAGAGGGGGTTATATAGGGCTCTGGGACTTCTCTTGACCGCTTTATTATTCCTATACCAGAGTCCTGGTAAAGGAGTAATTAGGGTCCTGGGATCTCTCTTGGCACTTTTGGTATTCTTATACCAAAGTCCTGGGAAGAGGGGGATCTAAGACTCTGGGACTTTTCTTAGAAATATAGGACTCTGGGACTTATCTCCCATAGATAATCACCAGTTCGGTTGTGCAAGTCTCTAAAGGGGGCAGTAGGCAATTTCCAAACCATCAGACTCATTGCTATTACCCCTCCGACTGGAAAAAGCTCCGCTTCCAGTAAAATGAAAACGAAAGTCACACCTGGAAATTCTCTCATTCTTCTATTTTTCTGAAGGAGAAAGTTTACTGGTGGCAGAAGAAAAACTTTTGGGGTTGTTTATCTCTCCAGATAAATAGGTTACTAATTGTCTTTCTATGTAAATCAGGATCTGTGCTCAGCCCTTCCAAAGGGCTAAAGGTCTCCCGCTGATCGGAATTCACATTCTTGTCAGACGATCCCTCCACCGATGTATGATGTGTGAGGAGCTCTCCAGATCACACCGAGCATCCCCCGCCCCCCCGCCACCGCCACCATCTACCTCCATAGCTTGTCACTGTCACTCAATATGACTTCTATATCTCTGCATCCAATTCAACGCTCCATTACACTTTATATATTACATCACCGCCAGATATAAGAAATATTATACAGGAGTGACATCACCGCTCTCCGGATATAAGATATATTATACAGGAGTGACATCACCGCTCTCCGGATATAAGATATATTATACAGGCGTGACATCACCACTCTCCAGATATAAGATATATTATACAGGCGTGACATCACCACTCTCCAGATATAAGATATACAGGAGTGACATCACCGCTCTCCAGATATAAGATATATAATACAGGAGTGACATCACCGCTCTCCAGATATAAGATATATTATACAGGCGTGACATCACCACTCTCCAGATATAAGATATACAGGAGTGACATCACCGCTCTCCAGATATAAGATATATTACACAGGAGTGACATCACCGCTCTCCAGATATAAGATATATTACACAGGAGTGACATCACTGCTCTCCAGATATAAGATATATTATACAGAAGTGACATCACCGCTCTCCAGATATAAGATATATTATACAGGCGTGACATCACCACTCTCCAGATATAAGATATACAGAAGTGACATCACCGCTCTCCAGATATAAGATATATTATACAGGAGTGACATCACCGCTCTCCAGATATAAGATATATTATACAGGAGTGACATCACTGCTCTCCAGATATAAGATATATTATACAGAAGTGACATCACCGCTCTCCAGATATAAGATATATTATACAGGAGTGACATCACCGCTCTCCAGATATAAGATATATTATACAGGAGTGACATCACCGCTCTCCAGATATAAGATATATTATACAGGAGTGACATCACCGCTCTCCAGATATAAGATATATTATACAGGAGTGACATCACTTCTCCCCAGATATAAGATATATTATACAGAAGTGACATCACCGCTCTCCAGATATAAGATATATTATACAGGAGTGACATCACTGCTCTCCAGATATAAGATATATTATACAGGAGTGACATCACCGCTCTCCAGATATAAGATATATTATACAGGAGTGACATCACTTCTCCCCAGATATAAGATATATTATACAGAAGTGACATCACCGCTCTCCAGATATAAGATATATTATACAGGAGTGACATCACTGCTCTCCAGATATAAGATATATTATACAGGAGTGACATCACCGCTCTCCAGATATAAGATATATTATACAGGAGTGACATCACCGCTGTCCAGATATAAGAAATACTATACAGGAGTGACATCACCGCTCTCCAGATATAAGATATATTATACAGGAGTGACATCACTTCTCCCCAGATATAAGATATATTATACAGGAGTGACATCACCGCTCTCCAGATATAAGATATATTACACAGGAGTGACATCACCGCTCTCCAGATATGTCATAGTGATGACTGGTGATGTCACAGTCTTTGCCCGGACACGTTGCGGTGACATCCAGGCACAGGCAGGGCCGGCCCTACCATGGGACCCGATGGTACCACGGTCCCAGGCGGCACTTTCAGGGGAGCGGCAAATCAGTGTTCAAACTGCTGCCTAAAAATCTCTCTGTGTTTTGAGCCAAGCTCAGCAATGGGCAGCGGCGGGTGTCCTGTGATTGGCCGAGCAGGTTATGTGGGAGGGACGGACAGCAGACATGAGGCTTGTGATTCGCCTGGAGGAGCGGAGGAGCTGGACTGTGGGTAATCGCGCCAGCCCTGCATGCTCCCGGAGTCCTAACTAGCGCTGTGTGTCACAGGAGACCTGAGGTCTGTCTCTCTCATCTCCCTGTCAGCTGCCCGCGGCCCCCCCTCTCTCTATCAGCCGCCCCCCCCCCTCCTTAGGTCTGTCTCTCTCATCTCCCTGTCAGCTGCCCGCGGCCCCCCCTCTCTCTATCAGCCGCCCCCCCCTCCTGAGGTCTGTCTCTCTCATCTCCCTGTCAGCTGCCCGCGGCCCCCCCTCTCTCTATCAGCCGCCCCCCCCCCCTCCTTAGGTCTGTCTCTCTCATCTCCCTGTCAGCTGCCTGCGGCCCCCCCTCTCTCTATCAGCCGCCCCCCCTCTCCTTAGGTCTGTCTCTCTCATCTCCCTGTCAGCTGCCCGCGGCCCCCCCTCTCTCTATCAGCCGCCCCCCCCTCCTTAGGTCTGTCTCTCTCATCTCCCTGTCAGCTGCCCGCGGCCCCCCTCTCTCTATCAGCCGCCCCCCCCTCCTTAGGTCTGTCTCTCTCATCTCCCTGTCAGCTGCCCGCGGCCCCCCCCTCTCTCTATCAGCCGCCCCCCCCCTCCTTAGGTCTGTCTCTCTCATCTCCCTGTCAGCTGCCCGCGGCCCCCCTCTCTCTATCAGCCGCTCCCCCTTTTGAGGTCTGTCTCTCTCATCTCCCTGTCAGCCGCCCACTGCCCCCCCCCTCCTCTCTATCAGCCGCCCCCCCTCCTTAGGTCTGTCTCTCTCATCTTCCTGTCAGCTGCCCATGACCCCCCTCCTCTCTATCAGCCACCCCCCCTCCTGAGGTCTGTCTCTCTCATCTCCCTGTCAGCTGCCCGCGGCCCCCCTCTCTCTATCAGCCGCCCCCCCTTTTGAGGTCTGTCTCTCTCATCTCCCTGTCAGCCGCCCACTGCCCCCCTCCTCTCTATCAGCCGCCCCCCCTCCTTAGGTCTGTCTCTCTCATCTCCCTGTCAGCTGCCCATGGCCCCCCCTCCTCTCTATCAGCCACCCCCTCTTCTGAGGTCCGTCTCTCTCATCTGCTCTGTCAGCCGCCCCCCCCCTTCCTCTCTATCAGCCCCCCTTCCTCTCTATCAGCCACCCCCCCTCCTCTCTATCAGCCGCCCCCTCCTGAGGTCCGTCTCTCTCATCTGCCCTGTCAGCCACCCGCGGCCTCCCTCCTCTCTATCAGCCACCCCCCTCCTCGCCCCCCCCCTCCTGAGGTCCGTCTCTCTCATCTGCTCTGTCAGCCGCCCCCCCCTCCTCTCTATCAGCCCCCTTTCCTCTCTATCAGCCGCCCCCCTCTTCCTCTCTATCAGCCGCCCCCCTCTTCCTCTCTATCAGCCGACGCCCTCCTCCTCTCTGTCAGACCCCCCTCCTCCTCTCTGTCAGACCCCCCTCCTCCTCTCTGTCAGACCCCCCTCCTCCTCTCTGTCAGACCCCCTCCTCCTCTCTGTCAGACCCCCTCCTCCTCTCTGTCAGACGTGTGGCAGGTGACGTCATGGCAAGGGACAATCCGCTACGTGTGGCAGGTGATGTTGTGGCAAGTGACATTCTGCAATGTGTGGCATCGTGGCAAGTGACCAGCCGCAATTTGTGGCAGATGGCATTGTGGCAAGTGACAATTCGCAACAAGTGACAATCTGCATCTGGTGGCAGGTGACGCGGCAAGTGACACACTCAGGGCTCCCACTGATTCTGCATTATGGTGAGTTGAACTATTTTATTTTATATAACAATAGAAATAATGCACTTCAATCATTTTTTGCGATTCGGCACGGCATCGATTTAACTGACAATTGCGCGGTCGTGTGACGTTGTACCTAAACAAATAGAGCTTTCTTTTGGTGGTATTTGATAACTTCTGCGGTTTTTATTTTTTGTGCTATAAACAAAAATAGCGACAACTTTGAAAATAGTTTTTTATTTTAACTTTTGCTATAATAAACATCCAAAAAAAAAAAATTTCTTCATCAGTTTAGGTCGATATGTATTCTTCTACATATGTTTGGTAAAAAAAAAAACGCAATAAGTGTATATTGATTAGTTTGCACAAAAGTTATTGCGTCTACCAAATAGAGGATAGATTTATGGCATTTTTATTATTATTATATTTTTTTTTTACTAGTAATGGCGGTGATCTGCGATTTTTAGCGAAACTGTGACATTGCGGTGGACAGATTGGACACTTGACACTTTTTTGGGACCAGTGACATTTATACAGCGATCTGTGCTATAAAAATGCACTGATTACTGTGTAAATGTCACTGTCAGGAAAGGGGTTAAATGTGTTCCCTGGGAGGTGTTTCTAACTGGGGGGATGGGGGCTGACTGGAGGAGGAGAGAGATCTCTGTTCCTAATCACTAGGAACAGCAGATCTGTCTCTCCTCCCCTGTCAGAATGGGGATCTGTCTGTTTACATTGACAGATCCCCGTTCTGGCTCTATGGAGCGATCGCGGGTGGCCAGCTGACATCTCGGCCAACGGCCACGCACAGGTCCTTTTATACTCCTATATACATGTATAGAGCCATGACAGGTCCATTTTGGTTATCATGATATAAAATAATGAATATGGGGGCATTTTGGTGGGCGTGATTTTTCTTTTTGGGGGGGGGGGGGCAGCATTTCATTCTTGGTACCAGGCAGCACAATGTCTTGGGCCGGCACTGGGCACAGGTGACACTTATCACAGCTGATTCTCCGAATTGCCCGGATATAACGTACAGAGCGGCCCTCTGAGTACAGTGGCGGTAAGATTCTAGGGAGGTGTAAACATTTGAATATCAATCAGAAAAGTGCCGCAGGGCTTCTCCACTGCAAGGTGTAAACAGATACCGGTTGTGTCTGTACAGTTCATGTGTGCCGGGTGGAGCGTCCTACATGAATCTCATTACAGCCACCACGCTGCCTCCTGACAGCTCACATAATCACCCCGCCAGTTTCTCCTTTCATTGTGTTTATTGACATAAAGCGGGGACTAAACACCTGTCTACAATGTGTCCTGTATAGTCATGTACTGCTTGTTACCGGGCGGAAAGGATTCCATAAGTCAGCTTCTGATACATTGTTTGTGGCCTTGTCTATTGTCACAACCAGAGAGTTGTAAGCTCTTCTGAGCAGGACCCTCTTAGTCCTTTTGTATTTTATTGTATTGTAACTGTGTTGTCTCCCTTTTATATTGTAAAGCGCTGCGTAAACTGTTGCCGCCATATAAATCCTGTATATAATAATAATAATAATAGTAATATCACACAATGAGATCAAGTAAGAAATGTCCCCATCAACATCACAATGTAAAAAGAAATAGAAGTGAACATTACAATGTAACACATAATGTATGTAAATGTTACAAAGTTAAAAAGTAAACATTATATTGTAGCAAAAAATATTAGTAAACATTACAATGTAATATAAAATATTAGTAAACATTACAATGTAATATAAAATATTAGTAAACATTACAATGTAATATAAGATATTAGTAAACATTACAATGTGATATTAGTAAATAATACAATGTAATATAAGATATTAGTAAACAATACAATGTAATATAAAACATTAGTAAACATTACAATGTAATATAAAATATTAGTATACAATGTAATATAAAATATTAGTATACAATGTAATATAAAATATTAGTAAACATTACAATGTAATATAAAATATTCGTAAACAATGCAATTTCACATACCATTTAAAGCGGAGGTGCGCCGATTTTTTTTTTTTAAAAGTCAGCAGCTACAAATACTGTAGCTGCGGACTTTTAAAATATGGACACTTACCTGTCCAGCGCGCCCGTTATGTCGGCACCCGAGGTCGACCCGTGCCTCGGTCCTCGGATGCTGCCACCACCATCTTAGGTAAGGTAATCAGAAAAAAAAAATACCTGTATTATACAGGTATCTGCACCCCCCTCCCCCTTGAAAGGTGCCAAATGTGACACCGGAGGGGGAGAGGGTTCCGAAAAGCAGAGTTTCCATTTTTGTGTGGACCTCCACTTTAAAGAGGAAGTAAACCCTCTAAAACCTTTCCTAAAAAAAAAAAAAAAACCTGCAAAAGAAAGGCATAATGAGCTAGTATGCATAGAATACTAGCTCATTATGAATTAGTTACCTGAGATCGAAGCCCCCGCTAGTGAAGGCACGATCGCCTTCACTAACGGCCCGCTCAGTGCGCCTGCGCCTATGTCTACGGCACGCATGCGCCGTAGACATCGGTGCAGTCTTTTCTGCAAATATCTCCTCAACCATGCAGGCTAAGGAGATATTTCTTGCACCTACAGGTAAGCCTTAATCTAGGCTTACCTGTAGGGCCAAGTGGTCTGTAAGGGTTTACAACTACTTTAATTAAATATTGCAATGTAGCATAAAATATAAGTAAGAAAAACAAAGGATCGCTGCGCTTAATTTTTTTTTTTAAAAGCCAAAAAGTTACAAACAATGCATAATGTATTCCATCTCATGACAGTTTTGGACTAGGTTGTTAGCACCCTTCCTCAGATGAGAGCACAAGCCACAATACAAAAAAAAAAAAAAAACATATACATTTATATATCTATTCAAAGCCTGGATCAATCTCTAAAATATAAGTAAACGTTACAATGTAACATAAAATATTAGTAAACAATACAATGGGGGGTTATTTGCTAAAGGCAAATCCACTTTTTTAATGCAAGTGTAGTTCACTGTAGATCTGAGGGGAAGCTCTGAACTTAGGGGAAGCTCTGCTGATTTTATAATCCAATCATGTGCAAGCAAAAATGCTGTTTTTTTTTTTCTTAGTACAGAAACTACTTTTTGAAATCGGTGCAGCGCCGCAGATGCGGCGTCGCACCGATTAGGACGGTGCTATTGCCGGCAATTTGCGGCAAATACCGCCATTTTGACATGCGATTTGGCATGCCAAATCACATGTCAAAATGCACCAGTGTGAACCAGGGCTGAATGTGCACTTTGCACTTGTAGTGCAAAGTGGATTTGCCTTTAGTAGATAACCCCCAATTTGTCATACCATTTAGGTAAATATTGCAATGTAACACATAAAATAATTACAAATTACAATGTGATATAAGTAAACATTTCAATGCAACATAAAATATAAGCAAGCGTTATAATGCAACATAAAATATAAGCAAGCGCTATAATGCAACATAAAATCCAGTGGAACATTACATTTTAAAGTGGAGTTCCACCCTGAAAAAAAAAAAAATACACCAAAATGCAGCAAAAAAATTGAAAAAAATTATTTGAAAAAAAAAAACAACAATTTGTACTCACCCAAAATAGCGGTTGCTATGCAGAAGTCCCTAATCTGCCCCTTCCTTATCCGCGGTGGGTCTCCTTCTGCATCCTCTTCTAGTGAATGGGGCGCGCTGTCTTCTGGGAACTGTGTGTAATCCCAGAGAGCAGCCGCCCCATTCACAAATAGGCGCGAGACTCGCACATGCGCAGTAGGAAACGGGCAGTGAAGCTGGTGAGGATGGCGGCGCGGGACCTGCAGTGATCGAGGGATCGGCATCGGGGGGGGCCATCATCGCAAGAGAGTAGGACAGGTAAGTGTCCTTATTACCTGAACCTCAAAACTTGACTCTACCCCTACCTGAACCCTAACATGTAACCTTACCTGAACCTCAAAACTTGACTCTACCCCTACCTGAACCCTAACACGTAACCTTACCTGAATTTCAAAACTTGACTCTACTTTTACCCGAACCCTAACATGTAACCTTACCTGAACCTCAAAACTTGACTCTACCCCTACCTGAACCCTAACACATAACCTTACATGAACCTCAAAACTTGACTCTACCCCTACCTGAACCCTAACACGTAACCTTACCTGAATTTCAAAACTTGACTCTACTTTTACCCGAACCCTAACATGTAACCTTACCTGAACCTCAAAACTTGACTCTACCCCTACCTGAACCCTAACACATAACCTTACATGAACCTCAAAACTTGACTCTACCCCTACCTGAACCCTAACACGTAACCTTACCTGAACTTCAAAACTTGACTCTACTTTTACCTGAACCCTAACACATAATCCTACCTGAACCCAACATTTAACCCTACTTAAGCCACAAAACTTGACTCTACCCCTACCTAAAATCTAACACTTAACCCTACCTGACCCCTGAAACTTGACTCTACCCCTACCTAAACACTAATATTTAACCCTACTTGAACCCCATAATTTGACTCTACCCCTACCTGAAACCTAACACTTAATTATACCTGAGCCCGAAAACTACACTCTATCGGTACCTAAAACCTAACACTTAACCATACCTAATCCCTAAAACCTGGCTCTACCCCTACCTGAACCCTAACACTTAACCCTACCTAAACACCAAACTTGACTCTACCCCTACCTGAACCCCAGCTTTTAACCCTATGCTAACACTTGACTGTATGCCTACCTGAACCCCAATACGTAACCCAACCCCTACCTGCTTTCTAATCCGTAACCCTCCCCCTTCGCAGACTCTAATACTCAATTTACGCCCTGCCTGAAGCCTAGTAATACTCAACTCTACCCCTTCACTACACTGACCCCCAATCCAAACCATATTACTCAACTCCACACTTGGCTGAAGCTCATTACTTTATCCCACACCTCCCCAAACCCCAACTCCTAACACTTAACTCTGCCCCTGCTTAAACCCCAATGCCTAATCCTACCTCCACTTGAACACCAAGGCTATATTTAGGTGTGCAACAATTTTACCACACCTCTGAAAATCAATCTGCATTTGGATCACTTTTCCGAGGCATTTGACAGGTGGTGAGGAAGTGATATGATGCCATCCTGAGCCTTCACCACTTGTTTTAAGCCCTAAAGGGTGCACCAGTGAACTGCAACTGCACACATTGCATGCGGTTATGGGGCATTTCGGCGCCTCCCCATTCACTGCAATGGGTCGTTCTGCCCGCTGAACACGACGGGAGTGATAGTTTTTGCAGGCGTGAATGTAATTCTACTCTATTACCAAAAGTATTGGGACACCTGCCTTTACACACACATGAACTTTAATGGCATCCCAGTCTTAGTCCTTAGGGTTCAATATTGAGTTGGCCCCGCCCTTTGCAGCTATAACAGCTTCAACTCTTCTGGGAAGGCCGTCCACAAGGTTTAGGAGTGTGTCTATGGGAATGTTTGACCATTCTTCCAGAAGAGCATTTGTGAGGTCAGGTACTGATGTTGGAGGAGAAGGCCTGGCTCACAGTCTCCATTCTAATTCATCCCAAAGGTGTTCTCTCAAAGGCCACTCAAGTTCCTTTACCCCAAACTTGCTCATCCATGTCTTTATGGACCTTTCTTTGTGCACTGGTCCAAATCATTTGGTGGAGGGGGGATTATGGTGTGGGGGGTTGTTCTTCAGGGGTTGGGTTGGCCCTTTAGTTCCAGTGAAGGGAACTCTTAGAACGTCACCATACCAAGGCATTTTGGACAATTTCATGCTCCCAACTTTGTGGGAACAGTTTGCGGACGTCCCCTTCCTGTTCCAACATGACTGCGCACCAGTGCATAAAGCAAGGTCCATAAAGACATGGATGAGCGAGTTTGGGGTGGAGGAACTTGACTGGCCCGCACAGAGTCCTGACCTCAACCCGATAGAACAATTTTGGGATGAATTAGAGTTTAGACTGCGGGCCAGGCCTTCTCGTCCAACATCAGTGCCTGACCTCACAAATGCACTTCTGGAAGAATGGTCAAACATTCCCATAGACACCCTCCTAAACCTTGTGGACAGCCTTCCCAGAAGAGGTGAAGCTGTTATAGCTGCAAAGGGCGGGGCCAACTCAATATTGAACCCTACGGACTAAGAGCCCATTCACACAGGGGCGGCACGACTCGTGCCGCGACTGTGCTGGGCGATCTGCAGACGACTTCAAAGGAGACTTCCAAAATGACTTCTGTATTGAAGTCAATGGAAGTCGCCTTGAAGTCGTCTTGAAGTAGTACAGGAACCTTTTTCTAAGTCGGAGCGACTTCAGTCGCTCCGCTTAGAACGGTTCCATTGTACAGAATGGGACGCAACTCGTCAGGCGGCTGAGACGCCTGACGAGTCGCCCCTGTGTGAATGGGGTCTAAGACTGGGATCCATGTGCGTGTAAAGGGAGGTGTCCCAATACTTTTGGTAATATAGTGTAGATCATGTTTTTTTTTTTTTTTTTTAAAGTAATCTTCAGGTATAAAATGATTTAAAAAAAAAAAAAAAAAATGCAAAAATGGTTACAGCAATTTTTTGGCGAGAGACATAACTATTTGCCATTATCTCATCAGCATTGATCGATCATGGCAGGACCTCGGTTCTCTCTGACTTCACTTGCTGCATGCTTGCTCCGGGTTCAATATTATTATTATTATTATACAGGATTTATATGGCGCCAACAGTGTGCACAGCGCCTTACAACGTTCGGGCAGACGGTACAGTTACAATACAATTCAATACAGGAGGAATCAGAGGGCCCTGCTGCTGGGAGCTTATAATAAAGTACTGAATCCAAGGCCAGCCAGGAAATTAGCATTTCCAGGAGATTGAAGGGTTTCCTTCAGTATCTCCGGGGTGGGTAGGTTCCTGCGCTGTGTACCCACAGCTGATCATCAAATCCTTTTCTCCAACAAGCAGCTTGCGGTGTGCCTGAGGGCCCTTTGTTGAGGGAGCCCGGGATCAGAGTGACTCAGTAAACAGATGTCAGAGGAGGAGGAGGAGGAGGAGGAGGAGGAGGAGGATGTAATATGATCAGAGCCGGCTTCCTCATGAATGGGCCTGGTGGAGAAGAAGAAATGAGTCAGGTGGAGTCACAACTGCGTGGAAGATGTTCATTATAAGACGTTATTAAAGAGGTCCTCCTACCCTACAGCCACTTTACTGGACTCTAAACAACCTCAACCTATAGATTCTAATAACAAAGATGATGTCCCACTTTTTTACATACTCCTACCTTCTTGTGAGCGCCAAGACCCACGTGTCTACGGGAAGAAATAGCTGCACCCACGTCTCAAATGGTCAATGAATCCACTATAGGACCCCAGATCCCTCCTCTGCACTAAAAAGCACTCAAAACACCAAGTTCAGTGTTTTTGAATGCTTTTGATTTCTAAAAAACGGTGCCAAATGTTTCCAAGTAAACCGGAGGTCAGTGGCGGCTGGTGGGTTACAAACAGTGGCGGCAAACAACCACACCCCCCCCCCCAAGGCTAACGGCATAGCACTAACACCCCCCCCCTTTGTGGCACTGCACTGCCACACCCCCATCAAGGCTAGCGGCATAGCACTAACACCCCCCCCCCTTGTGGCACTGCATCAAGGTGGCGGGTTGCGGCACCGGTGTCCTCCAGCGTGGCGGGTTGCGGGCTGCGCTGTCCTCTCCTCGAGGTTCCGCCGTGCGTCTCCTCTCTCCTCATCCTAGGCTAGGCGTCCAATAGGATCGCCTGACGTTTTGGCCAATCAGGAAACGGGTCTCACAACCCGCTTCCTGATTGGCAGGGAGGAGATTTAGAGTGAAAATAGCGAATGAATATTCATTCGCTATCGTCACACAACTGGGTGTGATCGGGGCACAGTGCCCTGCGCCCCAAGCCCACCCTTTTTTTAAGCCTATTAGAGCCTCCGGCTCTAATCATGTGCTTCAAAAATACGCCCCCCCCATGGAATCCATAGTCCGGCGCCCTGTCTGTAGATCAGGGGGCCAGACGCATGGATAGAGGGGTCGGCACCCGTGCGTCTCTAATGGACAGGAAGTGATGTCATCGATCCTGGGTTACTATTACAAGCAGCCGATCCCGGCTTTGCTCGACTGGCAGACGCGCCGGCTGGTCACTTGGGTCTCCCGGTGGAACGGGAGAGCCCCAGAGAGCAGTGGATTTTGCGATACGGCACTGCGTTATTTTAACTGACAATTGCGCGGTTGTGCGATGCTGTACCCAGATACAATTTATTTCCCCTTTTTCCCACAAATAGAGCTTTCTTTTGGTGGTATTTGATCACCTCTGCGGTTTTTATTTTTTGCGCTATAAACAAAAAAAAAAAAAAAACATTTCTTCATCAATTTAGGCCAATATGTATTCTGCTACATATTTTTGATTAAAAAAAAATCCCAATAAGCGTAAATTTATTGGTTTGCACAAACATTATAGCGTCTACAAACTATGGGATATATTTATGGAATTTGTATTTTTTTTTTTTTTTTACTAGTAATGGCGATGATCAGCGACTTATAGCGGGAGTGCGACATTGAGGCGGACAAATCGGACACTAAGTGACACTTTGTGGGAACCAGTGACACTAATACATTGATCAGTGCTAAAAAATATGCACTGACACTGTACTAATGACACTGGCAGGGAAGCGGTTAAAATCGGGAGCAATCAAAGGGTTAAACGTGTGCCTAGGGAGTGCTTGCTAACTGTGTGGGGGAGGTGCTTTTACTATAGGAAGGCAGAGATCCATGTTCCTGCTTCGTAGGAACAAAGGATCACTACCTTCCCTTCTCACAGAACGGCGATCTTGCGTCCGCCGGACCCGCTGATCGGCTCCTGCTGTGTCCAATTCTGGTGGCGTGCTTGCGTGCCCCAGACCCGGAAGTGCAGGATCATTTACAGGTAGGTGATCCTGCCCAGGGGAGCCGCCTTGCCACATATATATATATATATATATATATACAGTTGGCAAGAGGTTAATATTCAAAGCAAACTCCCGCATTCATCCGTGTCTCAATGCTTTATTTTGTTGAGAAATCACTTTGAAACCCCCCCCCCCCTAGCATTTCTGGCCATGGCCATCTTGAGTAAGGGCAGATGATTAATGAAGCATTTACTTTCTAGAATTTATCTGCCCTTAGTTCAGGCATGCAGACAAGATGGTGTACTTAAAGTGGAACTTCAGTCATTTTTTCATCTTTCCATCTATTAAATATTCTGCCCTTGTTGTTGTTTTAACTTTGGATAGTAAAAAAGTTTTTTTTTCTGCCAGTAAATCCCTTATACAGCGGCCCACTTCCTGTTTCTTGTCTGGTCATTAGCCTAGGCTTATCACATCATGCACAGCTCTCTCTCTCTCTCACTCACTCTTGTTAAGCCCTGTACACACGATCGGATTTCCTATGGATTTTAAACCGATGGATTTTTCCATCCGAAATCCGATGAAGCTGACTTCCATCAATCTTGCCTACACCCCATCAGTCCAAAAACTGACCGTCCCAAACGCCGTGATGTAAAACACTCTGATGAGCTGAGAAAAATTAAGTTCTATGCTTCTGAGCATGCGTCGACTTGATTCTGAGCATGCGTGGGGTTTTTTATCTGATGGAGTTCCCCAAAGACGATAGTAATTTGCTTTCGTTTTTTTTTCCAGTGGATAAATTTAAAACAGGTTCTATTTTTAAACACCGATGGAAAAAAGACCGATGGGGCCCATACACGGTCGGTTTGTCCGATGAAGAAAGTACATCGGACTGTTTTCATCGGTAAAACCGATCGTATGTACAGGGCTTGAGAGTTTGCCAAGAAGGGGGGGGGGGGGGGGTGAGTCATTAGAAGGCCAATGAGCTGCAGAGCTAAAGGTGTGTGTCTGTATAAATACAGGAAGTAAACAGGTAGCAGCTTCAGCTGCCCACAGTTAAAATGGCTGCAGCCAGACGCAGTGGAGGGAGGTTTCTGCAGCATAAGTGCAGAATCGCAGTATATATAAAATAATATGCAAAGTGGTTGAAGGGAAGCTTCAGAATGGCAAAGATGTTTTTATCACAAATTATGTGAGCCGACTGCAGTTCCTCTTTAACTGAGAAAACCGCTCCTCCTGGGACGTATGACATCATTTGCCTAGGCATGGAAACCAGGAAGCTAATGAAGAACTGTACAATTTTTTTTAAAACAAGTAAATATAATATACTTTTCTTATCTATTTACATAATGCTAGCAGCATAATGATTAATAAACCTCCCTTCTGGAGAGATCGGATTTGATAAAACCGAGGCGATCGGCCAGGGTGGAAAATGAATGATCCATGTGCATCGATCCAGCGGCACTGAGATACTCATTTCATGAATACGATTGTATTTTGATTGATCAGATTTGGAGATTGGTGGAAGATACGTTCGATCATTTACAAATAAAAACTACGATCGTATCTTAGCTGTGACGTGTGTGGCATATCAATCCAATAGGTTGTCGTCTATAGATCGATTACGGATTGATATGATATAGATTAGACGTGTGCACAACAAAAACATTTGTTTCGTTTCCGTGAATTCGTAAAGATTCGTAATTTCATAAGACGCGAGTTTTCATATTCGGACTCGTTCGTATTTTCGTAACAGTTTTATTTTCGTTGATACTGAATGATTCCTTATTCTGTCTAATTTATTTTCTTTGATTCGAAATTCGTAATTTTGTTAGATAAGAATTTTTCGTTTATTCGGTACACTACTCGTAATTTAGTAATTATTACTCTTGTGAGATTGCGTTTTCCGGTGATTCGTAACATTGTTTCGTTTTCCGTTGATTCGCGTCTACTACCGTGCTGCGAATGGATTCGTACTTTCGTAAATACATTGCGGTCATTCGCAATCTCATATTTTAGTTTCGCTTTCAACACGCGGCTTCTAATAAAGTCCTGTACTTACTCCCAGTCCACTCCCTCAGTCACGAGACCCGACTCAGTCTCCTCCTCAACTGAATCTAAAAAGATTCAGGAATGCCCTGTGACTCAGACACAAAAAGACATAAGCTGATTGGCTGATGCCGCGTACACACGATCGATTTTTCTCGACGGTGAAAACACCGTCAAGAAAATCGACGGGAAAAACGAGGAACGGCTTGGTCCCCTACACACGTCCGTTTTTCCCAACATTTTTTCTCTTGGTCGAGAAAAACGACCGTGTGTGGGCTCCCCTGCAGTGTTTCCCTATGGGAAAACTGCCACGGAAAAAAATGCCGTGAATCACGACGAGAAAAATTAGAGCATGTTCTAATTTTTCTGGTCGTGATTAATGCCGTTTTTCTCGTCGGGAAAAATGCTGGAAAGCCCACAGACAGCCGTTTTTCTCGTCAAAGAGAAAAAATTTAATTTTCCCGACGAGAAAAATGGTCGTGTGTACGCGGCATAAGATATTAAAGCGGAGGTCCGCCCAGATTTATTTTTTATTTTTTAAAAGTCAGCAGCTACTAACAGTGTAGCTGCTGACTTTTAATAAGGACACTTACCTGTCCTACTCGCCCGCGATGTCGGTCCACCGACGGCGATCGATCGCTGCTGGCAGGTCCCGGTGTTCTGCCGAGCTGGTTCCGCCTATCGATATGGTTCCGAGCTCGACTGCGCAGGCGCAATCCGAGGCGACGGAATTCTCAGAGCGTGAACAGCTGTTCGGCAGCTGTAGACGCGCTCGCTCCCCGATGCTAGGGGAACCAGCTCGACAAGAAAGCGGCGGGGGGCGGAGACTGGGACACACCGCTCTATAGGGCAGCATTAAACAAGTTGATGGCCGGGTGACACGCCGCTCTGTACAGCAAGGGGCGGATCAGTGAGTGTGCGCTCCCTGCAATGTTAGACGGCAAGCCTAGAGATTTATATGTACAGCACTCGCCCTATAGAGCGGCGTGTCACAGTCTCCGCCCCCCGCCCCTTTTGCCGCCCCTTGCGCCCGCTCATGAACATTTTAAAAAATACAGAGCGGCGTGTCACCCGGCCATCAACTTGCTAGTCTCCGCCCCCCGCCACTTTCTCTGCGGCGTGTATCCTCGGGAGCGAGCGCGTCTACAGCTGATGAACAGCTGTAGATGTTCGTAGATTTCCGTGTGTTCCGAGTGCGCATGCGCAGTCGAGCTCGGAACCATATCGATAGGGGAACTAGGTCGACAAGACACCGGCTCCTCCATCCTGACTAAGGGAAACAGGCAGTGAAGCCTTACGGCTTCACTGCCCGTTTCCTACTGCGCATGCGCCACTCGCACGGCGCTTTGTGAATGGGGCGGCTTGCCTCCTGGGATACACACAGTTCCCAGAAGGCAGCGCGCCCATTCACAAGAAGAGGAAATGGAAGTTCTCAATCCGAGGACAAGGAAGAGGCACAGCAGAAGGCAGATTAGGGGACTTCCTGCATAGCAACAGGCATTTCAGGTGAGTATAAAAAAAAAAAAAAATTCTATTAATTTTTTTTTTTTTTTTTTTATGTATTTGAGTGTAAAAAAAATTTCAGGGTGGACCTCCGCTTTAAGTAAGGTACATCACTCACCGCACTGCCCATTCGAAAGAACGATTCGAGAACAGACAAAGAAACAAATTTACAAACACACACATGAAATACGTACAAATGAAATTCCAAACAGACAAAGGATTGAAAATACGGAATGCAAATCATTTGTTTATAGATGTCATTTTCGTTCTTTTTACTGTTTCGGTGTTTTGTTTTTTCGTAAGTTTGTCCATTCGTAAGTTCGTATTTTCGCACGTTCGTTATTTTGCTTATTCGTAATTTCGTAAGTTTTTGCATTTTTGGTTCTTTCAGCTATTCGGATGTTCGAATTGATCCGAATGTACGAATACTAACAAATTCGTACGAAAATCCATTCGTTATGAACCGAATCGCACATGTCTAATATAGATATGGACAGGGGAGGGGAGGGCTGGGCCAGGGGGCAGGGTGGCAATTGCCTCCCAGGCCGCCCTAACTTATGTTCAAAATGGTCGGCAGCCGCTGCCCCCTACCATTTTCTTTTTTATTCTGGTCTAGGAAGTTGGGCCGGGGGCATGGCCATGGCGGCCGACCACTAGCTGTTGCATTCCGGGAATTGTAGTCCGCGCTCAAGCTTCTGGTGGGTGGAAAACACAGCAGTGCAGAGGAAACTACAACTCCCTGCGACCGGATTCTTGGAAGCAGGCAGAGGCAGGGCGTGCCAGGGAGTCGGGCTGCAGGGCTGGGCGCTGGCTGCAACTTGACCCCAGGATCAGGAGCGTTACCCCCCAGGAAACCGTGGCATGCAAGGACCTGCTGAGCTAAGATCGCTGAGGTGAGAGACCCTGACCCCCCTAGCTGACCCCCCAGCTCCCCCCCCTCATACACCCCATGTAACCTGCCCCAGTGATCAGGCTGCACTGATGGGCACTGGTGAGGCTGCATTGAAAAGGTGGGCTGATTCGGCGGTTCAATGGGCCACTTGACTGGACTTGCCCCCCAGGCCTAAGGCCGCCAGCCCTCCCCTTGATATGGATTAGAGGTTGTATGTCCGTCAGGAAAAGGAGTCAATGATTTATCAGAGTGTGTAGCGCCACCATAAGGCGAGGGTTCTTTACATTTTTTCCTTCCAATGATTTATTCTCTCATTGCGTTCATTTTTATTTTTCGGGGCGGGCTGCGAGATAAGCAGAACTCCGCAGGGTCCCCTTCAAATACCGAATCCACAGAAATGAGCTGGAACACGGGGAACTGGGGGCTACATTGTTTACATTAGTTTTTTTTACTAAGTTCTTATTAATTATTTATTTTTTATTTATTATATACATTGTACATTCACAGCATTAGACTTTCCGCATCAGTTTTGTCTCTGCTAAGTTTATATATTTGCTACATTTTACAGGAACTTTTATGCAAATGTTTCATTTTGGATCAGTTTGCTTAGATTTATGTTTTATTTATTTTTTTTATTTAAAGGGCACTTTGTTTTTTTTTTGTTTTTTTTTGTTTTTTACTCAGGACTTCAACAGCGGGAATCTGTGAGAAGTTGGACCCGGCGCGTTTTTTTTTTACCCTTCCTAGCAGAAGCCGACGCATGCACACTTCCTGTATGACTCTATGGCGGTTGTATCATTAGGTAGCGCTGTCATTTTCCTGTCCTCCTGTCCTGAGTGCTTGTAGGAAATGCTGTCCTTTTCAGATTTAGCAAGTAAATCTTCCTTGTGTGCCCCTCCCCCACCCCAGTGTGACCTACAGTACAAAGGACAGACATGGAAACGGAATACACCGCTACTGGACTGCAGGACGACCTAGAGCTGGTGTGGTCCACTCACTGAATCTGAGGGGACACAGCTGCGGCTCCAGGGGGCCACACATAATATTCAGTATATGTAGTGCTACGGAGGATTGTTAGAAACTGCTGTTATATTGCTGAAGATGGCCAGAAACTGGGGACATGTTTCAGGTGTAGTTTAAAGTGGTTGAAAACCCGAAAAAAAAAAAAACCCCTGCAAGACAAAGCCATAATGAGCTAGTATGACTAGCATACTAGCTCATTATGCAATACTTACCTTAGATCGAAGCCCCCAAAGTCGTCCTCGTCTCCTCCTCAGGCCGCAGACATCTCTTCACAGATACCTGGAAGGTTACTTCCGGGTATCGTCGCTCTGATTGGCCGGAGCGGCGATGACGTCACCGCGCATGTGCGTGGGAGCCGTAAAAACCGTCATTGCCGGTTTTATCAATGGGATGCTCACTGTGCCTTGCGCGCCGTAGACATCGTTGCATTTTTTTTGGCAAATATCTCCTAAACCGTGTAGGTTTAGTAGATATTGCAAACACCTACAGGTGAGCCTTAATCTAGGCTTACCTGTAGGTGCAACTTCCGGGGGAGGGTTTACAACCACTTTAAGGGTGGAGGTATGAGGCAGGAGAATTTTAGAGACTGGGGACATTCTACAGGTGTAGTTAAGAGTAGATATATGAGGCGGGAGACTTTTGGATACTGAGGATATGCTACAGGTGTAGTTAAGGGTGGGGATATGAGGCAGGAGACTTTTAGAGACTGAGGACGTGCTACAGGTGTAGGTAAAGCGGAGTTCCGCCAAAAAAAATAAAATAAATTAAAGTCAGCAGCTACAAATACAGCAGCTGCTGACTTTTAATATAAGGGCACTTGCCTGTCCTGGGCGCCCGCGATGTCGGCACCCAAAGCCGATCTGTCCCTCGGCGTTCGGGTGGAGGCGCCGCCATCTTCGGTAAGGGAATCAGGAAGTGAAGCCTTGCGGCTTCACTTCCTGGTTCCCTACTGCTCATGCGCGAGTCACGCTGCGCGATCCCACTGCTCCCTGCTGCCTTCTGGGACCTGTGTGTCTCCCAGAAGACAGCGGGGGGGGACGGGGACGGAGAAGGCACCGGAAGTGGTGTAGGTCGCCGCGGTGACCTATGTCCGGAAGTGGGAGAAAATACCTGGATTGCACAGGTATCTGCTCCCTCCCCCCCGAAAGGTGCCAAATGTGACACCGGAGGGGGGGAGGATTCCGAAAAGCGGAAGTTCCATTTTTGGGTGGAACTCTGCTTTAAGGGTGGAGATATGAGATATGAGGTGGGGGCTTTTGGAGACAGAGGACGTGCTACAGCTGTAGTTAAGGGTAGAGATATGCGGCAGGAGATTTTTGGAGACTAAGGACATGCTACAGGTGTAGTTAAGGGCGGGGATGTGCGGCAGGAGACTTAGAGCCGGTTCACACAGGGGCGACTCGTCAGGTGACTCAGCCGCCTGACAAGTCACGCTCCGCTCTGTTCAATGGAACCGTTCTAATAGGAGCGACTCAAGTCGGTTATAAAAAGGTTCTTGTATGACTTTGGGGGCGACTCGGGGCGACTTGCATTGACTTCAATACAGAAGTCATTTTGCAAGTCGCCTCTGGAGTCGTCTTGAGATCGCCTTGCCGAGTCGCCCCCAAAGTCGTGCCGCCCCAGTGTGAACCGGGTCTTAGAGACTGAGGACGTGCTACAAGTGTAGTTAAGAGTTGAGCCAGGAACTTAAGCCTCATAAACACGATTGGATTTTCCGCGGACAAAGCGTAGGACTTTTGTCCGAAGGGCGTTGGCCAGGAACTTGTATTGCATACAAATGGCAAAGAATTGTCGGCCAACAAACACGAAACTACGTGTTTTTTTCAGCTCTTTAGCGACACCCTTTGGGCAGCTTCTGCTAATGTTGTGTTATGATTAGCATTGCTTCTGAGCATGCGTGTTTGTACTTTGGTGTTTTGTCCGATGGACTTCTGTACACACGAGCGGATAATCCGACAACAAACATTATTGGCGGACAATTTGAAAAGAAATGCTATCCAACATTTGTTGTCGGAAAATCCGACAACAATTGTCCGATGGAGCGTACACACGGATTTTCCGACAACAGCCTGTCATCACACAATTCCCGTCGGATAATCCGATCGCGTGTACAAAGCTTTAGAGACCGAGGACGTGCTACAGGTGTAGTTGAGGGTGGAGATATGAGGAGGGGGCTTTTTAGAGACCGAGGACGTGCTACAGGTGTAGTTGAGGGTGGAGATATGAGGAGGGGGCTTTTTAGAGACCGAGGACGTGCTACAGGTGTAGTTAAGGGTGGAGATATGAGGAGGGGGCTTTTTAGAGACCGAGGACGTGCTACAGGTGTAGTTAAGGGTGGAGATATGAGGAGGGGGCTTTTAGAGACCGAGGACGTGCTACAGGTGTAGTTGAGGGTGGAGATATGAGGAGGGGGCTTTTAGAGGCCGAGGACGTGCTACAGGTGTAGTTGAGGGTGGAGATATGAGGAGGGGGCTTTTAGAGACCGAGGACGTGCTACAGGTGTAGTTGAGGGTGGAGATATGAGGAGGGGGCTTTTTAGAGACCGAGGACGTGCTACAGGTGTAGTTGAGGGTGGAGATATGAGGAGGGGGCTTTTTAGAGACCGAGGACGTGCTACAGGTGTAGTTGAGGGTGGAGATATGAGGAGGGGGCTTTTTAGAGACCGAGGACGTGCTACAGGTGTAGTTGAGGGTGGAGATATGAGGAGGGGGCTTTTTAGAGACCGAGGACGTGCTACAGGTGTAGTTAAGGGTGGAGATATGAGGAGGGGGCTTTTAGAGACCGAGGACGTGCTACAGGTGTAGTTGAGGGTGGAGATATGAGGAGAGGGCTTTTAGAGGCCGAGGACGTGCTACAGGTGTAGTTGAGGGTGGAGATATGAGGAGGGGGCTTTTTAGAGACCGAGGACGTGCTACAGGTGTAGTTAAGGGTGGAGATATGAGGAGGGGGCTTTTAGAGACCGAGGACGTGCTACAGGTGTAGTTAAGGGTGGAGATATGAGGAGGGGGCTTTTAGAGACCGAGGACGTGCTACAGGTGTAGTTGAGGGTGGAGATATGAGGAGGGGGCTTTTAGAGGCCGAGGACGTGCTACAGGTGTAGTTGAGGGTGGAGATATGAGGAGGGGGCTTTTTAGAGACCGAGGACGTGCTACAGGTGTAGTTAAGGGTGGAGATATGAGGAGGGGGCTTTTAGAGACCGAGGACGTGCTACAGGTGTAGTTGAGGGTGGAGATATGAGGAGGGGGCTTTTAGAGGCCGAGGACGTGCTACAGGTGTAGTTGAGGGTGGAGATATGAGGAGGGGGCTTTTAGAGACTGAGGACGTGCTACAGGTGTAGTTGAGGGTGGAGATATGAGGAGGGGGCTTTTGGAGACCGAGGACGTGCTACAGGTGTAGTTGAGGGTGGAGATATGAGGAGGGGGCTTTTTAGAGACCGAGGACGTGCTACAGGTGTAGTTAAGGGTGGAGATATGAGGAGGGGGCTTTTAGAGACCGAGGACGTGCTACAGGTGTAGTTGAGGGTGGAGATATGAGGAGGGGGCTTTTAGAGGCCGAGGACGTGCTACAGGTGTAGTTGAGGGTGGAGATATGAGGAGGGGGCTTTTTAGAGACCGAGGACGTGCTACAGGTGTAGTTAAGGGTGGAGATATGAGGAGGGGGCTTTTAGAGACTGAGGACGTGCTACAGGTGTAGTTGAGGGTGGAGATATGAGGAGGGGGCTTTTAGAGGCCGAGGACGTGCTACAGGTGTAGTTGAGGGTGGAGATATGAGGAGGGGGCTTTTTAGAGACCGAGGACGTGCTACAGGTGTAGTTGAGGGTGGAGATATGAGGAGGGGGCTTTTAGAGACCGAGGACGTGCTACAGGTGTAGTTGAGGGTGGAGATATGAGGAGGGGGCTTTTTAGAGACCGAGGACGTGCTACAGGTGTAGTTGAGGGTGGAGATATGAGGAGGGGGCTTTTAGAGACCGAGGACGTGCTACAGGTGTAGTTGAGGGTGGAGATATGAGGAGGGGGCTTTTAGAGACCGAGGACGTGCTACAGGTGTAGTTAAGGGTGGAGATATGAGGAGGGGGCTTTTAGAGACCGAGGACGTGCTACAGGTGTAGTTGAGGGTGGAGATATGAGGAGGGGGCTTTTAGAGACCGAGGACGTGCTACAGGTGTAGTTGAGGGTGGAGATATGAGGAGGGGGCTTTTTAGAGACCGAGGACGTGCTACAGGTGTAGTTAAGGGTGGAGATATGAGGAGGGGGCTTTTAGAGACCGAGGACGTGCTACAGGTGTAGTTAAGGGTGGAGATATGAGGAGGGGGCTTTTAGAGACCGAGGACGTGCTACAGGTGTAGTTGAGGGTGGAGATATGAGGAGGGGGCTTTTAGAGGCCGAGGACGTGCTACAGGTGTAGTTGAGGGTGGAGATATGAGGAGGGGGCTTTTTAGAGACCGAGGACGTGCTACAGGTGTAGTTAAGGGTGGAGATATGAGGAGGGGGCTTTTAGAGACCGAGGACGTGCTACAGGTGTAGTTAAGGGTGGAGATATGAGGAGGGGGCTTTTAGAGACCGAGGACGTGCTACAGGTGTAGTTGAGGGTGGAGATATGAGGAGGGGGCTTTTAGAGGCCGAGGACGTGCTACAGGTGTAGTTGAGGGTGGAGATATGAGGAGGGGGCTTTTTAGAGACCGAGGACGTGCTACAGGTGTAGTTGAGGGTGGAGATATGAGGAGGGGGCTTTTAGAGACCGAGGACGTGCTACAGGTGTAGTTGAGGGTGGAGATATGAGGAGGGGGCTTTTAGAGGCCGAGGACGTGCTACAGGTGTAGTTGAGGGTGGAGATATGAGGAGGGGGCTTTTAGAGACTGAGGACGTGCTACAGGTGTAGTTGAGGGTGGAGATATGAGGAGGGGGCTTTTGGAGACCGAGGACGTGCTACAGGTGTAGTTGAGGGTGGAGATATGAGGAGGGGGCTTTTTAGAGACCGAGGACGTGCTACAGGTGTAGTTAAGGGTGGAGATATGAGGAGGGGGCTTTTAGAGACCGAGGACGTGCTACAGGTGTAGTTGAGGGTGGAGATATGAGGAGGGGGCTTTTAGAGGCCGAGGACGTGCTACAGGTGTAGTTGAGGGTGGAGATATGAGGAGGGGGCTTTTTAGAGACCGAGGACGTGCTACAGGTGTAGTTAAAGGTGGAGATATGAGGAGGGGGCTTTTAGAGACCGAGGACGTGCTACAGGTGTAGTTAAGGGTGGAGATATGAGGAGGGGGCTTTTAGAGACTGAGGACGTGCTACAGGTGTAGTTGAGGGTGGAGATATGAGGAGGGGGCTTTTTAGAGACCGAGGACGTGCTACAGGTGTAGTTAAGGGTGGAGATATGAGGAGGGGGCTTTTAGAGACTGAGGACGTGCTACAGGTGTAGTTGAGGGTGGAGATATGAGGAGGGGGCTTTTAGAGACCGAGGACGTGCTACAGGTGTAGTTGAGGGTGGAGATATGAGGAGGGGGCTTTTTAGAGACCGAGGACGTGCTACAGGTGTAGTTAAGGGTGGAGATATGAGGAGGGGGCTTTTAGAGACCGAGGACGTGCTACAGGTGTAGTTGAGGGTGGAGATATGAGGAGGGGGCTTTTAGAGGCCGAGGACGTGCTACAGGTGTAGTTGAGGGTGGAGATATGAGGAGGGGGCTTTTTAGAGACCGAGGACGTGCTACAGGTGTAGTTAAGGGTGGAGATATGAGGAGGGGGCTTTTAGAGGCCGAGGACGTGCTACAGGTGTAGTTGAGGGTGGAGATATGAGGAGGGGGCTTTTTAGAGACCGAGGACGTGCTACAGGTGTAGTTGAGGGTGGAGATATGAGGAGGGGGCTTTTAGAGACCGAGGACGTGCTACAGGTGTAGTTAAGGGTGGAGATATGAGGAGGGGGCTTTTAGAGGCCGAGGACGTGCTACAGGTGTAGTTGAGGGTGGAGATATGAGGAGGGGGCTTTTTAGAGACCGAGGACGTGCTACAGGTGTAGTTAAGGGTGGAGATATGAGGAGGGGGCTTTTAGAGACCGAGGACGTGCTACAGGTGTAGTTGAGGGTGGAGATATGAGGAGGGGGCTTTTAGAGGCCGAGGACGTGCTACAGGTGTAGTTGAGGGTGGAGATATGAGGAGGGGGCTTTTTAGAGACCGAGGACGTGCTACAGGTGTAGTTAAGGGTGGAGATATGAGGAGGGGGCTTTTAGAGACTGAGGACGTGCTACAGGTGTAGTTGAGGGTGGAGATATGAGGAGGGGGCTTTTAGAGGCCGAGGACGTGCTACAGGTGTAGTTGAGGGTGGAGATATGAGGAGGGGGCTTTTTAGAGACCGAGGACGTGCTACAGGTGTAGTTGAGGGTGGAGATATGAGGAGGGGGCTTTTAGAGACCGAGGACGTGCTACAGGTGTAGTTGAGGGTGGAGATATGAGGAGGGGGCTTTTTAGAGACCGAGGACGTGCTACAGGTGTAGTTGAGGGTGGAGATATGAGGAGGGGGCTTTTAGAGACCGAGGACGTGCTACAGGTGTAGTTGAGGGTGGAGATATGAGGAGGGGGCTTTTAGAGACCGAGGACGTGCTACAGGTGTAGTTAAGGGTGGAGATATGAGGAGGGGGCTTTTAGAGACCGAGGACGTGCTACAGGTGTAGTTGAGGGTGGAGATATGAGGAGGGGGCTTTTAGAGACCGAGGACGTGCTACAGGTGTAGTTGAGGGTGGAGATATGAGGAGGGGGCTTTTTAGAGACCGAGGACGTGCTACAGGTGTAGTTAAGGGTGGAGATATGAGGAGGGGGCTTTTAGAGACCGAGGACGTGCTACAGGTGTAGTTAAGGGTGGAGATATGAGGAGGGGGCTTTTAGAGACCGAGGACGTGCTACAGGTGTAGTTGAGGGTGGAGATATGAGGAGGGGGCTTTTAGAGGCCGAGGACGTGCTACAGGTGTAGTTGAGGGTGGAGATATGAGGAGGGGGCTTTTTAGAGACCGAGGACGTGCTACAGGTGTAGTTAAGGGTGGAGATATGAGGAGGGGGCTTTTAGAGACCGAGGACGTGCTACAGGTGTAGTTAAGGGTGGAGATATGAGGAGGGGGCTTTTAGAGACCGAGGACGTGCTACAGGTGTAGTTGAGGGTGGAGATATGAGGAGGGGGCTTTTAGAGGCCGAGGACGTGCTACAGGTGTAGTTGAGGGTGGAGATATGAGGAGGGGGCTTTTTAGAGACCGAGGACGTGCTACAGGTGTAGTTGAGGGTGGAGATATGAGGAGGGGGCTTTTAGAGACCGAGGACGTGCTACAGGTGTAGTTGAGGGTGGAGATATGAGGAGGGGGCTTTTAGAGGCCGAGGACGTGCTACAGGTGTAGTTGAGGGTGGAGATATGAGGAGGGGGCTTTTAGAGACTGAGGACGTGCTACAGGTGTAGTTGAGGGTGGAGATATGAGGAGGGGGCTTTTGGAGACCGAGGACGTGCTACAGGTGTAGTTGAGGGTGGAGATATGAGGAGGGGGCTTTTTAGAGACCGAGGACGTGCTACAGGTGTAGTTAAGGGTGGAGATATGAGGAGGGGGCTTTTAGAGACCGAGGACGTGCTACAGGTGTAGTTGAGGGTGGAGATATGAGGAGGGGGCTTTTAGAGGCCGAGGACGTGCTACAGGTGTAGTTGAGGGTGGAGATATGAGGAGGGGGCTTTTTAGAGACCGAGGACGTGCTACAGGTGTAGTTAAAGGTGGAGATATGAGGAGGGGGCTTTTAGAGACCGAGGACGTGGTACAGGTGTAGTTAAGGGTGGAGATATGAGGAGGGGGCTTTTAGAGACTGAGGACGTGCTACAGGTGTAGTTGAGGGTGGAGATATGAGGAGGGGGCTTTTTAGAGACCGAGGACGTGCTACAGGTGTAGTTAAGGGTGGAGATATGAGGAGGGGGCTTTTAGAGACTGAGGACGTGCTACAGGTGTAGTTGAGGGTGGAGATATGAGGAGGGGGCTTTTAGAGACCGAGGACGTGCTACAGGTGTAGTTGAGGGTGGAGATATGAGGAGGGGGCTTTTTAGAGACCGAGGACGTGCTACAGGTGTAGTTAAGGGTGGAGATATGAGGAGGGGGCTTTTAGAGACCGAGGACGTGCTACAGGTGTAGTTGAGGGTGGAGATATGAGGAGGGGGCTTTTAGAGGCCGAGGACGTGCTACAGGTGTAGTTGAGGGTGGAGATATGAGGAGGGGGCTTTTTAGAGACCGAGGACGTGCTACAGGTGTAGTTAAGGGTGGAGATATGAGGAGGGGGCTTTTAGAGGCCGAGGACGTGCTACAGGTGTAGTTGAGGGTGGAGATATGAGGAGGGGGCTTTTTAGAGACCGAGGACGTGCTACAGGTGTAGTTGAGGGTGGAGATATGAGGAGGGGGCTTTTAGAGACCGAGGACGTGCTACAGGTGTAGTTAAGGGTGGAGATATGAGGAGGGGGCTTTTAGAGGCCGAGGACGTGCTACAGGTGTAGTTGAGGGTGGAGATATGAGGAGGGGGCTTTTTAGAGACCGAGGACGTGCTACAGGTGTAGTTAAGGGTGGAGATATGAGGAGGGGGCTTTTAGAGACCGAGGACGTGCTACAGGTGTAGTTAAGGGTGGAGATATGAGGAGGAGACTTTTTTGCTGGTCACACTGCTCTTATACAAGCTGAAGCCTGTATGAAACTGGCCTTCTTCTGACCTAACAAGTCCTCACTACCGATGAGTGATCTGCTTCACCTGAACCCAACATTTAACCCTTCACCATCCCGTACAGCCGTACCACAAGCAATCCAGTGTTTGTGAAGAAACTCAGAGATGATGAACCTGCTGGGAAAATAATCTAGGAGCTGCAGTCATTCTCATCCTTGCTTCAGATGTAATGAGTCTGCGGCCCAGAACAAGCATGGAGCTAGAGGGGTGTCATGACCTCCGGCCTCCATGCCACTTCCAGGTCACCGACTCTCTAGATCGGTTCTTCTCAACCTCAGTCCTCAAGTACCCCCAACAGGCCATGTCTGCAGCTTTTCCTTTATCTTGCACGGGTGCTTTAAATCAGAGTCAATGACTTGGTACTTTGAACAGCTATTTTATCTAAGGCCCCTTTCACACTGGGGCGGTTTGCAGGCGCTATTGCTCTAAAAATAGCGCCTGCAAACCGACCCGAAACAGCGGCTGCTGTTTCTCCAGTGTGAAAGCCCCTGAGGGTCATGCTAGCCGCATCTATGGAGCGGTTTGTTTACCGCTCCTGCCCATTGAAATCAATGGGACACCGCGGCTATACCCATACCTCCCAACTTTTAAAAGTCCCACCGCGGGACTTTTGTACCCTGACACCGAAGTTGAGCGGGGGGGGGGGGGGGTGTGCTACCGCGGGACGAGGTTCACAATTGAATTGTTGAGGGGGGGCTACCGCGGGACGAGGTTCACAATTGAATTGTTGAGCGGGGGGGTGCTACCGCGGGACGAGGGGGGGGGGTGGTGCCGTGGGTGTACGCCGTCCTGGAGGGGGGGCGCCGATCGCTGGGGGGTGCGTCTTACCTCCCTCACGTGTGCTTCCACTGGCTCCTCTTCCTCCGATCCCTGCTGTGCGGGAAATTGAACACTCTCGCGGGACTGCGGGAAAGATGTGTCGTGCGGGAGAAACCCGCAGAATCCGTGCGTGTTGGGAGGTATGGCTATACCGCCGGCAATGCGCCTCTGCAGAGGCGCTTTGCGGTGGTTTTCAACCCTTTTTCAGCCGCTAGTGGGGGTTAAAACTGCACCACTAGCGCCCAAATACTGCCCCTTTACCGCCACCGCACCTCCCGCAGCCCAGTGTGAAAGGGGCCCTAGAGAAATTCCCCAAAACATGACCTGTTGGGGGTACTTGAGGACAGGGTTGAGAACCACTGATCTAGGTAGGAAACTCTGGATGAGTATGAACCTCCAGAAAACCAATCCAACGATGAAACAAACAAGATTCCTCTTCTGACCAATGGGAATCAGATTAGAGCGGACCTGTCATTAAATTACACACAATTCAACCGGATGCATTTTTCATAATCACAAAATATTGATCAGATTTTAAACAAAGAAGCACGTACTTCTTTATTTCCAGGATTTAAAAAAAAAAAAAACACACACGGCTGTCACTCCATTGGGGAGATTTACCCTTACTTCCTGTGTGACGTCTGTATAAAAGGGAATAGTGGTCACCAGGACAGGGAGGCACGGTCAGCAATTAACCGCTTCATTACCGGACATTTTCACCGCCCCCCTCCTGCCCAGGCCAATTTACAGCTTTCAGCGCTGTCGCACTTTCACAATTGTGCGGTCGTGAAAAACTCTACCCATATGAGAATTTTATATATTTTTTTTTCATACAAATAGAGCTTTCTTTTGGTGATATTAACTAACCACTGGGGTTTTTTTTTTTTTTTTGTTAAATTAAATGAAAATGTTTTGTGGCGTTTTTTTCTTCGTTTCTGTTATTTTGCAAATAAATAATCTTTCTTCATAAATTTAGGCCAAAATATGTTCTGCTACAGTTCTTTGGTGAACATAACCCAAATCATTGTATATTATTTTGTCTGTAGGAAAGTTATCGAGTCCATAAACTAATGGGATTATACAGTTAGCTCCATATATATTTGGACACAGGCACAGTTTTATATTTTTTCAGGTATTTACCAAAAGATATTCAAGCTATAGTTCTATAATGGCCTGAAAGTGCACACTCTCAGGTTTAATTTGGGGGTATGTACATCCAAATCGAAGGAAGGGTTTAGGAAATACAGCTCTTGAGAATCGCCACCCTCCCCCTTCTTTTTTTTTATTTCAAGGGCCCAAAACTAATTGGCCAAATCAAAAGTTTCATGGCCAGGTGTGGGCTACTCAGGGCAGGACTTAGGGTGGTGGGGGCCCCTGGGCTTGAGTCACTTTCGGGCCCTACCTTCTATACATTACAAAAAATAGTGGGCGTGGCTCAAATGGGCATGGCTCGGAAGGGGGTGTGGTTAGAGTCTGAGATGAATGAGGGATGGAGGGAGAAAGAAAGCAGAGGCATGGGGGACGGCGGTCATAAAAATGCACCTTGCACTGAGAGGGTCATTAGACACTCATACATTATATAGCGATGCATGGCACTTAGTGAGGCATGATGGCACTGACCCTAAAGTGGCACTGACAGGGGCATGGGGGCACTGACCATAAAGATGCACCCTGCACTGACAGAGGCAACGGACACCGACCATTATGTTGCACAATGCAGTGAGTGAGGCATGAGGCACATACCAAAAGGTTGCACTCAGGGGGGCACTAACCACAAAATAGCACCTTGCACCGAGCGAGGCATTGGGCACTCATGCAGTATATAGTTATGCATGGCTCTTAGCGAGGCACTGACTAGGGCATGAGAGCATTGGTCATAGAGTTGCACCTTGCACTGACAGAGGCATCAGACAGGGACTACTATAAAGTTGCACCTTGCACTGAGTGAGGCATGAGGCACTAACCATAAAGTAGCACCTTGCACTAACAGAAGCCTGAAGCACTTACCATAAAAAAGTTCCACCTAGCACTGAATGAGGCATAAGGCACAGACCATAAAGTCACACTGACAGAGGCACTGAGGATAAAATTGCAATGAGTAATATATGAGGCACTGACCTGGAGCAGTATATATAACGTTATGCATGACAGAGAGAGGTATGAGGCACTGATCTGCAGTATAGAAAGTTATGCATTGCACTGATATAGGCAGCACTGACAGAGGTATGAGGCACTGTCTCTGACCTGCTGCTGGTGATATAGGTAGGTATTTAGGGTGACTTACCTGGTTGATCACTCTTCCGAGTCTTCCATCCCCTACTACAAGCAGGACTCAGGAGAAGCCGACTGTCCACTTTGAGCGCCCGCCCTGCAGTGCATTCTGGGAGGTGTAGTCTCTGCAGCGTGTAGGCACAGCCCGGCCGAGTCTAGTGTGTGCTGTAGAGAACTACATCTCCCATCATGCAATGTGGTGCCAACTAGGACAGTGATGGAGCCTGCTATTGGCTGCTGCCGCTGATGAGGGTGTAACAGGCTGGGGGACTTTTAATGTGTGTCAGCGGTGATGTTCTTTCTGTCACGCTAATCTGACAGAACTCCGGCCCACTCGCGGCTCACCCCGCCAGCCTTTGCCTAATTAGAGAGCCGCCTCTGCAGGCAGGGGCCCCCTATTGGGCGGGCCCATGGGCTTGAGCCCAGTCAAGCCCAATGGTAAATCCAGCCCTGGGGTTACTCCTTCATTATTTCTTAATCAATTAAGCAGGTAAAAGGTCTGTAATTGATTCTAATGGTGGCCATACACTAGACGAAAAATTGTTCGAAAATTTGGACAGTTTGTTTGTTTGTTTACCGTCTAGTTAATGGGCACAAATCGAAAATCAGTTGTGAATTATTTTTTTTTTTTTTATTCTTTATTTAAAGATGTGTCGTAGGTACAATAAAAAGGTAACTTCTCAGAACAAACAATCAATGTCAAACTTGTGAGGTACTGCCATTATTCCATACTGAATTATGAAATGTCAAAACAAATATTGAAGGCAATAATAAAATAAAAATAAAAAATACAAGACATTCTTATCTTCCTGTAGAAAACCCCTCAGGCAGGTCTCACCGAAAGCGAGCCCGTCCGAGGAGGGAAACCCCTAGGTTGCCAGGGAAATCCATCACACCATAGAGGGAAGTCTAAAATGGGGTAGAGAATGTTATCCTGTACACACAATATTTTCATTTATTTATTTGAAAAGAATTAGAAAAGGAACAGAAAAAGTAAAATAAAATGAAGGCGAGGTAGGAAAAGGGAGGTGGGGTGGAGGAGGAATGGAGGGGTCGCCGACTCGCCTCCGAGGGGGAAGTCATCCACAGCGTCAGTCAGGCAGCGGAAATCACAGACAAAGAATCCTAACTAGGTATATTGGAGGAATTCATCTGAGAAGCGGAAGAGGTCCCAGTGTATCCATCTGGACTTGTGTTCCTCAGACTTATCCTGCAATGCCGCTGTCAAATCTTCCATCTCCCCTATGTCCTTCACTCTCGCGAACCACTGGGCCACCGTTGGGGCAGACTTTTTGAGCCGAAAAATCGAAAAGGAGAAGTTTGGAAATCTTCGGCCGAATGGACGATAAATTGAAAGGTTAACCACTTGCCGACTGCCCGCCGTCGCGGCGGCAGTATGGCACTCCTGCGCGAATCGCCGGGGGGGGCGCTTTAAGGAGTATAGGGGGCGCGCACCCGCCGTGTGATGTAGGAGCCAATGAGCGTGGCCGCTGGCTACCTGCGATTGCTCCTGAGAAGGACAGAATGGAGATCTGTCAATGTAAACAGACAGAAATCCGTTCTGTCAGGGGAGTAGAGACAGATCGTCTGCTCCTAGTACTTAGGAGCAGCAATCGGTCTCCTCCCCCAGTCAGCCCCCTTCCCCCACAGTTAGAAACACAGTGAGCGAACACACTTAACCCCTTGATCGCCCCCCTAGTGTAAACCTCTTCCCTGCCAGTGACATTTATACAATAATCAGTGGCTATTTTTAGATCTGATCCCTGTATAAATGTCACTGGTCCCAAAATGGTGTCAAAAGTGTCCGATCTGTCCACCGCAACGTCGCAGTCCCGCTAAAAATCTCTGATTGCCGCCATTACTAGCAAAGAAGAAAATAGTAATAAAAGTGCTATAAATCTATCCCCTATTTTGCAGACGCTATAACTTTTTTGTGGAAACCAATCAATATACGCTTATTGCGATTTATTTTTTACCAAAAATATGTAGAAGAATATATATTGGCCTAAACTGAGGAAGAAATGTGTTTTTATATATATATTTTAGGGATATTTATTATAGCAGACAGTAAAAAATATTGTTTTTTGTTTTCAAAATTGGCGCTCTTTTATTGTTTATAGCACAACAAAAATAAAAACCACAGAGGTGATCAAATACCACCAAAAGAAAGCTCTATTTGTGGGGAAAAAAAAGACATACATTTTGTTTGGGTACAACGCCGCACGACCGCGCAATTGTCAGTTAAAGCGACGCAGTGCCGTATTGCAAAAAAATGGCCTGGTCATTGAGCAGCCAAATCTTCCGGGGCTGAAGTGGTTAAATGTAGTATTTCCATTTGAAATCTATTGCTGTGAACCTACATCATGCGTTCAAAGGAGCTGTCCATGGAAGTGAAACATGCCATTGTAAGGCTTCAAAAACGAAACAAATCCATCAGAGAGATAGCAGCGACATTAGGAGTGGCCAAATCAACAGTTTGGTACGGTCTGAGGAAAGAAGAACACACTGGTGAGCTCAGCAGCATAAAAAGTCCTGGACGTTAATGGAAAACAACAGTGGCGGATGATCGCAGGATCCTCTCTCTGGTAAAGAAAACCCATTCACAACATCCAGACAAGTGAAGGACACTTTCCAGGAGGTGGGTGTATCATTGTCAAAGTCTACAATCAAGTGAAGACCTCACAAGAGCAAATACAGAGGGATCACCACAAGGTGCAAACCATTCATAAGCCTGAAGAATAGAAAAGCCAGCTTAGACTTTACCAAAAAACATCTCAAAAAGCCAGACCAGTCCTGGAAAAGTATTCTTTGGACGGATGAAACTGAGATTAATCTGTACCAGAATGACAGGAAGAAAAAAGTGCAGAGAAGACTTGGAACAGCTTGTGATCCAAAGCACAAAACGTCATCTGTGGTTACACGGGGGAGCTTGCAGTGTGATGGCATGGGCATGCATGGCTTCTAGTGGCACTGGGTCATTGGTGTTTATTGATGATGTGACAGAAGACGGAAGCAGACGGATGAATTCTGCAGTGTTTAGAGATATACTGTCAGCCCAGATTCAGTCAAATGCAGCAAAGTTGATTGGACGGCGCTTCCCAGTACTGATGGCAATGATCCAAAACACACTGCAAAAGCAACCCAGGAGCTTTTGAAGGGAAAGAAGTGGAATATTCTGGAATGGCTGAGTCAATCATCTGATCTCAACCCAATTGAGCATTTCACATTCTGAAGACAAAACTAAAGGCAGAAAGACCCATAAAGGACAACTGAAGACGGCTGCAGTTAGAGCCCGACAAAGCATCAGAAAGGAGGAGACCCAGTCTTTGGTAATGTCCATGGGTTCCACACTTCAGGCAGTCATTGCCAGTAAAGGATTCTCAACAAAATATTAAAAATTAACATTTTATTTATGATTACCGTATATACTTGAGTATAAGCCGACCCAAGTATAAGCCGAGGTACCTAATATTACCCCAATAAACTGGGAAAACTTATTGACTTGAGTATAAGCCTAGGGGGGGAAATGCAGCAGCTACTGTAAGCGGAAAAGAGGGTAAACAATGCCCATTTGCACGCCTCACTGTGCCCATTGCAACCTCACTGTGCCCATTGCCAGCTTACTGTGCCCATTGCCACCTCACTGTGCCCAACCTCACTGTGCCCATTGCCAGCCTACTGTGCCCATTGCCACCTCACTGTGCCCATTGCAACCTCACTGTGCCCATTGCCAGCTCACTGTGTCCATTGCAACCTCCCTGTGCCCGAGTCAGTGTACCTGAATATCTTTTTAGACTGTGAGCGGCGTCCATTGTTTAAATATCGCGGCTTTCTCCTGGTCCCTTCCGTGATAGGCGTTTCCAGCAAACACTGTCTTGAGTGTTCCGCCTATCACGGAGGTCCTCTCATTCTCGGACTCTGTTTCCCAGCAGGCACTGTGTTCCGCCAATCACGGACGTCTTTTCATCCTCGGACAAGAGAATGTCCATGATAGGCAAAACACTGAACACAGTGCCTGCTGGGAAATGGAGTCGGAGAATGAGAGGACCTCCGTGATAGGCGGAACACTCAAGACAGTGTTTGCTGGAAACGCCTATCACGGAAGGGACCAGGAGAAAGCCGCGATATTTAAACAATGGACGCCGCTCGCAGTCTAAGAAGATATTCAGGTACACTGACTCGAGTATAAGCCGAGGGCAGTATTTTCAGCCCTAAAAAATGGGCTGAAAAACTCGGCTTATACTCTGGTATATACGGTAGATTCATTTGTCCAATTACATTAGAGCCCCTGAAAATGGAGGGACTGTGTATAAAAATGGTTGCAGTTCCTAAAATTTGTACTTTGATATTTATGTCCAACCCCTTGAATTAAAGCTTCATTTTATTCTGGTGACAGGCAGAGCCAAAAGTATGAAAATTGTGCCTGTGTCCAAATATATATATGGACCTAACTGTATATATTGGAAATTGATCAACCCTGATGTACTGACAGCCGGTCTCATTTCTTGAGGCCTGAAAAACGCCAGGACAGTACATCATCAAAAAACGCATGGAAAGTAGGTTACAGGCAGTCCCCGAGTTTCTAACATCCGACTCGCGAACAACTCCTACTTACGAATGGGAGGCGGCGTGACGTCTCTGCCGCTCTGCGCATGCGCGCCCACTTTTCGACGGCGGGCACATTTCGACAGAACATCGAAAAAAGGTACTGCTTCGACTTACGAACAAATTCGACTTAAGAACAAACCTTCAGTCCCTAGCCCGTTCGTAACTCGGGGACGGCCTGTATATGGTTTCCAATGGCATAGTTCACACCAGTGCGGTCAGTTCCAGGGCGTTCCAGTTCCAGAAAACAAAGTAGAACACGCTGATTTTTTCCTGCACTGGACTGCACTGGAATGTGGTAAAACGCATTAAAAAAGCAACGGAATGCACTGGAACGCACCAAAAACGCACCGGATCCCAGTACAATGGAAAAAGGAAGAAAAAAAAAGCACATGGAATGCATCCAGAAACGCATCAAAAACGCATTAAAAACGCGCTTACAGAATAAAGGGAAATTGTGAATGGATCTGGAGTGCGTTTTTGTGGTGTGAACTAGCCCTAAAGGAAAAACATATTTTTTTTTTTTCATGTTGGATAGAGTAAGGGCTGGTTCAGGTACCTTTTTTCTTATTTTTTCCTATTTTTTTTTCTTCAATGTACCAGAGTCTATTGCGTTTTTGATGCGTTACAGTGTGTTGAACTGCGTTCCAGTACAGTCCAGTGCAGCAAAAATGCAGCGCGTTCTACTTATTTTTTTTTTTTACGGAACCGGAAAGCCCGGGAACTGACTGCACTGGTTTACTAAACATGGGGAGTGCAAAATCTGGAGTCCCATAAATATTCAAGCTGCTTGCTCTGTTCTTCTTATCACTAGAATTCCAGAATACAGGGGAAAGTAATCAGAGCAGCAGACCTAAACAATCAACCACTGCGCATCTGATTATAGAGGAGAAAAACTAGATTTAGCTAAGAGCCTACAATACTCTATGAGGGTTCCACAACCTGGCTAAGGACGGCTGCTATAGAGGGAAGACATGGTCAAGAGCCAAGCTTTGATATCAATTATCCTGATCAGCCTGGAGGACAGCAGGTAGCCAGCAATGCCGGCATTGGGGCCTCTCGAGGTTGTCCACCTTGAGAACATGGAGTTCAGGGATGAGTTTGAAGGATGCCCAAGCTCATCTCTACACATTGCTTATACTTAGATGTGGTGGCTGCATTCGTTTTCTTTTTTTAGGCTTTCCTTTTTCTATATCATTACCTGGTGATCCTGCCAGTAACACTCTTCCTGTCCTATGGTGACAACGCTGAGGAAATACCCCCAATGTGAGGGAATCCCCAGAACTAGTGTCCCCCATAAGAAGATTTTCCCTCTATTCCTGCTCTGGTGACAACCCACAATTTGGGATTTTCTTTTACTTTTGGTGAAATTCCCTGGGGGGGGGGGGGGGGACAGACCGCAAAAAAAAAACTGACAGGGATTCTAATCTTCACTATCCAAATCTGAAAAAGTTAGAGTCATAATGAGTGAAATTGGAAGTTTTTATTATTCTAAAAAGAAAACAAAAAACAACTGTTACCTTTCTGTGAAATCAGGGGTCTCTAAGGTTTAGGCATTATGCAGGTAGTATTTGAAGGGCTCCTTCAGATGGCCAGCAGTGTCTTTCACCCTCTGAAGCATAGGCGTGCGCACAGGGTGTGCCAGGTGTGCCCAGGCACACCCTAATCACTCCCTGCAGTGCAGATTCCCCCTGCTGCCCAGTGTCCCCTCTCACAGCATGGCTGGCTTCCCTCCTCCTCCATTGGCTACTGCAGTGGGCACACATAGATGATATTTCAGGATGAGTGGGGGAGGGGGTAATGTCATTTACCGGCCTCTTCCCTTTCTGAATGAACACAGTGAGAGATCGGTACCGTGTTTTTGAGCTTTCAGGTGCACACCCTAATGCAACAGGCTGCGCACACTTATGCTCTGAAGAGTAGCCTGCAGTGGATTGCTTTTCATAGGACATAAAGCAGCAGGGGGCAGGCATTCAGGAGGCAGTTATGCCACCACCTTAACGTCTGTTGAATTAAATTATCGCACTGCAACCAGGAGCCAAGCGTATGGCTTGTGGTTGTGGCACGCTCCTATTGACCTTAACGACCTGCAAGCCCAGTTATAATCGTTGCGGTCGCTGAGCAAAGCATCAAAGCTGCAGCACGTGTATGGCCTCGTCTTGCTGTAATAACAAAGTTTAGCTGCACGACCAGGATGGGGAAGCGGTAAAAAATGTGGCTCGGTCACCTGTT
Source organism: Rana muscosa (assembly GCA_029206835.1). NCBI lineage: Eukaryota > Metazoa > Chordata > Amphibia > Anura > Ranidae > Rana > Rana muscosa. The sequence goes on from CM055128.1 coordinate 313,720,723, forward strand.
TTTACCACCCTTTGGCTGCCTGCGTGAAAGAGCCCTATGCCCTGGTTCACACCTCAGCTAGATTCCAAAGCCGCCGATCAGTGCGATTTTTTTTTTTTGATGTGCCATTTTTTTGCGGCTTGAAGTCGCAATTAAATCGCTACAAAAGTAGCGCCCAAACCTTTTTTCAAAGTTTCTGCAACTTGAGTCGCAACAATTTGGTTCCATTGCCGCCATTTTGAACTGTCAAAACGCATGACAAATCACACCGGTGTGAACCGGGGGTAATGCCTCGTACACATGACCAGTTCTCCTGACATGCCAAAAAAACGACGTTTTTCCCGACGTGATTCCTCTCAAGCCTGCCTTGCCTACACACGTTCATTAAAAAAAACGCTCGACCAAAGTGCGGTGACGTCCAACACGTACGGTGGCACTATAAAGGGGAAGTTCCATTCGGATGGCGCCACCCTTTGGGCTGCTTTTGCTGATCCTCGTATTAGTAGAAGTTTGGTGAGAGACGATTCACGCTTTTCAGCCTCGTGCTTTTCAGTCCGTTACAGCGTGACGAATGTGCTATCTCCATTACGAACGCGAGTTTTACCAGAACGAGCGCTCCCGTCTCATACTTGATTCTGAGCAGGCGCGTTTTTTTTTCCCCTTTGGAAAAGCATACAGACACGACCGGTTTTCGCGACCAATCTAAAAAATGGCAGTTTTCTCGTCGGGAAAACCGGTTGTGTGTACGGGGCATAAGGGTACAAAGGTACAAATGTCTCCTGTGGGTTATGGAATCTCCTTTTTAACTAACCAGGACTTGTGCGAAAAAAATGTCTGTTCGTTATTTGACACTAAAAGAAAAAAAAAATCAAAATGGTGAAAAACAGCGTTGTCACCATAGGACAGGAAGAGTGTTACTGGCAGGATCACCAGGTAATAATATAGACAAAGAAAAGCCTAAAAAAAAGAAAACAAATGCAGCCACCACATCTAAGTATAAGCAATGTGTAGAGATGAGCTTAGGCATCCTTCAAACTCATCTCTAGATGAACCCTGAACTCCATGTCTCAAGGTGGACAAACTCGAGAGGCCCCAATGCCAGCATTGTTGGCTACCTGCTGTCCTCCAGGCTGATCAGGATAATTGATATCAAAGCTTGGTTCTTGACCATGTCTTCCCTCTATAGCAGCCTTACTTAACCAGGTTGTGGAACCCTCGTAGAGTATTGTAGGCTCTTAGCTAAATCTAGTTTTGCTCCGCTATAATCAGATGCGCAGTGGTTGATTGTTTAGGTCTGCTGCTCTGATTACTTTCCCCTGTATTCTGGAATTCTAGTGATAAGAAGAACAGAGCAAGCTGCCTGAATATTTATGGGACTCTAGCCAATTCCTGGGGAGGTGTGCCCAGTAGGTGGTGGGAGAGCCCATAAATAGTCTCCTTTGGTGGGTAGAGTTCTTGGATCCAGTCCTGTTGGACGTTATGTGTATCCCTGTGCCTTTAAGGAGGGGTGAACTCCCTCCAGGCATACCTGCCCTTTATCTATCCATTCTTATATGTGCTCGTACTATGGAGGCAATGCAAATTTAGAGTTAGGACCGCAGTATATACAAAGGTCCCTTGGGGTGGGCATATATTTGCAAATGTGTGCAAACAAAACCCTCTGTTTTTAACACATACTGTTAGACAGGGGCAATTTGGTTGTTTTGCAGGCTAACTGGTAAGTGTGCTGGGAAATCTTTTGCTTGTTTGTGCTGGAGGAGACCCCCTGAGCAGGAGGCTCTGCCCCTGGGGCAGAACCCTATGTAGGAGTCATCAGGAAGGCATTGAGATTTAAGTTAGGCTTAGTTGGGGGGGGGGGGGGCTATTCACAAGCTGGAAGTCCTAGAATCAAGTTGGGTCTGGAGGAGCTCACTGGAGAAAGGCCAGGAGGAAGTTGGTGGGAAAGAGTCCAGCTGTTCTATCGTGGTGTGAGTCTACATCTCCTCCACTAGGAAGAACCTGGTGGATATCTGCAGGAGGCAACTTATGATCCTGAGGCTATATGAGATGACCCCAGTGCTGGAGAATAGTGACTGTGTGTAGCTGTGTATAGCCAATCCCTGGGGAGGTGGGCCCAGTAGGTGGTGGGAGAGCCCATAAATAATCTGGGGGGGAGTTCCTAGGTCAAGTTCTGCTGGAGGAGACCCCTGTGCAGGGAGCTCTGCCCCTGGGGCAGAACCCTATAAAGAGTCATCAGGGAGACATCAAGGTCCCATCTAGGCTTATTTGGGGGGCCTTTTCGCAAGTTTGAAGTTGCAGAATCAAGTTGGGTCTGGAGGAGCTCACTGGAGAGAGACCAGGAGGAAGTTGGTGGGAAAAAGTCCAGCTGTCTACATTGCCCTCAGTAGGAAGGGCCTGGTGGATATCAGGAGGGGGCAACCGATGATCCTCAGGCTATGTGAGATGACCCCAGTGCTGGAGAATAGTAACTTTGTGTAGCTGTGTATAGTCAATCCCTGAGGGGGCATTGCCCGTAGGTAGTGAGAGAGCCCATAAATGGTCTGAGGTCGAGGGGGTTCTTGGATCCAGTCCTGCTGGAGGAGACCTTTGTGCAGGTGGCTCTTCCCCTGGGGCAGAACCCTAGAAGGAGTCATCAAGAAGACATTGAGATCCCAGCTAGGTATAGTTGGGGGGCTTTTCGCAAGTTTGAAGTCCTAGAATCAAGTTGGGTCTGGAGGAGGCATTGCCCGTAGGTAGCGAGAGGGTGGGGGGAGGGAGTTCTTGGATCCAGTCCTGCTGGAGGAGACCTTTGTGCAAGGGGGCTCTTCCCCTCGGGCAGAACCCTAGAAGGAGTCATCAAGAAGACATTGAGATCCCAGCTAGGTATAGTTGGGGGAGCTTTTTGCAAGTTTGAAGTCCTAGAATCAAGTTGGGTCTGGAGGAGCTCACTGAAGAGAGCCAGGCAGAAGTTAGTGGGAAAGAGTCTAGCTGTCCTATGGTGGTGTGAGTCTACATCTCCCTCCCTAAGAAGGGTCTATCAGCAAGAGGCAACCGATGATCCTAAGGCCCCATATACACTATTCGATTTTCTGCAGACTTTTGTCTTCAGATTTACCAAAACCATGTAGTGCAAAGGCCTGCCTGATTGCATACAAATTGAAACTCAAGATTTGACCTCATATTATATGGTTTTGGTAAATCTGAATACAAAAATCTGCAGAAAATATAATAGTGTGTATGGGGTCTAAAGCTGGCCATATACCCATAGACTATCTGCAGATTTTCTATGGTTAGATGGAAAAAGTGCAACAGATTTCTCCATGTACGCTAAACCGTGTGGATGGAGGAATCTCCCACCGGGCCAAGCTTCAGTATCTTGCTAGTCGGCCCCGCTGGCTCTCAATCTAAACAATGCCTGCACCCAATCAGAATGTTCAGGTATTGTGAGAGCCAGCGGGGCCGACTAGCAAGATATGGAAGCTTGGGCCAGTGGGAGATTCTTTCATCCACACAGTTCAGCGTAGATGGAGGAATCTGTTCCACTTTTTCCATCTGACCATAGAAAATCTGCAGATAATCTATAGGTGTATGGCCAGCCTAAGGCTATGTGAAATGACCCCAGTGCTGGAGAATAGTGACTGTGTGGAGCTTTTAACTCTTGGAGGAGTCCAGGTCACCATCAGCATAAAGATCCTGTGGGACATTAATTTTTGTGCAGTGGAGCCAGAAGTTGAGGAGTCCTCAAGCTGTTCAGTTCGACAGTTTATTGGGGTATCCCATGCACCCAAAAAGAAACCCCTTGACTGTTCTTTGGAGCCAGTGGAAGAGTGCAGAAAATGCTGTGTGCCTGGCTGCAGGGCTGCTGTTAGAAATCACAGGGCCCCGTACAGCCTACCTGGCAGGGACCTCCCCCCAATTTATCAAGACCATATTCTCACAAAAAATACACTAAAATCATTATTAGTGGACACAAACATAACAGAGAACCTGTGTGAATGAGCCCTTTTTTATTAGTTTTTTTTTACATAAAAAAATTGAAATTACATTTACAGTGACAAGGGGGCACACGGGGGGGGGGGGGATCCAGAAGCAGGCAGAACAGGGAGGGGAATCGGTGTCAGGGAAGCAATTACAGGAATGATGCCCTGTGTCTGTGTCTCTCCCTGCAGGAGTTGAAACCAGGCAGGAGGGGGAGAAACTGGCTTTCAGCTGCTGCAGAGAGCTGCACAGGGCTTCCTTCTGTAACTGCCCCTCCGCCAAACCTCACTAATTCCCCCTGCTGTTTGGGCCCACCTGTGTGCCCAGGCCGCCTACAGGAGGACTGGTGGTCCCCCCCCCCTATCAGCGGCCCTGCCTGGCTGTGTGTGCTTTAAGGGGGGAATAGGACCAAATTCACCACACCAGCAGCTCCTTAGGGGAAGCTCTACACCCCTATAGCAGCCATTTTCCGCCAGGGTTTCCATGGATCCCTAGGGTTCCCTCAGAGATTCCTTGAGCAATGAGCAACCAGTGAACTAATTAGCCATCTGTAAGGTGGGTAGGGTGACCACATTTCCAAACTGCTATTCAGGGACACCCCCCCCCCCCCTCCTAAAAAAAGATTATTTTTTATACCCTTTTTGTGACCCCCACAGATTTTACTGGTGCATCCTGGGACCTGTAGTTTTTCACTGGTTGGGGGGGGGGGGTCACATCTTCAGCTCTGAGGGGTTCATGGTGGGACCTGTAGTCCTTCACTTTCGGGCGTCACATCCCCCCAAAAGTGAAGGACTACAAGTCCCAGCATGAACTCCTAATATCTAAAGCTGTAACGACCCCCCCCCAATTTGAAGGACTAAAACACCCAGCATGAACCCCTGAGATCTAAGGGTGTGATCCCATAGATTTCACAGGTTTATGCTGGGACCTGTAGTTCTTCACTATTTGGGGGGGGGGGCAGGGGGATCTCACATCTTCAGCTCTGGGGGGGGGGGGGGGTTCATGCTGGGACCTGTTGTCTTCCAATTTGGGGAGGTCACACCCCCCCCAAAGTAAAGGGCTACCAGTCCCAGCATGAACCCCTGGGATCTAAGGGTGTGACCCCATAGATTTCAGGGGTTCATGCTGGGACCTGTAGTTCGGCACTATTTGGGGGGGGGTGTCACATCTTAAGCTCTGAGGGGTTCATGCTGGGACCTGTGTCAGTTTCATTCCGGGAGTGAAGGTGCCCGGGACAGACCTGCAGAATCCGGGACCCGGGCAATCCGGGACACGTGGTCACCCTAAAGGCGGGAGGAGGGGGGGGGGTTTCCACTGATCACAAATAAAATGAGCATTCTTCTTCGTAACCATCAGACTGATGTACTGTAAGCTGTAGATACAGTAATTATTAGCAGGGCTTCCCAGAACCCGGAAAGTTATTTCGAGGATTCCCCCATGTTATAAAGGTTGGGAAAGGCTGCTCTATAGGCCACATGGCCACATGGCTCTCACAAGAACACAAGCCTCCCCCCCCCGACGCTCCGTCCGCCTCTGACTTTCACACTCAAACAATAATCGTGTTAATCGTAGGCACCATCAATATATTTTCTCTTCTTTTTTTTTTTCGGTTGGTGGAACAATGTTGAGCGTTGTGGTGAAGGAACTCAGGAAGATCTTGTGCTTCAAGTTGTCTTTGATCAGTAAATAGGCATGTGAGATGACACACGCCCTTCCCCCCACCGTCAGGAAGAATTTGCCTCCCTCTTGTTATTGCTATCTCTGCAACACACATCCAACTGCCCTCACCCACCGTCACTGAGCCTGCTTGTCATAGGAGGACATTGGCCTGAAATTTGGCCTTCCTGAAGGCTTAGCTAAAGACCACGACTCTACAGCTGTATTTGCTCATATGCGTGTTGTTTATCCAATGTAAAGTAGACGGGATAGGCTAAGTGGATAACATTTAGTTTGCTAAAGTGCTTGTGTATCATTACCAATTACCATGTTTTAAAAAAAATATAGTTTTCACCTTTTTTTTCACCCTTTTCTTGCATCCAAGTGCTGCGGATCTCCTGCAGCCTCTTTAAGACACTTCCTGTTTTCATTATGCTTAGATGATATGTATTGAAAACCACAGCTAAACAGTTTATTATACCTCAAATAATGGATTAGAAAAGTAAGCTCTAATGATCAGGGCCCTCTGATTCCTTGTGTACCAAATTGTAATGTAACTGTAATGTCTGCCTTTATTTTTCGCAAACTGTTGGCGCTATATAAACCCTGTATAATAATAATAACGGATGCCTAGATCAGGGTTCAACAGTATAAGCGGCGTTTGAAGTATATAAAGCCTTGGTGCCCAACGCGCAGCCCGCCGTGTCTCCAGGGCGGAGTCCGCCACCTGTTCAACACTTTGCAGAGCCGCAGCGGGGTGCCAGGTGCTGGAATGATCCCTACGTTCTATCACCCAGCACCCAAATAACTGTTGGGCTGAGTGATCTCTACCTGACAGCTTAGGTGTAGCCCCGGCCAGAACAGGTAAATATTTCCAGACCGCTAAAAACAAAAACAGCCACATACCAAAAATGGAGGAGAGAAAGCTTTACATAATACTGCTACTGACCACCAATGGAGGGGGTTACATAATACTGCTACTGACCACCAATGGAGGGGGTGATAAGGGGGTTACATAATACTGCTACTGACCACCAATGGAGGGGGTTACATAATACTGCTACTGACCACCAGTAGAGGGGGTGATAAGGGGGTTACATAATACTGCTACTGACCACCAATGGAGGGTGGTGGGGAGGGGGTTACATAATACTGCTACTGACCACCAATGGAGGGTGGTGGGGAGGGGGTTACATAATACTGCTACTGACCACCAATGGAGGGTGGTGGGGAGGGGGTTACATAATAATGCTTCTGACCACCAATGGAGGGTGGTGGGGAGGGGGTTACATAATACTGCTACTGACCACCAATGGAGGGTGGTGGGGAGGGGGTTACATAATAATGCTTCTGACCACCAATGAAGGGGGGTGGTTATATAATATTGTTACTGACTACTAATGAAGGGGGATTGGGGGGTCACATAATACTGCTGCTGACCACAAATGAAGGGGGGTGGGGTGGGGGGGTTATATAATATTGTTACTGACTACCAATGGAGGGGGGTTGGGGGGTTACATAATACTGCTGCTGACCACCAATGGAGGGGGGTGGGGTGGGGGGGTTATATAATATTGTTACTGACTACCAATGGAGGGGGGGTGGGGTGGGGGGGTTATATAATATTGTTACTGACTACCAATGGAGGGGGGTTGGGGGGTTACATAATACTGCTGCTGACCACCAATGGAGGGGGGGTTATATATTATTGCCACTGACTACCAATGGAGGGGGTGGGAAGGGGGTTATATAATATTGGGGGGGGGGTTACTTAATACTGCTCCTTGCCACCAATGGGAGGGTTTACATAATACTGCTATGGACCACCAATAAGAGGGAGGATCACTTATTATATTGTTACTGACCACTAATGTGTGCGTGGGGAGATTTACGTAATACTGCTACTAATGGAGGGGGGGTTACTTAATAATGCTACTGACCAGCATTGGGGGCGGGGGAGTTACTGAATACTGCTACTGACCACCAATGAAGGGCGGGGGGAGGTTTACATAATGCTGTTACTGACCACCAGTGGGGTGGGGGATGTTACTTAATAATGTAATGCTACTGACCACCAATGGGAGGGTTTACATAACACTGCTATGGACCACCAACAGAGGGGGGTTGGGTTGTTACATAATAATGCTACTGACCACCAGTGCGGGAGATGGGGGGCTACTTAATATTGCTACTGACCAACAATGTGTGTGTGGGGGGGGGGGGGGATTTACATAATACTACTACTGGCCAACAATGTGTGTGTAAGGGGGGGGATTTACATAATACTACTACTGGCCACCAGTGGAGGGGGGGTTCATATAATACTGCTACAGACCACCAATAAGGGGGAGGATTACTCAATATTGCTACTGACCACCAATGTGTGTGTAAGGGGGGGATTTACATAATACTACTACTGGCCACCAGTGGAGGGGGGGGGGTCATATAATACTGCTACAGATCACCAATAAGGAGGAGGATTACTCAATATTGCTACTGACCACCAATGTGTGTGTAAGGGGGGGGGGGATTTACATAATACTACTACTGACCAACAATGAAGGGGGGGGGCGTTACATAGTTCTGCTTCTGGCCACCAGTGGAGGGGGGGGGGGGGTTCATATAATACTGCTACAGACCACCAATAAGGAGGAGGATTACTCAATATTGCTACTGACCACCAATGTGTGTGTAAGGGGGGGGGGGATTTACATAATACTACTACTGACCAACAATGAAGGGGGGGGGCGTTACATAGTTCTGCTACTGGCCACCAGTGGAGAGGGGGGGGGGGGTTCATATAATACTGCTACAGACCACCAATAAGGAGGAGGATTACTCAATATTGCTACTGACCACCAATGTGTGTGTGGGGGAGATTTATGATGGTGGTTTAAAACTACTCCCACTTACCACCAACATTAAAATAATGGGGGCGGGGGGGGGGGGGCATTTTTATTGCACTGATCGCTGTAAAAATGACAATGGTCCCAAAAATGTGTCAAAAGTGTCCGATGTGTTCGCCATGTCGCAGTCACAAAAAAAATCGCTGATCGCCGCCATTACTAGTAAAAAAAAATTATTACTGTATTTATTGGCGTATAACACTCACTTTTTTACCCTGAAAATACAGGGTAAACTGTGCCTGTGTGTTATACGCAGGGGTCTGTGGAAAGTTTTTTCCTGAAACTTCCCTCTTAAAGTTAGGGTGCGTGTTATACGCCGATAAATACGGTAATAAAAATGCCATAAAACTATCCCCTATTTTGTAAACGCTATAATTTTTGCGCAAACCAATCAATAAACGCCGATTGCGATTTTTTTAACCAAAAATATGTAGAAGATTACGTATCGGCCTAAACTGAGGAAAAAAAAAAAAGTTTTTTTATATATTTTTTGGGGATATTTATTATAGCAAAAAGTAAAAAATATGTAATTTTTTAAAAAATTGTCGCTCTATTTTTGTTTATAGCGCAAAAAATAAAAACCGCAGAGGGGATCAAATACCACCAAAAGAAAGCTCTATTTGTGGGAAAAAAAGGACGTCAATTTTGTTTGGGAGCCACGTAGCATGACTGCGCAATTGTCAGTTAAAGCGACGCAGTGCCCAATCGCAAAAAGGGGCCTGGTCTTTATGCTGCGTATTGGTAAGTGGTTAAGATACATTTATAGATACAATGGTAAAGTTATTTGAGTTGGGCAGATCACATTAATTACATGTCTACAAAGTACAAAACTTTCTGATTTTCTTTAAATGAGTTTGTTCTTCCCTCCTGCTTCATCCATCTGCTCAGTGATGCTCCTTTCCAGGATCCGGTCCGGCTTTTTATGTGATCGGCAGAGACCATGCGGCCTGTGTAGCCGCGTTCTGTACGGCATTCATCCTGTTTGCTGTTGTCCCCCAAACACATCTGTTGTCAAACGATGGCGGGCCGAAGAAAGGCCTAGAGAGGAATCTGATCTTTTCTTTTTTTCATGGGCAGATTTCTCTACCTATACAACAAAATTACTCTGCGCTGCCCCTTGTGAACAATCAATAAACAAAATTCAGTATATGTGATCTAATATCAAACAGCTGTACGACAATACTGTATTCAAATAAACGTGACACTCTAAATAAAATGTGCATTAGTGACTCCACCATTTCCTATGGAGATAAATATACAGTGTATATATATATATATATATATATATATACATACACATATATATATATATATTGTGACAGCAGGAAGGTAAAGTCACCTGGTTGCATCCAGGGGGGTAGATATATTTCTCCCAGATTCAGGCTTTATGCTGACTTATACAACTAGGGAGGGAGTTGATGAAGCCCAGCTGAGGCTAGTGGGCTCATGGATGACTCATACCTCTAGGGAGAGGGCTGGGCGTCGTGCAGGCAGGGAGTTGATGAGACCAGCTGAAGCCTGTCAGTTCGTTTAAGGCCTCTATAAAAACTCCCAGCTTCATTAGATGTTAGCTCATGCCTGGACCCAGACCTGTGTGGACTGTCTAGGGAGAGTGAACCCCTGTGCGGTGAGGCAAAGCCTGTGTGGCTATTTGTTTGGACTTTTACTAAACCAGGGACTTAGGGACTAGGACAGCACCAGGCTGATCCCAGTTGTTAGTTTAGGAAACCTGCATGTTTAGTCAGAGGTCAAACTGACCATGATTTATTTTGTTTATGTTTCCTTTTGGCTTTGCTGTGTTTTTGTCACTGTACATAGAGAAATAAACCGCACCTTTTGATTTTGAAAACCACAACCTTCGTCTGCTGGCCCTGTTTTTGTGTGGGGAGCCCAACCAGGGGGTCACACACACCCGCTACCGAGTTAACCCCCTCACAGTTGGTGGAGAACCAGTGGCAGTTTTTTTTAAGCCAGCATGGAGGAGATACTGAAACAGCTGGCTCTAGCAAATGCCAATCAACAGCAGACAAATGCAGGTTTGCAAAGGAGCCTTGCAGCCCAGCAGCAAGCTCATCAACAAGCCCAGCAGCAATCTGAGGCCCGCTTCATAGACCTGTTACAGAAGCAAGAGCAGAGACTACAACAAATGGAAGCAGTAATGCAGCAACGTCCGCAGACCAGTGAGGAAAGCCGTCCCACTAATACCGCGTCCTTTGGGGTGAGTCGTTTATTGACAAAAATGACTGGAGAGGATGATCCAGAGGTATTTTTGACCACATTTGAAAGGACTGCTGAAAGAGAAAAGTGGCCTGAGGAGCAGTGGGCTGGACTGGTGGCTCCTCTGTTAACTGGTGAATCGCAGAAGGCTTACTATGACCTAGAGCCTGACCAAGCAAAAGACTATGTGATGCTAAAAGCTGAAATATTGGCAAGGCCCCTACGAGATAATGGAAAAAGTGAGCGAAGTGAATTACAAGGTCAGACAACCAGGAAGGCGAAAGCCCGAACAGATATATCACGTTAATCTGTTGAAAGCCTGGAGGGATAGAGAGTCCCTAGTCGCAGAAACTTGGTCACCAGCTCAAACTGGTTGCGTGATTCCTGAGGTTGGAATAGCAGCCACCTTGTCACAACCCCAACAACAGGAGGTTAAGGAGTTTGTGCTTCGCAACAAGGAGGTGTTCTCTGAGCTGCCGGGACAAACATCTGGGGTAGAGCATGATATTATTACCCCGCCCGGTGAAAGGGTGAAGTTAAAACCCTATCGGATCCCAGAGGCCCGACGGGAGGCAATACGGGAGGAAGTACAGAAAATGCTGAACTTAGGGGTGATAGAGGAGTCCCAAAGTGATTGGTCTAGTCCCATTGTGTTGGTGCCTAAACCGGATGGGAGCTGGCGATTTTGTAACGATTTTCGTCAGTTGAACAAAGTTACAAAATTTGACACCTACCCCATGCCACGTATAGATGAGTTGATCGACCGGCTGGGAACAGCCCGATACATGACGACTCTTGACCTCACAAAAGGGTATTGGCAAATTCCCCTGGCCAAGTCGGCCAAAGAGAAAACCGCATTTGTAACCCCAGACGGGGCGTTCCAATATAAGAGAATGCCGTTCGGGTTACAGAATGCGCCGGCCACATTCCAGCGGAAAATGGACCAGATACTGAGGCCCCATCGGAAGTATGCTGCGGCTTACCTGGATGACGTAATTGTCCATAGCACAGATTGGGCCTCACATCTGCCAAAAGTGCAAGCAGTCCTAGACTCTATCCGGGAAGCGGGGTTTACGGCTAACCCCAAGAAGTGTACCATTGGGCAGGAGGAGGCCAAATATCTTGGGTACACCATTGGCAGGGGAGTGATAAAACCCCAACTCAACAAAGTCGAGGCCATCCAGAGTTGGCCACGTCCCAACAGCAAGAAGCAGGTACGGGCCTTTCTGGGAATCGCGGGTTATTATCGGCGCTTCATTCCCCACTTTGCTTCTAAGGCTGTGCCCCTAACCAACCTGACGAAAGGGAAAGGGTCGGTCATGATTAAATGGACCCCCGAGGCTGAGGCAGCATTCCAATTCTTGAAACAAGCCTTATGTAGCCAGCCAGTGTTGTACTCACCCGACTTCTCTAAAGACTTTGTCGTACAAAGTGATGCGTCAGATGTGGGGTTAGGAGCAGTATTGTCCCAGGTCTGGAACGGGGAAGAGCACCCAGTCATTTACCTCAGCAGGAAGTTGAAGTCCCATGAGGTAAATTACGCCACGGTTGAAAAGGAGTGTTTAGCGGTGAAGTGGGCTCTAGATTCCCTTCGGTACTATCTGCTAGGTAGGCACTTTGACATGGTTACGGATCACGCTCCGTTAAAGTGGATGGCTCAAAACAAGGAGACAAATAGAAGAGTGAATAGGTGGTTCCTGGCCCTACAGGAATTCAACTTCACAGTAAAGCATCGCCCTGGCGTTCAAATGGGGAATGTGGATGCTTTGTCTCGAGTACATGAATGCCTGATTGCTGGTGTTCCAACCCCAAGGTTAAAACAAGAGGGGGGGGTATGTGACAGCAGGAAGGTAAAATCACCTGGTTGCATCCAGGGGGGGTAGATATATTTCTCCCAGATTCAGGCTTTATGCTGACTTATACAACTAGGGAGTTGATGAAGCCCAGCTGAGGCTAGTGGGCTCATGGATGACTCATACCTCTAGGGAGAGGGCTGGGCGTCGTGCAGGCAGGGAGTTGATGAGACCAGCTGAAGCCTGTCAGTTCGTTTAAGGCCTCTATAAAAACTCCCAGCTTCATTAGATGTTAGCTCATGCCTGGACCCAGACCTGTGTGGACTGTCTAGGGAGAGTGAACCCCTGTGCGGTGAGGCAAAGCCTGTGTGGCTATTTGTTTGGACTTTTACTAAACCAGGGACTTAGGGACTAGGACAGCACCAGGCTGATCCCAGTTGTTAGTTTAGGAAACCTGCATGTTTAGTCAGAGGTCAAACTGACCAGGATTTATTTTGTTTATGTTTCTTTTTGGCTTTGCTGTGTTTTTGTCACTGTACATAGAGAAATAAACCGCACCTTTTGATTTTGAAAACCACAACCTCCGTCTGCTGGCCCTGTTTTTGTGTGGGGAGCCCAACCAGGGGGTCACACACACCCGCTACCGAGTTAAACCCCTCACAATATATATAAAAACATAAACTATATTGTCAAAAGTATTGGGACACCTGTCTTTACACGCAAGTGAACTTTAATGGCATCCCAGTCTTAGTCCTTAGGGTTCAATTTAAAGTTGACCCACCCTTTGCAGCTATAACAGCTTCAACTCTTCTGGGAAGGCCGTCCACAAGGTTTAGGAGTGTGTCTATGGGAATGTTTGACCATTCTTCCAGAAGAGCATTTGTGAGGTCGGGCACTGATGTTGGACAAGAAGGCCTGGCTCTCAATCTCCGCTCTTAATTCATCCCAAAGGTGTTCTATCGGGTTGAGGTCAGGACTCTGTGCAGGCCAGTCATGTTCCTCCACCCTAAACTCACTCATCCATGTCTTTATGGACCTTGCTGTAGGTTTACTGTCACATGGTCATTCAGGCTCAACCCAACTTGTCTCCTGACATAACTTAATCCGGAAAACATGTGTGTGCAATTTGATAAAATGATCAAACTCCCTATTCCATAATTGTACGTGGTGGTATTCAAGCAACCTCAAGAAGATGGGATTGCAATTGTTCCTATCAAACTCGGTGGAAAAAAAATCTCTTCGCTTTTAAAGTTGCCATATTTTTCCTATTTGGATTCCATTTCAATCTGATCACCTAATAAACTACATTAAAGCTGTCATCTTATTGCCCACAATCTGCAGAATTCTGTTGGTTGATCATAGGCAGGTAACTGCTTAGATTTTGGCAATTACTTTGTTCCCGGTGGATGGAAAGTGGTTGTAATTGGGTAAAAAATTGCCACCTGTATGGCCAACAACACCATAATATTGAAATTGCAGCTCTTTTGGGTGCTATGAAGAGTGGATATCAGTGAATGGAAAGTGGTTGAAGTTTGCAAAAAATGGCCACCTGTATGGCTACCTCCATAATACTGACACTTAAATAGGTTAGGTGCTATGAAGGGTGGATCCTGGTAGATGGAAAGTGGTTGGAATTGGCAAAAAAATTGCCACCTGTATGGCCAACTCCATAATACTAAAACTTAGCTCAGTTGGGTGCTATGAAGAGTGAATCCTGGTGGATGGAAAGTGGTTGAAGTTTGCAAAAAATTGCCACCTGTATTGCCACCTCCATAATACTGACACTCAACTAGGTTGGGTGTTATAAAGGGTGGATCCTGGTGGATGGAAGGTGGTTGGAATTGGCAAAAAAATTGCCACCTGTATGGCCAACTCCATAATACTGAATCTCAGCTCAGTTGGGTGCTATGAAGAGTGATTCCCGGTGGATGGAAAGTGGCTGGAATTTGCTAAAAATTGTTACCTGTATGGCCAACTCCATAATACTGACACTTGGCTAGGTTGGGTGCTATGAAGAGTAGATCCTGGTGGATGGAAAGTGGTTGAAGTTTGCAAAGAATTGCCACCTGCATGGCCAACTCTATAATACTGACACTTAGATAGGTTGGGTGCTATAAATAGTGGATCCTCGGAGATGGAGAGTGGTTGGAATCGGGCTAAAAAAGTGCCATCTGTATGACCACCTCCATAATACTCCTCCACCTCCTTAACTAGGTTGGGTGCTATGAAGGGTGGATCCTGGTGGATGGAAAGTGGTTGGAATTGGCTAAAAAATTGCCACCTGTATGGCCACCTCCATAATACTAACACTCAGGTCAGTTGGCTGCTATGAAGAGTGAATTCCAGTGAATGGAAAGTGGTTGAAGTTTGCAAAAAATTGCCACCTGTATGGCCACCTCCATAATACTGACACTTAGATAGGTTGGGTGCTATACAGAGTGGACCCTCTGGGATGGAGAGTGGTTGGAATTGACTAAAAAAAGTGGCATCTGTATGGCCACCTCCAGAATTCTGACACTTTTACAAGGTTGGGTGCTATGAAGGGTGGATCCTGGTGGATGGAAAGTGGTTAGAATTGGCAAAAAAATTGCCACCTGTATGGCCAACTCCATAATACTGAAACTCTGCTCAGTTGGGTGCTATGAAGAGTGAATACCGGTGGATGGAAAGTGGTTGGAATTAGGTAAAAAATTGCCACCTGTATGGCCACCTCCATAATATTGAAATGCAGTTTGTTTGGGTGCTATAAAGAGTGGATCCCGGTGGATGGAAAGTGGTTGAAGTTTGCAAAAAAATTGCCACCTGTATGGCTACCTCTATAATACTGGCACTTAGATAGGTTGGGTGCTATAAAGAGTGGATCCTCAGAGATGGAGAGTGGTTGGAATCGGGCTAAAAAAGTGCCATCTGTATGGCCACCTCCATAATACTGACACTTAACTAGGTTGGGTGCTATGAGGGAGGGATCCTGGTGGGTGGAAAGTGGTTGGAATTGGCTAAAAAGATGCCACCTGTATGGCAAACTCCATAATATTGAAATTCAGCTCTGTTGGGTGCTATGGAAAGTGGATCCCGGTGGATGGAAAGTGGTTGAAGTTTGCAAAAAATTGCCACCTGTATGGCCACCTCCATAATACTGACACTTACCTAGGTTGGGTGCTATAAAGAGTGGATCCTGGTGGATGGAAAGTGGTTGGAATTGGCAAAAATAAATTGCCACCTGTATAGCCAACTCCATTATACTGCCACTCAGCTCAGTTGAGTGCTATGAAGAGTGGATCCCAGTGGATGGAAAGTGGTTAAAATTGGCTAAAAAATTGCCCCCTGTATGGCCACCTCTATAATACTAACACTCAGCTCGGTTAGGTCAGGTGCTATGAAGAGTGGACTGGGGGGAAGTGGGCGGAACAGAAGGCAGACGCTGCCACCATTGACTTCTTGGTAGGCGAATGAATGAATGGCAAAGGTTTTTTAATCTGGCCAACATTGCTCATCACATTGGATCATCAGCCTTGCCCCATAGATTTGAGATTGTAGCCACGCCATCCAAAAGCAGGATCAAGATCAGCAGCGG
Organism: Rana muscosa; assembly: GCA_029206835.1. NCBI lineage: Eukaryota > Metazoa > Chordata > Amphibia > Anura > Ranidae > Rana > Rana muscosa. The sequence goes on from CM055128.1 coordinate 313,736,805, forward strand.
GAACACAAGCTATGAACAAAGAATTTCAGCTGTCTTTTTCTCTCTTTCTATAAATTCTATCTGGCTTTTGTGTCAGTTTCTGCTATTGTTCCTGTCTGTGCAGATTAATGGGGGAGGGGAGTCATTGGGCCATGTTCTGCATCTAGAAAACTGCTGAACTACAAGACTGTATGTGACAGTAAAGCCACCAATCCTAACATACACAAGGCTTCTTTATTACAGGAGTTCACCTTGTCTCTGCTTCCTGGTGTAGGAAAACGAAAGTCAGTGATAACATCCTCCTAATATCTCACCTTGACGGAGAGAAGACATAACCAAGCTAACTTTTATATACAGTGGAACCTCGGTTTAAGAGTAACGCGGTTAACGAGCGTTTTGATTTACAAGCAACTTTTTTTTTTTAATTCTGACACGGTTTGCGAGTGTTTGCGTTCAGCAATTCTCAGAAAGACACAGAAATACACGGAAAGACTGCGTTACCGAGCCTTTCCGAGGTTTGCCGAGGTCAGCCGACGTGGCCTCTGGCCTTTCCGGCCGTTTCCGAGGCTCTCAGATGCCCCCCACCTCTGGCCGCATGCGGTATTCCAATGCATTGAAGTCAATGCGGAACAAATTATTTTCGTTTCCATTGACTTCAATGGGAAAACTCGCTTTGATATGCGAGTACTTTGGATTACGAGCATTCTCCTGGAACAGATTATGCTTGTGTAGCGGGGTGTTACATTTAAGGGGCAGGTGTCTGAGTGTAATCAGGCTCAGATGCACTATTGTTAGGGTCTATGGACTATATTTTGCTGTGGAGGAGATCAATGGTGCCTAGTTCCCTGCAGTCTATAGGTGGCGCTATCGCCATAGACTGGGGTTGAACCATCGTTGAAGGTTGTGCCTTTTTGTGTCCCCTCTCGGCGGTGGTACGGGGGGGCGGGGAACCCGCTGTGCCTGCTGGGAGGGGATATAAAAGGGGCGGCCATCTTCCACACGGGGTCCGAGTCCCAGGCACCTTCAGCCTGGGGCTGCTGTTCCGGTTCGCCCGCGCCCAGGTGCCCTTGGCCTGGGTGTAGGGGATTGATTGCCATCCCAGGCACCTTCGGCCTGGGGTGAGGTACTGCTTGAGAAGGCCTGGGGCCCAGTACCTTCGACTGGGTCCCGTGAGGGATCGAGGAATCCTAGGGGTCCACCGAGTGAGGGAACCCGAATCTCGGACAAGGGGGACCAGAGAGGTTACCCTTCCCGAAGACCCATTGCAGCAATTTGGTGACGGTGGGGCCTCTGGTGACCGTCCGGATGGATGTCTTCTCCCTGACAGGGGTCGCAACTTTTTGAAGGTAGTCCACGTTCTCATGGTCTGTGGCAGGGACCCAACGTGAATCAGGTCGGTGGCAGAGACCCAACAATCATGGTCTGTGGCAGGGACCTTATTTCACCTGGTCCGTGGCAGGGACCAACCTCACGGTCGGTGGCAGCGACTGTGCGCCATAACTGTTGTGAAATCCTAACAGTTTAGTTTCATTGATAGGATTGTGCCTGGACCTCCTTCCCACTTTGTTCTGAACTGTTCTGTGTCTGACCAGTCGCTCTCAAAGGACTATTTATTGCTCTGAAGAATAAATAAGTGTTGGACTTTCAGTGGTGTGGAACTTGACTTTGCATGGAGGGTGGGAGTCATCCTCGAGGGAAGTTTTTGCTCTGGACGGGGACACTGGCCCAAAGGTAAAAATTTATAGCTCACACCTCTGCACACAAGAGGATACGAGCTGGTGGTGCGCCACACTCTCCTCCCTGGTCCCCTAGACGAGAGCCATTGACCGAGAAGAGAAAGAGGGAGTGAGAGGTGAGGTCGCTACACTCGTAATCCGAGGTTCAACTGTACAAGGCAGAAGGAAAGTTTCAAAAGCAAAATATGGAATCCTTCTAACTAAAGCTCAAGTCATCACTAAAACCTTGAGGAAGCTTCAATAAGTCAATCTCATTTCAAAAACTATTTTCAATATTGTTAAATTCACAGCTTTCATTAACAATCTCTGGTCATCCTTCCATAAAGGTCCATGTTCAGGCACTTCCTGTTATAAGGTGACAACGCTTCATTCTTGTCTACCAGCTGTGTCCCTGTGTTGTCACCTTGTCACATTGGCTTCCAATGGAGACCACAAGTAGCCATTTAAACACACATAAAGCAGGCATGTTCTACTTTTATCGCCATTGGGAACCAACCCTTCCCCCTCCCCATCGCTGATGGGAAGTGGTTGCAAGAAAAAGAACAAAATTCTACATTCTCCATACAGAATCAGGGTACTGCAGGTAACATCTGTTCTATTCTTCGCTTCCGTTTTCCTAAACTCGCTCCACTATAGGATAATCTTTGATTCAGTAATTGCCCCGGGTGATTTTTTTTTTGTTTGTGGTTTTTCCAGAAGTTTTCCCCAGTCTCCTTTTGTCTCGATGGACGGAATGTTACCTGGACGATTTCAGAGGCTGGTTTCCATGTGAAAGGCTGATGATGAGCTATTGTACCCAATGCGGCACCCAGAGGGGGGGAGATACAATGTCTCAGTGCTCGGTATTGTATACAGGGAGTGAGAGGGATTCTTTGACTGATCCTTATTATGACTTTCTGATGGAAGAGTTGACATGTAAATACTTTTTCTTTCAGGGAGATAAAGCTGTCCATTACAGTAGTTTTGTTGGATGACTTTTTGGTTTGTTTGGATTCATCAACCTAATAATAATTGTTATCCTGCAAGGCTTTACTCCATGGTTGGCAACCTTTGGGAGGCGGAGATCTACCTTAGAAAACATGGAAGTGATCAAAGCTCCCCCAAGGTGTGGCACCTGTTTAAAAAACAAAACAATCAAGCCCCTAATAAAACGATGACCTGAAGAACACAGGGTGTAAAGCCCCGTACACATGGGCAGAATTTTGGGAGACATTTGCGGGTACAAAAAAATACAGATCGACATTCTGCCCGTGTGTATGTCGGTCTGTCCAACAGAAGCCGGTCAAATGTAGAACCAGCAGCCAACCCATTCCCGATCAATGTGTTCTGGCGGAGGGGGGGGGGAGCGTCCCCCTGTCAGAACACAACAGCTCAGTGGGGGAGAATGCTGGACTAACCTTGCATGGTTAGTACAGCAGCTCCCGACCAGAGCTGTCAGTTTTTTTTCGTGCAACCCCGATAAAAAACTGTAGTGTGTACCAAGCTTAACAATAGTATCCTTTGCCCCCCTTCACATAATACCCCCCCCCCACAATAATGTGGCAGATATTAGCTCCCTTGCTACAGGTTCCAGCCCTAATGACCGGTTGCTTTGCGTCATGAACTTTTGCTTTGTTGCCCTTAGCAACTGCATTCCTTTTTCTTGTCTTCCTGAGTTAACCCCTTGTGTAATGATGTTACTTCATACCCCTTTACGCTATACAGACCTTGATTCTTTAGATACACCAGAACCAACATGCACCCTTTAAAAGCCTTCAGACCAGGCTCAAAACGGTAAATGTAACTTTACTGAACGATTTGCAAGTGGCAGAACAGTTCAATATGAACAACGTCCTTGTCCCTAAACTAACTACAGTAGTGTGGCTGCCCAGGCATACCTCCATGAGGAGCATACCTTTATTACAGGAGTTCACCTTGTCTCTGCTTCCTGGTGTAGGAAAACGAAAGTCAGTGATAACATCCTCCTAATATCTCACCTCGACGAAGAGAAGACCAAGCTAACTTTTATATACAAGGCAGAAGGAAAGTTTCAAAAGCAAAATATGGAATCCTTCTAATTAAAGCCCATCACTAAAACCTCGAAGAAGCTTCAATAATCAATCCCTTTTCAAAAACTATTTTTTGATATTGTTAAATCCACAGCTTTCATTAACAATCTCTGGTCATCCTTCCATAAAGGTCCTTGTTCAGCCATTTGGATGTCCTCCAAAAATTCCAGTGCCTTCAGCTGACTGCAAGGAGCAGCAGCCCGGATAACAGGAGCTGTGACCAAAACCAACCCTGTACCAGCGCACTGGACCTCAGCCTTTCCCTATTTTATAGCATAGGTGGGCTGGCTGGGACCAAAAGCCCAGGAACTGAACTTTACAGACTTAACTCCTTCCCCCGGCCTGGGCCAGCCGCTAACCCATTAAAACCAACATGTTTCAACTACCTACAAACACACTGGTGTACTGAACCAAGCAATGAAACTGTGGACCCATCACAAGAGCATACCGGATGAACTGTGGACCCCAGTATAGGAGCATACTGGATAAACTGTGTACTGAACCGAACAGCGAGACTGTGGACCCCAGCACAGGAGCACACTGCATGAACTGTGGACCCAGGCAAAAGAGCATACTGGATAAAGTGTGGACCCCAGCAAATGAGCAAACTGGATAAACTGTGGACCCCAGCAAAGGAGCATACTGGATAAAGTGTGGACACCAGCAAAGGAGCATACTGGATAAAGTGTGGACACCAGCAAAGGAGCATACTGGATAAAGTGTGGACACCAGCAAAGGAGCATACTGGATAAACTGTGTACTGGACCAACGGTGAGACTGTGGACCCCAGTATTGGAGCACACTTGATGAACTGTGTACTGGACCAAACAGCAATACTGTGGACCCTAGCACAGGAGCATATGGGATGAACTGTGGGCCCCAGTACTGGAGCACACTGGAAGAATTAAAATACAACACAATAAAACAATTAGCATAAGACCCTGGGTAGGTCCTTATCAGTTTCTTATAGCAGCGCTTAATAGTCAGTCCTCAAAAGTGACCACTATTTCTTATAAAAAGTTCATAAGAGTATAAAGTGGAAAATGACAGGGAATGACAGGGCTCAAATAAATCCACAGATGTCTTCTATGTTCAAGCAATGCAATCCACTTCTGATCCTTATCATATACCCCTTTGGGGTTGGTACTCACCACAGGGTGGATTTTCATAGGCATCGAAAGATTAGCTGAATCCTCTCATCCAATCATCCCCATATAAAAGGTCCTGCTCGACCCTTACTATCCCTCAGGTGATCCTCCGATATCCTCAGGTTTTTTAGTAGGTGAAGAGAAAGGCACACAATAGTGTAAACCCGTAAAACTTCTTTTAATCAGCAGTCTATTAAAATCTTCCAAACGTTTTCTTATATAAACAAACAATAGCAGTACATAGCAGCACTTGGTTTAAAAGCTGCGCCGTTCCTAGCTCCAATCAGCGTGATACACCAGCTGGTCACACTCACCATCATCAGACTGATGTTATTTCCCTCTTCTGGAGCGCATATGGAAGAATTGTTGACCAGACTAAGCAGTGAGACTGTGGACCCCAGCAAAGGAGCATATTGGATGAACTGTGTACTTGTCCAAGCAGCAAGACCGTGGACCCCAGCACAGGAGCATACCAAATGAACTGTGGACCCCAGTACACTAGATGAATTGTGGGCCAAACCAAGCAGTGAGACTGTGGACCCCAGCAAAGAAGCATACTGGATAAACTGTGGACCCCAGCAAAGGAGCACACTGGCTAAACTGTGGACCCCAGCAAAGGGGTGTAGCACTACCCCCGTAGGAGCTGCTGGTTCAAAGTTTTGGGCCTACCGTTACCTTTACGTTCACCACACTCGTGTCAGGGATCCCTCTTGAAGAGCTTTCATGAATGTTCACGCTTGGTTACTTTTTCTTCAAGAGCTTTATTATACCAGTTCCAACAGAGGGGTAGAGAGATAGGGGAGGTTCAGTTACCTTGCCTTGCGGATCACGGGCACAATCTTAGATCCAGAGGACAAATCAGTTCCACACTGGATTCATCAACCACCGGATAGGCCTACTCTCACTGACCCAGCAACCGGTGCGAAGCTCGTTCAATGTCTCTGCCACAGACTTGATGAGTGCCGTCTAATCGTTCCACAATCTTCCGCCACAAGATCGTGTAACCACACTGACACTTTGCAAAAGTTCCTTCAGAAGTACACAGCTCACGGTGCCAGAATCTTTCAGCCAGCCAGCAGCATCGTGAGGCAAACTGGCCAGGATGCGTCCTTCAATTGAGTGCCCAACTGTTCCGCTTCTTCCCGCAGGCAAGACCACGTAGGACCATCCCTGGACTAGTAGGCCCCAGCAACTTCTGGGCCTACTCTCAGTTACAGAGCCTCGGGCCAGCAGGCCCTGAGGCCGAAAATGGCTCGCTCTTCCCTGAGGCCAGGAGGGCCCTCAGGTCAGGATTCGGCAACGAACCCAGATAGAGCGGTCTCTGCCTCTTAAGTACCCCCTCCCAGAATTCACAGCGGGTTGACCACACCTCCTGAGACACTTCTGGGAAAGGAATACCCAATACACCTAGCCTGCTGCATTTCCAACCCTGACCTGTGGTGACAGTGACACCTACTGTCAGGTGGAAAATGCGCAACCCAGCTAGACTGAAACAAAGCCACCATTTTAGCATAATCCTTCTGAGCTAAACTACAGCTCAGATGACTAAATTTAACACATAGCGCTTACCCAACAGGAGTACGGCGCTACAGAGCATACTGGATAGACTGTGGACCCCAGCAAAGAAGCATACTGGATAAAGTGTGGACCCCAACAAAGGAGCATACTGGATGAACTGTGTACTGGACCAAGCAGTGAGACTGTGGACCCCAGCACAGGAGCATATGGGATGAACTGTGGGCCCCAGTACTGGAGCACACTGAATGAATTGTTGACCAAACTAAGCAGTGAGACTGTGGGCCCCAGCACAGGAGCATACCGGATGAACTGTGTACTGGACGAAGCAGCGAGACTGTGAACCCCAGCACAGAAGCATATGGGATGAACCCTGGAACCCATTTCTTGCAATAAGGAGGTCTAAGCTAAGGTGACCAGATTTTTTGAATGAAATCCGGGGACATATTTATTTTTTTACTAGTCCCAGCACAGGAGCATACCGGATGAACTGTGTACTGGACGAAGCAGCGAGACTGTGAACCCCCGCACAGAAGCATATGGGATGAACCCTGGAACCCATTTCTTGCAATAAGGAGGTCTAAGCTAAGGTGACCAGATTTTTTGAATGAAATCCGGGGACATATTTATTTTTTTACTAGTAATGGCGGCAATCAGCGACTCTCTGCCCGTCGACGCCTCCGCCCGCCTCACAGCCTGTCAAGTCTCACTCTCCGTGCCCCAGCTACTACTGGGTGGGGAGCGGAGGAAGATCACTCCGCCAGGGAAGGCAAGGAGATAACCAGGCAGGTGGCTGGCCGGGACTTGAGCCAAGGCAGAAGAACATGCGAGCTGAGCTAAATGGGCATGCACCCGAAACTGAAGAAATATTCCCTCCACTCCGACCAGCACATGATCATCAGAAAGGGGCACAGATAAAGGAAAAAATACACCCCCCTAAGCTAGTAGGAGCGGCGGGGGTGTGCAATTCAGATTTTTTTTTTTTTATTCTGCACTGACTGTCTTTGAAACTGGGGATGTCTGGTCACCCTAGTCTAAGCATAATAGGCCATAACAGCTCTGTATACGCTGGATGCACTCTTGGTTTCAAGGGGATAATGAATGAGAAAAGTTTAATATTTGCCCCCTTATTTTGCTCACTTACTAGACCTGTCTGATTTGAACTTTGAACTTATCCCAAGTTGCCTTGTTATCTACCAAACCTTGCATGCTGCCTTCCAACATCTGAGTATGCAAAACAGTGTCAAATAACAGGCCAATATAGTTAAGAACAATCTAGATGGGGGGGGGGGGGGGGGAGTGTTTTTTGGGAATGTTTTGTGCTGTCATGTATTAGAAGATCATGTGTGAGATAGTGACAGCACTCAGACTTCACTTGACCTCTGACCCCCTGGCGGCGCATGCTGAAGAGCCAAATAAAGAAAACCTCACAAGGATACAAACATAAAGCGTTCATAAGTAAGCTTGCATAAGTCAATTTGTGACTCGTTTCTTTTCTTTTGAGTATAGGAAATGCTTCTGGAGCAGCAAACATTTTAACCCTGCATTAACTGAGGAATGTTTATTGAAGGAACGGTCGTAAAACGTTTGTGATAAAGTGAATTACTGGAATAGTTTCCTAGTAAAGGGGAATATATAAAGCGCAATTCATGAACTCTGGCAATACAGAAGAAGGACACATGCATTATGTGTTTACCTGCATACATGATCCTCCTAGCCAATACTGTACACAGTGGTTGTATACAAGTCCATGCATTACTATCCAGATTACCGTATATACTCGAGTATAAGCCGAGTTTTTCAGCACATTTTTTAATGCTGAAAATGCCCCCCTCGGCTTATACTCGAGTCACCTTTTTTGCGCCTGATCTCCCAGGAATTTGGGGACCCGATACTGGCCGACTGTAGGTCCCCTGGACCCCAATCTTGGCACAAATGTAGCCTCAGGCCTCGTACACACGGCCTAGATTCTCGTTGAAAAAGACATGTCTTTTTTTCGACGAGATTCTTGGACAAGAAACTTGTCCCGGCCGAGTGTACACACGCTCGTTTCAAAGAACCCGCGGTTCTTTGAAAGGAGCGTACGCGGTGACGTCATCGACTACGTCGAGCATGCGCTCTTCACATTCGATGCCGTCACCGCCATCTTGGTATACCCTACGTATGCCTAGGAAGCTACCGCGCATGCGTCGAATTCATTTCGAACATGCGCGGGCTTCGGGGAGGACAGGTAAGTGTACACACACTCACTTTTCTCGTCGAGAAACATGCTGAGGAGAATCTCGACGAGAAAATAGAGAGCAGGTTCTCTATTTTCTCGTCGAGGTTTCTTGTCGGTTTTCTCGACGAGAAACCCGATAGCAGCGTACACACGACCGATTTACTCGGCAAGACCTCTCTGCCAGCAAGTTTCTTGCTGGTTCTTGCCGAGAAAATCGGTCGTGTGTACGAGGCCTCACTCTTCATCTATAAGTGTGCAAAGTTTTTTGTCCGGAAGACTTACGGCCGGGTAGCAACAATTTTTCAAATCCGGGCACCCCTTCCATAGACTCCCATGTTAAATGGTAATTTCTCCAGTGATTTTGGGGACCAGATACCGGAAGGTCGTAGTTTCCCTGGACCCGAAACTTGGCACACATGTAGCCCCATTTCTCCTCTATAAGTGTGCAAAGTTTTTTGTCTGGGGGACCTAGGGCCGGGGAGCACTGATTTTTCAAACCGGGCACCCCTTCCATAGACTCCCATGTTAAACGTCAGTCTAGTCATGGGCACAGTGAGGCATGGGCACAGTGAGGCATGGGCACAGTGAGGCAAAGTGAGGCACAGTGAGGCATGCAGATGGACACCCTAGGCTTATACTCGAGTCAATAAGTTTTCCCAGTTTTTTGTGGTAAAATTAGGTGCCTCGGCTTATATTTGGGTCGGCTTATACTCAAGTATATACGGTATGTTGCAATCATGCACCCCTGGTCTCAGAAGCTCCACCATAGAGACCCCCCAGCTACAAGGGGCTGAGAATAGAACTGTTTTGTTGCTGTTAACGTTCAGTTTCTGCCCTGCCCTGACTTCATCAAGAAGACCAGGCCTTTTCTGGCACTTTTTGTTTACAAGTTTAAATCACTATTATTTGCTAGAAAATTACTCATAACCCCCCAAACATACACCGTATCCGGAAAGTATTCACAGCACTTCACTTTTTCCACATTTTCTTATGTTACAGCCTTATTCCAAAACAAATTAAATTAATTATTTTACATAAAATTCTACAAACAATCCCCCATAATGACAACATGAAAGACGTTTGTTAGAAATCTTTGCAAATTTATTAAAAAAAAATAATGAAAACATCCCAAGTAGGGATGAGCCGAACACCCCCCAGTTCAGTTCGAACCAGATCTTGCGAACAGGTAATAAATTTGTTCGAACATCCGAACACCGTTAAAGTCTATGGGACTCGAATATGAAAAATCTAAAGTGCTAATTTTAAAGGCTTATTGTATGCAAGTTATTGTCATAAAAAGTGTTTGGGGACCCGGGTCCTGCCCCAGGGGACATGTATCAATGCAAAATAAAGTTTCAAAAACTGAAGTTTTTTCGGGAGCAGTGATTTTAATAATGCTTAAAGTGAAACAATAAAAGTGAAATATTCCTTTAAATTTCGTAGGGAGTGTGTATAGTATGCCTGTAAAGTAGCGCTTGTTTCCCGTGCTTAGAACTGTCCCTGCACAAAATGTAATTTCTGAAGGAAAAAAAGTCATTTAAAAGCACTCGCGGCTATAATTAATTGTCGGCTCCCAGGAATACAGAGAAAAGTCATTGATAAAAAAAAAAAAGGGGGTCCCCCCAAATTCAATTACCAGGCCCTTCAGGTCTGGTATGGATATTAAGGGGAACTCCGTGCCAAATTTAAAAGCACCATGTCCCCATGTTGATGGGGACAAGGGCCTCATCCCCACAACCCTTGCCCGGTGGTTGTGGGGGTCTGAGGGCGGGGGCCTTATCGGAATCTGGAAGACCCCTTTAACAAAGGGGACCCCCAGATCCTGCCCCCCTATGTGAATTGGTAAGGGGTACATTGTACCCCTACCATTTCACAAAGAAAGTGTAAAAAATTGTAAAAAACACACAGACACCGTTGGGAAAAGTCCTTTATTAAAAAAAAAAAAAAAAATTTAAAAAGATTTCAGCGGTGGTAATCCACTCTCGGTATCCTGCGATGGATGCTCTCCTCTCCGGGGTCCAGCGGTGGATGATCTCCTTTCCATCCAGGTCCAGGCTCCAGGTCCAGCGCAGCGCATCCTGTCTCCACCGGAGACACCCCGGGAATGATGCGGCTTCAGCCAGTGACAGCTCTTATGTAGAGGAGGGCGGGGCCACCCGTCACGTGACCCCGTCTCCCTCTGACGCAAGGGGAAACCCGGGCTTCCCCAGTGACGTGCGGGTGACCCCACCCCCTCTGATGCAACGAAAACCTGCGTTACATCAGAGGGGGGCAGGGTCACCCGCACGTCACTGGGGAAGCCCAGGTTTCCCCTTGCGTCAGAGGGGGACGGGGTCACGTGACGGGTCGCCCCGCCCTCCTCTACATAAGAGCTGTCACTGGCTGAAGCCGCATCATTCCCGGGGTTGTCTCCGGTGGAGACAGGATGCGCTGCGCTGGACCTGGAGCCTGGACCTGGATGGAAAGGAGATCATCCACCGCTGGACCCCGGAGAGGAGAGCATCCATCGCAGGATACCGAGAGTGGATTACCACCGCTGGAATCTTTTAAAAAAATTTTTTTTTTTTTTAATAAAGGACTTTTCCCAACGGTGTCTGTGTTTTTTTTTTTTTTTTTTACACTTTCTTTGTGAAATGGTAGGGGTACAATGTACCCCTTACCAATTCACATAGGGAGGGCCGAGATCTGGGGGTCCCTATTGTTAAAGGGGTCTTCCAGATTCCAATAAGCACCCCGCCTGCAGACCCCCACAACCACCGGGCAAGGGTTGTGGGGATGAGGCCCCTGACCCCCAAAGCATCCTCCCCATGTTGAGGGCATGTGGCCTGTTACGGTTCAGGAGGGGGTGCGCTCTCTTGTCCCCCCTCTTTTCCTGTGGCCTGCCAGGTTCCGTGCTCGGATAAAGGGTCTGGTATGGATTTTTGGGGGGAACTCCACAACATTTTTTTTTTAAATTTGGCGTGGAGTTCCCCTTAAAATCCATACCAGATGTTTCTGCAGTTTGATTGGAGTCCACCTGTGGTAAATTCAGTTGATTGGACATGATTTGGAAAGGCACACACCTGTCTATAGAAGGTCCCACAGGTAACAGTGCATGTCAGAGCACAAACCAAGCCATGAAGTCCAAGGAATTGTCTGTAGACCTCCAAGACAGGATTGTATGGAGGCACAGATCGGGGGAAGGGTACAGAAACATTTCTGCAGCATTGAAGGTCCCAATGAGCACAGTGGCCTCAATTATCTGTAAATGGAAGAAGTTTGGAACCAGCAGGACTCTTCCTAGAGCGGGCCGCCCGGTCAAACTGAGCGATCGGGGTAGAAGGGCCTTAGTCAGGGAGGTGACCAAGAACACGATGGTCACTCTGACAGAGCTCCAGCATTTCTCTGTGGAGAGAGAAGAACCTTCCAGAAGAACAACCATCTCTGCAGCACTCCACCAATCAGGCCTGGATGGTGGAGTGGCCAGACGGTAGCCACTCCTCAGTAAAAGGCACATGACAGCCAGGCCTGGAGTTTGCCAAAAGGCACCTGAAGGACTCTCAGACCATGAGAAACAAAATTCTCTGGTCTGATGAAAAAAAGATTGAACTCTTTGGCCTGAATGGCAAGCGTCATGTCTGGAGGAAACCAGGCACCGCTCGTCACCCGACCAACACCATCCCTACAGTGAAGCATGGTGGTGGCAGCATCATGCTGTGGGGATGTTCAGCGCCAGGAACTGAGAGACTAGTCAGGATCGAGGGAAAGATGAATGTAGCAATGTACAGAGACATCCTTGATAAAAAAAACCTGCTCCAGAGTGCTCTTGACCTCAGACTGGGGCGAAGGTTCATCTTCCAAAAGGACAACGACCCTAAGCACACAGCCAAGATAACAAAGGAGTGGCTACGGAACAACTCTGTGAATGTCCTTGAGTGGCCCAGACTTGAACCCGATTGAACATCTCTGGAGAGATCTGAAAATGGCTGTGCACCGACGCTCCCCATCCAACCTGATGGAGCTTGAGAGGTTCCTGCAAAGAAGAATGGGAGAAACTGACCAAAAATAGGTGTGCCAAGCTTGTAGCATCATACTCGGAAAGACCTGAGGCTGTAATTGGTGCCAAAGGAGCTTCACCAAAGTATTGAGCAAAGGCTGTGATACTTATGAACCTGGGAGGAGCCTGTGATACTTATGTACCTGGGAGGAGCCTCTGATAATTATGTACATGGGAAGAGCCTGTGATACTTTTGTACATGGGAGGAGCCTGTGATACTTATGTACATGGGAGGAGTCTGTGATAATTATGTACATGGGAGGAGCCTGTGATACTTATGTACATGGGAGGAGCCTGTGATACTTATGTACATGGGAGGAGTCTGTGATAATTATGTACATGGGAGGAGCTTGTGATACTTATGTACATGGGATTTTTTCGGGTTTTTTATTTTTAATAAATTTGCAAAGATTTTAAACAAACTTCTTTCATGTTGTCATTATGGGGGATTGTTTGTAGAATTTTGAGGGAAAATAATGAATTGAATCCATTTTGGAATAAGGCTGTAACATAACAAAATGTGGAAAAAGTGAAGCACTGTGAATACTTTCTGGATGCACTGTATATGTGTGTGTATATATATATATATATATATATATATATATGTAGCGCTACCCCCAGTTAAGAGAGCCGCTGATATTGATTTGGGCCCTGTAGTGCACTGCTGTCAACCCCTGGCAATCGGCTCTAACCTCCCGTGGCACAGCTGGTGATAGAGGGATAGGACCGCGTGACCGCAACTGTTGGTGACACAGTCCTATAACAAACATACACAGAATATACTTTAAAACTCCTATTAAAGTAAGCGGAACTGACACCAAATGTACTTTACCCAGATATTTTACTGAGGCTAATGGGCAAGTAATAAACAACAGTATAACAAGTTGCAGATCCCTGCAATAAACAGTAATAAAGATAAACAGAGTAATCAGAATAATAAAGTATTGCTATGCAACTCTAGCGCTGCCCTTTTACAGCTACTTCCCCTCATGGGTAGACTAACACCCAGCAATGTCTACCTATGCAGTCAGGCCTGACTGATCTAAATGGAAGTTCAGTGAAACAATATTCGCTAGCAATCTCTCGGTGGTGCACTTGAAGAACAACTTTGTAATCCCAACGAATAGTAAAGATAAAGTATCTGTCTTTAAACAGCTCTCACCACCCGGACAAGTCAAAGTCCGTTTCCTCCATCGATTCGTCTAGGAACAGGAATCCACCGACATCCAAGTCTTCAATCCTTCTGGTGTACTGCAGCAAGGAGGATTAGATGTCTCTAAGGCTCTGCTAGGCTGGCAGAGGGCTCTTTGGAAAGGAGCACACGGCCCAGGCTTCAGGCCTTGTGCACACAGCAGTTCAGCACAGACATCCTCTTGCTAGGAGAGGGGTGTCCAAAAAGCCCGACCAAAACTCTGCCTCCCCTTTATAAAGTCTCCCCCAGCAGTCTCTGTTCTGGAGCAATGCACCCTGGGTGCTGCAAGATGTACTGGGAGATGTAGTCTCTCTCTCCTCTGCTTTCACTTCCATAATGTCTCTTTACTTCCTCCCGACTCACCTCTCACCTGGAACTTCTTGTCTCTCTGCATTAAAGGGGAACACCCCGCTACATATATTTTAGCAGAGACCCTAGGGAATAAAATGGCAATTGCTGCAATTTTTTATGTCACACAGTATTTGCTCAGCAGTTTTTTGAATGCAATTTTTTGGGAAAAAATACACTTAAGTGAATTTAAAAAAACACAATATATACGGTACCCCAATTTCTCTGTGAAATATGAAATATGGTGTTACACTGAGTAAATAGATACCTAACATGTTATGCTTTAAAATTGCGCACGCTTGTGGAATGGCGTCAAACTACATTACTTGTGTAGCGGGGTGTTCCCCTTTAATGCAGAGAGACAAGAAGTTCCAGGTGAGAGGTGAGTCGGGAGGAAGTAAAGAGACATTATGGAAGTGAAAGCAGAGGAGAGAGAGACTACATCTCCCAGTACATCTTGCAGCACCCAGGGTGCATTGCTCCAGAACAGAGACTGCTGGGGGAGACTTTATAAAGGGGAGGCGGAGTTTTGGTCGGGCTTTTTGGACACCCCTCTCCTAGCAAGAGGATGTCTGTGCTGAACTGCTGTGTGCACAAGGCCTGAAGCCTGGGCCGTGTGCTCCTTTCCAAAGAGCCCTCTGCCAGCCTAGCAGAGCCTTAGAGACATCTAATCCTCCTTGCTGCAGTACACCAGAAGGATTGAAGACTTGGATGTCGGTGGATTCCTGTTCCTAGACGAATCGATGGAGGAAACGGACTTTGACTTGCCCGGGTGGTGAGAGCTGTTTAAAGACAGATACCTTTATCTTTACTATTCGTTGGGATTACAAAGTTGTTCTTCAAGTGCACCACCGAAAAGATTGCTAGCGAATATTGTTTCACTGAACTTCCATTTAGATCAGTCAGGCCTGACTGCATAGGTAGACATTGCTGGGTGTTAGTCTACCCATGAGGGGAAGTAGCTGTAAAAGGGCAGCGCTAGTGTTGCATAGCAATACTTTATTATTCTGATTACTCTGTTTATCTTTATTACTGTTTATTGCAGGGATCTGCAACTTGTTATACTGTTGTTTATTACTTGCCCATTAGCCTCAGTAAAATATCTGGGTAAAGTACATTTGGTGTCAGTTCCGCTTACTTTAATAGGAGTTTTAAAGTATATTCTGTGTATGTTTGTTATAGGACTGTGTCACCAACAGTTGCGGTCACGCGGTCCTATCCCTCTATCACCAGCTGTGCCACGGGAGGTTAGAGCCGATTGCCAGGGGTTGACAGCAGTGCACTACAGGGCCCAAATCAATATCAGCGGCTCTCTTAACTGGGGGTAGCGCTACACTTAAAAATCTCCATAGGCTTTAATAATTTTTTTACAGGTTACCTGTTACCTGTTGAGAGTTACAGAGCAGATCTAGTGCTAGAATTATTGCTCTCGCTCTAACGTTCGTGGCGATACCTCACATGTGTGGTGCAAACACCATTTACATATGCGTGCGTGACTTACCTATGTGTTCGCTTCTGCGCACTAGCACGGAGGGATAGGAGTACTTTAAAAAAAAAAAAAAAAATCGTATTGATTTTATTTTTATATTTTTACACTGTCCCTTCATTTTTTAATCACTTTTATTCCTATTACAAGAAATGTAAACATCCCTTGTAATAGAAAGAAGGATGACAAGTCTTCTTTATAGAGAGATCTGGGGTCAAAAAGACCTTCACCTTTAAAAGCAAAAGATTGAAATTTTTCATTTTTTTTTTTCTCTTTTGATTAAAAAAAAAAAAAAAGTTTACTTCCACCCTAGACCAGACGTCCTCCAAAACCGTAGAGGCGATCAGAGACGATCTGGTCTCTTGTAGCCCCTGTGACCAGCCAGCCACACCACTGGATCGTTTCTCAGGCGCGCCGGTGAATATGGTAAGCCAGAGTAACACCGACAACCCTCCGGAGGAGGGGGCGTTCCCCTCCCACCGCTTTAGAAAACGATCCAGTAGCGAATAAGCTGCTCAGACTGCTTTCATGAAAAAGCCAGCCGCAGACTTAAAAAAATAAATACCGGGGTTATGGCAGATAGCTTAACTCCAGTAAACCACTTGCACATATATATATATATACGTATTATGGTCGGCAAGTGGTTAAAATGGTTTTAAACCTCTGAAATGAAAAATTAACAAAGCATATCCCATTATGCCCCGTACACACGACCGATTTTCCCGTCTGAAAAAATCAGATGAAAGATTTTCGTCTGGAATCCCGGCCGTGTGTATGCTGCATCAGACTTTTTCCCACAGGAAAACTGCCGGGGAAAAAAAAGAGAGCAGGATTTATTTTTTTCCGTCAGGAAAAAATCTTAGCGGGAAAACCGCTCGTCTGTATGATTTTCCGACAGGAAAAAAAGCACGCATGCTTGGAAACTATTCGACGCATGCTTAGAAGCATAGAACTTAATTTTGTCGGCTCGTCGTAGTCTTTTACGTCACCGCGTTCTTGGCAGTCAAAAGTTCACCAGACTTTTGTGTGACCATGTGTATGCAAGGCAGGCTTGCGAGGAATTCCGTCGAGAAAACCATCGGTTTTTTTTCCGACGGGAAAACCGCTCGTGTGTACGAGGCATTATAGTGTGTACTTGCCTCAATCTGAAGCACTAAGTGTAATTCTTACCTGCTCTCTCTTCTCTCTGCCATTTGCGTGAGTAACTTCTGACAGGGTGTGCTGACACCACAGAATCCCAGGAGACGGCCTCACAGCCCCCCCCCCCCAGCACATAGCACACAGCAGGTGATTGACAGCCTCGGTTGTGAATGTTTCCCTATGAGACTTTGTAGAAGAGGGTGTGTCCATTCCTTCCACTCAGATCTCAGATTACACTTAGCTTCCTGCTCTGTGCTCTGCAGTGTATGATATCAGATCCCCGCCCCCTGCCTGCTAGAGCTCAGAAATGCTATATAAATATGTGTGCTTTATGAGGCTGTAGAGAAGAGAGGTGTCACGACCTAGATATGAACCTGTAACTTCTGCTGTGTCTGGCAGTGTCTCTTTTTGCTGAGTCACCTGAGATGTCAGACAGCTCCCTGACTGATTCCTTAGACAACCTTGCCTTCTGTCTTGTTTTTCTTGAACCTTGAACTCTTTGCTCCTTCCATGAACTTCCTGATTTAAGCCATGCCTTTGCACTTCCTGTTTGCCAGATTATTGTGCTCTCTCCAACCAACTCCTGCTGCTGTCAGCGACCTTTGGCTTGTTCCTCGACTATGCTTCTGCTTGACCCCAACCTGCAACCACTTGTTACCATCCTTTGGCTTGTTTACTGACTGCTCTTCTGCTTGATCTCTACCTGCGATATCTGCTACTGGACCCCGGCTTGCTCATCTCCTGGTGGGGCGATCCTGAGGACCGTGACCTGGTACTAACATGCAGCAAAACCCATCTCCACCATCAGGAGCTCTGGTGAATACCGGTTGGTGCTTAGACTCTGGACCCCAGATGAGCCCGTGTCATCTGCCAGGGTGACCTACTTGTATACCTATCCTGCTCATCAGTCTCTCTACTTTCTATAGCTGCTGGTCTCTGAGCCTGACCCCTGACCATGACAAAAGGGCTGCAGATAAACAGGTACAACTTATGTAGGAGGATTTGTTTCATCTCATGGATATATGTAAGGATTTACAGCCCCTTTAGGGAAGAGTGGACTTTAAGGACAGACATATGGGAGCTGCTGTTGATGACTTGGCTTTTAGCTACACGGCACCCTCAATCCATAGAATAACATCTTCGGGTGCAATTTCACCGTGCCGCTAGAACACCAACATATGATCCAGCTGAGCATTACAATTCTCCACGTTTTGAGACCATGCAGTCACTAACGGCCGCAATTCTCTTGCTAATTAGTGATGAGCCGAACACCCCCGGGTTCGGTTCGCACCAGAACCCGCGAACGGACCGAAAGTTCGTACGAACATTAGAACCCTATTAAATACAATGGATGCGAACGTTCGAAGTGCTAATTATAACAACTATTATGCATGTTATTGTCCTAAAAAGGGTTTGGGAACCCGGGTTCTGCACCAGGGGACATGTATCAATGCAAAAAGAAGTTTTAAAAACGGTCGTTTTTCGGGAGCAGTCATTTTAATGATGCATAAAGTGAAAAAAAAAAAGTCAAATATTCCTTTAAATATCGTACCTGGGGGGTGTCTAAATTATGCCTGTGAAGTGCCACGTGTTTCCCGTGTTTAGAACTGTCCCTGCACAAAATGACACTTCTAAAGGAAAAAAAAGCCATTTAAAACTGCTTGCGGCTTTAATGTAATGTCTGGTCCCGGTAATATGGATGAAAATCTTTAAGAAAAATGGCATAGCTACCCCATGACCCCCCCCCCCCCCTACCCCAGCCCATTACCAGCCCCTTTGGGTCTTGTATGGATATTAAGGGGAACCCCGCACATAAAATAAAAAAGGCCCTATATACTCTGAACAGCCGTATACAGGCGGTGCATACAAGACAGGGACTGTAGGTTTGTTCTTATGTAGAATCTGTTTGTAATTTTGAACAGGTACATTGTTGAAGTGTAGCTCCAGCCCAAAAATCTATTTTTAAACTTTTTGGAAAACATAGGTAAGGGTTATCACCCCTGTAACATTTGTTTTGCTGTCTGTGCCCCTGTTCAGAACATTTCACCTCACTTTCCGTCCCAATGACAACTGTTTTTGAAATGTGGTGTTTTTCTTGAAACAAGGATTGCTGATAAAGCATCAGTACAGAGGAGACACCTTTCTCCCATATTAATTCTTACAGGAGAGAATTTTCCTTCCAAGGGGTAGATTTCCTCTCACTTCCTGTTGTCTTCTTGCGTTTGCAAGTAGGAGTCGTTTGTAAGTTGGATGTTTGAAAGTAGGGACCTGCCGTATATACTCTGCAGAAATAGGCCCCTTAGTTGTTGGTGTTGGCACAACACTGTAAGCACTCACAGTTACTCTTGGTTGGTGCTGGAACGCCCTGCTGTCAACTATTATATCAGGAATTTTAATTACATATAATTGTTGAACAGTGGTAGTAAAAATTGGGCCTTTGATGGTGGTGCTGGTGCCACAACACTGTAAGCCCTGACAGTTACTCTTGGTGGGTGCAGCAATGGGCCCTGCTGTGAATTATTAGATCAAGAATTGTAATTGCATGCCCCTGTTGAACAGGGGCTGAAAAATTGGGCCTTAGGCACTGGTGGCACAACACTACAACCCCTCACAGATACTGTACTTGGAGCACAGCAATGAGCCCTGTTGCAAAGTATTGCTTCAAAAATTGTAATGACACGCCCCTGTTAAACAGGGGCTGAAAAATTGGGCCTTAGGCACTGGTGGCACAACACTACAACCCCTCACAGATACTGTACTTGGAGCACAGCAATGAGCCCTGTTGCAAAGTATTGCTTCGAAAATTGTAATGACACGCCCCTTTTAAACAGGGGCTGAAAAATTGGGCCTTAGGCACTGGTGCCACAACACTCCAACCCCTCACAGATACTGTACTTGGAGCACAGCAATGAGCCCTATGGCAAATTATTGCTAAAAAAATTGTAATTACACGCCCCTGTAAAACAGGGGCTGAAAAATTGGGCCTTAGCCACTGGTGGCGGCACCCATAAACAAAAATGATCTTCCAAGCTATCATCATCAATCGTATCATTGAGGACTCGGAGGAGGAGGATAGCCAGTCAACATAACAGCACAGGCACTCAGCATCAGCATCAGTCTTGAAGGGATGTGACATGTTAAAATCAATTAGTCTGTTATATCAGCATCAGGTGTGTGGTAGCTGGTGGTGATCCAAGACTGGTTCATCTTGATGAAAGTCAGTCGATCAACCGAGTCGGTGGACAGGCGCACCCTGTGATCCGTGACAAATCCTCCAGCAGCACTGAATGTGCGTTCCGAAAGAACGCTGGATGCAGGACAGGCCAGTAGCTCAATTGCATACTGTGCAAGCTCTGGCCAGTGATCCATCCTCAAGACCCAGTAAGCCAGAGGATTTTCGGTGGGGAAGGTGTCCAAGTCTGACCTTGCCCCTAGATATTCCTGCACCATGTTTATCAGACGCTGGCGATGGTTGCTGGAACCGATCATACTTTGGGGCTGCGGACTAAAGAATTGTCTGAACGCATCGGTCAGACGGCCACCTTCCCCACCGCTCCTTCTTTGACTGGCCGAAGCCTCAGCAACTCGTTGTCCAGGACCAGGAGTTTGTAACCTCCCAGTCTCTGGGAACGCGTTGCACAGACCTTTCTGCAAGGCCTCCCGGAGTTGTCTCATCCTCTGCTCCCTCTGCGACGGTAACATAAGGTCCGCAACCTTACCCTTGTACCGTGGATCAAGGAGAGTGGCCAGCCAGTAATGGTCCCTCTCCTTGATCCGAAGAATACGAGGATCCTTCCGCAGACTTTGCAGGATCAGGGAGGCCATGCAGCGTAGGTTTGCTGAGGCATTCGCTCCGGAGTCCTCTGGGTCACTAAGGACGACATGATCCGCAGCCACCTCCTCCCAGCCACGTACAAGTCCACTTGTTTCCTGGGACTGTAAATCATCCCTAAAAGACTGCTGCTGATGATGCTGAGTGCCAGCCTCCACCTCCATGCTGACACAATCCTCCTCCTCCTCCTCCTCCTCCTCCTCCTCCTCTTCCTGTGCGATGGGTGGGACAGAAGGAACACTGTCTGGGTAAAGGGGGCCTTGAGAGGCAAGGAAGTCCTCCTCTTCCTGCCTCTGTTCTGCCTCAAGTGCCCTGTCCATTATTCCATGCAGCGTGTGCTCCAACAGGTGGACAAGAGGTACAGTGTCACTGATGCATGCACTGTCACTGCTCACCATCCTCGTGGCCTCCTCAAATGGTGCCAGGACAGTGCATGCATCCCTGATCATGCCCCACTGGCGTGGAGAAAAAAAACCAAGCTCCCCTGACCCTGTCCTGGTGCCGTAGTCGCACAGGTACTCATTGATGGCCCTCTGCTGCGTGTGCAGCCGCTGCAGCATGGCCAACGTTGAGTTCCACCTGGTGGGCATGTCACATATAAGGCGGTTCTTGGGCAGGTTCAACTCCTTTTGCAGCTCAGCCAGGCGAGCACTGGCATTATAAGATCTGCGGAAATGCACACAGACTTTCCTGGCCTGCCTCAGGACATCCTGTAAGCCCGGGTACCTGCCCAAGAACCGCTGCACCACCAGGTTAAGGACGTGAGCCACACAGGGCACATGGGTCAGTTGTCCCTGTCGGAGGGCGGAGAGGAGGTTGGTGCCATTGTCGCAAACCACCATTCCTGGCTTAAGCTGGCGTGGCGTCAACCACCTCTCGGCCTGGCCCTGCAGAGCAGACAGGACCTCTGCCCCAGTGTGGCTTCTGTCCCCCAAACACACCAGCGCAAGCACGGCATGGCATATTTTTGCCTGCGTACTTGCGTAGCCCCGTGAACGGCTACGGAGCACCGCTGGTTCATAGGACAAACCACAGGAAGAGGCCATGGAGGAAGAAGAAGAGGAGGGGGTGGAGGAGAGAGGTGTGTCACAACCAGTAGTAGCATTTTGGAGGCGTGGCGGTGGAACAACCTCCAACACTACTGCACCTTGTCCTGCATCCTTCCCAGCTGCCAAAAGAGTGACCCAATGGGCCGTGAAAGAAAGGTAACGTCCCTGTCCATGCCTGCTGGACCATGAGTCAGCGGTAATATGCACCTTACCGCTGACCGCCCTGTCCAGCGAGGCCAAGACATTGCCTTCCACATGCCGGTAGAGAGCCGGAATAGCCTTCCGTGAGAAAAAGTGGCGTTTGGGAACCTGCCACTGAGGAACCGCACATTGCACAAACTCACGGAAGGGGGCCGAGTCTACCAACTGAAAAGGCAGCAGTTGAAGCGCTAGCAATTTAGCCAAGCTAGCATTCAACCGCTGGGCATGTGGATGGCTGGGAGTGAACTTCTTTCGACGGTCCAGCAGCTGGGGCAGGGAAATTTGCCTGCTAGAATCGGACGTCGGTGTACTGCTAGCAGAGTGGCCGCAAGTACTTGGCTGTGACACACCTAATTCTACACCTTCATTCCTCTCAGTGCATGTTTCAGAGAGGACTGAAGTTATAGTGGGGTTGGAGATCCCAGCTGATGCGGTGCAAGGAGAGGTCCGCTTTGTTCTTTGGTGTGGGTCTTTGAGGTAGGCTTGCCAACGAGCTGCATGGCAGGTCAACATATGTCTGGTCAGGCATGTGGTACCCAAGCGGCTGATGTTTTGGCCACGCGATATACGCTTGAGACATATGTTGCAAACAGCAGCTGTGCGATCTGATGCACTAGCCTCAAAAAAGGCCCACACCAAGGAACTTTTTGAATGACGGGCAGAGGCAGCGCCCTGCACAGGCGGAGCTCTGCGGTGTGATTCCGTCAGTGTACTGCCCTTACGCTGGCCACCAAAGGGCATCCTGCCTCATTGGA
This sequence comes from Rana muscosa, assembly GCA_029206835.1. Taxonomy (NCBI): domain Eukaryota; kingdom Metazoa; phylum Chordata; class Amphibia; order Anura; family Ranidae; genus Rana; species Rana muscosa. The sequence continues at coordinate 313,759,491 of CM055128.1, forward strand.
GATGTGCCTCCTCCTCATCCTCCTCCTCCTCCTCTCTCCTATTAGGCACCCACGTGGAGTCAGTGACCTCATCATCCCCTCCCTCCTCATCACTGGAGCCAATCTGGCAGTATGCTGCAGCTGCTGGAACATGACTACCAGATTGGTGTCCTTCTTGAGCATCCCCTCTGTCTGCTCTCACGCTACTGCCTTCCTGTAGCTGGGTTTCATCATCAGACCCTTCGAAACGCTGGGCATCCTCCTGGAGCATGTACCCAACACTGTGCTCAAACAGTTCGGGGGACTCCTCAGGAGGAGGACATGGTGGGTCTAGGGAAGGAGTGACTGATGATGAGTCTGACATTGATACCAGGGAAGAGGACGCTTTGGCAGCTGCTTTGCCAGTACCCTGAGCCTGGGTGAGAGAGGATGAGGAGGAGGAGGAGGGCTTGGTCATCCACTCTACCAAGTCTTCGGCATGATGTGGCTCAACATGTCCAGCTGCCGAAAAGAAGGACAAGCGTGTCCCATGGCCATGTGCTGATGACAATGCACCGCGTCCACGACCAGCACTGTTGCCCCCAGACACAGAGCCTGCTTGCCCTCTTTTATTGCCTCCTGACTGTCTGCCTCTCCTTGTTTGCCTTCCAGACATTCTAATAGATGGCCTGCAGGGAGATGGGAAAAAAGCAATAAGGGCTACCTTCAGGTGTCCTTCTCTGTCCCTTTACTTAAGGATTTCTAAATATGGTTGAGGATGATTGCTTTTGCACAGAATAGCACAACGACAATTTCCCTGACTGTCCAAAAAACAAGGATTTCAAAGATGGTTGATGAGGAATGCTTTAGCACACTATAGCACAAGGAGAATTCCCCTCACTTTCCTTCTTTGTCCCTAGAAACAAGGACTCGCACAGTGAAAGAAACTGACACTCTCCCTACCTAGAGTTTTCTGTCCCTAGAAATTTTTTTTTTTTAAAGCACACTATAGCACAAGGAGAATTCCCCTCACTTTCCTTCTTTTTTCCTAGAAACAAGGACTCGCACAGTGAAAGAAACTGACACTCTCCCTACCTAGAGTTTTCTGTCCCTAGAAAAAATGTTTTTTTAAAGCACACTATAGCACAAGGAGAATTCCCCTCACTTTCCTTCTTTTTTCCTAGAAACAAGGACTCGCACAGTGAAAGAAACTGACACTCTCCCTACCTAGAGTTTTCTGTCCCTAGAAAAATTTTTTTTTTAAAGCACACTATAGCACAAGGAGAATTCCCCTCACTTTCCTTCTTTTTTCCTAGAAACAAGGACTCGCACAGTGAAAGAAACTGACACTCTCCCTACCTAGAGTTTTCTGTCCCTAGAAAAAATGTTTTTTTAAAGCACACTATAGCACAAGGAGAATTCCCCTCACTTTCCTTCTTTTTTCCTAGAAACAAGGACTCGCACAGTGAAAGAAACTGACACTCTCCCTACCTAGAGTTTTCTGTCCCTAGAAAAAATGTTTTTTTAAAGCACACTATAGCACAAGGAGAATTCCCCTCACTTTCCTTCTTTGTCCCTAGAAACAAGGACTCGCACAGTGAAAGAAACTGACACTCTCCCTACCTAGAGTTTTCTGTCCCTAGAAAAAATGTTTTTTTAAAGCACACTATAGCACAAGGAGAATTCCCCTCACTTTCCTTCTTTGTCCCTAGAAACAAGGACTCGCACAGTGAAAGAAACAGACACTCTCCCTACCTAGAGTTTTCTGTCCCTAGAAAAAATGTTTTTTTAAAGCACACTATAGCACAAGGAGAATTCCCCTCACTTTCCTTCTTTTTTCCTAGAAACAAGGACTCGCACAGTGAAAGAAACTGACACTCTCCCTACCTAGAGTTTTCTGTCCCTAGAATTATTTTTTTTTTAAAGCACACTATAGCACAAGGAGAATTCCCCTCACTTTCCTTCTTTTTTCCTAGAAACAAGGACTCGCACAGTGAAAGAAACTGACACTCTCCCTACCTAGAGTTTTCTGTCCCTAGAAAAAATGTTTTTTTAAAGCACACTATAGCACAAGGAGAATTCCCCTCACTTTCCTTCTTTTTTCCTAGAAACAAGGACTCGCACAGTGAAAGAAACTGACACTCTCCCTACCTAGAGTTTTCTGTCCCTAGAATTTTTTTTTTTTTAAAGCACACTATAGCACAAGGAGAATTCCCCTCACTTTCCTTCTTTTTTCCTAGAAACAAGGACTCGCACAGTGAAATAAACTGACACTCTCCCTACCTAGAGTTTTCTGTCCCTAGAAATTTTTTTTTTTTAAAGCACACTATAGCACAAGGAGAATTCCCCTCACTTTCCTTCTTTTTTCCTAGAAACAAGGACTCGCACAGTGAAAGAAACTGACACTCTCCCTACCTAGAGTTTTCTGTCCCTAGAAAATATTTTTTTTTAAAGCACACTATAGCACAAGGAGAATTCCCCTCACTTTCCTTCTTTTTTCCTAGAAACAAGGACTCGCACAGTGAAAGAAACTGACACTCTCCCTACCTAGAGTTTTCTGTCCCTAGAAAAAATGTTTTTTTAAAGCACACTATAGCACAAGGAGAATTCCCCTCACTTTCCTTCTTTGTCCCTAGAAACAAGGACTCGCACAGTGAAAGAAACTGACACTCTCCCTACCTAGAGTTTTCTGTCCCTAGAAAAAATGTTTTTTTAAAGCACACTATAGCACAAGGAGAATTCCCCTCACTTTCCTTCTTTGTCCCCAGAAACAAGGACTCGCACAGTGAAAGAAACTGACACTCTCCCTACCTAGAGTTTTCTGTCCCTAGAAAAAATGTTTTTTTAAAGCACACTATAGCACAAGGAGAATTCCCCTCACTTTCCTTCTTTGTCCCTAGAAACAAGGACTCGCACAGTGAAAGAAACTGACACTCTCCCTACCTAGAGTTTTCTGTCCCTAGAAATTTTTTTTTTTTAAAGCACACTATAGCACAAGGAGAATTCCCCTCACTTTCCTTCTTTTTTCCTAGAAACAAGGACTCGCACAGTGAAAGAAACTGACACTCTCCCTACCTAGAGTTTTCTGTCCCTAGAAAAAATGTTTTTTTAAAGCACACTACAGCACAAGGAGAATTCCCCTCACTTTCCTTCTTTTTTCCTAGAAACAAGGACTCGCACAGTGAAAGAAACTGCCACTCTCCCTACCTAGAGTTTTCTGTCCCTAGAAAAAATGTTTTTTTAAAGCACACTATAGCACAAGGAGAATTCCCCTCACTTTCCTTCTTTGTCCCTAGAAACAAGGACTCGCACAGTGAAAGAAACTGACACTCTCCCTACCTAGAGTTTTCTGTCCCTAGAAAAAATGTTTTTTTAAAGCACACTATAGCACAAGGAGAATTCCCCTCACTTTCCTTCTTTGTCCCTAGAAACAAGGACTCGCACAGTGAAAGAAACTGACACTCTCCCTACCTAGAGTTTTCTGTCCCTAGAAATTTTTTTTTTTTAAAGCACACTATAGCACAAGGAGAATTCCCCTCACTTTCCTTCTTTGTCCCTAGAAACAAGGACTCGCACAGTGAAAGAAACAGACACTCTCCCTACCTAGAGTTTTCTGTCCCTAGAAAAAATGTTTTTTTAAAGCACACTATAGCACAAGGAGAATTCCCCTCACTTTCCTTCTTTTTTCCTAGAAACAAGGACTCGCACAGTGAAAGAAACTGACACTCTCCCTACCTAGAGTTTTCTGTCCCTAGAAAATTTTTTTTTTTAAAGCACACTATAGCACAAGGAGAATTCCCCTCACTTTCCTTCTTTTTTCCTAGAAACAAGGACTCGCACAGTGAAAGAAACTGACACTCTCCCTACCTAGAGTTTTCTGTCCCTAGAATTATTTTTTTTTTAAAGCACACTATAGCACAAGGAGAATTCCCCTCACTTTCCTTCTTTTTTCCTAGAAACAAGGACTCGCACAGTGAAAGAAACTGACACTCTCCCTACCTAGAGTTTTCTGTCCCTAGAAAAAATGTTTTTTTAAAGCACACTATAGCACAAGGAGAATTCCCCTCACTTTCCTTCTTTTTTCCTAGAAACAAGGACTCGCACAGTGAAAGAAACTGACACTCTCCCTACCTAGAGTTTTCTGTCCCTAGAAATTTTTTTTTTTTAAAGCACACTATAGCACAAGGAGAATTCCCCTCACTTTCCTTCTTTTTTCCTAGAAACAAGGACTCGCACAGTGAAAGAAACTGACACTCTCCCTACCTAGAGTTTTCTGTCCCTAGAAAAAATGTTTTTTTAAAGCACACTATAGCACAAGGAGAATTCCCCTCACTTTCCTTCTTTGTCCCTAGAAACAAGGACTCGCACAGTGAAAGAAACTGACACTCTCCCTACCTAGAGTTTTCTGTCCCTAGAAAAAATGTTTTTTTAAAGCACACTATAGCACAAGGAGAATTCCCCTCACTTTCCTTCTTTGTCCCTAGAAACAAGGACTCGCACAGTGAAAGAAACTGACACTCTCCCTACCTAGAGTTTTCTGTCCCTAGAAAAAATGTTTTTTTAAAGCACACTATAGCACAAGGAGAATTCCCCTCACTTTCCTTCTTTGTCCCTAGAAACAAGGACTCGCACAGTGAAAGAAACTGACACTCTCCCTACCTAGAGTTTTCTGTCCCTAGAAAATTTTTTTTTTTAAAGCACACTATAGCACAAGGAGAATTCCCCTCACTTTCCTTCTTTTTTCCTAGAAACAAGGACTCGCACAGTGAAAGAAACTGACACTCTCCCTACCTAGAGTTTTCTGTCCCTAGAAAAAATGTTTTTTTAAAGCACACTATAGCACAAGGAGAATTCCCCTCACTTTCCTTCTTTTTTCCTAGAAACAAGGACTCGCACAGTGAAAGAAACTGCCACTCTCCCTACCTAGAGTTTTCTGTCCCTAGAAAAAATGTTTTTTTAAAGCACACTATAGCACAAGGAGAATTCCCCTCACTTTCCTTCTTTGTCCCTAGAAACAAGGACTCGCACAGTGAAAGAAACTGACACTCTCCCTACCTAGAGTTTTCTGTCCCTAGAAAAAATGTTTTTTTAAAGCACACTATAGCACAAGGAGAATTCCCCTCACTTTCCTTCTTTGTCCCTAGAAACAAGGACTCGCACAGTGAAAGAAACTGACACTCTCCCTACCTAGAGTTTTCTGTCCCTAGAAAAAATGTTTTTTTAAAGCACACTATAGCACAAGGAGAATTCCCCTCACTTTCCTTCTTTGTCCCTAGAAACAAGGACTCGCACAGTGAAAGAAACTGACACTCTCCCTACCTAGAGTTTTCTGTCCCTAGAAAAATTTTTTTTTTAAAGCACACTATAGCACAAGGAGAATTCCCCTCACTTTCCTTCTTTTTTCCTAGAAACAAGGACTCGCACAGTGAAAGAAACTGACACTCTCCCTACCTAGAGTTTTCTGTCCCTAGAAAAAATTTTTTTTTAAAGCACACTATAGCACAAGGAGAATTCCCCTCACTTTCCTTCTTTTTTCCTAGAAACAAGGACTCGCACAGTGAAAGAAACTGACACTCTCCCTACCTAGAGTTTTCTGTCCCTAGAAATTTTTTTTTTTTAAAGCACACTATAGCACAAGGAGAATTCCCCTCACTTTCCTTCTTTGTCCCTAGAAACAAGGACTCGCACAGTGAAAGAAACAGACACTCTCCCTACCTAGAGTTTTCTGTCCCTAGAAAAAATGTTTTTTTAAAGCACACTATAGCACAAGGAGAATTCCCCTCACTTTCCTTCTTTTTTCCTAGAAACAAGGACTCGCACAGTGAAAGAAACTGACACTCTCCCTACCTAGAGTTTTCTGTCCCTAGAAATTTTTTTTTTTTAAAGCACACTATAGCACAAGGAGAATTCCCCTCACTTTCCTTCTTTTTTCCTAGAAACAAGGACTCGCACAGTGAAAGAAACTGACACTCTCCCTACCTAGAGTTTTCTGTCCCTAGAATTATTTTTTTTTTAAAGCACACTATAGCACAAGGAGAATTCCCCTCACTTTCCTTCTTTTTTCCTAGAAACAAGGACTCGCACAGTGAAAGAAACTGACACTCTCCCTACCTAGAGTTTTCTGTCCCTAGAAAAAATGTTTTTTTAAAGCACACTATAGCACAAGGAGAATTCCCCTCACTTTCCTTCTTTTTTCCTAGAAACAAGGACTCGCACAGTGAAAGAAACTGACACTCTCCCTACCTAGAGTTTTCTGTCCCTAGAAATTTTTTTTTTTTAAAGCACACTATAGCACAAGGAGAATTCCCCTCACTTTCCTTCTTTTTTCCTAGAAACAAGGACTCGCACAGTGAAATAAACTGACACTCTCCCTACCTAGAGTTTTCTGTCCCTAGAAATTTTTTTTTTTTAAAGCACACTATAGCACAAGGAGAATTCCCCTCACTTTCCTTCTTTTTTCCTAGAAACAAGGACTCGCACAGTGAAAGAAACTGACACTCTCCCTACCTAGAGTTTTCTGTCCCTAGAAAATATTTTTTTTTAAAGCACACTATAGCACAAGGAGAATTCCCCTCACTTTCCTTCTTTTTTCCTAGAAACAAGGACTCGCACAGTGAAAGAAACTGACACTCTCCCTACCTAGAGTTTTCTGTCCCTAGAAAAAATGTTTTTTTAAAGCACACTATAGCACAAGGAGAATTCCCCTCACTTTCCTTCTTTGTCCCTAGAAACAAGGACTCGCACAGTGAAAGAAACTGACACTCTCCCTACCTAGAGTTTTCTGTCCCTAGAAAAAATGTTTTTTTAAAGCACACTATAGCACAAGGAGAATTCCCCTCACTTTCCTTCTTTGTCCCTAGAAACAAGGACTCGCACAGTGAAAGAAACTGACACTCTCCCTACCTAGAGTTTTCTGTCCCTAGAAAAAATGTTTTTTTAAAGCACACTATAGCACAAGGAGAATTCCCCTCACTTTCCTTCTTTGTCCCTAGAAACAAGGACTCGCACAGTGAAAGAAACTGACACTCTCCCTACCTAGAGTTTTCTGTCCCTAGAAATTTTTTTTTTTAAAGCACACTATAGCACAAGGAGAATTCCCCTCACTTTCCTTCTTTTTTCCTAGAAACAAGGACTCGCACAGTGAAAGAAACTGACACTCTCCCTACCTAGAGTTTTCTGTCCCTAGAAAAAATGTTTTTTTAAAGCACACTATAGCACAAGGAGAATTCCCCTCACTTTCCTTCTTTTTTCCTAGAAACAAGGACTCGCACAGTGAAAGAAACTGCCACTCTCCCTACCTAGAGTTTTCTGTCCCTAGAAAAAATGTTTTTTTAAAGCACACTATAGCACAAGGAGAATTCCCCTCACTTTCCTTCTTTGTCCCTAGAAACAAGGACTCGCACAGTGAAAGAAACTGACACTCTCCCTACCTAGAGTTTTCTGTCCCTAGAAAAAATGTTTTTTTAAAGCACACTATAGCACAAGGAGAATTCCCCTCACTTTCCTTCTTTGTCCCTAGAAACAAGGACTCGCACAGTGAAAGAAACTGACACTCTCCCTACCTAGAGTTTTCTGTCCCTAGAAAAAATGTTTTTTTAAAGCACACTATAGCACAAGGAGAATTCCCCTCACTTTCCTTCTTTGTCCCTAGAAACAAGGACTCGCACAGTGAAAGAAACTGACACTCTCCCTACCTAGAGTTTTCTGTCCCTAGAAAAAAATTTTTTTTAAAGCACACTATAGCACAAGGAGAATTCCCCTCACTTTCCTTCTTTTTTCCTAGAAACAAGGACTCGCACAGTGAAAGAAACTGACACTCTCCCTACCTAGAGTTTTCTGTCCCTAGAAAAAATTTTTTTTTAAAGCACACTATAGCACAAGGAGAATTCCCCTCACTTTCCTTCTTTTTTCCTAGAAACAAGGACTCGCACAGTGAAAGAAACTGACACTCTCCCTACCTAGAGTTTTCTGTCCCTAGAAATTTTTTTTTTTTAAAGCACACTATAGCACAAGGAGAATTCCCCTCACTTTCCTTCTTTTTTCCTAGAAACAAGGACTCGCACAGTGAAATAAACTGACACTCTCCCTACCTAGAGTTTTCTGTCCCTAGAAAAATTTTTTTTTTAAAGCACACTATAGCACAAGGAGAATTCCCCTCACTTTCCTTCTTTTTTCCTAGAAACAAGGACTCGCACAGTGAAAGAAACTGACACTCTCCCTACCTAGAGTTTTCTGTCCCTAGAAAAAATGTTTTTTTAAAGCACACTATAGCACAAGGAGAATTCCCCTCACTTTCCTTCTTTGTCCCTAGAAACAAGGACTCGCACAGTGAAAGAAACTGACACTCTCCCTACCTAGAGTTTTCTGTCCCTAGAAAAAATGTTTTTTTAAAGCACACTATAGCACAAGGAGAATTCCCCTCACTTTCCTTCTTTTTTCCTAGAAACAAGGACTCGCACAGTGAAAGAAACTGACACTCTCCCTACCTAGAGTTTTCTGTCCCTAGAAATTTTTTTTTTTTAAAGCACACTATAGCACAAGGAGAATTCCCCTCACTTTCCTTCTTTTTTCCTAGAAACAAGGACTCGCACAGTGAAAGAAACTGACACTCTCCCTACCTAGAGTTTTCTGTCCCTAGAATTTTTTTTTTTTTAAAGCACACTATAGCACAAGGAGAATTCCCCTCACTTTCCTTCTTTTTTCCTAGAAACAAGGACTCGCACAGTGAAAGAAACTGACACTCTCCCTACCTAGAGTTTTCTGTCCCTAGAAAAAATGTTTTTTTAAAGCACACTATAGCACAAGGAGAATTCCCCTCACTTTCCTTCTTTGTCCCTAGAAACAAGGACTCGCACAGTGAAAGAAACTGACACTCTCCCTACCTAGAGTTTTCTGTCCCTAGAAAAAATGTTTTTTTAAAGCACACTATAGCACAAGGAGAATTCCCCTCACTTTCCTTCTTTGTCCCTAGAAACAAGGACTCGCACAGTGAAAGAAACTGACACTCTCCCTACCTAGAGTTTTCTGTCCCTAGAAAAAATGTTTTTTTAAAGCACACTATAGCACAAGGAGAATTCCCCTCACTTTCCTTCTTTGTCCCTAGAAACAAGGACTCGCACAGTGAAAGAAACTGACACTCTCCCTACCTAGAGTTTTCTGTCCCTAGAAAAAATGTTTTTTTAAAGCACACTATAGCACAAGGAGAATTCCCCTCACTTTCCTTCTTTTTTCCTAGAAACAAGGACTCGCACAGTGAAAGAAACTGACACTCTCCCTACCTAGAGTTTTCTGTCCCTAGAAAATTTTTTTTTTTAAAGCACACTATAGCACAAGGAGAATTCCCCTCACTTTCCTTCTTTTTTCCTAGAAACAAGGACTCGCACAGTGAAAGAAACTGACACTCTCCCTACCTAGAGTTTTCTGTCCCTAGAATTTTTTTTTTTTAAAGCACACTATAGCACAAGGAGAATTCCCCTCACTTTCCTTCTTTTTTCCTAGAAACAAGGACTCGCACAGTGAAAGAAACTGACACTCTCCCTACCTAGAGTTTTCTGTCCCTAGAAAAAATGTTTTTTTAAAGCACACTATAGCACAAGGAGAATTCCCCTCACTTTCCTTCTTTTTTCCTAGAAACAAGGACTCGCACAGTGAAAGAAACTGACACTCTCCCTACCTAGAGTTTTCTGTCCCTAGAATTTTTTTTTTTTTAAAGCACACTATAGCACAAGGAGAATTCCCCTCACTTTCCTTCTTTTTTCCTAGAAACAAGGACTCGCACAGTGAAAGAAACTGACACTCTCCCTACCTAGAGTTTTCTGTCCCTAGAATTTTTTTTTTTTTAAAGCACACTATAGCACAAGGAGAATTCCCCTCACTTTCCTTCTTTTTTCCTAGAAACAAGGACTCGCACAGTGAAAGAAACTGACACTCTCCCTACCTAGAGTTTTCTGTCCCTAGAAAAAATGTTTTTTTAAAGCACACTATAGCACAAGGAGAATTCCCCTCACTTTCCTTCTTTGTCCCTAGAAACAAGGACTCGCACAGTGAAAGAAACTGACACTCTCCCTACCTAGAGTTTTCTGTCCCTAGAAAAAATGTTTTTTTAAAGCACACTATAGCACAAGGAGAATTCCCCTCACTTTCCTTCTTTGTCCCTAGAAACAAGGACTCGCACAGTGAAAGAAACTGACACTCTCCCTACCTAGAGTTTTCTGTCCCTAGAAAAAATGTTTTTTTAAAGCACACTATAGCACAAGGAGAATTCCCCTCACTTTCCTTCTTTGTCCCTAGAAACAAGGACTCGCACGGTGAAAGAAACTGACACTCTCCCTACCTAGAGTTTTCTGTCCCTAGAAAAAATGTTTTTTTAAAGCACACTATAGCACAAGGAGAATTCCCCTCACTTTCCTTCTTTGTCCCTAGAAACAAGGACTCGCACAGTGAAAGAAACTGACACTCTCCCTACCTAGAGTTTTCTGTCCCTAGAATTTTTTTTTTTTAAAGCACACTATAGCACAAGGAGAATTCCCCTCACTTTCCTTCTTTTTTCCTAGAAACAAGGACTCGCACAGTGAAAGAAACTGACACTCTCCCTACCTAGAGTTTTCTGTCCCTAGAAAAAATGTTTTTTTAAAGCACACTATAGCACAAGGAGAATTCCCCTCACTTTCCTTCTTTTTTCCTAGAAACAAGGACTCGCACAGTGAAAGAAACTGACACTCTCCCTACCTAGAGTTTTCTGTCCCTAGAAATTTTTTTTTTTTAAAGCACACTATAGCACAAGGAGAATTCCCCTCACTTTCCTTCTTTTTTCCTAGAAACAAGGACTCGCACAGTGAAAGAAACTGACACTCTCCCTACCTAGAGTTTTCTGTCCCTAGAAATTTTTTTTTTTTAAAGCACACTATAGCACAAGGAGAATTCCCCTCACTTTCCTTCTTTTTTCCTAGAAACAAGGACTCGCACAGTGAAAGAAACTGACACTCTCCCTACCTAGAGTTTTCTGTCCCTAGAAAAAATGTTTTTTTAAAGCACACTATAGCACAAGGAGAATTCCCCTCACTTTCCTTCTTTTTTCCTAGAAACAAGGACTCGCACAGTGAAAGAAACTGACACTCTCCCTACCTAGAGTTTTCTGTCCCTAGAAATTTTTTTTTTTTAAAGCACACTATAGCACAAGGAGAATTCCCCTCACTTTCCTTCTTTGTCCCTAGAAACAAGGACTCGCACAGTGAAAGAAACTGACACTCTCCCTACCTAGAGTTTTCTGTCCCTAGAAAAAATGTTTTTTTAAAGCACACTATAGCACAAGGAGAATTCCCCTCACTTTCCTTCTTTGTCCCTAGAAACAAGGACTCGCACAGTGAAAGAAACTGACACTCTCCCTACCTAGAGTTTTCTGTCCCTAGAATTTTTTTTTTTTTAAAGCACACTATAGCACAAGGAGAATTCCCCTCACTTTCCTTCTTTTTTCCTAGAAACAAGGACTCGCACAGTGAAAGAAACTGACACTCTCCCTACCTAGAGTTTTCTGTCCCTAGAAAAAATGTTTTTTTAAAGCACACTATAGCACAAGGAGAATTCCCCTCACTTTCCTTCTTTTTTCCTAGAAACAAGGACTCGCACAGTGAAAGAAACTGACACTCTCCCTACCTAGAGTTTTCTGTCCCTAGAAAAAATGTTTTTTTAAAGCACACTATAGCACAAGGAGAATTCCCCTCACTTTCCTTCTTTTTTCCTAGAAACAAGGACTCGCACAGTGAAAGAAACTGACACTCTCCCTACCTAGAGTTTTCTGTCCCTAGAATTTTTTTTTTTTTTAAAGCACACTATAGCACAAGGAGAATTCCCCTCACTTTCCTTCTTTTTTCCTAGAAACAAGGACTCGCACAGTGAAAGAAACTGACACTCTCCCTACCTAGAGTTTTCTGTCCCTAGAATTTTTTTTTTTTTAAAGCACACTATAGCACAAGGAGAATTCCCCTCACTTTCCTTCTTTTTTCCTAGAAACAAGGACTCGCACAGTGAAAGAAACTGACACTCTCCCTACCTAGAGTTTTCTGTCCCTAGAAAAAATGTTTTTTTAAAGCACACTATAGCACAAGGAGAATTCCCCTCACTTTCCTTCTTTGTCCCTAGAAACAAGGACTCGCACAGTGAAAGAAACTGACACTCTCCCTACCTAGAGTTTTCTGTCCCTAGAAAAAATGTTTTTTTAAAGCACACTATAGCACAAGGAGAATTCCCCTCACTTTCCTTCTTTGTCCCTAGAAACAAGGACTCGCACAGTGAAAGAAATTGACACTCTCCCTACCTAGAGTTTTCTGTCCCTAGAAAAAATGTTTTTTTAAAGCACACTATAGCACAAGGAGAATTCCCCTCACTTTCCTTCTTTTTTCCTAGAAACAAGGACTCGCACAGTGAAAGAAACTGACACTCTCCCTACCTAGAGTTTTCTGTCCCTAGAAATTTTTTTTTTTTAAAGCACACTATAGCACAAGGAGAATTCCCCTCACTTTCCTTCTTTTTTCCTAGAAACAAGGACTCGCACAGTGAAAGAAACTGACACTCTCCCTACCTAGAGTTTTCTGTCCCTAGAATTTTTTTTTTTTAAAGCACACTATAGCACAAGGAGAATTCCCCTCACTTTCCTTCTTTTTTCCTAGAAACAAGGACTCGCACAGTGAAAGAAACTGACACTCTCCCTACCTAGAGTTTTCTGTCCCTAGAAAAAATGTTTTTTTAAAGCACACTATAGCACAAGGAGAATTCCCCTCACTTTCCTTCTTTGTCCCTAGAAACAAGGACTCGCACAGTGAAAGAAACTGACACTCTCCCTACCTAGAGTTTTCTGTCCCTAGAAAAAATGTTTTTTTAAAGCACACTATAGCACAAGGAGAATTCCCCTCACTTTCCTTCTTTGTCCCTAGAAACAAGGACTCGCACAGTGAAAGAAACTGACACTCTCCCTGCCTAGAGTTTTCTGTCCCTAGAAATTTTTTTTTTTTAAAGCACACTATAGCACAAGGAGAATTCCCCTCACTTTCCTTCTTTTTTCCTAGAAACAAGGACTCGCACAGTGAAAGAAACTGACACTCTCCCTACCTAGAGTTTTCTGTCCCTAGAAAAAATGTTTTTTTAAAGCACACTATAGCACAAGGAGAATTCCCCTCACTTTCCTTCTTTTTTCCTAGAAACAAGGACTCGCACAGTGAAAGAAACTGACACTCTCCCTACCTAGAGTTTTCTGTCCCTAGAAAATTTTTTTTTTTAAAGCACACTATAGCACAAGGAGAATTCCCCTCACTTTCCTTCTTTTTTCCTAGAAACAAGGACTCGCACAGTGAAAGAAACTGACACTCTCCCTACCTAGAGTTTTCTGTCCCTAGAAAAAATGTTTTTTTAAAGCACACTATAGCACAAGGAGAATTCCCCTCACTTTCCTTCTTTTTTCCTAGAAACAAGGACTCGCACAGTGAAAGAAACTGACACTCTCCCTACCTAGAGTTTTCTGTCCCTAGAAAAAATGTTTTTTTAAAGCACACTATAGCACAAGGAGAATTCCCCTCACTTTCCTTCTTTTTTCCTAGAAACAAGGACTCGCACAGTGAAAGAAACTGACACTCTCCCTACCTAGAGTTTTCTGTCCCTAGAAATTTTTTTTTTTTAAAGCACACTATAGCACAAGGAGAATTCCCCTCACTTTCCTTCTTTTTTCCTAGAAACAAGGACTCGCACAGTGAAAGAAACTGACACTCTCCCTACCTAGAGTTTTCTGTCCCTAGAAATTTTTTTTTTTTTAAAGCACACTATAGCACAAGGAGAATTCCCCTCACTTTCCTTCTTTTTTCCTAGAAACAAGGACTCGCACAGTGAAAGAAACTGACACTCTCCCTACCTAGAGTTTTCTGTCCCTAGAAAAAATGTTTTTTTAAAGCACACTATAGCACAAGGAGAATTCCCCTCACTTTCCTTCTTTGTCCCTAGAAACAAGGACTCGCACAGTGAAAGAAACTGACACTCTCCCTACCTAGAGTTTTCTGTCCCTAGAAAAAATGTTTTTTTAAAGCACACTATAGCACAAGGAGAATTCCCCTCACTTTCCTTCTTTGTCCCTAGAAACAAGGACTCGCACAGTGAAAGAAACTGACACTCTCCCTACCTAGAGTTTTCTGTCCCTAGAAAAAATGTTTTTTTAAAGCACACTATAGCACAAGGAGAATTCCCCTCACTTTCCTTCTTTTTTCCTAGAAACAAGGACTCGCACAGTGAAAGAAACTGACACTCTCCCTACCTAGAGTTTTCTGTCCCTAGAATTTTTTTTTTTTTAAAGCACACTATAGCACAAGGAGAATTCCCCTCACTTTCCTTCTTTTTTCCTAGAAACAAGGACTCGCACAGTGAAAGAAACTGACACTCTCCCTACCTAGAGTTTTCTGTCCCTAGAATTTTTTTTTTTTTAAAGCACACTATAGCACAAGGAGAATTCCCCTCACTTTCCTTCTTTTTTCCTAGAAACAAGGACTCGCACAGTGAAAGAAACTGACACTCTCCCTACCTAGAGTTTTCTGTCCCTAGAAAAAATGTTTTTTTAAAGCACACTATAGCACAAGGAGAATTCCCCTCACTTTCCTTCTTTGTCCCTAGAAACAAGGACTCGCACAGTGAAAGAAACTGACACTCTCCCTACCTAGAGTTTTCTGTCCCTAGAAAAAATGTTTTTTTAAAGCACACTATAGCACAAGGAGAATTCCCCTCACTTTCCTTCTTTGTCCCTAGAAACAAGGACTCGCACAGTGAAAGAAACTGACACTCTCCCTACCTAGAGTTTTCTGTCCCTAGAAAAAATGTTTTTTTAAAGCACACTATAGCACAAGGAGAATTCCCCTCACTTTCCTTCTTTGTCCCTAGAAACAAGGACTCGCACAGTGAAAGAAACTGACACTCTCCCTACCTAGAGTTTTCTGTCCCTAGAAAATTTTTTTTTTTAAAGCACACTATAGCACAAGGAGAATTCCCCTCACTTTCCTTCTTTTTTCCTAGAAACAAGGACTCGCACAGTGAAAGAAACTGACACTCTCCCTACCTAGAGTTTTCTGTCCTTAGAATTTTTTTTTTTTTAAAGCACACTATAGCACAAGGAGAATTCCCCTCACTTTCCTTCTTTTTTCCGAGAAACAAGGACTCGCACAGTGAAAGAAACTGACACTCTCCCTACCTAGAGTTTTCTGTCCCTAGAAATTTTTTTTTTTAAAGCACACTATAGCACAAGGAGAATTCCCCTCGCTTTCCTTCTTTTTTCCTAGAAACAAGGACTCGCACAGTGAAAGAAACTGACACTCTCCCTACCTAGAGTTTTCTGTCCCTAGAAAAAATGTTTTTTTAAAGCACACTATAGCACAAGGAGAATTCCCCTCACTTTCCTTCTTTTTTCCTAGAAACAAGGACTCGCACAGTGAAAGAAACTGACACTCTCCCTACCTAGAGTTTTCTGTCCCTAGAAAAAATGTTTTTTTAAAGCACACTATAGCACAAGGAGAATTCCCCTCACTTTCCTTCTTTTTTCCTAGAAACAAGGACTCGCACAGTGAAAGAAACTGACACTCTCCCTACCTAGAGTTTTCTGTCCCTAGAAATTTTTTTTTTTTAAAGCACACTATAGCACAAGGAGAATTCCCCTCACTTTCCTTCTTTTTTCCTAGAAACAAGGACTCGCACAGTGAAAGAAACTGACACTCTCCCTACCTAGAGTTTTCTGTCCCTAGAAATTTTTTTTTTTTAAAGCACACTATAGCACAAGGAGAATTCCCCTCACTTTCCTTCTTTTTTCCGAGAAACAAGGACTCGCACAGTGAAAGAAACTGACACTCTCCCTACCTAGAGTTTTCTGTCCCTAGAAAAAATGTTTTTTTAAAGCACACTATAGCACAAGGAGAATTCCCCTCACTTTCCTTCTTTGTCCCTAGAAACAAGGACTCGCACAGTGAAAGAAACTGACACTCTCCCTACCTAGAGTTTTCTGTCCCTAGAAAAAATGTTTTTTTAAAGCACACTATAGCACAAGGAGAATTCCCCTCACTTTCCTTCTTTGTCCCTAGAAACAAGGAATCGCACAGTGAAAGAAACAGACACTCTCCCTACCTAGAGTTTTCTGTCCCTAGAAAAAATGTTTTTTTAAAGCACACTATAGCACAAGGAGAATTCCCCTCACTTTCCTTCTTTGTCCCTAGAACCAAGGACTCGCACAGTGAAAGAAACTGACACTCTCCCTACCTAGAGTTTTCTGTCCCTAGAAAAAATGTTTTTTTAAAGCACACTATAGCACAAGGAGAATTCCCCTCACTTTCCTTCTTTGTCCCTAGAAACAAGGACTCGCACAGTGAAAGAAACTGACACTCTCCCTACCTAGAGTTTTCTGTCCCTAGAAATTTTTTTTTTTTAAAGCACACTATAGCACAAGGAGAATTCCCCTCACTTTCCTTCTTTTTTCCTAGAAACAAGGACTCGCACAGTGAAAGAAACTGACACTCTCCCTACCTAGAGTTTTCTGTCCCTAGAAAAAATGTTTTTTTAAAGCACACTATAGCACAAGGAGAATTCCCCTCACTTTCCTTCTTTTTTCCTAGAAACAAGGACTCGCACAGTGAAAGAAACTGACACTCTCCCTACCTAGAGTTTTCTGTCCCTAGAAAAAATGTTTTTTTAAAGCACACTATAGCACAAGGAGAATTCCCCTCACTTTCCTTCTTTTTTCCTAGAAACAAGGACTCGCACAGTGAAAGAAACTGACACTCTCCCTACCTAGAGTTTTCTGTCCCTAGAATTTTTTTTTTTTTAAAGCACACTATAGCACAAGGAGAATTCCCCTCACTTTCCTTCTTTTTTCCTAGAAACAAGGACTCGCACAGTGAAAGAAACTGACACTCTCCCTACCTAGAGTTTTCTGTCCCTAGAAATTTTTTTTTTTAAAGCACACTATAGCACAAGGAGAATTCCCCTCACTTTCCTTCTTTTTTCCTAGAAACAAGGACTCGCACAGTGAAAGAAACTGACACTCTCCCTACCTAGAGTTTTCTGTCCCTAGAAAAAATGTTTTTTTAAAGCACACTATAGCACAAGGAGAATTCCCCTCACTTTCCTTCTTTGTCCCTAGAAACAAGGACTCGCACAGTGAAAGAAACTGACACTCTCCCTACCTAGAGTTTTCTGTCCCTAGAAAAAATGTTTTTTTAAAGCACACTATAGCACAAGGAGAATTCCCCTCACTTTCCTTCTTTGTCCCTAGAAACAAGGACTCGCACAGTGAAAGAAACTGACACTCTCCCTACCTAGAGTTTTCTGTCCCTAGAAAAAATGTTTTTTTAAAGCACACTATAGCACAAGGAGAATTCCCCTCACTTTCCTTCTTTTTTCCTAGAAACAAGGACTCGCACAGTGAAAGAAACTGACACTCTCCCTACCTAGAGTTTTCTGTCCCTAGAAATTTTTTTTTTTTAAAGCACACTATAGCACAAGGAGAATTCCCCTCACTTTCCTTCTTTTTTCCTAGAAACAAGGACTCGCACAGTGAAAGAAACTGACACTCTCCCTACCTAGAGTTTTCTGTCCCTAGAAAAAATTTTTTTTTAAAGCACACTATAGCACAAGGAGAATTCCCCTCACTTTCCTTCTTTTTTCCTAGAAACAAGGACTCGCACAGTGAAAGAAACTGACACTCTCCCTACCTAGAGTTTTCTGTCCCTAGAAAAAATGTTTTTTTAAAGCACACTATAGCACAAGGAGAATTCCCCTCACTTTCCTTCTTTGTCCCTAGAAACAAGGACTCGCACAGTGAAAGAAACTGACACTCTCCCTACCTAGAGTTTTCTGTCCCTAGAAAAAATGTTTTTTTAAAGCACACTATAGCACAAGGAGAATTCCCCTCACTTTCCTTCTTTGTCCCTAGAAACAAGGACTCGCACAGTGAAAGAAACTGACACTCTCCCTACCTAGAGTTTTCTGTCCCTAGAATTTTTTTTTTTTTAAAGCACACTATAGCACAAGGAGAATTCCCCTCACTTTCCTTCTTTTTTCCTAGAAACAAGGACTCGCACAGTGAAAGAAACTGACACTCTCCCTACCTAGAGTTTTCTGTCCCTAGAAAAAATGTTTTTTTAAAGCACACTATAGCACAAGGAGAATTCCCCTCACTTTCCTTCTTTTTTCCTAGAAACAAGGACTCGCACAGTGAAAGAAACTGACACTCTCCCTACCTAGAGTTTTCTGTCCCTAGAAAAAATGTTTTTTTAAAGCACACTATAGCACAAGGAGAATTCCCCTCACTTTCCTTCTTTTTTCCTAGAAACAAGGACTCGCACAGTGAAAGAAACTGACACTCTCCCTACCTAGAGTTTTCTGTCCCTAGAAAATTTTTTTTTTTAAAGCACACTATAGCACAAGGAGAATTCCCCTCACTTTCCTTCTTTTTTCCTAGAAACAAGGACTCGCACAGTGAAAGAAACTGACACTCTCCCTACCTAGAGTTTTCTGTCCCTAGAAAAAATGTTTTTTTAAAGCACACTATAGCACAAGGAGAATTCCCCTCACTTTCCTTCTTTTTTCCTAGAAACAAGGACTCGCACAGTGAAAGAAACTGACACTCTCCCTACCTAGAGTTTTCTGTCCCTAGAAATTTTTTTTTTTAAAGCACACTATAGCACAAGGAGAATTCCCCTCACTTTCCTTCTTTTTTCCTAGAAACAAGGACTCGCACAGTGAAATAAACTGACACTCTCCCTACCTAGAGTTTTCTGTCCCTAGAAATTTTTTTTTTTTAAAGCACACTATAGCACAAGGAGAATTCCCCTCACTTTCCTTCTTTTTTCCTAGAAACAAGGACTCGCACAGTGAAAGAAACTGACACTCTCCCTACCTAGAGTTTTCTGTCCCTAGAAAATATTTTTTTTTAAAGCACACTATAGCACAAGGAGAATTCCCCTCACTTTCCTTCTTTTTTCCTAGAAACAAGGACTCGCACAGTGAAAGAAACTGACACTCTCCCTACCTAGAGTTTTCTGTCCCTAGAAAAAATGTTTTTTTAAAGCACACTATAGCACAAGGAGAATTCCCCTCACTTTCCTTCTTTGTCCCTAGAAACAAGGACTCGCACAGTGAAAGAAACTGACACTCTCCCTACCTAGAGTTTTCTGTCCCTAGAAAAAATGTTTTTTTAAAGCACACTATAGCACAAGGAGAATTCCCCTCACTTTCCTTCTTTGTCCCTAGAAACAAGGACTCGCACAGTGAAAGAAACTGACACTCTCCCTACCTAGAGTTTTCTGTCCCTAGAATTTTTTTTTTTTTAAAGCACACTATAGCACAAGGAGAATTCCCCTCACTTTCCTTCTTTTTTCCTAGAAACAAGGACTCGCACAGTGAAAGAAACTGACACTCTCCCTACCTAGAGTTTTCTGTCCCTAGAAAAAATGTTTTTTTAAAGCACACTATAGCACAAGGAGAATTCCCCTCACTTTCCTTCTTTTTTCCTAGAAACAAGGACTCGCACAGTGAAAGAAACTGACACTCTCCCTACCTAGAGTTTTCTGTCCCTAGAAAAAATGTTTTTTTAAAGCACACTATAGCACAAGGAGAATTCCCCTCACTTTCCTTCTTTTTTCCTAGAAACAAGGACTCGCACAGTGAAAGAAACTGACACTCTCCCTACCTAGAGTTTTCTGTCCCTAGAAATTTTTTTTTTTTAAAGCACACTATAGCACAAGGAGAATTCCCCTCACTTTCCTTCTTTTTTCCTAGAAACAAGGACTCGCACAGTGAAAGAAACTGACACTCTCCCTACCTAGAGTTTTCTGTCCCTAGAAAAAATGTTTTTTTAAAGCACACTATAGCACAAGGAGAATTCCCCTCACTTTCCTTCTTTTTTCCTAGAAACAAGGACTCGCACAGTGAAAGAAACTGACACTCTCCCTACCTAGAGTTTTCTGTCCCTAGAAATTTTTTTTTTTTAAAGCACACTATAGCACAAGGAGAATTCCCCTCACTTTCCTTCTTTTTTCCTAGAAACAAGGACTCGCACAGTGAAAGAAACTGACACTCTCCCTACCTAGAGTTTTCTGTCCCTAGAAAAAATGTTTTTTTAAAGCACACTATAGCACAAGGAGAATTCCCCTCACTTTCCTTCTTTGTCCCTAGAAACAAGGACTCGCACAGTGAAAGAAACTGACACTCTCCCTACCTAGAGTTTTCTGTCCCTAGAAAAAATGTTTACTCTTTCGTCCATGGACCGACACAGCTTCTCTATTGACAAAGTGGGTATTATCCGTTAATTAGGAGTGACTAGGCAGAAAAACTTGTAAAAAGTGTTGCATCACACCTTCTACAGTACCGCCCAGGGGGCGGACCCTCTGGGTATACCCTCTCAGTCTGCACATCGCAGATCAGTTTTTTTCTGTCTAGCAAGGAGTAGGACATGGCTCCCTTCGGGCTCATTGGTCCGGGGAAAAAAGATATATATATTTTTTATTTTTTTGCTACATTTGTTGTTTCCTGCGATCTTCGATCAACTGCCGACTGGGTGACAGGCTGGATCCTCGATCCTTGTAGTCTCCCCAGTTTCGGCCATCGAGCGTGTGCCGACCCTAGCTACGCGCTGGGTTTTCCACGACATGCCCGTCGCTCCACGGGTGGCCGGTGAGCCTACGCTCCAGGGCCTGCATCGGACCGCTCAGCTTCGGCTGACCTTACGGCCGAGTCGCAGCAGCCTGGCCGGTGAGCTTACGCTCCAAGGCTTGCATCGGACCGCTCAGCTTCGGCTGACCTTACGGCCGAGTCGCAGCAGCCTGTCCGGTGAGCGTCATGCTCCAGGGCATACATATGATCGTCCCTTCTGGGTCCAATCACAGCATGCCTGGCCAACAGTCACCTTCCGTGCGCGGACGATGATCTGTTTGGAATGTCTTCCAGCAGAATACATGCAGGATAGGTAAGTAAAACTCCCCTGCCTCGGCTGGGTGATTTAGCTGGACATTCCTGGAGAGATCAAGTAAGTGGTTGTGGCCCCTTTCTTCCCTCTCTCCCTGCCTTTCCCTCCTCCCTGGGCTTCTAGCTAAAGGTTGCTGGGTGCTGGGGGTCACCTAGGGGGTCCCACTGGAGCGGGGCTGGCTGTAACTAACATTTAAAAGAAATGTCATTTTTGCTTACCTGTGTTTCTGTGTCTCCATGCTGTCGGCGGCCATTTTGAGGTGGTCCATGCCAAGTTTGGCCTCTTGTAACTGCCTGGCGGCCATCTTCCTGTAGTTCGGCCACACCCACTGGCCCCTATCAGGTGATCGGCGGCCATGTTTGTCCACCCTGTATGCAGATATTGCCGTTCGGCGGCCATCTTTTTTGTGGGCTATGACTGCCTGACCTCTATCTTCTGTCGGCGGCCATTTTCTTAGAGCCCACATTATCTTCCATACA
Source organism: Rana muscosa (assembly GCA_029206835.1). Taxonomy (NCBI): domain Eukaryota; kingdom Metazoa; phylum Chordata; class Amphibia; order Anura; family Ranidae; genus Rana; species Rana muscosa. Next base: position 313,780,905 of record CM055128.1, read on the forward strand.
GACGGTTTTGGCAACCATTTTGCGAGAGCCTCCGGCCTCTAGGGTGCATTACACTGGCGCGAAAATTCACACAGGAAGTGCTGATAAAAGAAGCAGACTGACACAGCAGCAAGGGGACAGCATCATAGGCGCAGCATAGCAGTACCTATCCAGGGTGGTGAGTCCTCTGGGTAACCCAGCATCTCTGCAGCGCAGGAGGGTGGCCTATTGATATCTTGCCTGGAGCCCTGTGAGTGTCAGCGTGTGGTCAGCATGGCATCTGAGCCAGATGTCTTCTCCCCTGAAACACCAGATTTAGCAGCTGGTGTCCCTGAGGTGTCTATGGACGCTATGTCGGCAATCCTAGAGGCGTTTGCTGCCAGGGTGGAAGCAGCACACGGGAATACAGGGGGTAATAAACGCCCCCGTCCCCTGCAATCTTCTGGGGATATTTCTGATGCAGAACCAGGTCCAGCTACGGCTCATGGCCCAGATTCTGATGCATCAGAGACTGCAGACCGTGACCGATCGGACAGTGAGGAGGACTCCAAGTCCAGGTCAGTACGCGAGACGGCTTTGGTATCTGACCTTATTACTGCAGTGCGGGATACGCTAAAGTTGGAAAGGACTGAAGAAGTAGCAGATACTCCAGTCCCCTTTGGGTTTCGTAAACCTGCCCGCACTGCTAAGGTGTTCCCTTGTGTGTCTTATTTTGACAAACTCTTATACAAGGAATGGGAGAACCCACTGAGGGTCTTTACAGCCCCAAAGAGGTTTGCAGTACGGTACCCCTTTGAGGAGAGTTTTCTGAAGATATGGACCTCTCCCCCTATAGTGGACCCTTCGGTGTCCAGACTTAATAGAGCCACCACTATTCCAGTAGAAGGGGCTCCTGTTTTCAAGGACCCTGTGGATAAGAAGGCTGAAGCACTCGCTCGCTACCTATACTCAGTGGTAGGCTCAGCAGTACGCCCGGCATTGGCGGGGGCCCTAGTGTCTCAGACACTTACTGAATGGGCAAAATTGCTACTCCAGGGGTTAAAGGAGCGAGATGCTCCTCCTAATGAGATAACTTTGGCCGACCAGTTGGTCCAGGGCCTTAAGTTTGTCTGCGAGTCAGACATGGATACTATTCCCCTGCTGTCAAGAGCTTCGGTTTATGCAGTAGCAATACGCCGCCTGATCTGGCTAAAGGGCTGGTCTGCGGACCAGACTTCCAAGAAAGCCCTATTGGATCTGCCTTTTAAGGGCGACAGACTTTTTGGGGCTTCTCTGGATGACATCATCAAGGATGCTACAGGAGGTAAAAGCACTTTGCTTCCCCAAACTAGCAAGGGTAGGGGACCACGCCAAGGGCAAGGGCCCTCCTTTACTGCACGTAAGCGGTTTTTTCGCCCTCTTAAGGCGACAGGGAAAAGACCCCAGGCCGATAAAGCGCCTGCCCAAGGACAAAAGCGTCCTTGGTCCCGCAGACCCAACAAGCCTGTGGACAAATCTGCGTCCACATGAAGGTCCGCCCCCACCCAGCTCTCGGGTGGGGGGACGTCTTCGCAAATTCGCGACTCAGTGGACTGCTCTAGTCTCCGACAGGTGGGTTTGCGAAGTAATCTCCTCAGGCTACAAGATAGAATTTCTCTCTTGTCCACCAGACAGATTCATCACCTCCAATCTCCAGCTACTACCGACCCGTCGGGAGGCCCTGTATGGGGCGGTCCAGGGTCTACTGGAACGCGGGGTAGTTATTCCAGTTCCAGAACAGGAACGGGGTCAGGGTTTTTACTCAAATCTGTTCATTGTGCCAAAGAAGGAGGGGGTTCGTCCAATCTTGGATCTCAGAGCCCTCAATTGCTTTGTGAAGGTACAAAGATTTCGGATGGAGTCGGTTCGATCCGTAGTCACGGCTCTCCATCCGGGGGACTTTCTGGCCTCCTTGGACATCAAGGACGCATACCTGCATGTCCCCATATACTCCAGACACCAGAGGTTTCTGCGATTTGCTATCGGGAAGAACCACTACCAGTTTGTGGCCCTCCCGTTTGGCCTTGCCTCAGCACCCAGGACGTTCACCAAGGTGCTCGCTCCGATTCTGGCACTTCTAAGACAGCGGGGTATCGCTATCACAGGTTACTTGGACGACCTTCTGCTGAAGGGCCCTTCAAGCTCAGAATTAGAGGTAAGCGTGTCCATTACCTGTCAGACTCTTCGAGACTGTGGTTGGATACTAAACACGCAAAAGTCAGTATTGGTGCCCACTCAACGCCTAGTGTACCTGGGGTTGATTCTGGATTCCTCAGAGGCAAAGGTATTCCTCCCTGTGGAGAAGTTGCAGACCCTCCGGGCTGCAGTACGGCAGCTGACTTCCAGGAATTGGTCGTCACTCCGTTTTTGCATGCGAGTGTTGGGCCTCATGGTAGCCTCCTTCGAGGCGGTCCCATATGCTCAATACCACACTCGAGTGTTACAGAGGGAAGTTCTGTCCAGATGGAACAGATGCCCTTCATCTCTGGATTATCAAATCCGGGTGAGCCACCTAGTCAGGAGATCCCTGGTATGGTGGCTGACAGCACCGGCTCTAATGGCCGGGAAGTCATTTCTTCCGGTTTACTGGATAGTGATCACGACGGACGCCAGCCTTACAGGTTGGGGGGGAGTCTGGGGTGTCCAGTCGGCGCAAGGTCGCTGGACCCCAGAGGAAGCCCTCCTGCCGATCAATGTCCTGGAGATCCGGGCGATCAAGCTGTGCCTCTTCAAATGGTCTCAGAGACTGCAAGGGCGTCCAGTCAGGATCCAGTCAGACAACGCCACAGCAGTGGCATATGTCAATCATCAAGGAGGAACAAGAAGCTCAGCTGCAGCATCGGAGATCGCTCGCATCCTGAAGTGGGCAGAGAGGAGCGTACCGGCACTGTCGGCCGTGTACATTCCGGGTGTGGAAAACTGGCAGGCGGACTTCCTGAGCCGCCAGATGCTGGACCAGGGAGAATGGTCCTTACACCCGGAGGTGTTCCAACTCCTCTGCCAAAGATGGGGCACACCAGACGTAGATCTTCTGGCTTCCCGACTCAATCGGAAGGTATTGAGGTTTGTGGCCCGGTCAAGAGACCCATGGGCAGACGCAACGGACGCGTTGGTAGCATCGTGGGGCCAGTATCGGCTAATCTATGCCTTCCCTCCCTTAAGGCTTCTTCCTCTTCTGCTCCGCAGAGTGGAGGCAGAGGGAATTCCAATGATCCTAATCGCTCCAGATTGGCCTCAGCGTCCTTGGTACGCCGATCTAGTACGTCTGGTAGCAGACGTCCCCTGGCGCCTACCACTACGGAAGGACCTGCTGTCGCAAGGTCCCATATTCCATCCTGCTTTACAGTCATTGGCTTTAACGGCATGGCTGTTGAGAACCAGGTACTGAGAGACCGGGGCCTGTCAGACTCAGTAATTTCTACTATGAGAAGTGCTCGGAAACCGTCCTCTAGGAAGGTCTATCACCGCACTTGGAGGGCCTACATCTCCATGTGTGAGGAAATGAAATGGCATCCGCGTACCTATTTGGTTTCCAGAATCCTGCTGTTTTTACAGCATGGGGTAGACCAAAGGCTTGCCCTAAGTACGATTAAGGGACAGATATCTGCCCTGGCTGTCTTTTTTCAGCGACCCCTGGCGACTCACTCTCTCGTGAGTACATTTGTGCAGGGGGTTCGACATGTGGCCCCTCCGGTCCGCCCCCCGTTACCTCCGTGGGACTTGAACCTGGTCCTCTCGGTGCTTCAGAAGGCACCGTTTGAGAATATTAGAGATATTCCCCTGTTGACACTTTCTCAGAAGGTGGTCTTTTTGGTGGCTGTTACGTCAGTTAGACGAGTCTCTGAGCTGGCAGCCTTGTCCTGCAAGGCTCCCTATTTGATTTTCCACAAGGATAAGGTGGTGCTGCGGCCGCAGCCTTCCTTTCTTCCGAAGGTCGTTTCGGCTTTTCATCTCAACGAAGACATTGTACTTCCATCCTTGTGTCCTCAGCCGTCGAATCCTAAGGAGTCGGCGTTGCATTCCTTGGACGTTGTCCGAGCTTTGAGAGTATACATATCTGCTACTTCCCTGTTCCGGAAGTCAGACTCACTGTTTGTTTCGGTGGCTGGTCCCAAGAAGGGCCAAGCAGTCTCATCGGCCACCATCTCTAGGTGGATCCGACAGATAGTAATCCAGGCTTACGCCTTAAAGGGTCAGGCGCCCCCCTTTCCTGTCACGGCGCATTCGACCAGGGCAATAGGTGCCTCTTGGGCTTTCCGACATCAAGCGTCTGTTTCCCAACTATGTAAAGCGGCGACTTGGTCGTCCGCTCACACTTTCACAAAATTCTACAAAGTTGATGTAGGTGCATCTTCGGATGCCTCTTTCGGCCGCAAGGTTTTGCAGGCGGCTGTTTAGAGTTGCAACTCCTCCGTTGGAGGAGTGCTGTTTTGTGTTTTGGGGTGAAGTTTGTTTTTATGCTGTTACCACCCCTCGTTTTTTCTCTGACACTGCTTTGGGACGTCCCACTTTGTCAATAGAGAAGCTGTGTCGGTCCATGGACGAAAGAGTAAATAGGATTTTTTACTCACCGTAAAATCCTTTTCTCTGAGTCCATGGACCGACACAGCACCCACCCCTCCTTTTAAGTTTCTACTGCTTTTTGACGAACTGATCTGCGATGTGCAGACTGAGAGGGTATACCCAGAGGGTCCGCCCCCTGGGCGGTACTGTAGAAGGTGTGATGCAACACTTTTTACAAGTTTTTCTGCCTAGTCACTCCTAATTAACGGATAATACCCACTTTGTCAATAGAGAAGCTGTGTCGGTCCATGGACTCAGAGAAAAGGATTTTACGGTGAGTAAAAAATCCTATTTTTTTAAAGCACACTATAGCACAAGGAGAATTCCCCTCACTTTCCTTCTTTTTTCCTAGAAACAAGGACTCGCACAGTGAAAGAAACTGACACTCTCCCTACCTAGAGTTTTCTGTCCCTAGAAAATTTTTTTTTTTAAAGCACACTATAGCACAAGGAGAATTCCCCTCACTTTCCTTCTTTTTTCCTAGAAACAAGGACTCGCACAGTGAAAGAAACTGACACTCTCCCTACCTAGAGTTTTCTGTCCCTAGAATTTTTTTTTTTTTAAAGCACACTATAGCACAAGGAGAATTCCCCTCACTTTCCTTCTTTTTTCCTAGAAACAAGGACTCGCACAGTGAAAGAAACTGACACTCTCCCTACCTAGAGTTTTCTGTCCCTAGAAAAAATGTTTTTTTAAAGCACACTATAGCACAAGGAGAATTCCCCTCACTTTCCTTCTTTGTCCCTAGAAACAAGGACTCGCACAGTGAAAGAAACTGACACTCTCCCTACCTAGAGTTTTCTGTCCCTAGAAAAAATGTTTTTTTAAAGCACACTATAGCACAAGGAGAATTCCCCTCACTTTCCTTCTTTGTCCCTAGAAACAAGGACTCGCACAGTGAAAGAAACTGACACTCTCCCTACCTAGAGTTTTCTGTCCCTAGAAAAAATGTTTTTTTAAAGCACACTATAGCACAAGGAGAATTCCCCTCACTTTCCTTCTTTGTCCCTAGAAACAAGGACTCGCACAGTGAAAGAAACTGACACTCTCCCTACCTAGAGTTTTCTGTCCCTAGAATTTTTTTTTTTTTAAAGCACACTATAGCACAAGGAGAATTCCCCTCACTTTCCTTCTTTTTTCCTAGAAACAAGGACTCGCACAGTGAAAGAAACTGACACTCTCCCTACCTAGAGTTTTCTGTCCCTAGAAAAAATGTTTTTTTAAAGCACACTATAGCACAAGGAGAATTCCCCTCACTTTCCTTCTTTGTCCCTAGAAACAAGGACTCGCACAGTGAAAGAAACTGACACTCTCCCTACCTAGAGTTTTCTGTCCCTAGAAAAAATGTTTTTTTAAAGCACACTATAGCACAAGGAGAATTCCCCTCACTTTCCTTCTTTTTTCCTAGAAACAAGGACTCGCACAGTGAAAGAAACTGACACTCTCCCTACCTAGAGTTTTCTGTCCCTAGAAATTTTTTTTTTTTAAAGCACACTATAGCACAAGGAGAATTCCCCTCACTTTCCTTCTTTTTTCCTAGAAACAAGGACTCGCACAGTGAAAGAAACTGACACTCTCCCTACCTAGAGTTTTCTGTCCTTAGAATTTTTTTTTTTTTAAAGCACACTATAGCACAAGGAGAATTCCCCTCACTTTCCTTCTTTTTTCCTAGAAACAAGGACTCGCACAGTGAAAGAAACTGACACTCTCCCTACCTAGAGTTTTCTGTCCCTAGAAAAAATGTTTTTTTAAAGCACACTATAGCACAAGGAGAATTCCCCTCACTTTCCTTCTTTGTCCCTAGAAACAAGGACTCGCACCGTGAAAGAAACTGACACTCTCCCTACCTAGAGTTTTCTGTCCCTAGAAATTTTTTTTTTTTAAAGCACACTATAGCACAAGGAGAATTCCCCTCACTTTCCTTCTTTGTCCCTAGAAACAAGGACTCGCACAGTGAAAGAAACTGACACTCTCCCTACCTAGAGTTTTCTGTCCCTAGAAAAAATGTTTTTTTAAAGCACACTATAGCACAAGGAGAATTCCCCTCACTTTCCTTCTTTTTTCCTAGAAACAAGGACTCGCACAGTGAAAGAAACTGACACTCTCCCTACCTAGAGTTTTCTGTCCCTAGAATTTTTTTTTTTTAAAGCACACTATAGCACAAGGAGAATTCCCCTCACTTTCCTTCTTTTTTCCTAGAAACAAGGACTCGCACAGTGAAAGAAACTGACACTCTCCCTACCTAGAGTTTTCTGTCCCTAGAAAAAATGTTTTTTTAAAGCACACTATAGCACAAGGAGAATTCCCCTCACTTTCCTTCTTTGTCCCTAGAAACAAGGACTCGCACAGTGAAAGAAACTGACACTCTCCCTACCTAGAGTTTTCTGTCCCTAGAAATTTTTTTTTTTTAAAGCACACTATAGCACAAGGAGAATTCCCCTCACTTTCCTTATTTTTTCCTAGAAACAAGGACTCGCACAGTGAAAGAAACTGACACTCTCCCTACCTAGAGTTTTCTGTCCCTAGAAAAAATGTTTTTTTAAAGCACACTATAGCACAAGGAGAATTCCCCTCACTTTCCTTCTTTGTCCCTAGAAACAAGGACTCGCACAGTGAAAGAAACTGACACTCTCCCTACCTAGAGTTTTCTGTCCCTAGAAAAAATGTTTTTTTAAAGCACACTATAGCACAAGGAGAATTCCCCTCACTTTCCTTCTTTGTCCCTAGAAACAAGGACTCGCACAGTGAAAGAAACTGACACTCTCCCTACCTAGAGTTTTCTGTCCCTAGAAAAAAATGTTTTTTTAAAGCACACTATAGCACAAGGAGAATTCCCCTCACTTTCCTTCTTTGTCCCTAGAAACAAGGACTCGCACAGTGAAAGAAACTGACACTCTCCCTACCTAGAGTTTTCTGTCCCTAGAAAAAATGTTTTTTTAAAGCACACTATAGCACAAGGAGAATTCCCCTCACTTTCCTTCTTTTTTCCTAGAAACAAGGACTCGCACAGTGAAAGAAACTGACACTCTCCCTACCTAGAGTTTTCTGTCCCTAGAATTTTTTTTTTTTTAAAGCACACTATAGCACAAGGAGAATTCCCCTCACTTTCCTTCTTTTTTCCTAGAAACAAGGACTCGCACAGTGAAAGAAACTGACACTCTCCCTACCTAGAGTTTTCTGTCCCTAGAAAAAATGTTTTTTTAAAGCACACTATAGCACAAGGAGAATTCCCCTCACTTTCCTTCTTTTTTCCTAGAAACAAGGACTCGCACAGTGAAAGAAACTGACACTCTCCCTACCTAGAGTTTTCTGTCCCTAGAAATTTTTTTTTTTAAAGCACACTATAGCACAAGGAGAATTCCCCTCACTTTCCTTCTTTTTTCCTAGAAACAAGGACTCGCACAGTGAAAGAAACTGACACTCTCCCTACCTAGAGTTTTCTGTCCCTAGAAAAAATGTTTTTTTAAAGCACACTATAGCACAAGGAGAATTCCCCTCACTTTCCTTCTTTGTCCCTAGAAACAAGGACTTGCACAGTGAAACAAACTGACACTCTCCCTACCTAGAGTTTTCTGTCCCTAGAAAAAATGTTTTTTTAAAGCACACTATAGCACAAGGAGAATTCCCCTCACTTTCCTTCTTTGTCCCTAGAAACAAGGACTCGCACAGTGAAAGAAACTGACACTCTCCCTACCTAGAGTTTTCTGTCCCTAGAAAAAATGTTTTTTTAAAGCACACTATAGCACAAGGAGAATTCCCCTCACTTTCCTTCTTTGTCCCTAGAAACAAGGACTCGCACAGTGAAAGAAACTGACACTCTCCCTACCTAGAGTTTTCTGTCCCTAGAAATTTTTTTTTTTTTAAAGCACACTATAGCACAAGGAGAATTCCCCTCACTTTCCTTATTTTTTCCTAGAAACAAGGACTCGCACAGTGAAAGAAACTGACACTCTCCCTACCTAGAGTTTTCTGTCCCTAGAAAAAATGTTTTTTTAAAGCACACTATAGCACAAGGAGAATTCCCCTCACTTTCCTTCTTTGTCCCTAGAAACAAGGACTCGCACAGTGAAAGAAACTGACACTCTCCCTACCTACAGTTTTCTGTCCCTAGAAAAATTTTTTTTTAAAGCACACTATAGCACAAGGAGAATTCCCCTCACTTTCCTTCTTTGTCCCTAGAAACAAGGACTCGCACAGTAAAACACACTGACACTCTCCCTACCTATCCTTCTCTTTCCCTAAACTAAAGGAATCCAGGTTAAGCAAGAAAGAAATAAATGTCACTGTCCCTGCCTTTGCTTGTCTTTCCCTGCTCCGGAACACACTACACTAGGCCGCCGTGCTGGCGGCCTTTTATAGTGTGGGGCGTGTACTAAACACCCTCAGCAATAATTGGCCACAGGCATCCTGCCTGTGGCCAATCATTGCTCTCCTCGCTGCCGGCGCTGTGATTGGCCAAGCATGCGGGGTCACAGTGCATGCTTGGCCAATCACAGCGCCTGGATGACACTGCGATGGCGTAGTGCATTGTGGGCCGTTCGCGTCACTCGAATTTGGCGCGAACGGCCCAAATCGTTCGATCTTCGTCGAACGATCGAACAGCCGATGTTCGAGTCGAACGTATGTTCGACTCGAACACGAAGCTCATCCCTATTGCTAATGTTTAGGAACTCCTCTTGCTAAGTGAAAAGTCTATTTGCCTTTAATAAATCAACTCCAGTGACTTTATCTCTGTGCTCTGGCTGTGCACAGAGAAAGGGCTGCAGTGTTAGAAATCATTAAGGTAAAAAAAAATACATTTACATTTTCAAAAACTAGTAGGTGCAAAAGAAATGAATTTTTGATGCATGTTTGTCCATTCATAAGCTTTTTTTTTTAAATTAGCTTCTCTGCAAAAATAAATAAAAATACTTTACATGCCCATCCACCTGTGATATACAGCCGTGGCCAAAAGTTTTGAGAATGACACAAATATTAATTTTCACAAAGTCTGCTGCCTCAATGTTCTTAGATCTTTTTCTCAGATGTTACTATGGTATACTAATGTAAAATTACAAACATATCATAAGCGTCAAAGGCTTTTATTGACAATTATATAAAAGTGGTAGTAAACCGCTGAAAAAAAAAAAATCTTAAATCATGATTATAACCTCAAATAAACAAATATATAATAAATAATGATTCATTTAAAATTCAATCTAAATTCATTTTAATTAATCATTACAAAATATAACAGTGTGTACAATTATGTATGTATATATATATATAATTATTAAAACTAATACAACTTTAGTAAAATGCAGCTAAAAAATAAATGTCTCTCTCTCTCTCTCTATATCTCTCTCTCTCTATATATCTATATCTATCTATATATATATATATATATATATATATATATATATATATATATACGCACAAACACAAAATTATTTATATATATATATATATATATATATATATTGTGACAGCAGGAAGGTAAAGTCACCTGGTTGCATCCAGGGGGGTAGATATATTTCTCCCAGATTCAGGCTTTATGCCGACTTATACAACTAGGGAGTTGATGAAGCCCAGCTGAGGCTAGTGGGCTCATGAATGACTCATACCTCTAGGGAGAGTGCTGGGCGTCGTGAGGCAGGGAGTTGATGAGACCAGCTGAAGCTTGTCAGCTCATTTAGGCCTCTATAAGAACTCCCAGATTCATTAGGTGTTAGCTCATGCCTGGAACCAGACCTGTGTGGACTGTCTAGGGAGAGTGAACCCCTGTGCGGTGAGGCAAAGCCTGTGTGGCTATTTGTTTGGACTTTTACTAAACCAGGGACTTAGGGACTAGGACAGCACCAGGCTGATCCCAGTTGTTAGTTTAGGAAACCTGCATGTTTAGTCAGAGGTCAAACTGACCAGGATTTATTTTGTTTGTTTCTTTTTTGGCTTTGCTGTGTTTTTGTCACTGTACATAGAGAAATAAACCGCACCTTTTGATTTTGAAAACCACAACCTCCGTCTGCTGGCCCTGTTTTTGTGTGGGGAGCCCAACCAGGGGGTCACACACACCCGCTACCGAGTTAACCCCCTCACAGTTGGTGGAGAACCAGTGGCAGTTTTTTTTAAGCCAGCATGGAGGAGATACTGAAACAGCTGGCTCTAGCAAATGCCAATCAACAGCAGACAAATGCAGGTTTGCAAAGGAGCCTTGCAGCCCAGCAGCAAGCTCATCAACAAGCCCAGCAGCAATCTGAGGCCCGCTTCATAGACCTGTTACAGAAGCAAGAGCAGAGACTACAACAAATGGAAGCAGTAATGCAGCAACGTCCGCAGACCAGTGAGGAAAGCCGTCCCACTAATACCGCGTCCTTTGGGGTGAGTCGTTTATTGACAAAAATGACTGGAGAGGATGATCCAGAGGTATTTTTGACCACATTTGAAAGGACTGCTGAAAGAGAAAAGTGGCCTGAGGAGCAGTGGGCTGGACTGGTGGCTCCTCTGTTAACTGGTGAATCGCAGAAGGCTTACTATGACCTAGAGCCTGACCAAGCAAAAGACTATGTGATGCTAAAAGCTGAAATATTGGCAAGGCTGGGTGTCACCCTGGCTGTCCGGGCTCAGCGTGTGCATAACTGGACTTTCCAGCTTGGAAAACCCCCCAGGTCTCAAATGTATGATCTCATTCACCTGAGCAGGAAGTGGCTACAGCCAGAGACTTTGTCCGCACCAGAGATTGTGGAACGTGTTGTAATGGATCGGTTTTTGAGAGCTCTTCCTACTGCCATCCAAAAGTGGGTAAGCCATGGAGACCCAGAGACGGCCGGTGGTCTTGTGGATCGTGTAGAGAAATACTTGGCTACAGAGAACCTGACGGCCTCTTCCAGAGACACTCGGACTTTCCACCCTAAGACCAGACCATCCCCAGGGGCGGATAAGAGGATTCCAAGGGGTGAGGGTGGAGAGAGTGAGAGGGTGGGAGCTCTACCCCAAGTTTGGCGAGAACAGCCTGGGAAATCAGCGGCTCAAGAGGCCGCAAGAAGGATCGTTTGCTACCGCTGCCGGCAAGCGGGACATATTGCAGCCAATTGCCCGGTTGTGGAGGAACCCATGCAGTGTGACTTTCTGACGGACAGACATCAGTCGCTGTGTGCGACAGTCGCATGCACTGCCATTCGGGGAACTGAGAAACATTTATGCAAAATGTGTATTAATGGTAGAAATGTTGTGGTATTGCTGGATTCAGGTAGCCTTGTGACCCTGATAAAGGCTGAATTAGTTAAAACAGAGGTCTCTGGGAATAGCAAGGTAGCTGTTATTTGTGTGCATGGGGACACCCGAGAGTATCCAGTGACTACAGTGTGTTTCGAGACCCCCAAAGGTACCCTCTCTCATCCAGTGGGGTTAGTATCTCAATTACCGCATGATGCCATTGTGGGAAGGGATTTTCCGAAGTTCTGGGAACTGTGGGATGATCCTGAGCCCCCCACTGGTGCCCCTATGTACCAGGAATGTGATAGCCAGAACTCCTCTGAGAGTGGGGAGGACTCTCCAGAATTTCCCTTGTCAGTATTGGCAGGGGAGACTCAAGAAACTGGAGAGGAGCCCACCTCCTCAGACGAAAACCTACCGTCTGTGGAGTTTTCTGATCTGGAGGTTCACAGGGAAAATTTTGCCACAGAACAGTTAAAAGACCCCGCCCTAATAAAGGCACGGGAAAACGTAGTGGAAATAGATGGCGAGTTAGTGAACCCAGATAATACCTGCACTTACCCATACTTCAGCGTAGAGAAGGACCTACTGTATCGGGTGGCAAAAAGGGCAGAAGAAACCGTTGAGCAGCTGGTGGTGCCCAAACCTTACAGGAAGTTGGTGTTGGAGTTGGCCCATGGGCACATTCTTGGAGGTCATCTGGGGACAGAGAAAACCCGAGAGAGGGTATTACAGAGATTCTATTGGCCTGGGGTGATGAAGGACATAGAAAATTATTGTTCCTCCTGCCCTGTGTGTCAGAGGTCGGCCCCGATGCCACATTTCCGTAGCCCGCTGGTCCCTCTACCCATCATTGAGGTCCCGTTTGAGAGAATCGCAATGGATTTGGTAGGTCCTATAATCAAGTCCGCTAGGGGGCACCAGTACATATTGGTTATAATGGACTATGCCACCCGTTATCCAGAAGCGATCCCTCTCAGAAATACCTCGGCCAAAACCATAGCCAAAGAGCTATCTCTTGTTTTTAGCCGGGTGGGTATTTGTAAAGAACTGCTTACGGACCAAGGTACACCCTTTATGTCCCGGGTTATGAAAGAGCTGTGTAAATTGTTCAAAGTGACGCAATTGCGTACATCTGTGTATCACCCCCAAACCGATGGGCTGGTTGAAAGATTCAACAAAACCCTAAAACAAATGTTGAAGAAAGTGGTGGATAGAGATGGAAAGGATTGGGACTGTCTACTTCCTTATTTGATGTTTGCTATTAGGGAGGTGCCCCAATCCTCTACGGGATTCTCCCCCTTTGAGTTACTGTATGGGAGACACCCAAGAGGGCTGTTGGATATTGCCAAGGAAACTTGGGAAAGTGAGAGTTCTCCCCACAGGAGTGTGATTGAGCATGTCGCCCTGATGCAAGATCGAATTGCACAGGTAATGCCCATCGTGAAGGAACATTTGGCCCAAGCGCAGTTGGCACAGCAGAGAGTGTACAACCGTGGAGCAAAGACCCGTACCTTTTCCCCGGGGGATAGGATATTGGTACTTGTCCCTACGGTTGAAAGTAAATTCCTTGCCAAATGGCAAGGCCCCTACGAGATAATGGAAAAAGTGAGCGAAGTGAATTACAAGGTCAGACAACCAGGAAGGCGAAAGCCCGAACAGATATATCACGTTAATCTGTTGAAAGCCTGGAGGGATAGAGAGTCCCTAGTCGCAGAAACTTGGTCACCAGCTCAAACTGGTTGCGTGATTCCGGAGGTTGGAATAGCAGCCACCTTGTCACAACCCCAACAACAGGAGGTTAAGGAGTTTGTGCTTCGCAACAAGGAGGTGTTCTCTGAGCTGCCGGGACAAACATCTGGGGTAGAGCATGATATTATTACCCCGCCCGGTGAAAGGGTGAAGTTAAAACCCTATCGGATCCCAGAGGCCCGACGGGAGGCAATACGGGAGGAAGTACAGAAAATGCTGAACTTAGGGGTGATAGAGGAGTCCCAAAGTGATTGGTCTAGTCCCATTGTGTTGGTGCCTAAACCGGATGGGAGCTGGCGATTTTGTAACGATTTTCGTCAGTTGAACAAAGTTACAAAATTTGACACCTACCCCATGCCACGTATAGATGAGTTGATCGACCGGCTGGGAACAGCCCGATACATGACGACTCTTGACCTCACAAAAGGGTATTGGCAAATTCCCCTGGCCAAGTCGGCCAAAGAGAAAACCGCATTTGTAACCCCAGACGGGGCGTTCCAATATAAGAGAATGCCGTTCGGGTTACAGAATGCGCCGGCCACATTCCAGCGGAAAATGGACCAGATACTGAGGCCCCATCGGAAGTATGCTGCGGCTTACCTGGATGACGTAATTGTCCATAGCACAGATTGGGCCTCACATCTGCCAAAAGTGCAAGCAGTCCTAGACTCTATCCGGGAAGCGGGGTTTACGGCTAACCCCAAGAAGTGTACCATTGGGCAGGAGGAGGCCAAATATCTTGGGTACACCATTGGCAGGGGAGTGATAAAACCCCAACTCAACAAAGTCGAGGCCATCCAGAGTTGGCCACGTCCCAACAGCAAGAAGCAGGTACGGGCCTTTCTGGGAATCGCGGGTTATTATCGGCGCTTCATTCCCCACTTTGCTTCTAAGGCTGTGCCCCTAACCAACCTGACGAAAGGGAAAGGGTCGGTCATGATTAAATGGACCCCCGAGGCTGAGGCAGCATTCCAATTCTTGAAACAAGCCTTATGTAGCCAGCCAGTGTTGTACTCACCCGACTTCTCTAAAGACTTTGTCGTACAAAGTGATGCGTCAGATGTGGGGTTAGGAGCAGTATTGTCCCAGGTCTGGAACGGGGAAGAGCACCCAGTCATTTACCTCAGCAGGAAGTTGAAGTCCCATGAGGTAAATTACGCCACGGTTGAAAAGGAGTGTTTAGCGGTGAAGTGGGCTCTAGATTCCCTTCGGTACTATCTGCTAGGTAGGCACTTTGACATGGTTACGGATCACGCTCCGTTAAAGTGGATGGCTCAAAACAAGGAGACAAATAGAAGAGTGAATAGGTGGTTCCTGGCCCTACAGGAATTCAACTTCACAGTAAAGCATCGCCCTGGCGTTCAAATGGGGAATGTGGATGCTTTGTCTCGAGTACATGAATGCCTGATTGCTGGTGTTCCAACCCCAAGGTTAAAACAAGAGGGGGGGGTATGTGACAGCAGGAAGGTAAAGTCACCTGGTTGCATCCAGGGGGGTAGATATATTTCTCCCAGATTCAGGCTTTATGCCGACTTATACAACTAGGGAGTTGATGAAGCCCAGCTGAGGCTAGTGGGCTCATGAATGACTCATACCTCTAGGGAGAGTGCTGGGCGTCGTGAGGCAGGGAGTTGATGAGACCAGCTGAAGCTTGTCAGCTCATTTAGGCCTCTATAAGAACTCCCAGATTCATTAGGTGTTAGCTCATGCCTGGAACCAGACCTGTGTGGACTGTCTAGGGAGAGTGAACCCCTGTGCGGTGAGGCAAAGCCTGTGTGGCTATTTGTTTGGACTTTTACTAAACCAGGGACTTAGGGACTAGGACAGCACCAGGCTGATCCCAGTTGTTAGTTTAGGAAACCTGCATGTTTAGTCAGAGGTCAAACTGACCAGGATTTATTTTGTTTGTTTCTTTTTTGGCTTTGCTGTGTTTTTGTCACTGTACATAGAGAAATAAACCGCACCTTTTGATTTTGAAAACCACAACCTCCGTCTGCTGGCCCTGTTTTTGTGTGGGGAGCCCAACCAGGGGGTCACACACACCCGCTACCGAGTTAACCCCCTCACAATATATACATATATATATATATAAAGAATATCGAATAATAAAGAATTTTATATATATATATATAAAAAGAATATATATTTAATACACTTTATATTTATGAATATTATTCTGAACATGGAATTTCTTTTACTATTTCGAATGCATTTTTTTATATAATGTTATTTATACCTCTTTTTTTTTATGTTGAAAAATGTAATAAACACATTGAAACTAAAAAGAATATCGACATGAATACATATATTATTTTTACACATATATATATATATATATATATATATATATATATATATGTATTATAAAATTATTTTATTTTAAAAAGTTATTGTATACATAATATTGTTGTTCAATCAATGCAACTGAAAATGTGGTAATATATTTTTATATAATATATATGATTTATATATATCATATAAAATAATTGAATATGCTTTTGTGTTTTAGATAAATTAATATTAGATTTTTAGAATTGCCATTGAAAACAAAATAGAATAAATTAAATCATTTAATTACCGTATATCAATTTATAGGTAGTAAAATTACAGTCTGTATTTCATATTTATATATTAATAATAGGTTTCCGGTTTCCTTATATGACCTGTGTAACACTCTGTTTTTTTTCATTATTATTTTAAATAAACCAAAAAATGGCATATTACACTTTTTTTTATGATTTTGTTCCGATTAGTCTGAAGAATAATCGGCCAACTAATCGATTATGAAAATAATCGTTAGTTGCAGCCCTAGTGGAAACCCTAAACAGGAAGTCAGATCACAGCAGCAAAATAAGGATTTGATGATTTGGATGAGGCTAAGAGCAATAAAAGGGAATTTTCTGTGTTAGAGTGCTTTCACACTCACAGCGCCCGGGCGTCGGCGGTAAAACACCGCCATTTTTAGCGGTGCTTTACCGTAGTTTTTGCTGCGTTTTTCGGACGCTAGCGGGGCGCTTTTAACCCCCGCTAGGGGCCGAAAAAGGGTTAAAAGCACCCGCAAAGCGGCTCTTTGGCGGCGGTACAGCGGCGCTGCCCATTGATTTCAATGGGCAGGGGCGCTTTAGGAGTGGTGTATTCATCGCTCCTAATGCGTTGCAAAGAAGCTGATGGCAGGACTTTTTCTGATGCCCTGCCAGCGCAACGCTCCAGTGTGAAAACCCTCGGGCTGGAGTTAATGAAGCAGCTCTTTCAGGGCGCTTTGCAGGCGCTATTTTTTAGCGTTATAGCGTCTGCAAAGCGCCTCAGTGTGAAAGGGGTCTTAGGAATACATACTGAATCAAATTTTATTTAATTTTTAAACCGAGTTTAGTGTCACTTTGCTTTGCAGGGACCCGTTGTTTTTTTTTTTCAATAGCACTGGAGTTCATCGATTCTTATAAATGGACAAACACACATTCAAAATGTATCTTACACTTACTAGTCTTGTAACTTTGTAACTTTTTTATTTTTATTTGTATTTTTCTTCACTATCATGATTCCTAACACTGTAGCTCTTTCCCAGTGCAGAGAGGGAAAGGCACAGCGCCACCTGCAGACTGGGAGCGCTTGCTTGTAAAACACAATAACACAATTGTAACACAATAATCTTGCTGTTATTTGTTTAAATTACCATTATTATTATTTTTAATTCTAAAGTAATTTTTTGATAGTTAAAAAAAAACACAAAAAAAAAAAACATGATCACAATCTTTAACAAAACAGCATGGCAAATAAAATAAAAATTATAATTTAGTACACCTCCCACCTTAATCATAAATCCTGTGCGAATCAAAAACACACAATATAATACAAAACATTGAAACCAATATGAATAATAATCCTTCTCTGTGAAGCGCATGTACTCACCGCATTGACACTCTGCCCCACCATATACTACAAAACCCCTCCCCCTTGTCACCATATATGTTTAAGATACAGTATAATCACAGTTTATGTATAAAAAAAAGTTCATAAAATGAAACATCCACTCAAAAAAAGAGCTTAATTAAAGTTCACATTAACCACTTCCATACAGGGCATTTTCACCCCCTTCCTGCCCAGACCAATTTTTAGTTTTCAGCGCTGTTGCACTTTGAACGACAATTACGCGGTCATGCAACACTGTATTTGTATTTTTCTTCACTATCATGATTCCTAACACTGTAGCTCTTTCCCAGTGCAGAGAGGGAAAGGCACAGCGCCACCTGCAGACTGGGAGCGCTTGCTTGTAAAACACAATAACACAATTGTAACACAATAATCTTGCTGTTATTTGTTTAAATTACCATTATTATTATTTTTAATTCTAAAGTAATTTTTTGATAGTTAAAAAAAAACACAAAAAAAAAAACATGATCACAATCTTTAACAAAACAGCATGGCAAATAAAATAAAAATTATAATTTAGTACACCTCCCACCTTAATCATAAATCCTGTGCGAATCAAAAACACACAATATAATACAAAACATTGAAACCAATATGAATAATAATCCTTCTCTGTGAAGCGCATGTACTCACCGCATTGACACTCTGCCCCACCATATACTACAAAACCCCTCCCCCTTGTCACCATATATGTTTAAGATACAGTATAATCACAGTTTATGTATAAAAAAAAGTTCATAAAATGAAACATCCACTCAAAAAAAGAGCTTAATTAAAGTTCACATTAACCACTTCCATACAGGGCATTTTCACCCCCTTCCTGCCCAGACCAATTTTTAGTTTTCAGCGCTGTTGCACTTTGAACGACAATTACGCGGTCATGCAACACTGTACCCAAATAAAATCTTTATGTCCCCCCCCCCCCACAAATAGAGCTTTCGTTTGGGGGTATTTGATCATCTCTGTGGTTTTTATTTTTTGCGCTATAATAAACAAAAGAAGAGCGACGATTTTGAAAAAAACACAATATTTTTTACTTTTTGATTTAATAAATATCACAATTTTTTTTTTAAACAACAATTTTTTCCCTCAGTTTAGTCCGATACGTATTCTTCTACATATTTTTGGTAAAAAAAAATTGCAATAAGCGTATATTGATTGGTTTGTGCAAAAGTTATAGCGTCTACAAAATAGGAGATAGATTTATGGCATTTTAATTTTTACATTTTTTTTTTACTAGTAATGGCGGCGATCTGCGATTTTTATTGTGACCGTGACATTGTGGCGGACATTTCGGACACTTTTGACACGTTTTTGGGACCATTTACATTTATACAGCGATTAGTGCTATAAACCTGCACTGATTACTGTGTAAATGTGACTGGCAGGGAAGGGGTTAACACTAGGGGGTGCTGAAGGGGTTAATATGTTCCCTAGTGAGTGATTCTAACTTTAGGGGGAGGAGACCGATGTGTGTTCCCAGTACAGAGGAACACACATCTGTCTCCTCCCCTTGTGAGTCTCCTCACCTCTGACAGGAGGTGGATCTGTGTGTGATCGCGGGAAATCGCAGGTGCCCGGTGGACATCGCGGCTGCCGGACACGCGCACCGGGTCACGAGTGGTGCCGCGGGCGGACGCGCGCGCCCTAGATGGCTGGGAAAAAAAGCCGTCATATGATGACGTCCACCCGGGGGGAGGGAGGGTTCCTGCCGGCGTCTTATGACTATGGCCCGGTAAGGAAGGGGTTAAAGCAGGGATCTCAAACTGGTGGCCCTCCAGCTGTTGTGAAACTACAAGTCCCATCATGCCTCTGCCTGTGGGAGTCATGCTTGTAACTGTCAGCCTTGAAATGCCTCATGGGACTTGTAGTTTCCAAACAGCTGGAGGGCCGCCAGTTTGAGACCCCTGGGTTAAAGTGCTTGTGCTGACAAAGTGCTCATAAAACGCACATGTTCCCCTTTCTTGGACCGCACTCACCAATACTCCATGACCCCTTAGTGTGAGTAAGTGGGTCTAATGCGCTTCAACCACCAATTCTATTCCTTCATAGACATGCATGCGGTTTCCCCTTTAGGGCTCCTCTCAAGGTTATGGATAGCCTCCTCAATATCTCCTCCTCCATATCGGGGGTAAGTATGTAAGGGAACCAGAAAGCAGCCTCCAATAGTTTTATATCGCTTTATTATTAAAATATATTAAAAACAAGTATTGCACTTACAGCAATGTATACACCACAGCAAGCTTTAGCATTTGTCTGGGATGCTCCTGTGTTCCACAGACCGGAAGGGAGGTACAGGAAGTGATGTAAGAGGCTCCGCCCAACGTGTTTCATCACTGTGACATCTTCAGGAGTGGCCATAAAAGCCTTAAAATATTTAATTATCAAAACTTAAAGTATAACTAAAGGCAAAACTTTTTCGTTTTGGATGGGGTGGAGAGGGATTAGAACCCTGTGTCAGTTTTTATTGCTGTCTGTGCTTCCGTCAGGGAAACTCTCTATGTGTCCTGTTTACCATTATCATGGAAAGCGAAAGTAAAAGAAAATCCCAAATTTGGGGTTGTCCCCAGAAAAGTAATATAGGGGAATTCTTCCAGGGGGGGACGGACGACGACGACACTGGTTCTGGTGACCTGGGCGGTTCCCAAGGAATTCCCTTAATTTGCAGAGATTTCTTCCCACTTCCTGTTTGGCTATGGGACAGGAAGTAAAGGGAAATCTCACCAATGGGACACAGATGGCGAAAAAAAAATAAAAAAATCTGACAGGGGTTTGAAAAATTATAATAATCCAAAATGGATTGAAATAGCAGCCCCCACTAATTAACTACCTGAGCCCCTTCTCTCTCCAGCGATGTCCACGATCCCCTTAGTCATCCAGGACACTCCTCCTGATTGGCTGAGACAGAGCAGCCGCACCATTAGCTCCCGCGGCTGTCAATCAAAGTCAGTCAGCCAATCATGGGGAGAGAGGGGTTGGGGCTCCGTGTCTCATACACAGAGCTCTGACTCGGCTTGGGTGCCCCCTGTAGCAAAGCTGCTGGCTGAGGGGGCACTCAAAGGAGGGAGGGGTTAGGAGCGGCGAAGAGGGACCTGAGAAGAGGAGGATCGGGGCCACTCTGTGCAAAACCAACTGCACAGAGGAGGTAAGTATAACATGTTTGTTATTATTATTATTTTTTTTTTTAAACGAGCCTTTACAATCACTTTATTTATTTTTATTTTTCAGATGGTAACATGTTTATTATTAAATATTTTTGCAAAGCTCCATACACATCTTCATGGTACTATAAAACCCGCAGGATGGTCTAGCTCTGAGAAGTTCTCCTTGTTCACACTAGTGGTTAAAGGGGTATAAAGGTTCGTTTTTTATTTTCTAAATAGGTTCCTTTAAGCTAGTGCATTGTTGGTTCACTTACCTTTTCCTTAGATTTCCCTTCTAAATATTTTTTACTTTGTTTTCTTTGTCTGAATTTCTCACTTCCTGTTTATCCTCAGTAAGCTGTTCAGTAAGCTGTTCTGGGTGACTCCACACCACTCAGATGATGGTGTGGAGTTCAGTGAGGAGAAACAGGAAGTGAGAAATTCAGACAAAGAAAACAAACATTTAGAAGGGAAATCTAAGGAAAAGGTAAGTGAACCAACAATGCACTAGCTTAAAGGAACCTATTTAGAAAATATAAAACGAACCTTTACAACCCCTTTAAGGGGTGGGTAGTAAAACCCTGCGGTTGAGCCGCATTTTGAACTGCCCCCCAACTGCTCCGCCTTTAGCTACAACAGCAGGGGTGTACACATGCCGCAATGCTTTGATGCGCAGCCGTGGCAGGATATATACCCCTGTCGCTTTCGTTGGGGGTGCATCGCCCGCCCGCCCAGTGCGGCCCATTTAAGTGAATGGAGCCTGCTCTGCAACTGCCCTGGAATCATATGCAGATCAAGGGGTTACAGCAGGCGGTGGGGGGGGGGGAGGGGGGCGTAATACAATAACTCCTCGCTGCCTGCCGAATGCTCTCAGGGGAGCGCTCCGGTTCTGAACGCAGACACCAAAGAAAGTGTGAATGCGCTCCAGAAGTAATGTAAAAACAAGTCATAGTTTTTGTCCATTGAACTGATGCATACTGACTGACGTTGCTAAATTTTGGTCTGAGCCTCCAGGCTTCAGTGACCTCTGCCCATGAAGGGGTTAAAGGTGCAGATTGTCCTGCTAGTCCTGGCTTTACTACCTAGTGAGTCACTTGTACTTTGTACTTCTTTCATGCTACTCCTGCTTGCATAATACAGTTAGACAGTTGCTTGCTGACTTCGGAGTGATAATAATTGGAAGAAAAGGGTTTCGATTTTCTCCGTTTTCAAATGGTCATTCGATCGATCTCCTAGTCTAATGCCTTGTACACACGATCTGGCTTTTACCCGGCCAAACTCACATCGAAATTCCATCGGAGTAAAATAGAACATGTTCTCTATCTAAACTCCGATGGAATCCATCGGAATTTCCGATGGAATTACTCCGATGGGGCATACACACGGTCGGAAATTTCCAATGGAAAAAGTCCATCTGACTTTTTCCATCGGAAATTCCGATCATGTGTACAAGGCATAAGGTTAGGTTGTACAGAACCAGGGAACGTGACCGATATCTCAACCCCGGATTGGATTTGAACAGGGGTTGGGGTAATTTCAATGACAGTCAGTGCAGAATAAAGCAAAAAACACTGAATTACACATCTCCGCTGCTCCTACTAGCTTAGGGGGGTGTATTTCTTTCCATTATCTGTGCCCCTTTCTGATGATCATGTGCTGGTCGGAGCGGAGGGAATATTTCTTCAGTTTCGGGTGCCCATTCAGCTCCGCTCGCATGTTCTTCTGCCAGCCGCCTGCCTATCTCCTTGCCTTCCCTGGCGGAGTGATCTTCCTCCACTCCCCACCCAGTAGTACCGGGGGCCCGGAGAGTAAGACTTGACAGGCTGTGAGGTGGGCTGCGACGGGCAGAGAGTCGCTGATTGCCGCCATTATTAGTAAAAAATAAAAAAATATGTCCCCGGATTTCATTTTAAAAATCTGGTCACCTTACTCTAAATACCAACCTAATCGTTCTCTTCGTTCTTCTCAAGACCTCCTGCTCTCTAGCTCTCTCATCACCTCCTCCCATGCTCGTCTCCAGGACTTTTCCAGAGCCTCTCCAAGCCTATGGAACTCCTTACCCCAATCTGTCCGTCCATCTCCTTCTCTATTAGCTTTTAGAGGATCCCTAAAAACCCTCCTCTTCAGAGAAGCCTATACTACCCACACCTAACAACTGTATTGTCCACCCGATCATCCCCCCACAGCTACTACCCTTTGTTTCACATGACCCTCCCTTCTAGACTGTAAGCTCCAACGAGCAGGGCCCTCTGATCCCTCCTGTATTGAATTGTATTGTGATTGTACTGTCTTCCCTGATGTTGTAAAGCGCTGCGCAAACTGTTGGCGCCATATAAATCCTGTATAATAATAATTTGATATATCTTACAGTGATACTAAACGCACACTTCAATTTACATTCCCCTTTCTATTTCTGTATGTGGACGGCACTGTAATTATTTTAATAAAATAAAAACATCTAAGTACCCTTTTTCCCAATTGATATCCAGCTGTCACATGACCCAGCTCTCTCCCAGCCTGTCTGCAGGGAAACAGTGGCAGGAGGAGCTTCTAGTCACACGTTCAAAAAAAAAAACAGCCTTTGGGATACAGAGTAACAATAAATAAATAATATCAATAAACTGTTTTAAATTGTCATTTAAATACACTATATTGCCAAAAGTATTGGGACACCTGCCTTTACACGCACATGGACTTTTAAGCGGAGCTCCACCCTAAAGTGGAACTTCCGCTGATCGGAACCCTCCCCCCCCCCCCCCTCCGGTGTCACATTTGGCACCTTTCAGGGGGGAGGGGGGGTGCAGATACCTGTCTAAGACAGGTATTTGCACCCACTTCCGGGAGTCCTCTCTGCGGGTATTCTGTGGGTAGTGTGTCACTTCCCGCCCCCCCACCCGTTGTGTTCTGGGAAACACTCGGCTCCCAGGACACAACGGGGACCAGTGAGGACGGCGCTGCGCGACTCGCGCATGCGCCGTAGGGAACCGGGCAGTGAAGCCGCAAGGCTTCACTTCCTGGTTCCCTCACCGAGGTTGGCAGTGGGGGCAGCAGAGTGACGAGCGATTGCTCGTCTTCTGCTGCCGACGACGCTGGACTCCAGGACAGGTAAGTGTCCTAATATTAAAAGTCAGCAGCTGCAGTATTTGTAGCTGCTGGCTTTTAATATTTTTTTAACGGCGGAGCTCCGCTTTAATGGCTTCCCAGTCTTATGCCGCCTACACACGGTCAGAATTTCCGTCAAGAAAAGTTTGATGTGAGCTTTTGGTCGGAAATTCCAACCGTGTGTAGGCTCCATTGGACTTTTGCTGTTGGAATTTCCGCCAACAAAAGATTGAGAGCAGGTTCTCTATTTTTCCGACAGAAAAAGTTCCGATCGGAAATTCCGATCGTCTGTAGCAATTCCGACGCGCAAAATTCCTACGCATGCTCGGAAACAATTCGATGCATGCTCGGAAGCATTGAACTTAATTTTCTCGGCTCGTCGTAGTGTTGTACGTCACCGCGTTCTTGACGGTCAAAATTTCAGAGAACTTTTGTGTAACCAAGTGTATGCAAGCCAAGCTTGAGCAGAATGTTTTTTCCGATGGAAATTCCGATCGTGTGTACGCGGCATTAGTCCGTAGGGTTCAATATTGAGTTGGCCCACCCTTTGCAGCTACAACACCTTCAACTCTTCTGGGAAGGCCGTCCACAAGGTTTAGGAGTGTGTCTATGGGAATGTTTGACCATTCTTCCAGAAGTGCATTTGTGAGGTCAGGCACTGATGTTAGACAAGAATGCCTGGCTTGCTTTCTCCACTCTAATTCATCCCAAAGGTGTTCTATCAGGTTGAAGTCAGGACTCTGTGCAGGCCAATCAAGTTCCTCCACCCCTAACTCGCTCAGCCATGTCTTTATGGACTTTGTGCACTGGTCCAAATCATTTGGTGGAGGGGGGATTATGGTGTGGGGTTGTTTTTCAGGGGTTGGGCTTGGCCCCTTAGTTCTAGTGAAGGGAACTCTTAAGGTGTCAGCATACCAAGAATTTCATGTCCCCAACTTTGTGGGAACAGTTTGGTGGTATTTGATCACCTCTGCGGTTTTTATTTTTTGCACTATAAACAAAAAAAGAGCGACAATTTTGAAAAAAAATTCAATATTTTTAACTTTCTGCTATAATAAATATCCCCAAAAAATATATATAAAAAAAAAATGTTTTCCTCAGTTTAGGCCGATACGTCTTCTACATATTTTTGGTAAAAAAAATCGCAATAAGCGTTTATTGATTGGTTTACGCAAACGTTATAGCGTCTACAAAATAGGGGATCATTTTATGGCATTTTTATTAACATTTTTTTTTCTTTACTAGTAATGGCGGTTTTTATCGTGACTGCGACATTATGGCGGACACATCGGACACTTTTGACACCATTTTGGGACCATTGTCATTGTTACAGCGATCAATGCTATAAAAATGCACTGATTACTGTAAAAATGACACTGGCAGTGAAGGGGTTAAACTGTAGGGGGCGCTGAAGGGGTTAAGTGTGTCCTACGGAGTGATTCTTACTGTTAGGGGGCGTGGCTATGAAGGACACGTCACTGATTGCTGTTCCTGATGACAGACGATCACTGACAGTGTCACTAGGAAGAACGGGGAGATGTTTGTTTACACTTACCTCTCTCTGTTCTTCAGCTCTGTGACCCGATTGCGGGACACCGGCGGCGATCGGGTCCACGGGTCCCGCGGGCGCGGTCACGGAGTTCCTGACAGCGTCACGAGTGCGCCACCGCCCATATGCGCAGCCGTGCCATTCTGTCAACGTATATCATCGTGCGGCGGCCGGCCAGTGGTTAAGCACCTGATTAGAGCCATAGGCACTAATAGGCTTCAAAAAAGGTGGACTTGGAGCGCAGAGCATTGCACTCGGAGCCCACCCTGATGTGTTAGCAAAGCAAATGAATATGCACTTTTCTAACACAGAACCAACCGCCTCTCCGCCAATCAGAAGGTGCGGATCTAATACCGGTCACCTGAATGGTTGAAGGCAGAGGCGATCCCATTGGCTGCCTAGCAGTACAGGAAGAAGAGACGCAGGGAGGACACAGGAGCCATTGGCTGACCCACGCTACCCGTCCCACAGCTCGCCGCCGTCACCCACTGCCTGACCCGCCACAACGATGGGGTAAGTGCCGGGTAGACAGCAGGCAGGCTGGCGAGTGGGTGGGGGGGGGCACAGTGGCTGCATATGATAGGCACAGTTGGCTGCATTTGCTGAACACAGAGGCTGTATATGATGGACACAGTGGCTGCATATGATGGGCACAGTTGGCTGCATATGATGGGCACA
This sequence comes from Rana muscosa, assembly GCA_029206835.1. Lineage (NCBI taxonomy): Eukaryota > Metazoa > Chordata > Amphibia > Anura > Ranidae > Rana > Rana muscosa. Next base: position 313,806,807 of record CM055128.1, read on the forward strand.
GTGACTGCATATGATGGGATCAGTGACTGCATATGATGGGCACAGTGGCTGCATATGATGGGCACAGTGGCTGCATATGATGGGCACAGTTGGCTGCATATGATGGGCACAGAGGCTGCATATGATGGGCACAGTTGGCTGCATTTGCTGAACACAGAGGCTGCATATGATGGACACAGTGGCTGCATATGATGGGCACAGAGGCTGCATATGATGGGCACAGTTGGCTGCATATGATGGGCACAGTTTGCTGCATTTGCTGAGCACAGAGGCTGCATATGATGGACACAGTGGCTGCATATGATGGGCACAGTTTGCTGCATATTATTGGCACAGTTGGCTGCATATGATGGGCACAGTTGGCTGCATATGATGGGCACAGTTGGCTGCATATGATGGACACAGTGGCTGCATATGATGGACACAGTGGCTGCATATGATAGGCACAGTTGGCTGCATTTGCTGAGCACAGAGGCTGCATATGCTGGACACAGTGGCTGCATATGATGGGCACAGAGGTTGCATATGATGGGCGTAGTTGGTTGCATATTATTGGCACAGTTGGCTGCATATGATGGGCACAGTGGCTGCATATGATGGACACAGTGGTTGCATATGATGGACACAGTGGCTGCATATGATGGGCACAGTGGCTGCATTTGCTGGGCACAGTTGGCTGCATTTGCTGGGCACAGTTGGCTGCATATGATGGACACAGTGGCTGCATATGATGGACACAGTGGCTGCATATGATGGACACAGTGGCTGCATTTGCTGGGCACAGTTGGCTGCATTTGCTGGGCAAAGTTGACTGCATATGATGGGCACAGTGGCTGCAATTGATGATTTTGTTTCAGTATTTTTCAGAATTTATCAGTTAGTTTGCGCCCCCCTAAAAATTTGGAGCACCAGCCGCCACTGGAGTGGGCTGTCATTTACCACTAGGTAAATGCCCACATGTGTGACTCTATAGTCACATGGGCTGCTCAGATGTGATACCCCTTTCTGCCGCTATGTGCTGCTTCTGGTTCCTGGGTCCTCTTTTCCCATTAACTCTGCTATGCGCGTTGGGACCCTTCGGGGTAAGACCGCGCTATATTAAGATACCTCTCAACTCAACTCAACTCAACTCAACTCATAGGGAGGAAATGCTCAGCATAGAAACTCACTGAAAACTGAGCATGTGCAGAGCTGCCAACACTGCTCTGCAAAATCCCCAACTGCAGTGGGGACATGGACAGGAGGGGGGAGATAGAGAGCAGCAGGATCAACCAGGTTTTTTGCAGAATACAGAAAACAAATCTCATAGTGATGGAGTATGAACAGCATGGAATACACCATTTATTCATAGGTTTTTATGATGTGGGTTTAGTGACACTTTAAGTTAGAGACCTATTATAAATGTGGTGGCTTTCCATGTTGGAATGACATGTAAATGGATCTTTCTTGCAGCCTTTGAACTGATTTTGATCCGCTTTGTGCTTCCCGAAAATATACATCCATTTGCTCCCATTGCAGCCTCCTTGTTCATCCTTCTTCTCAGTCCATGGAGTCAAACCTCACTTAATTGCTGGGAGCCCATAAAGCCACGTGACTCTGGAGTGTCACCCTATTGTCCGGCTTTGTTCACGCCGTGTGGGGTTACAGAGCACATTCTTGCTTCTTATTTTGGCTTTACTGATGCAGCCGACCTGATCCGTATTATTCGGCATGACGCCCGCTAGCTGCTGCTTCTGCTTTATTGCAGCCCTTGGAATAAAGAAAGGAGCTCCTTTTTTACCATCTTTGTCATCTTCTCTGCCTCTGGCCAATGCTCCGGAGAAACTTCGACTCATCGGCCGCTTGGATTGTGTTTCCAGGACCTAAGCAGATGGAAGGAAAAAAAAGATAAAACTGACTTTCATTGCAAAACACCTTTAAAGGATATCTAAACCCAAGAATAATAATGTAATACAGTGCCTTGCAAAAGTATTCATACCCCTCGAAATTTCCCACATTTTGTCATGTTACAACCGAAAACATAAATGTATTTTATTGGGATTTTATGTGATGGACCAACACAAAGTGGCAGATAATTGTGAAGTGGAAGGAAAATGATAAATGGGTTTCAATTTTTTTTACAAATAAATATGTACCGTATTTGCCGGCGTATAAGGCGGCTGGGCACATAAGACGACCCCCTAATATGCAGTTTAAAACTGTGGTTTTGTGCTCTACTCACCGTATAAGATGACCCCCTTTTGTGCGGTAATGCCATTCAAAAACGAAGAGGCCGCAGCCCGCCGGGTGCTCTGTATAGCTCTATGTAATTCAGTATGTGCGGCGCTCAGCCAATCCCGGCGGGCGATGCACTCTGTTGATGACTACAGAGCCTGCTAAGCCTGCTCGGATTGGAGTAACAACCTCTGCCAATCCGAGCAAGCTACATAATGTAGCCTGCTCGGATTGGCAGAGGTTGTTACTCCAATCCGAGCAGGTTTAGCAGGCTCTAGTCATCAACAGAGTGTATCGCCCGCCGGGATTGGCTGAGCGGCGCATATACTGTATTACATACAGCTTTAGAGAGCACCTGGCGGGCTGATATCTATTGGGCAGCTGCTTCACCCGGCGTATAGGACGACCCCCGGTTTTTGGCTGTGTAATTCCGGTGTAAAAGGTCGTCTTATACGCCGGAAAATACGGTAAAAAAGTGTGGGGGCCCCCAGAGTCAATACTTTGTAGAACCGCCTTTTACTACAATTACAGCTGTTATGCCTTGTGCACACGACCAGTTTTCCCGGCAGGTAAACTGCCATGACAGCTTTTCGGCAGGAAAAATGGCCGTGTGTATGCTCCATGGTAGTTTTCCCGGCAGATAAAACTGCAGGAAAAAAAAAAGAGAACTTGTTCTCTATTTTCCTGCCAGGAAAAATACCTGCCGAGAAAACCGGTCGTCTGTATGGTTTCCCGAGGGGAAAAAAAACGTGCATTGCTCGTAAACAATTAGACGCATGCGCGGAGGCATAGAACGTCATTTTGTCGGCTCGTTGTAGTCTTTGACGTCACCGCGTTCGTGACATTCAAAAGTTCAGCGGTCTTTTGTGTGACTGTGTGTATGCAAGGCAGGCTTGACAGGAATCCTGTCAGGAAAAACATCAGTTTTTTTCCTGCCAGGAAAAATGGTCGTGTGTACGAGGCATAAGTCTTTTTGGGGACGTCTCTACCAGCTTTGCACATCTAGAGAGGGACATTTTTGCCCATTCTTCTTTGCAAAATATCTCAAGCTCTGTCAGATTGGATGGAGAGCGTCTGTGATCAGCAATTTTCAAGTCTTGCCACAGATTCCCAATGGGATTTAGGTCTGGACTGTGACTGGGCCATTCTAACACATGAATAAGCTTTGATCTAAACCATTCCATTGTAGCTCTGGCTGTATGTTTCGGGTCGTTGTCCTGCTGGAAGGTGAACCTCCGCCCCAGTCTCAAGTCTTTTCCAGACTCTAATACCGCGTACACACGATCGTTTTTCATGTCATTTTCAAAAACGACGTTTAATGTCATTTTCAAAAACGACGGCACTATAAAGGGGAAGTTCCATTAGAATGGCGCCACCCTTCATGTTAGTAAAGTTTGTTGAGCGACGATTCGCGCTTTTCAGCCTCGTGCTTTTCAGTCCGTTACAGCGTGACGAATGTGCTATCTCCATTACGAACGCTAGTTTTACCAGAACGAGCGCTCCCATCTCATCACTTGCATGCGCGTTTTTTTTTTCCCCTCGTAAAAGCATACACACTACCATTTTTCACGTCGTTAAAAAAAACGACGTGAAAAACGACGTGAAAAAATAGAGCAGGTTCTCATTTTTTTAGCCCATTTTTCACGTCGTTAAAAATGCTCTGGAGCATACACACGATCGTTTTTAATGGCCAATTTAAAAAATTGCATTTTTAACGACGGCTGCAACTGAAGGCCTTGGGTCCAGCACCTTCGGCTGGAACCCACAGAGAGAGGAGGAATCCCAGGGTGCTGCCTTGCAGGGAGACCCGTATCTAGACGAGGAGGCCGGGGGAGGACCGTTCCGAGGGACTGGTGAGAGATCACAGTGAAGGAAGGGGCCCAGTAACTCTCTGGAGGGATGTCATCTTCCTGTTAGAGTAAGGTGACCAGATTTTTTCAATGAAATCCGGGACATATTTTTTTTTTTTTACTAGTAATGGCGGCAATCAGCGACTCTCTTCCCCATCGTGTTATTGGGGAATAGAGACTTGTCTTTATTGCAGTGAAGACGGGAACCATTCTTTGGAGAACCTGACCATAAAGACCCAGGTACATTACACCGCTCAACCTCTTCACACAGGAGGGTACGGGCATGTGGCATGGTGTGCCCCTTTTCCTACGATTGAACCAAAGGTAAGGAAGAGGGGTGTGTGTGCTACACAAGTTTGAGCCAAAATTCCGTTTGAAAAAAGTCCACGGTTTTGTTGTCGGAATTTCCGAACGTGTGTAACAGGTTTTCTTCTAAGATTGTCCTGTATTTGGCTCCATCCGTCTTCCCATCAACTCTGCCCAGCTTCCCTGTCCCTGCTGAAGAAAAGCATCCCCACAACATGATGCTGCTGCCACCACCATGTTTCACGGTGGGGATGGTGTGTTCAGGGTGATGTGCAGTGTTAGTTTTCCGCCGCACATAGCGTTTTGTTTTTAGGCCAAAAAGTTAAATTTTGGTCTCATGTGACCAGAGCACCTTCTTCCACATGTTTGCTGTGTCCCCCACATGTTTGCTGTGTCCCCCACATGTTTGCTGTGTCCCCCAAATGGCTTCTCACAAACTGCAAACAGGACTTCCTATGACTTTCTTTCACCAATGTCTTTCTTCTTGTCACTCTTCCATAAAGGGCAGATTTGTGGAGAAGCACGACTGATGCTGCGTACACACGATCGGAATTCCAATGAGCTAAAATCCGATGGAATTTTTCGTCGGAATTTTGTTCAAAGCTGTCTTGCATACACACCATCAGACCAAATTCCGACCGTCCAAAACGCGGTGGCGTAAAACACTACGATGAGCCGAGAAAAATGAAGTTCAATGCTTTCGAGCATGCGTGGATTTTTCTCAGACGGAACTCCACACAGACTAACGGAATTTCCCATCGGGTTTTTTTCCATAGCAAAAATTTAAAACATGTTCTATTTTTTTACTCCGATGGAAAAAAGTCCAATGGGGCCCACACACGATGGGAAATTCCGATCGTGTGTACAGGGCCTAATAGTTGTCCTGTGGACAGATTCTCTCACCTGAGCTGTGGATCTCTGCAGCTCTTCTATAGTTACCATGGACCTCTTGGCTGCTTCTCTGATGAATGCTCTCCTTGCCCGGCGCAGTCAGTTTAGGTGGACGGCCATGTCTTGGTAGGTTTGCAGTTGTGCCATACTCTTTCCATTTTCCGATGATGGATTGAACAGAGCTCTGTGAGATGTTCAAAGCTTGGGGTATTTTTTTATAACCTAACCCTGCTTTATACTTCTCCACAACTTTATCCCTGACCTATCTGGTGTGTTCCTTGGCCTTCATGATGCTGTTTGTTCACTAAGGTTCTCTAACAAACCTCTGAGGGCTTCACAAAACAGCTGTATTTATACTGAGAATAAATTACACACAGGTGGACTATATTTACTAATTAGATTACTTCTGAAGGCAATTGGTTCCTCTAGATTTTAGTTAGGGGTATCAGAGTAAAGGGGGCTGAATACAAATGCCCGCCCCCCACACACACACACTTTTCACATATTTATTTGTAAAAAAAAATAAAAAAAACATTTATCATTTTCCTTTCACTTCACAATTATGTGCCACTTCGTGTTGGTCTATCACATAAAATCCCAATAAAATGTATTTACGTTTTTAGTTGTAACATGACAAAATGTGGAAAAATTTCAAGGGGTATGAATACTTTTTCAAGGCACTGTATGTTGCAGATCACTAATCTTTAGATGTGGTGGCTGCATTCGTTTTCCTTTTTCAGGCCAAAAACATTTCCGGCAAGTACAGAAAATACAGGGTCAGTGCAAGGACTTTTTTCTACACAGGCGTAGGTGCATTTTGCCTCACTCTCCATCCTGAAAGCAGCAACAGCAGCCAGCAGGAGAGGAGCGGGGGGAGGGGCACACAGGGGGGCCTGGACAGACAGGGGTTAGAGGATGGTGCTTAGAGAGGGACAGAATTTACATGAATGTCATTCATTCTATCAAGGGCCCCCACACCATCAGAAATGCCATTCATTCTATCAGGGACCCCAGACCATCAGAAATGCCATTCATTCTATCAGGGTCCCCAGACTATCAGAAATGCCATTCATTCTATCAGGGTCCCCAGACCATCAGAAATGCCATTCATTCTATCAGGGACCCCAGACCATCAGAAATGCCATTCATTCTATCAGGGTCCCCAGACCATCAGAAATGCCATTCATTCTATCAGGGTCCCCAGACCATCAGAAATGCCATTCATTCTATCAGGGACCCCAGACCATCAGAAATGCCATTCATTCTATCAGGGACCCCAGACCATCAGAAATGCCATTCATTCTATAAGGGTCCCCAGACCATCAGAAATGTTATTCATTCTATCAGGGACCCCAGACCATCAGAAATGCCATTCATTCTATCAGGGACCCCAGACCATCAGAAATGCCATTCATTCTATCAGGGACCCCAGACTATCAGAAATGCCATTCATTCTATCAGGGTCCCCAGACCATCAGAAATGCCATTCATTCTATCAGGGTCCCCAGACCATCAGAAATGCCATTCATTCTATCAGGGACCCCAGACCATCAGAAATGCCATTCATTCTATCAGGGTCCCCAGACCATCAGAAATGCCATTCATTCTATCAGGGACCCCAGACCATCAGAAATGCCATTCATTCTATCAGGGACCCCAGACCATCAGAAATGCCATTCATTCTATCAGGGTCCCCAGACCATCAGAAATGCCATTCATTCTATCAGGGTCCCCAGACCATCAGAAATGCCATTCATTCTATCAGGGTCCCCAGACCATCAGAAATGCCATTCATTCTATCAGGGCCCCACACCATCAGAAATGCCATTCATTCTATCAGGGTCCCCAGACCATCAGAAATGCCATTCATTCTATCAGGGTCCCCAGACCATCAGAAATGCCATTCATTCTATCAGGGTCCCCAGACCATCAGAAATGCCATTCATTCTATCAGGGTCCCCACACCATCAGAAATGCCATTCATTCTATCAGGGTCCCCAGACCATCAGAAATGCCATTCATTCTATCAGGGTCCCCAGACCATCAGAAATGCCATGTATTCTCTTGGCCTGTTGCTGTCATCTTGGGATCTTAGCCGGCGGTTTTGGTAAAATGTCACATTTGTAGTTGGCTTCTCCGGTGATCAGAATGGTGGGAGTGAGAGAGGGGAGGCAGGAATAGGAGAGGTAATTAGAGCCTGCGGTGCCCCCCCGGGGTAATATGATGCAGCTATTGTGTCAGTGGCTGATGGCAGAGTAAAGGGAAGTTGCAGGCATTTTCCTAACCCCGGGATGTCTTTTCGCTTGCACTTCATCACATTCAATGGTGGAATTAGGAAGGAAGAGACTCTTGCACAATCACAGAAGCATTGGAACAGTTCATGTGTTTCTCGATCGCTGATGCAATGTTCACCGGGCCTAAGATGGCCGATTACTGGACAATGTTTATTGTATCACCTGCCTCTACCATCCCGTTGGTCCACCCCGAGCCAGGCCTCATCCCGGGGTACTTATTCTCAATTTTCAGCCATATGACTACACTACAGTCAGCTCCTGGATCACGGAGGGGGGTTGTGCTGGGGGGATTTGAGGAGAGAGAGGATTTGAGCTGGGAGAGGCAATTTCAGCAGAGGGGTGGATTTGTCCTGGGAGGAAGTGGAATTTATTAAGGGGTAAGCATGCAGATTAGTGCTCAATTTTTTTTGGGGGGGGGGGTTTATGCTAACACATAATGCTCATACATCTTGGGGGGGAGGGCGCAGTTTAAAATATTTGCCCTGGGCTTTGGATGGCCTTGTCCCGGCACTGCCCAGACCAAGATCAAACCAAGACCATACCAAGACCACACCAAGTCCAAGACCCAGACCAAGATCAAACCAAGACCATACCTAGACCATACAAAGACAAAGGTCACACCAAGACCAACACAATGCCAAACTAATAATACAACAAAACCAGACCAAGACCAAACCAAGACCAGACCAAAACAAAGGCCAGACCAAGACCAGGCCAAGCCCAAGACCCAGACAGAGACCAGATCAAGACCATACCAAGACCCAGATCAAGGCCAAACCAAGAATACAACAAAACCAAACCAAGACCAGACCAAGACCAAACCAAGACCAGACCAAAACAAAGGCCAGACCAAGACCAGGCCAAGACCAAGACCCAGACAGAGACCAGACCATAACCATACCAAGACCCAGACCAAGGCCAAACCAAGAATACAACAAAACCAAACCAAGAGCAGACCAAACCAAGACCAGACCAAAACAAAGGCCAGACCAAGACCAGACAGAGACCAGACCATAACCATACCAAGACCCAGACCCAGGCCAAACCAAGAATACAACAAAACCAAGACCAGACTAAGACCAAACCAAGACCAGACTAAAACAAAGACCAGACCAAAACCAGGCCATAACCAAGACCCAGACAAAGACAGAGACCAAAACAAAACCATACTAAGGCCATACCCAGACTGAAGCCTCGTACACATGACCAGTTTTCTCGGCAAGAAAACTGCTGGGAGAGCTTTTTGCCCAGAAAAGCGGTCGTGTGTATGGTTTCTTGTCGGGAAAACTGCCCGGAATCTCGACGAGAAAAATAGAGAACCTGCTCTCTATTTTTCTCGTTTGGATTCTTGGCAGAGTGTTTCCTGCCTTGGAATCCGATCGTCTGTATGCTTACCTGTCCAAGGTAAACCCGCGCATGCTCGAAAAGACTTTGACGCATGTGCGGTAGCATACAAGGTTAGTGTGGGGTGTAGCAAGATGGCGGCGACGGCATCGAATGTGACAAGCGCCGGCTCGTCATAGTCAATGACGTCACCGCGTTCTTGGCATTCAAAAGAACGGCAGTTTTTTTGAGTGGCCGTCTGTACACAGGGCTTGGCAATACAAGCTTGCCAGGAATCCCGTCGACAAAACCAAAGTTTTTTTTTCCGACGGGATTCCCGCCCGTGTGTACAGGGCTTAAGACCCAGACTAGACCAAGGCCAGACCAAGACCAAACCAAACCCAGACCAAGACCAGACCAAGACTCAGGCCAAGACCAAACCAAGACAGCTGCAGTACAGATGGAGCTCCAGACGCTGCTCAATGCCTAAACATTGCAGTCTATCATTCCACTTTGCTGCACCCAAATGTTTAGCATTCAAGTAGACGTCAACAGGTATTATTGCCATCTGTGTCCACACTATGAATATTTACCCTCACTTCCTGTGTTATGTCCCCCCAATTCGTAAACATTTCACAATTTTTATTGCCCAAGGTGTCACCAACACAGGAAGCTTAGAAAAATCTTGCCAATGGGGACAGCTGGACAGAGGTTCTAACCCTTCTCCACTGTTCTGAAACCAGAAGACAACAATAAAAATCTTACAGCGGGTTGTACCCCTTCCCATTAATTTTGTCTAGAGTCCTTCTTTACGCCATGAACAGATCTCCAGAAGACAGGGACTGACGGGACGATTATAGTAAGATGGAAAATCTGAAGAGGAGTAGGAAGAATAGAGTAGTAAATAAATGTGGTTTTGGGGGAATTCCTCTTGGGTACATCTGATTTACAGCTTGATGATGAGTCTTTCAGCAGAATACAGAAATGCACAGGAATTTGCCTGATGTGAAAAAAAAATAGCTTGCGGTCACAGAAGATTCGCAGGTTACGTGTGACATTAGCCGAGAGGTTTCTGAGCAAAGAGGAAGTAGGAGATTCTGTAAGAGCTCAGGGCTTGTCATCTCTTCTGTGCAAAGAACACACATACAGACTGCTGGGCCTGCTGCACTATATCAGCAGCTTCATTCACAGACCTCCTATCCAAATTACCACAACATAAGGCTTCCTTTGTCCTCAATAAAAACATACACCTATGCCTTGTACACACGACTGGATTTTCCGATGGAAAAAGTCAGACGGGCTCTTTTCATCGGATATTCCGACCCTGTGTGTGCCCCATCTGACTTTTTACTTCTGAAATTCTGATGGACTTAAGCCCTGTACACACGGCCGTTTTTTTCGGCAAGAAAACTGCTGGGAGAGCTTTTTGCCGAGAAAACCGTAGGGGTGTATGGTTTCTCGTCAGGAAAACTACCGGGAATCTCGACGAGAAAAATAGAGAACCTGCTCTCTATTTTTCTCGTCGGGATTCTCGGCAGAGTGTTTCCTGCCGAGAAAACCGGTCATCTGTATGCTTACCTGTCCAAACTGCTGGGAGAGCTTTTTGCCGAGAAAACCGGTCGTGTGTATGGTTACCTGTCCAAGGTAAACCCGCGTATGCTCGAAAAGACTTCGACACATGCGCGGTAGCATACAAGGGTAGTGTAGGGTGTAGCAAGATGGCGGCGACGGCATCGAATGTGACGAGCGCCGGCTCGTCGTAGTCGATGACGTCACCGCGTTCTTGCCATTCAGAAGAACGGCGTTTTTTTTTTTGGAATGCCCGTCTGTACACAGGGCTTGGCAAGACAAGCTTGCCAGGAATCCCGTCGAGAAAACCGACGTTTTTTTTTTTTCCAACGTGATTCCCACCCGTGTGTACAGGGCTTAAGATAGAGAACTTGAATTTATTCCGACGGACAGGTCTGGTCGTGTGTACAGGGTATACCAGTATTTAGTTAGGATTAGAGTTAGGAGTTAGGTTGGGGTTTAGGGTTAGAGTTAGGTGTTAGGGTTGGGTTTAGGGATAGAGATTGGGGGGTTTATTGTTAGGGATAGAGTTAGGTATTAGGTTGGGGGTTAGGGGTAGTATTAGGAGTTAGGTGTGTTTTTAGGGTTAGAGATTGGGGGGGTTTATAGTTTAGGCGATAGAGTTAGGTATTAGGTTGGGGTTTAGGGATAGAGATGGAGGTAAAGTTGGGGTTTAGGGATATAGTTAGGCAGGCGAGTCAAACTCAATTTCATCTCGGGCCGCATCAACATTATGGTTGCCCTCCAAGGGTTGGTTGTATCTGTAAGACTAGTGGTCCATAAGACCCCCCCCTTATATCAGATGTCAAGAGCCCCCCACCTCCCACCATCAGAAATCAAGAGTCCCCCACCCCCCCTTACATCACAGTGCACCCCCCCAGAGGCGGCTCTCTAATTAGGCAAATTAGGCGATCGCCTAAGGCCTCACACTCACAGGGGCCTCGCGGCCACTTAATTTGCCTGTGATCAATACTAATGTCGGCCCCATTGGAACTCTATCACCCCTCTCTCTTTATCACCTCCCACTCTCTCCCCCCTCTTGCATTGGCTGAATATGTCTGATGGGTGAGGAGGGTGCCCTGGAAGTGGTGCTGATCACCTGTGTGCTAGATCCATGCATTTTCTGCAGCCATTTTTCTTGCTTGAATTATTTTTCCCCATTATGGGCGTGAGTGGGGCCTCGTGTCTAAGATTTGCCTAAGGCCTCACAAAGCCTAGAGCCGCCTCTGCGTGACCCCCCTTACCCTGTGAAGCTGGGGGTGAAGCTGGGAAACAGAAAGTGCAGGGTCTGGAGGAGGACCAGATGAGTGCTGGAGTCAGCTGCCGGAGTCTACTGAATGCTGAGACCAAGGGAGGTGGAGACAAGGGGGTGCTGTGACTGTACAGAAAGGTGCTGGATCTATAGAAGGAGTTCTGTCCTCCTCTCTGCTGCTGACTGCTGAGACAAGGTGGGGGGGCAGAGACAAGCCTGTCCGGGGGTTGCCTGGAGAAGCACAGGATACGGAGGAGGTTTTCTGTCCTCCTCCCTGCAGCTGACCACTGAGACAAGGTGGGGCGGAAACAAGGGGTCCCCTTGCTGCTGGAGAGGTGCAAAGACCACATGAAATGGCCTGATGGGCTGGATTCAGCCCGCGGACCTTGTGTTTGACACGTGTAGTTAGGTTTTAGGTTAGGGTTTAGTGTTAGAGTTGGGTTAGGTTGTGGTTAAGGGATAGATGTATGTTTGGGGTTCTGGGATAGTTAGGGGTTAGATAAATTACTGGCAACTAAATTTGACAATATGCAACTATAAGCATTACATTTCATAGTGGGAGTTGCAGTATTTCTAGACTGATGACATTGTTGCTGGGGCCCCATTTTTGATCCAGATGATGCCCTGCAGAGTCCTTATTCAAACACAGTTTTGGATTATTTCCTCCTCTTCTCCATTCTGCACAGGACAGAAGAGGTCATCAGGTCATGCTGCAAGAGGCCAGAAGGAAGTCACAGGAAGGATTCTCAGGATAGATTCCCAGCATAACGTACATCATTTACGTAGAATCACAGCCCTCTATGGCTCATATGACCATTAGGTATATCAGTATTTTCATAAAGTCACACCCAACCAGCACCTCATATGTTACTGTATATACTACTTGGCTCAATTCTACTTAGTCCATCCCTGCCATATCAGGATGAAATGACAAAAAATCACCTCCAAAGAGAGGACTGGAGTTGAATATCCAGAGGAGATATATGTTGTTGGTGTTACTAACAGCCCATTACTTTAGATCAGACTTTCACAATCGATTTATCCCAGAGGAACCCTTAACATAATTTTCAAGTCTCAGGGGACCCCCTGCTAAGATTAGTACATTGGGGTCATTACATTGGTGGTCAGTGTGAAGAATGTTCCTTACATTGGTGGTCAGTGGGAAGAATGTCCCTTACATTGGTGATCAGTGGGAAGAATGTCCCTTACATTGGTGGTCAGTGCGAAGAATGCTCCTTACATTGGTGGCCAGTGTGAAGAACGTCATTTACATTGGAGGCCAGTGGGAAGAATGCCCCTTACATTGGTGATCAGTGTGAAGAATGTCCCTTACATTGATGGCCAGTGTGAGGAATGCCCCTTACATTGGTGGTCAGTGGGAATAGTGCTCTTTACATTGGTGGTCAGTGGGAAAAATGCCCTTCATACAGCCAGCTGCCAAGTGACGATTGGCCTGGATCTATGCCGGCACCATCAGATGGGAGGTCCATTAGTCACAGCTCAATGAACCCCTAGCAACCTTCCATGATTCCTGGTTGAGAATGGCTATTTTAGTTTGTCTGATCAGGACATTGATTGAGCTCCACCTTGTTTTGGAATTACTGTTCACATGCCACCAGGAAGAATGTTCCTTACATTGATGATCAGTAGGAAGAATGTTCCTTACATTGGTGATCAGTGGGAAGAATGTTCCTTACATTGGTGATCAGTGGGAAGAATGTCCCTTACATTGGTGATCAGTGGGAAGAATGTTCCTTACATTGGTGATCAGTGGGAAGAATGTTCCTTACATTGGTGATCAGTGGGAAGAATGTCCCTTACATTGGTGATCAGTGGGAAGAATGCTCCTTACATTGGTGATCAGTGAGAAGAATGTCCCTTACATTGGTGATCAGTGAGAAGAATGTTCCTTACATTGGTGATCAGTGAGAAGAATGTCCCTTACATTGGTGATCAGTGAGAAGAATGCTCCTTACATTGGTGATCAGTGGGAAGAATGTTCCTTACATTGGTGATCAGTGAGAAGAATGCTCCTTACATTGGTGATCAGTGGGAAGAATGTTCCTTACATCGGTGATCAGTGGGAAGAATGTCCCTTACATTGGTGATCAGTGGGAAGAATGTTCCTTACATTGGTGATCAGTGGGAAGAATGTTCCTTACATTGGTGATCAGTGGGAAGAATGTTCCTTACATTGGTGATCAGTGAGAAGAATGTCCCTTACATTGGTGATCAGTGGGAAGAATGTTCCTTACATTGGTGATCAGTGAGAAGAATGTTCCTTACATTGGTGATCAGTGAGAAGAATGTCCCTTACATTGGTGATCAGTGAGAAGAATGTCCCTTACATTGGTGATCAGTGAGAAGAATGTCCCTTACATTGGTGATCAGTGGGAAGAATGGCCCTTACATTGGTGATCAGTGAGAAGAATGTTCCTTACATTGGTGATCAGTGGGAAGAATGTCCCTTACATTGGTGATCAGTGGGAAGAATGTCCCTTACATTGGTGATCAGTGGGAAGAATGTTCCTTACATTGGTGATCAGTGGGAAGAATGTCTCTTACATTGGTGATCAGTGGGAAGAATGTCCCTTACATTGGTGATCAGTGGGAAGAATGTTCCTTACATTGGTGATCAGTGGGAAGAATGTCCCTTACATTGGTGATCAGTGGGAAGAATGTTCCTTACATTGGTGATCAGTGGGAAGAATATCCCTTACATTGGTGATCAGTGGGAAGAATGTCCCTTACATTGGTGATCAGTGAGAAGAATGCTCCTTACATTGGAGGCCAGTGGGAAGAATGCTCCTTACATTGGTGATCAGTGGGAAGAATGTCCCTTACATTGGTGATCAGTGAGAAGAATGTTCCTTACATTGGTGATCAGTGGGAAGAATGTTCCTTACATTGGTGATCAGTGGGAAGAATGTTCCTTACATTGGTGATCAGTGGGAAGAATGTCCCTTACATTGGTGATCAGTGGGAAGAATGTTCCTTACATTGGTGATCAGTGAGAAGAATGTTCCTTACATTGGTGATCAGTGGGAAGAATGTCCCTTACATTGGTGATCAGTGGGAAGAATGCTCCTTACATTGGTGATCAGTGAGAAGAATGTTCCTTACATTGGTGATCAGTGGGAAGAATGTCCCTTACATTGGTGATCAGTGGGAAGAATGTTCCTTACATTGGTGATCAGTGGGAAGAATGTCCCTTACATTGGTGATCAGTGGGAAGAATGTTCCTTACATTGGTGATCAGTGGGAAGAATGTCCCTTACATTGGTGATCAGTGGGAAGAATGTCCCTTACATTGGTGATCAGTGGGAAGAATGTCCCTTACATTGGTGATCAGTGGGAAGAATGTTCCTTACATTGGTGATCAGTGGGAAGAATGTCCCTTACATTGGTGATCAGTGGGAAGAATGTCCCTTACATTGGTGATCAGTGAGAAGAATGCTCCTTACATTGGAGGCCAGTGGGAAGAATGCTCCTTACATTGGTGATCAGTGAGAAGAATGCTCCTTACATTGGAGGCCAGTGGGAAGAATGTCCCTTACATTGGTGATCAGTGGGAAGAATGTCCCTTACATTGGTGATCAGTGAGAAGAATGCTCCTTACATTGGAGGCCAGTGGGAAGAATGCTCCTTACATTGGTGATCAGTGGGAAGAATGTCCCTTACATTGGTGATCAGTGGGAAGAATGTCCCTTACATTGGTGATCAGTGGGAAGAATGCTCCTTACATTGGTGATCAGCGAGAAGAATGTTCCTTACATTGGTGATCAGTGAGAAGAATGCCCCTTACATTGATGATCAGTGAGAAGAATGTCCCTTACATTGGTGATCAGTGAGAAGAATGTCCCTTACATTGGTGATCAGTGAGAAGAATGTCCCTTACATTGGTGATCAGTGAGAAGAATGTTCCTTACATTGGTGATCAGTGAGAAGAATGTCCCTTACATTGGTGATCAGTGGGAAGAATGTCCCTTACATTGGTGATCAGTGAGAAGAATGTTCCTTACATTGGTGGTCAGTGGGAAGAATGTCCCTTACATTGGTGATCAGTGGGAAGAATGTTCCTTACATTGGTGGTCAGTGGGAAGAATGCTCCTTACATTGGTGGTCATAATGCCACCCTTACAAAAAAAAAATCATTGGTGCCTCGCCAAGTGTTGTTTGCCCCAGAACAATGCAGGCACCATCAAATGAGACGTCATTCAGTCATCGCTCAAGAAACCCCCTTCTGAAGGAAGCCAAGAATTCCTCAGAATTCTGGTTGAGAATGGCTGCTATAGAGATAGATGGGTGGAGACAAATTTGCCAGTAATTGAACGGATGTTTGCTGTGCCAGGACCCACTATCATTTTCTATGATGCTGCCAGTAGAGCATAAGCTGTATTTGAAGAACCTGCCCCACCCACGAGGAAACTTTTCAGCAGGCTGAATCTCTTGTCATCACCTCATCTATGGCTCCCCTTTGGTAAAGGAAATGAATCACCAGTTTTCATCTTTCCGAGAGTGGATCAGAGGTAGGCCATACACAATTAGATGTCTCCCTGACAGCCATAGGCAACTGACATCTGCATGTCTACAGCTGAGAAGACCCCCCCCATATATTATCCACCTGACTCGCCTGCTGGATTGAAGCTGTGCACACAGGGGATGTGGGTTGTCACTGCTGAGCATTTTCTTGGGTCCCCCCTATAATTACACAGGGCCCGTCCCCCACACTAACCCCATCATTACACAGGGCCCGTCCCCCATACTACCCCATCATTACACAGGACCCGTCCCCCCATACTACCCCCATCATTACAAAGGACCCGTCCCTCCATACTACCTCCATCATTACACAGGGCCCGTCCCCCATACTACCCCCATCATTACACAGGGCCTGTCCCCCCAGACTACCCCCATCATTACACAGGACCCGTCCCCCCATACTACCCCCATCATTACACAGGACCCGTCCCCCATACTACCCCCATCATTACACAGGACCCGTCTCCCATACTACCCCCATCATTACACAGGGCCCGTCCCCCACACTAACCCTATCATTACACAGGGCCCGTTCCCCATTCTACCCCCATCATTACACAGGGCCCGTCCCCCATACTACCCCATCATTACACAGGACCCGTCCCCCCATACTACCCCCATCATTACAAAGGACCCGTCCCCCCATACTACCCCCATCATTACACAGGGCCCGTCCCCCCATACTACCCCCATCATTACACAGGGCCCGTCCCCCATACTACCCCCATCATTACACAGGACCCGTCCCCCCCATACTACCCCCATCATTACGCAGGACCCGTCCCCATACTACCCCCATCATTACACAGGACCCGTCCCCCATACTACCCCCATCATTACACAGGGCCCATCCCCCATACTACCCCCATCATTACACAGGGCCCATCCCCCATCATTACACATGGCCCATCCCCCATACTACCCCCATCATTACACAGGACCCGTCCCCATACTACCCCCATCATTACACAGAGCCCGTCCCCCCATACTATCCCTATCATTACACAGGGCCCGTCCCCCATCATTACACAGGGCCCGTCCCCCATACTACCCCTATCATTACACAGGGCCTGTCCCCCATCATGACACAGGGCCCGTCCCCCATACTAACCCCATCATTACACAGGACTCCTCCCCCATACTACCCCCATCATTGCACAAGACCCCCTCCCCCATACTAACCCCATCATTGCACAGGAACCCCTCCCTCCACAGACCCCCCCAGCGGTTTCACCTTGATAGTGTCCAGAGGATGTCAGGCGAACCCTCCAGCGGAGAAGTTCTGCAGCAGGCCCATGGTCTGTGGCCTGTTGGACATAGTTAAGGGAGAGGGGTCAGTGTCACTGTGCCCAGACTGACAGGCGCTCTCCCCAGGCAAGGTTTGCCTTCCCGGGCTGGCCAATCACCACACAGTCTGCAGACATAACACCCAACCAATCACCTGTGGCCCCCAACAATGACTGGGCCCACGGCAACTCCCCCTTTTGCCCCACATTAAAGACGGCCCTGGTGGGATCCATCAAATTGTTGGCCACTTTATGACTAGCTAAATTTGCACAAATGGCTTTTGAAAAAAGTATCTTTCCCGTCTATGGAGAAATGTGAATTGTACCATACAAGGAGGACTGCATGAGAAATAACTCCTGGTGCCCACAGACTCTGGTTTAACGTCTAACTCAAGGCAAATTCTTTCTCTTTCACCAGACAGGAAGTGAAAGAGGAACTCTACCAGCAACACACTAGAGGAAGGTTAGATCTCCTGTTAGTATGTTTGCAGGTGGGTCACCAGAGAATGAGATCTGGACCGGACCATAATATTGGGTATGGTACTGCTGATAGTCCCATTGAAAGCCTTAGGTCTTGCTCTAATGGTGTACAGGACTCTGAGATGGAGGCATGGAACGCATATATGTCGGCCATCTTGGTATATAAGGGAAGTAGTGTTATTATGGGATCATAACGAGGCTTGGTACCTTCACATACAGTATATCCAGATCGAGGCATGGAACGCACGCCGGTCAGCCATCTTAGTTCACACAGAAAGTAATGCCATTGGTATACATGGGAAGTAGTGCCTAAATGGGATCAAAACGAGGCTTGGCTCCTTTACATGTATCCAGATAGAGGCGTGGAACACAGGCTGGTCGGCCATCTTAGTTCAAACAGGAAGTAATGTAATTTCACATGGGCAGTGTTTTGGAGGCTGGTCTCTTAGAACAGGGGTCACATTATCTATAAATATCAGGGGGGCAACAGTAGAGAGAAACCCCAGATGATGTCCTAGGGACGAAACGCTTCAAGTGGAGTTGCCACATCTTTTGCACAAAGCGCTTGTTTATCAACTTAAATGTAAGTGTTCTTGCTACATTAAAATCTTGATACTTAATACAGAGTTAGGGCATGTGGCCACTTTTTTCTTCCTATCCATGATATATACCCTTCCATACTGACCTGGGATTTCCTGGACCATCATGTTCTGCGAGATCACCTGTTAATTGGCTATCTTCTTCTGTGGCATATTCCATCCTGCTGGTGTTTGGTCACTCTCGATACAGCAATTGGAGAAACACACAGGATTGTCCTGGTTCCACCACATAAAGCCCGTTTGACCCATTTGAGCGCATGCTTTCCTGGGTTCAAACATTCTGGTAAGCCCCTTACCTATCGGTGGTGTTTTTTTTCACTTCAAGTCACTGCAATAATTGTTCACTTTCAGCACTTCAATCTTGAATTTATCACTAAATTTTGGATTGTGTCAATACTCAAGTTTGATCAAGCTAAGGATAGACATTTGTGTAATTTTTGCACTTTTCGAATCTTCTCCATATGGACATTTAATTTGCATTCATGTGGACATTCATTCATTCATCATTTTTCCTTTGTCACATTTGAGATTTGAGCACTATATTAATTTATGGTTTCTGGTATTCATTTATTTTGATTAGCGCTCCACTTTCTGTTCCCTTAGGTCTTGCTCTAGTTTGGAATCAGAACTAGAGCAAGACCAAAAGCTTCTGTTGGGAGTTTCAGCAATTAATAACACCTGTGCTCCTGGTACTGGATTTTTGTCCAGTCTAGATTTTATTCTGCGGATCTATTCCAGCCCTGAAGAAGGGAGATTTTTACAACCACAAAATGTGTTGGATTTTCTTTTGCGGTCATAAATAAAATATAATTTGTCCCAGTTGTAGATTTTCCCTTGCTTCCTTTCCATGTGACACCCGTACAGGAAATGCATCCAGCCGGGGACACAGATGGCTAGAAAAAGCTGACAGAAGCTCTAAACCTACTCTACTCTAAAACAACACGAGAAGTTTTGGATGCAGCTTGGTCCTACACAAATCACATAGTGACCGTCGTCCCTGAATCACATGGTCTAAGTGACCGTCGTCCCTGAATCACATGGTCATAGTGACCGTTGTCCCTGAATCACATGGTCATAGTGATCGTCATCCCTGAATCACATGGTCATAGTGACCGTTGTCCGTGAATCACATGGTCTAAGTGACCGTCGTCCCTGAATCACATGGTCTAAGTGACCGTCGTCCCTGAATCACATGGTCATAGTGACGGTCGTCCCTGAATCACAGGGTCATAGTGACCATCGTCCGTGAATCACATGGTCATAGTGATCTTAGTCCCTGAATCACATGGTCATAGTAACCGTCGTCCCTGAATCACATGGGTCTTAGTGACCATCGTCCCTGAATCACATGGGTCATAGTGACCGTCGTCCCTGAATCACATGGTCATAGTGACCGTCGTCCCTGAATCACATGGTCATAGTGACCGTCGTCCCTGAATCACATGGTCATAGTGACCGTCGTCCCTGAATCACATGGTCTAAGTGACCGTCGTCCCTGAATCACATGGTCATAGTGATCGTCGTCCCTGAATCACATGGTCTAAGTGACCGTCGTCCCTGAATCACATGGTCATAGTGACCGTCGTCCCTGAATCACATGGTCATAGTGATCGTCGTCCCTGAATCACATGGTCTAAGTGACCGTCGTCCCTGAATCACATGGTCTAAGTGACCGTCGTCCCTGAATCACATGGTCATAGTGATCGTCGTCCCTGAATCACATGGTCTAAGTGACCGTCGTCCCTGAATCACATGGTCTAAGTGACCGTCGTCCCTGAATCACATGGTCTAAGTGACCGTCGTCCCTGAATCACATGGTCTAAGTGACCGTCGTCCCTGAATCACATGGTCATAGTGATCGTCGTCCCTGAATCACATGGTCTAAGTGACCGTCGTCCCTGAATCACATGGTCTAAGTGACCGTCGCCCCTGAATCACAGAGTCATAGTGACCATCGTCCGTGAATCACATGGTCATAGTGATCGTCGTCCCTGAATCACATGGGTCATAGTGACCGTCGTCCGTGAATCACATGGTCATAGTGATCTTAGTCCCTGAATCACATAGTTATAGTGGCCGTCGTCCCTGAATCACATGGGTCATAGTGACCGTCGTCCGTGAATCACATGGTCATAGTGATCTTAGTCCCTGAATCACATGGTCATAGTGACCGTCGTCCCTGAATCACATGGTCTAAGTGACCGTCGTCCCTGAATCACATGGTCATAGTGATCTTAGTCCCTGAATCACATAGTTATAGTGGCCGTCGTCCCTGAATCACATGGGTCATAGTGACCGTCGTCCGTGAATCACATGGTCATAGTGATCTTAGTCCCTGAATCACATGGTCTAAGTGACCGTCGTCCCTGAATCACATGGTCATAGTGACCGTCGTCCCTGAATCACATGGTCATAGTGATCGTCGTCCCTGAATCACATGGTCTAAGTGACCGTCGTCCCTGAATCACATGGTCTAAGTGACCGTCGTCCCTGAATCACATGGTCATAGTGATCGTCGTCCCTGAATCACATGGTCTAAGTGACCGTCGTCCCTGAATCACATGGTCTAAGTGACCATCGTCCCTGAATCACATGGTCTAAGTGACCGTCGTCCCTGAATCACATGGTCATAGTGATTGTCGTCCCTGAATCACATGGTCTAAGTGACCGTCGTCCCTGAATCACATGGTCTAAGTGACCGTCGCCCCTGAATCACAGAGTCATAGTGACCATCGTCCGTGAATCACATAGTTATAGTGGCCGTCGTCCCTGAATCACATGGGTCATAGTGACCGTCGTCCGTGAATCACATGGTCATAGTGATCTTAGTCCCTGAATCACATGGTCATAGTGACCGTCGTCCCTGCAACTTTAAATTAAGGTGAATCCAAAATGTTGAATGTTTAACACTTGAGGACCGGGCTTTTTCTGGCACTTTTTGATTACAAGTTTGAATCAGTATTTTTTGCTAGTAAATTACTTTTAACCCCCAACATTATATATATATATATATATATATATATATATATATCACTGATCACTGAATATATATAATATATATATATATATATATATTTTTAGTAGAGACCCTAGGGGGAAAAAAAGAGTGTCTGGGAAAGAACCCAGCAATACAAGAAGGTACTTCTGGCAATCACCTGTTTGACTTATTCTTAATAAACATTAAGATTTATTAGAGACATCAACAGTAATATCAAAATATAGATAATTAAAAAAACAAAACATCACCACCCAGCACACGACATCTGAAAATGACAACATTGTCATACATTTAAAAAAATGTGAAAAATTAAATGCCGATCGTTGCAATTTTTTATGTCACACGGTATTTGCGCAGTGGTTTTGCGAACGCAGTTTTTGGGGAAATAATACACTTTAATGAAGAAAAAAAAACACAAAATATACACCATTTTTTTTTTTTGTATAATGTGAAAGAAGATGTTACGCCGAGTAAATAGATACCTAACATGTCACGCTTTCTCCATAGGCGACTCTTTAAAATGCCTTTTCAGGTTACCTGTTTAGAGTTACAGAGAAGGTCTAGTGCTAGAATTATTGCTCTCGCTCTGACATTTGCAGTGATACCTCACATGTGTGGTGCGAACACCGTTTACATGTGCGTGCGCGGCTTATGAATGCGCTCGCTTCTGCGCGCTCGCACGGAGGGATGGGGGCAAGTTAAAAAATGTTTTCCTTATTTATTTTACTTTTTTCGTATTTATTTACCACTGTCCCTTTATTTCTTTTTATTCACTTTTATTTCTATTACAAGGAATATAAACATAAATGAAATAGAAATAAGGATGACAGGTCCTATTTATGGAGAGATCTGGGGTCAAAAAAGTTCCTAAATCTCTTCTTTACCTTTTAAAAACAAAATATATATAAAAAAAATAATAAAAAAAAAAAAAACTTTGATCTTTTGCTTAAAAATAAAATAAAAAAAAAAATATATATATATTTATTTCCAGCCTGGACCTTCAGTGATGTCATGACGTCGCTCCGGTCCGCCAAGGCCATAGAGGCGATTAAAGATGATCTACCAGTGTAAAGGACACGTTTTTTTTTTTACAACGCCAGAAAAGGACAACTTCAAAGTCAAGTGTCCCCCATGGTGTGCAGCTCCTGATTGTCCCCCCCCCCCCCCCACCCCTTGTGACTCCCCCAGACAATGGCCATCGTAAAAAGCTTCCCAGCCGGTCACGTGGCCCAGCTGTTGTCTCCATTCACCATTGTCCGGTGTCTCCGGGGAAAAGATTTCTTTCTTTATTATTTGAAATCTGTCACCCCCCCCCCCCCCACATGTCCAACTTCACTAACACATTCCAGCAGTATTGGACGATCATTGATGAATCGATGTGGTCGGTCTGTAGTGGGCGCTGCCCGGCCATTGTTTTAGACCACGGTGGTCTTCCAGAGCTCTCTATCTCAGAGCATGTGATGACCACGGAAGATGTGACCCTCACCGAGCTCCATGACACGAGAAGGAGAACTTTCACACCATTTTCACCTCTGTTCACCAGATTTTAATTCCTAAAGTGGAGAATAAATTCCTGACATAGAGTGTCATTCTACAGAAAAACTCCCCCCTTTTAAAAGTGTCAGATTTGAGACTTTGTTTAGGCTGAGACGATGTCATCAGTCTGCTGCAGGCAGGAGGAAGCATTTCCTCAGTCTCCCCTCTTCCCCACAGTGATCGGTCAGTACACTGTAACTTTGTAGCAAGTCACAAGGTAAGACGCTGCAGCAGGGGCTGATCTGTGTCTGACTATTGTCAATACAACCAACAACTGCACTATTTAAAGCTAAAAAGAATATGTTTAGCTTTGTCAAGACAATGCATGTCAGTGTGCGACACGCTGGACCTGTCTTCTGTGCAAAATACACCTCTCTCTCTAAAATCCATTCCCCCCTCTCTCTAAAATCTATCATCCCCCTCTCTCTCTAAAATCTCTCTCAAATCGATTCTACCCCCCTCTCTCTCTATCCCTCCCCTGCTCTCGATAAATCTCTCTCCCTCTAAAATCTATCCCTCCTCTCTCTCTCTAAAATCTATCCACCCCCCCTCTCTAAAATCCATCCCCCCTCTCTAAAATCTATCCCCCCTCTAACTCTCTAAAATCTATCCCCCCTCTCTAAAATCTATCCCCCATCTCTCTCTGTAAAATCTATCCCCCTCTCTCTCTAAAATCTATCCACCCTCTCTCTCTCTCTCTAAAATCTATCCCTCCCCTCTCTCTCTCTCTCTCTCTCTCTAAAATCTATCCACCTCCCCTCTCTCTGTAAAATCTATCCCCCTCTCTCTCTCTAAAATCTATCCCCCTCTCTCTCTAAAATCTATCCCCCCTCTCTCTCTCTCTAAAATCTATCCCCCCTCTCTCTCTCTAAAATCTACCCCCCCCCTCTCTCTGTAAAATATATCCACCTCCCTCTTTCTTTCTCTCACTCTAAAATCTCTCTCTCTCTCTTTAAAATCTCTCTCTCTCTCTCAAATCTATTCCTCCCCCTCTCTCTCTCTAAAATATCTCTCTCTCTAAATTATTTTGCTTCCCCTCTCTAAAATCTACCCCCTCTCTCTAAAATCTATCCCACCCCCTCTCTCTCTAAAATCTATCCCTCCCCCCCTCTCTCTCTAAAATCTATCCCTCCCCCTCTCTCCCTCTCTAAAATCTATCCCCCCTCTCACTCCCCTCTCTAAAATTGACCCCTCCTCTCTCTCACTTTCTTTCTACAAAATCTCTCTCTCTCTCTCTCAAATCTATCCCTCCCCCTCTCTCTAAAATCAATCCCCCCTCTCTCTAAAATCTACCCCCCTCTCTCTCTCTCTCTCTCTAAAATCAATCTTTCCCTCCCTCTAAAATCTACCCCCTCTCCCTCTCTAGAATCTATCCCTCCTCTCTTTCTCAAATCTATCCCCCCCCCCTCTCTCTCTCTGAAATAAATTTTCCCTCTCTCTCTCTAAAATCTATCCCCCTCTCTCTCTCTCTCACACTCTCTTTCTCTAAAATCTCTCTTTCTCTCTCAAATCTATCCCTTCCCCTCTCTCTAAAATCTACCCCTCTCTCTCTTTTTCTCTAAAATCTCTCTCTCTCTAAAATCTATCCCTCCTCTCTCTCTAAAATCTATCCCTCCTCTCTCTCTAAAATCTATCCCTCCTCTCTCTCTAAAATCTATCCCCCTCTCTCCCCCTCTCTAAAATTGATCCCTCCTCTCTCTCTCTCTCTTTCTCTAAAATCTCTCCCACTCTAAAATCTACCCCCCCCCCCTTTCTCTCTCTCTCAAATCTATCCCCCCTCTCTCTCTGAAATCAATTTCCCCCCCTCTCTCTCTAAAATATATCTCCCCCTCTCTCTTTAAAATCTACCCCCCCCTCTCTCTCCCTCTAAAATCTACCCCCCCTCTCTCTCTATATATATATATATATGGAGAGAGAGAGATGTTAGAAATGTAGACCTCCTGCACCCAGGGAGTGCGGTTATTCCTCCTCCAAGTACTGACAGGCTTCCCCCCTGACAGCGGCCCGTTACTTCTAGTTGGATAGATATCTGGATCAGTTTGGGGTCGAAGGTCAGATACCGCCAGCTCTGTACAGAGAGGGATTTTCTTATTGATCGATTTCTGGTGAACAAGGGCAGCCAATGTCGCATCGATCTGCTCATCAAATGAGGAAACGATTGCCGCTGCGCAAAGGCCACAGCCAAGTATTTCTCCAAATTTTTAACGGATTTGTATTATTCAGGCGGGTGAACGCTTCTGCCACATGGCGGTCACGGTCGTGGTTTAATTATACCGCATTGCTATATCCTAAACTACCATTTCTAGTGGTCTGTAATATGTCTGCAGTCTCTGACCATCTGCTGTACTATGTCTGCAGTCTCTGACCATCTCCTGTACTATGTCTGCAGTCTCTGACCATCTCCTGTACTATGTCTGCAGTCTCTGACCATCTCCTGTACTATGTCTGCAGTCTCTGATCATCTCCTGTATTATGTCTGCAGTCTCTGACCATCTCCTGTACTATGTCTGCAGTCTCTGATCATCTCATGTATTATGTCTGCAGTCTCTGACCATCTCCTGTACTATGTCTGCAGTCTCTGACCATCTCCTGTACTATGTCTGCAGTCTCTGATCTTCTCCTGTATTATGTCTGCAGTCTCTGACCATCTCCTGTATTATGTCTGCAGACTCTGACCATCTCCTGTATTATGTCTGCAGTCTCTGACCATCTCCTGTATTATGTCTGCAGTCTCTGACCATCTCCTGTATTATGTCTGCAGTCTCTGACCATCTCCTGTAATATGTCTGCAG
This sequence comes from Rana muscosa, assembly GCA_029206835.1. Classification (NCBI taxonomy): domain Eukaryota; kingdom Metazoa; phylum Chordata; class Amphibia; order Anura; family Ranidae; genus Rana; species Rana muscosa. The sequence goes on from CM055128.1 coordinate 313,832,739, forward strand.
TCTCTGACCAACTCCTGTACTATGTCTGCAGTGTCTGACCATCTCCTGTATCATGTCTGCAGTCTCTGACCATCTCCTGTATCATGTCTGCAGTCTCTGACCCTTTTGTACCACCACTCCCTCCCTTTAGAATGTAAGCTCTACGAGCAGGGCCCTGCTGTACCTTTTGTATTGAACTTTACTGTACTTGTGTTGTCTCCCCCTCTACATTGTACAGCGCTACGTAAACTGTTGGCGCTATATAAATCATGTATAATAATAATAATAATAATAATAATCTCCTGTAATATGTCTGCAGTCTCTGACCATCTCCTGTAATATGTCTGCAGTCTCTGACCATCTCCTGTAATACAGGTATGTCTTCAGTCTCTGACCATCTCCTGTAATATGTCTGCAGTCTCTGACCATCTCCTGTATTATGTCTGCAGTCTCTGACCATCTCCTGTACTATGTCTGCAGTCACTGACCATCTCCTGTACTATGTCTGCAGTCTCTGACCATCTCCTGTAATATGTCTGCAGTCTCTGACCATCTCCTGTATTATGTCTGCAGTCTCTGACCATCTTCTGTACTATGTCTGCAGTCTCTGATCATCTCCTGTATTATGTCTGCAGTCTGACCATCTCCTGTACTATGTCTGCAGTCTCTGACCATCTCCTGTACTATGTCTGCAGTCTCTGACCATCTCCTGTACTATGTCTGCAGTCTCTGACCATCTCCTGTACTATGTCTGCAGTCTCTGACCATCTCCTGTACTATGTCTGCAGTCTCTGACCATCTCCTGTACTATGTCTGCAGTCTCTGATCATCTCCTGTATTATGTCTGCAGTCTCTGACCATCTCCTGTACTATGTCTGCAGTCTCTGATCATCTCATGTATTATGTCTGCAGTCTCTGACCATCTCCTGTACTATGTCTGCAGTCTCTGACCATCTCCTGTACTATGTCTGCAGTCTCTGATCTTCTCCTGTATTATGTCTGCAGTCTCTGACCATCTCCTGTATTATGTCTGCAGTCTCTGACCATCTCCTGTATTATGTCTGCAGTCTCTGACCATCTCCTGTATTATGTCTGCAGTCTCTGACCATCTCCTGTAATATGTCTGCAGTCTCTGACCATCTCCTGTAATATGTCTGCAGTCTCTGACCAACTCCTGTACTATGTCTGCAGTGTCTGACCATCTCCTGTATCATGTCTGCAGTCTCTGACCATCTCCTGTATCATGTCTGCAGTCTCTGACCCTTTTGTACCACCACTCCCTCCCTTTAGAATGTAAGCTCTACGAGCAGGGCCCTGCTGTACCTTTTGTATTGAACTTTACTGTAATTGTGTTGTCTCCCCCTCTACATTGTACAGCGCTACGTAAACTGTTGGCGCTATATAAATCATGTATAATAATAATAATAATAATCTCCTGTAATATGTCTGCAGTCTCTGACCATCTCCTGTAATATGTCTGCAGTCTCTGACCATCTCCTGTAATACAGGTATGTCTTCAGTCTCTGACCATCTCCTGTAATATGTCTGCAGTCTCTGACCATCTCCTGTATTATGTCTGCAGTCTCTGACCATCTCCTGTACTATGTCTGCAGTCTCTGACCATCTCCTGTATTATGTTTGCAGTCTCTGACCATCTCCTGTATTATGTCTTCAGTCTCTGACCATCTCCTGTATTATGTCTGCAGTCTCTGACCATCTCCTGTACTATGTCTGCAGTCTCTGACCATCTCCTGTATTATGTTTGCAGTCTCTGACCATCTCCTGTACTATGTCTTCAGTCTCTGACCATCTCCTGTATTATGTCTTCAGTCTCTGACCATCTCCTGTATTATGTCTGCAGTCTCTGACCGTCTCCCGTATTATGTATTCAGTCTCTGACCATCTCCTGTAATATGTCTGCAGTCTCTGACCATCTCCTGTATTATGTTTGCAGTCTCTGACCATCTCCTGTATTATGTCTGCAGTCTCTGACCGTCTCCCGTATTATATCTTCAGTCTCTGACCATCTCCTGTAATATGTCTGCAGTCTCTGACCATCTCCTGTTACATTTACATTGAGCCCCAATCAGTAACTTTGCAGTGAGGTTTTCAGTCTGCTGCAGGCACTAGGAAGCATTTCCCCAGTCCTCTCTCCCCCCAGTGATCAGGCTGTACATTTTGTAACAAGTCACAAGATAAGAGGCTGCAGCAGGGGCTGATCTGTGTCAAACATTTGTGAACACAGCCAAGAACTCTGCAGGCACCGAGTTCTCCATGACAGGGTCATCCTTCAGCCGACAACACAAAGAGTCGGGAGAAGAGAATAAAGAGATGTATTAGAGGAAATGATGATGTCATTAGACTGAGCAGGGCATGGATATGTACTGCCTGCCCCTCCAATTCCTGGCCACAGGGAGCGGGCGCAGGCTCTTGATTACCCGCCACAATGCAGAGGAGGAAATGAACCACCGCCCTCATCTAACGGAATTATAGGAAATCAGAAATGTGTGAATCCTTCTAGCCACGCCCACAGGAAGTGTCACCTCTATATATAGAATCCGGAGTTAAAGGAGAACTCCTCCTGGAAAATTAGGGCGTCCGAATACCCGACCTCTTCACCCCCCCCCCCCCCCTATTGTAGGATAAGGAGACACAACTGCACTGCCGGGCCGAGGGATAGGCAGAAGGACTTCATTGCGTCACGTGACCCTTTAAAAAAAAAAAAAGGTATACACACACAGTATCTCACAAAAGTAAGTACACCCCTCACTCACATTTTTGTAAATATTTTCTTCTATCTTTTCATGTGACAACACTGAAGAAATGACACTTTGCTACAATGTAAAGTAGTGAGTGTACAGCTTGTATAACGGTGTAAATTTCCTCTCCCCTCAAAATAACTCAACACACAGCCATTAATGTCTAAACCGCTGGCAACAAAAGTCAGTACACCCCTAAGTGAAAATGTCCAAATTGGGCCCAATTAGCCATTTTCCCTCCCCGGTGTCATGTGACTCGTTAGTGTTACAAGGTCTCAGGTGTGAATGGGGAGCAGGTGTGATAAATTTGGTGTTATCGCTCTCACTCTCTTACTGGTCACTGGAAGTTCAACATGGCACCTCATGGCAAAGAATTCTCTGAGGATCTGAAAAAAAGAATTGTTGCTCTACATAAAGATGGCCGAGGCTATAAGAAGATTGGCAAGACCCTGAAACTGATCTGCAGCACGGTGACCAAGACCATCCAGCGGTATAACAGGACAGGTTCCCCTCAGAACAGGCTTCACCATGGTCGACCAAAGAAGTTGAGGTCACGTGCTCAGCGTCATATCCAGAGGTTGTCTTTGGGAAATAGATGTATGAGTGCTGCCAGCATTGCTGCAGAGGTTGAAGGGGTGGGGGGGTCAGTCTGTCAGTGCTCAGACCATACGCCACACACTGCATCAAATTGGTCTGCATGGCTGTGGGCCCAGAAGGAAGCCTTTTCTAAAGATGATGCACAAGAAAGACCGCAAACAGTTTACTAAAGACAAGCAGACTAAGGACATGGATTACTGGAACCATGTCCTGTGGTCTGATGAGACCATGATAAACTTATTTGGTGTCAGATGGTGTCAGGCGTGTGTGGCGGCAACCAGGTGAGGAGGACAAAGAAAAGTTTCTTGCCTACAGTGAAGCATGGTGGTGGGAGTGTCATGGTCTGGGGCTACATGAGTGCTGCCGGCACTGGGGAGCTACAGATCATTGAGGGAACCATAAATGCCAACATGTACTGTGACATTCTGAAGCAGAGCAAGATCCCCTCCCTTCAGAGACTGGGCCGCAGGGCAGTATTCCAACATGATAACTACCCCAAACACACCTCCAAGACCACCACTGCCTTGCTAAAGAAGCTGAGGGTAAAGGTGATGGACTGGCCAAGCATGTCTCCAGACCTAAACCCTATTGATCTCATCTGTGGGACATCCTCAAACGGAAGGTGGAGGAGCGTAAGGTCTCCAACATCCACCAGCTCCGTGATGTCATCATGGAGGAGTGGAAGAGGACTACAGTGGCAACCTGTGAAGCTCTGGTGACCTCCATGCTCAAGAGGATTAAGGCAGTGCTGGAAAATAATGGTGGCCACACAAAACATTGACACTTTGGGCCCAATTTGGAGATTTTCACTTAGGGGTGTACTGACTTTTGTTGCCAGCGGTTTAAACATTAATGGCTGTGTGTTGAGTTATTTTGAGGGGACGGCAAATTTACATTATTATACAAGCTGTACACTCACTACTTTACATTGTAGCAAAGTGTCATTTCTTCAGTGTTGTCACATGAAAAGAAAATATTTACACAAATGTGAGGGGTGTACTAAGTTTTGTGAGATACTGTATATACACTATATATTTCCTACTATACTATACTATAGAAGAAGAAGAAGACGAAGAAGAATATATAATAATATTCATATATACTAAATAATAATAATAAATACCAAATAATTATAATAATCATAGTAATAATACGAAGAAGAAGAAGAAGAATATATAATAGTATTCATATATACTAAATAATAATAATAAATACCAAATAATTATAATAATCATAGTAATAATACGAAGAAGAAGAAGAATATATGCTATATAATAATAATCATATATGTTAAATAATAATATTAATAATAATAATCATCATCATTATTATCAAAATCTTAGAAACATTGAAAAGTGACAGCAGAAAAAGACTGAGTAGCCCATTTTTTTAAAAATTATTATATAGCATAATGTTATATAATAATAATAAAAATATTAATAATAATAATATATTCTATATCATAATTATATTCTATATAATATTATAAATATATACTTAATAATATTGTTATATAGTGTATATAAATATTAACAATGATATTAATAATAATAATAACATACTATATAATAATATTTATATATACTAAATGATAATAATTATATTAATAATAATAATAATAATAAAAAAATAATAATATAATAATCATCATAAATGCTATTTAATAATAATAATAATTTTAATCTTAACCAATTAAGCCCCAGACCATTTTGGCTGGTTAAAGACCAGGCCCCTTTTTGCGATTCGGCACTGCGTCGCTTTAACTGACAATTGCGCGGTCGTGCGACGTGGCTCCCAAACAAAATTGATGTCTTTTTTTCCCCACAAATAGAGCTTTCTTTTGGTGGTATTTGATCACCGCTGCGGTTTTTATTTTTTGCGCTATAAACAAAAGTAGACCGACAATTCTGAAAAAAAATTAATATTTTTTTACTTTTTGCTATAATAAATATCCGCCAAAAATAAATAAATATATATATATATATATATATATATATAAAAAAAATCACAATAAGCATTAATTGCTTGGTTTGCGCAAAAGTTATAGTGTCTACAAAATAGGGGGTAGTTTTATGGCATTTTTATTAAAACATTTTTTTTACTAGTAATGGCGGCGATCAGCGATTTTTTTCGTGACTGCGACATTAGGCGGACACATCGGACACTTTTGACACATTTTTGGGACCATTGTCATTTTTACAGCGAACAGTGCTATAAAAATCCACTAATTAACATGCCTGATAAATCACATCCCATGCTACAATGGGAATCAGATTTAAATACCTCATTTACTCTTGATCAATGGGATACGATTTTTACAAATCTCCACAAATGTACCAGAACAACCTCGATTAGAGAATCGGCCATCAAACTACTTTATAGATGGTATCTTACTCCCGCTAAACTCAATTCATTTTATCCCTCAGTGTCCCCACTCTGCTTTAGGGGTTGCCCCACCCAGGGGACACTTTTACATATATTTTGGGATTGCCCCCACATTAAAGACACTTGGCATAAGGCAAATATTATAATAGATAAAATATCCTGTAGAAAGATCTCTCTTACACCCCAAATAGGCCTTTTATTCACCCCTATACAGGACATTCCAATGACTAGTACAAGGTTAATACATACACTCTTTAGTTCCATCCACTGGGCCATAGCATTTAATTGGCGCTCCACTACGGTACCTTGGCCACAAATTCTTAACCGCATGTCAAACATTAAGCTTTCAGAAAGAATTCATCACACATTATATGATTCTATGCCCCTTTACCAGAAAAAATGGACTCTCTGGGATACCACCTCTCTGGTCTAGTACCTTCCCGTTTTTTGTTTCTTTTTTTCCTCCCACTCTTAAAATATATACAATTGTCATTTAACCCTCTCTCCAATACAATGCTCTTGATTGACTCTATTTGAACAATATACATTCCTATACCAGTCTTAAGAAATAAGAAAAATAAATAAATTAAGAAAAGAAAAAAAAAAAAAAAAGAAGAACCTTTTCTCCTTCCTCTGTACAATGCTCAATATGTACAATGTTCATATATATACCTGTACCATCATTGTGATTTGTGTTTATACATTGACCTTTTCTATAATAAAAATCGTTTGTAAACAAAAAAAATCCACTAATTACTGTGAAAATGACACTTGCAGTGAAAGGTTTAACCTCTAGGTGGCACTGTAGCGGTTAAGTGTGACCTAATGAGTGATTCTAACTGAAGGGGGCGTGGCTTGGCGTGTGACGTCACTGATCGTCGTTCCCTAGGACAGGGAACAGACGATCACTGACATGCCACTAGGAAGAATGGGGAAAGGTTTGTTTACACTTACCTCTCCCCGTTCTTCAGCTCTGTGACCCGATCGCGGGACACCAGCGGAGATCAGGTCCGCGGGTCCCGCGGGCGCGATCATGGAGCTTCGGACCGGGTCGCAAGCGCGTCGCCGGCGTAGCGCGCGTGACCCACGGACAGGTTCTTAAAGGGGACGTACCTGTACGCCCTTGTGCCTGTCCGTGCCATTCTGTCGACGGACATGGTCGTGCGGCGGTCCTTAAGTGGTTAATAATACTATATTCTATGTAATAAAATAAATATACACTATATAACAATCACAATGATAATAATAATAAATGTTTTATAATATTAATAATAATAATAATATATAAGATCTATTTATACAATTATTGTTATACAGGATTTATATAGCGCAGACGAGGGCAGACAGTACAATACAGGAGGGATCAGAGGGTCCTGCTCCTTAGAATTTACAATCTGATATACTTTTTTGTTTATAACATTCCAAGAAGGAGGAGAGGCTAATCCCACCAGTAATAATTGTGGGATTTTGTGGCCGGTGTAGGGAAGGGAGGGGATCACATGACTGTGGAAGGACATTGATCAGCACTGATCCTCATGGTGCAGGAACAATGGATACAAGTCACTCACTCTTATCACCAGCATCCTTCTTTTCCAGCCAATCACAGCCCGTTGCTGGGCAGATTAGCGGATGACAGTTGGGAGGTTGCTGGCAGTATAGAGTGCAGTGTGCACACAGGTCACAGCTGGGGGTTGCAATGTTTGCTCTCCGGTGACAACACTGGGCCCCTCCCGGGTCACTGAATATTCCTTTTCTCTGGGGTAGTCCCTCCTATAGGGACACAGGCAGCCATACCAGACAGACTGACAGAGGCTCTAACCCTTCACAACTGTGTAGCGGCTCCTCTCCTGGACTGAAATGTCTTCCTCTGATTTCACCGCACACTGTGAGCTTCTCATAATATGCATTAGAAGCTGCAGAACGTCAGATAGAGCTCCGCCTCTTTTCCTGGTTGGGGGAGGTCCAGCAGGAATAGAATGTCATTTATATATATATTCATATTGAGTCATTACACCTATTTTCATATATTTCTGCATTCCAGTCCTTGGATGTGGTGTCTGCATTCCTTTTCTTTTTTGTTATTTCTGTTGATCCTGCCAGCAGGGTCGGGACAAGGGGCGGGCAGGAGGGGCGGCTGCCCTGGACACTGTGGTAACATGTGGGGGGGGGGGGGAACCACAAGAGATTGGGGAATGGGGATTTGTTTTGGAAGGAAGAACTTGGGGGGGGGGGGGGCAGCAGGGGGTAAGAATGGTTCTAGGAGGGGACATTTGGGAAGGGGTGCTAAGAGTGGGGATTTGGGGGGTTTTGTGTAGGAGGGGGGAACAGGATTTGTGCTAGGTGGGGGGATTTGTGTTGGGAGGAGGAACAGGATTTGTATTGGGGGGGTTGTACGGGATTTGTGTTGGGAGGGGGGATTTGTGCTAAAAAAAGGTAAGATGGTAGAAGGAAGAAAGTATTTGTGATAGGAGGGGACATTTTGTTTGGGGGGGGGGATTTGTGATATTGGGGATGACTGGGGTGGTATTTGTGGTAGGAGGGAAAACTTTGGGGGAGGGGGATTTGTGGATGGATGGGGAATTGAGGGATGGGGGATGCGTGCTGGGGGGATTTGGAGTGTGTGTGTGTGTGGGGGGGGGGGGGATTTTGGTAGGATGGGGAATTGGGGGAGAGGAATGTGTGTTGGGGGGATTTGTGCTAGGATGGGGAATTGGGGAGGGTGATGTGTGCTGGGGGAGGGGGGTTTGTAGTAGGGGGGGATTTGTGCTAGGATGGAGAAATGGGGGAGGGGAATGCGTGTTGGGGTGGGATTTGGAGTGGGGGGGTTTGTGCTAGGATGGGGAATTGGGGGAGGGGAATGGGTGTTGGGGTGGGATTTGGAGTGGGGGGGATTTGTGCTAGGATGGGGAATTGGGGGAGGGGAATGGGTGTTGGGGTGGGATTTGGAGTGGGGGGGATTTGTGCTAGAATGGGGAATTGGGGGAGGGGAATGGGTGTTAGGGTGGGATTTGGAGTGGGGGGATTTGTGCTAGGATGGGGAATTGGGGGAGGGGAATGGGTGTTAGGGTGGGATTTGGAGTGAGGGGAGGGATTTATGCTAGGATGGGGAATTGGGGGAGGGGAATGGGTGTTGGGGTGGGATTTGGAGTGTGGGGGGGGAAATTGTGCTGGGATGGGGGAGGGGAATGGGTGTTGGGGTGGGATTTGGAGGGGGGATTTGTGCTAGGATGGGGAATTGGGGGAGGGGAATGGGTGTTAGGGTGGGATTTGGAGTGGGGGGATTTGTGCTAGGATGGGGAATTGGGGGAGGGGAATGGGTGTTAGGGTGGGATTTGGAGGGGGGGATTTGTGCTAGGATGGGGAATTGGGGGAGGGGAATGGGTGTTAGGGTGGGATTTGGAGTGGGGGGATTTGTGCTAGGATGGGGAATTGGGGAGGGGAATGGGTGTTGGGGTGGGATTTGGAGTGGGGGGGGATTTGTGCTGGGATGGGGGAGGGGAATGGGTGTTGGGGTGGGATTTGGAGGGGGGGGATTTGTGCAGGGAAGGAGGGGATTGTGTCCCGGGAAGAGGGGGAATGTATGCTTAGGGGGTAAGCATGCAGATTAGGGGGGAGGGGGGGATTTTTGCTGACACGTGATGCTCATACATCTTGGGTGGGGGGGGGTCACAATTTGACACGTTGGGCACTAGTAGATCTTGTCCCGGCACTGCCTGCCAATAAAACACTTCCTGTCCTAGGGTGACAACACTCGCTGTACTGTATCCATGGGGAAGCAGCGTTGTCACCCTAAGACAAGAAGTGTGTTAGGACTACAGAACACCTCCCCCTCTCCTCTTCTCTTGCATGGCTCTCTGGCAGGATCAACAAGCATTACTTTACACGTATCAAACCGATATAATAAAAGGCTTTCAGCTGTTTATATAAGAGACCAAAAGAGACGCTCATTATTCGAGGTTTACATTTCAATCCAAACTTCCTGCATCCCAGCAAATCTCCATGGGGGGAACACAGACAGTTCTTATTTCAGATTGTCTGATCAGCCATGTCCGGGACGAGGTGAATGTGTAGAACAAGGAGAATATTTTATACATGCCGCCAGATGTGTGACAAAGAAAGAGAATATTTGATGAGCCTCAGTGCAGAAGACAGACGAGTGTTTCTGGATCTACAAGACAAAGACAGGCAGGAAGTGGGGTGCTGCTGACACCCAGCACAGGAAGTCAGAGCGTCCATCCACACACACAGAGGAACAGGAACCGTTTATTGTTTACTACAGATCCAAACTGTTACATTGTAACCTGTGATCGGCGATGGTGACAATTCTCCTAGCTCACAACTGTCCCGGATTTCGAGGGACTGTCCCCGACTTGGAATACAGTCCCTCTGTCCCTCCTTCCTCCTCATCTGTCCCTCATTTTGGTCACTTTTTATTTTTCCCAGTGCTAAACCTTTTATCCAGTTTCTAAATTGCTGCATTTGTACAGTGCAATCCAGAAAGTATTCACAGCGCTTCACTTCTTCCACATTTTGTTATGTTACAGCCTTATTCCAAGATGGAATAAATTCATTATTTTCCTCAAAATTCTACAAACAATCCCCCATAATGACAACGTGAAAGAAGTTTGTTTGAAATCTTTGCAAATTTATTAAAAATGAAAAAAAAAACATGTACATAAGTATCACAGACTCCTCCCATGTACACAAGTATCACAGGCTCCTCCCATGTACATAAGTATAACAGGCTCCTCCCATGTACATGTAGCGGGGTGTTCCCCTTTAATGCAGAGAGACAAGAAGTTCTAGGGGAGAGGTGAGTCAGGAGGAAGTAGAGAAAAGACATTGCTGGAGTGAGAGCAGAGGAGAGAGAGAGACTACATCACCCAGAACCACATTCTTCATATGTTCCCACCGCAGAGACTCAATGGAGGGGTTATAAAAGGAGGAGGCGAAGCTGGGCTCGGCCTCTTTGGGGACACGAGACTTCACAGCCTGATCCTCCTGTGCGGATGTGTCGGAGTGCAAGGCCTGAAGCCTGAGGCCTTGCTCAGCACCAAAGAGCCTTCCACCCCTCTGCGAGCCTGGGTGGCATCTGACTTCGCTCAGCTACAGCCTTGTTGGATCGGGGACCCGATCGCTGGAGAGACCGAGTGCGTGTGACACAGCCGGTGGAAGTTTCTCGGACTGGATCCGTAGTCCGGCGGGTGAGAGGGCATATGCCCAGAACGAGATACTGTTAATGCATATAGGCCAATAGACTGCCGTGGCCCCCTCTAGTTGTTCCTGATACCCTTAGTGAAGAAGAGCCATACCATAGCTGAACTTGTAGTCGGGATAGCCAAGTTCCTGCCCATCTCTACCTACCTCACTGGATTACAAAGTTGTATTTTGTTAATGTGCACCACCGTTAAAGATCTGCCGGTGAAGAAAAAGGACTAAGTTATAGACCTCAAAAACCAGGCCTGGTGGGGTTACTAATGTGTTTTGGGTTATTGCGCCATAGGGCATTTAGCTAACGGTCGCCCGTGTGGCGCACTTGTTGCATGTCAGTTCTTTAGTGTGTTAGCATTGCAGGGCTCTGCATTACCAATGATTGAATGTAAACTGTGATCAATGTTATTATCTTTCTTACTAAGAGCTTAAGTAAAACCTTATACCCTTTTATTTTTCCTTTAGTATTGTCTCAATGCTCACTTATTCATAAGGTATAAGATAGATAGTTTACTTTTAGTACTAGCTGTGCCAGCAGAGGGTAGAGCATATTGCCGGGGGTTGGCGGAGCTGTCATCAGGGCCCAAACTAAATCTGCGGCCTTCTTAGTTGGAGGTATCGCTACACGTGGGGGCTCGTCCGGGATCCTGATACAGCAAGTGAACACGCCAAAAGACCGGCATGGACCCGCTAGAAGTAGGACAGTGGTACACAATGGCTGGCGCAGATCCGGCCGCGGCGGCAGTTATTGAACTCCCGGGGATCTGGCAAAGGGATGCGATAAAGCAGTTAATGACATCCCTATCACCATGCCAGAAATCATGGGTGATGGATGTGAGACCACATGCTTCGTGTACATACGCATTAATAGAGTGGAAAGACGAAATTCCAGAGCATTTTAAAAGCCAGAGCATACAAGCTATGGATGGGCAGACCTACCATCTGACACATGCGCTGCCACATAAGGGAGATCGGTTCCAAATAAGAAAGTCATCATCTCCACAGATACCTCCCCCACCATCCCCTAAGGCACAAGAGCAGGAGGATACAGAGAGTCCCAGATCATCACCGGCCACCCTCAGCACAGAACTATGCGCTGTACTGGGAGAGATTGTGGCCCAGTGCAAGAAGAATCCCACAGATTACCCAATGTCGGGGTACAGAAAGCTCCGGATATTCTCAGGGAGAAAACCTGTGCCCTCAGGGGAAGAAGGATTTGAGGAGTGGCTAGATGGCATCACGCAGGCCTTAGAGGAATGGGAAGTTCCAGAACGCAGCAAGAAACAGCGAATTGCTGAAAGTTTGAAGGGGCCTGCTCTGGATGCCATACGCAACCTGAAGATGAGCAGGAAAGACTGTACTGCACAGGACTACTTGGACATCTTGCAGAATGTGTTCGGTGGGACAGAAAAAGTTACTGAGCTCACCTATCAGCTGGAGCACTGCTACCAGAAAACAGGAGAGAAACTGTCAGAATATATGGGACGTCTAGATAAGATCCTGCATAGAATTATTCTGAAGAAGGGGATCGACCCAGGGAAGGTAGACGAGGCCCGGGCTCAGCAGGTATTGAGGGGAGCTCAGCCCCTGGATCCTATTGCATTGGCGCTGCGCACCCGACAGGACGGGAAGAACCTGGAATACCCCGACCTCATTCGAATGGTCAGAGAGGAAGAGGCCATGTGGGAGGAGAAAAAGAGGGAACAGCCAGTCGAGCCAACCAAACCTCTGGTGGTGATGGTGAGCCCGGCCATGACCCCCGAAAGAGATGCAGAAATGGACACCCTGAAATCACAGATGTCCCAAGTGTTGGAGATACTGACCTCTTTGATGGAGAAAGATCAAAGGAAACCAGAAAAGAAAAGTCCAAGAAAGGAGTTGTTCCCGAATACCTCAGCGCCCGCTTCTCTACAGGATCGTGAAGAAGAGGTGATTTGTTACAACTGCGGAGGGATTGGTCATTTTGCAAACATGTGTTCCAGTCCCAGGAAGAAAAAGATAAATAACCGTCAGCCGGCGGAAAACTTCAGAGGGCCCCGGTGAAGGAGTCAACCGGGTGCCCATCATTTTCAGTGAGCTCCAAACTGAATGAAAAACAGAAGAAGAGAGAAAATAGAATACCTCAGAGGAAACACAACATTCTCCAACAGAGATACACCGCAGAGAAAGGGGGCAAGACCCCTCAGAAGAGACACAGCACTCCCCAGAGGGGGTGCACACCTAAGAAAAATAACAGTATCCCTCAGCGGGTTCCTACACCCATAAAGAGGAGGGAAGTCAATGCATACCAGGCTCAAGAAAGGTTCAAGTCCAAAGGGAATAGGACAAGAGAGAGTCCAAAAGGAAAAGGTCTGAAGAAGGCGACCCCTGCCGGGCCATATCCGGAGAAGCTGGTGGGCCCATCTCCTATAGTGCCCATTCAAGTGGAGGGAGTCTACACCAGGGCCCTCTTGGATACCGGGGCACAAGTGACCCTACTATACCGGGACTTCTACGATAGGCACTTGAGTCATCTGCCTATCCAGAAGATAGAAGAGCTGGAAATATGGGGAATTGGAACCCAGAGTTTCCCTTACGACGGCTATCTTCCCATCAAGATGACCTTTGACCCATCCGTGGCTGGGAAGGCCGAAGTGTTTGACACCCTGGCAGTCGTGTGCCCTAAGCCACCTGGAGCCAACAAGAATTCCCTTATAATAGGGATGAACACGGACCTGGTCCGAAGACTCCTGACCCCTCTAGTAAAAGAAGAGGGGAAAACAGCCACCAAGATCTATCCCATGCTGAAGACGGCCTACCAACGGCTGGTCCAAGAGCAGGAGACCCCTGGAGAGGGGATAGGGAAGGTTTGGAGACTTGGAAGAGAAGGGGTAGTGTTGCAGCCCGGCGAAGTAACCTGTCTCAGAGCCACTGTGAAGCTTACTTGGGAGCAGCCTGGTCCCTTTGTCGTGCTGGAGTCAGACCCAAGGGGTGAGTCCTCAGGTCTGGAAGTGATACCGGAAGTGATTCCGCTGAAGGTCCTGAAGAAGGCCCATTGTAGAGTTCCAGTGAGTGTTAGGAACACTACCAGAGACCCCATGGAAATCCCAGCCAGAATGCTGCTAGGCCAGGTGAGCCCTGCGGCCCCTGTTACCCTGTCAGAAGTGAAGAGGACAGGTGAAGGAGGAGATGCTTGGGAGAAGCTGTCCATGGAAAACCCGAATCTGCCAGGAGCTTGGAAGGAGAGAGCCAAGGCCCAGTTGAATAGATGGGAGAAGATCTTCTCTAAGGATGAGTTCGATGTGGGGTGTGCAAGGAGTGCCACCCATCGGATCCGCCTCCAGGAAGACAAGCCCTTCCGAGAGAGGGTCAGGCAGGTCCCCCTAGCAGATCTGGAGGATCTAAGGGAACAACTTGCAGAACTCAAGAGGACTGGTGTGATACGGGAGTCCAGAAGCCCCTATGCCTCTCCCATCGTGGTGGTCAGAAAGAAGAATGGATCATTGAGGCTCTGTATCGACTACAGGACTCTCAACAGGAGAACCATACCTGACCAATACACCACTCAGAGGATAGAGGATGCCCTACAGAGCTTGTCTGGAGCTAAATGGTTCAGCGTTATGGATCTCAAGAGCGGGTACTATCAGATTCCTATGCACCCAGAAGACAGCCTTCATAACCCCAGTAGGGTTCTTTGAATTCAACTGGATGCCCCAAGGTCTGTCTGGAGCCCCAGCGACTTTCCAACGTCTCATGGAGAAGACTGTAGGAGACATGAACCTTATTGAAGTCCTTGTATACCTGGACGATGTCATTGTCTTTGGGAGAACCTTGGAAGAACACGAAAGGAGGCTGGAAAAAGTGTTGAGAAGACTCAGTGAGGAAGGACTCAAGCTTTCGCCTGAGAAGTGTCGGTTCTATCAGTCTTCTGTGAACTATCTGGGGCACATAGTGTCTGAAGAAGGGGTTGCCACAGACCCTGAGAAATTGGAGGCAGTTACCTCCTGGCCACGACCCACCACAGTAACAGAACTCAGATCCTTCTTGGGGTTCTGCTCCTATTACAGGAGGTTTGTGGAAGGATTCGCCCGAATTGCCAGGCCATTGAATGAACTACTCAAGACCGAGGGGGAAGAGGACGACTCAGGGCCCAGGAAGCCGGGAGAGTCAGTCAGAGATCAGTGGAACCAGAAGTGTGAAGAGGCCTTCCAGGCATTAAAGGAGAGCCTAACCACTGCCCCAGTCTTGGCCTATGCAGACCCAACCAAGCCCTATGAACTACATGTAGATGCTAGTCATGACGGTCTGGGAGGAGTACTTTATCAAGAACACGAAGGGCAACAACGGCCTGTTGCCTATGTGAGACGGAGCCTGACCCCCCCTGAGAAGAACTACCCCACTCACAAGCTGGAGTTCCTGGCCCTTAAGTGGGCGGTAGTAGACAAGCTCAAAGACTACCTGTATGGGGCGGAGTTCACTGTGAAGACCGACAACAACCCCCTTACCTACCTTTTCACCACGGCCAAGCTGGATGCCACTGGACACAGGTGGCTGGCCGCACTTTCTGGATTCAACTTCAGCCTAAAGTATAGGCCAGGGACTGGGAATCGTGATGCAGACGCTCTGTCCAGGAGATCTCATTCTCTCACCAGTGACGTAGAAGATTGGACCCAAGTGGCACCGGACGGGGTGTGGGCCCTTTGTCAAGGAGCTGAATTCCAAGCTCGAGGAGGTTCCAGAGCAGAGGAAATAGGAGTTACCATGGTGCGAGTCCCCAAACACTACTGTGGAGTAGCTCAACTGTTAGAGGACAACCTGCCAAGACTGTCCAAGAAGGAGTTGAGGTGTGACCAATTGGAAGACCCCATGGGGAGATTGGTCCTGGAGGCCCTGGAGAATCAGGATCCAAACAGACTCATGCGTCAACCTTCAAAAGAAGATCGCCTGCTGAGGAAAGAGTGGGACAGGTTGCAGTTACATCAGGGAGTGGTCTACCGAAGGGGCCCCTCTGATGACTCAGAAGATAAGTGGCAACTGTTGCTCCCAGAGAAATATCGAGAGACTGTTCTGATTGCCCTGCATGACAACCATGGCCACCTAGGGGCTGAAAGGACCTTTCAACTTGTCAGAAGTCGGTTCTATTGGCCCTGCATGAGGGCAGAGATAGAAGAGTACTGCCACTCATGTGCACGGTGCATCCAGAGGAAGACTTTACCCCATCAAGCTGCCCCAATGGGCCATCTACAGAGTCAAGGCCCAATGGATCTGGTATGCATTGATTTTCTCTGCCTCGAACCCGACCTGAGTGGACTAGGAAATGTTCTGGTGATAACCGACCATTTCACCAGGTATGCCCAGGCTTTCCCCACCAAAGACCAGAAGGCCTCCACCGTAGCCAAGGTACTTATGGAGAAGTACTTTGTCCATTATGGGCTGCCACAGCGACTCCATTCAGATCAAGGGAGGGACTTTGAGAGTAAGCTGATCCGGAAGCTCCTGGATTCTTTGGGAATCAAGAAGACTCGAACTACACCTTACCATCTACAGGGAGATGCTCAGCCGGAAAGGTTTAACCGAACCTTGCTCAACATGTTGGGGACTCTGGAAAGCGAGAAAAAGCAACATTGGAGCCAACACATAGCAGCCATAGTACATGCTTACAACTGCACCATCAGTGATGCTACAGGCTACTCCTCATATCGACTCATGTTTGGGAGAGAAGCGAGACTACCGGTGGACTTGGCCTTTGGCACCTCTCTGGACCATTCCTCAGCCACATCCCACAAAGGATATGTGGACAGGCTCAGACACAGCCTGAAAGTAGCCCATGAACATGCTCAAGCGGCCTCAGATCAAAGGGGAGCTCGAAATAAAAGAAACTTCGACTTGAAGGTTCGGGTACAAGACCTACAGCCCGGGGATCGAGTATTGTTACGCAATCTGGGGGTCCCTGGAAAGCACAAACTTGCAGACAGATGGAGATCTGAACCCTATGTCATCTGCAGGAAGTTGCCAGGCCTACCTGTCTATACGTTGAAGCCAGAAGGAAAGGTAGGCCCACTGAAGACGTGGCATCGAAACCACCTTCTCCCACTTGCTGAGGCAGTTAGAATACCTCCCGTGGGAGACTCCCCTGAACCGGCCTCTATCCTGGATACTCCTAGGCCGAACACTCGGTCGCAGACCTCCCGAGCTGAAGATGGAGAGGCCTCTCAACTTAGTGGAAGTGAGGAGGGAGAACTTGATTGGCTGTGGCCTTCCCCAACTCCAGGAACTTCTACCATAGATCTTCCAACCACTGAAGACACCACAGATGAAACACTGAACCCAGAAGCCACAGAGTTCATCCCTTCTAGTCCTTCAGCAGAATACTGGGAAGATGCCCATGATGGTTGTTCAGAGGAAGAGGAGCCTGTGGCGCCAGAGCCAGAAATCCCAAGAGAGCAAAGGGCTCGAAGAGTCATCCGGCCTCCTAAGAAGCTGACCTACCCACAAATGGGGAACAGCTCAGAAGACTCTGTAGTTACTGCTAGGAGGAATGCTGAGAATCCGGATCCCTCCACGGTCCATTTGGTGGAGGGCAACCCCAGCTCACTCTCTGGCACAGCTAGACAGGTCGCCCCCACTGAAGCGACCTGTAAACAGGACAGCTCCCCATCTTATGATGATTGGTGGGAGGCTCCTCTGTCAACCCTATGCAACCGCATTGAATCTAGAATGTTTTGCAGACCTAAAAAAAATGTCTTTGGGGACCAAAGATTCAAAGTGGGGGGAGTGTGTAGCGGGGTGTTCCCCTTTAATGCAGAGAGACAAGAAGTTCTAGGGGAGAGGTGAGTCAGGAGGAAGTAGAGAAAAGACATTGCTGGAGTGAGAGCAGAGGAGAGAGAGAGACTACATCACCCAGAACCACATTCTTCATATGTTCCCACCGCAGAGACTCATGGGAGGGGTTATAAAAGGAGGAGGCGAAGCTGGGCTCGGCCTCTTTGGGGACACGAGACTTCACAGCCTGATCCTCCTGTGCGGATGTGTCGGAGTGCAAGGCCTGAAGCCTGAGGCCTTGCTCAGCACCAAAGAGCCTTCCACCCCTCTGCGAGCCTGGGTGGCATCTGACTTCGCTCAGCTACAGCCTTGTTGGATCGGGGACCCGATCGCTGGAGAGACCGAGTGCGTGTGACACAGCCGGTGGAAGTTTCTCGGACTGGATCCGTAGTCCGGCGGGTGAGAGGGCATATGCCCAGAACGAGATACTGTTAATGCATATAGGCCAATAGACTGCCGTGACCCCCTCTAGTTGTTCCTGATACCCTTAGTGAAGAAGAGCCATACCATAGCTGAACTTGTAGTCGGGATAGCCAAGTTCCTGCCCATCTCTACCTACCTCACTGGATTACAAAGTTGTATTTTGTTAATGTGCACCACCGTTAAAGACCTGCCGGTGAAGAAAAAGGACTAAGTTATAGACCTCAAAAACCAGGCCTGGTGGGGTTACTAATGTGTTTTGGGTTATTGCGCCATAGGGCATTTAGCTAACGGTCGCCCGTGTGGCGCACTTGTTGCATGTCAGTTCTTTAGTGTGTTAGCATTGCAGGGCTCTGCATTACCAATGATTGAATGTAAACTGTGATCAATGTTATTATCTTTCTTACTAAGAGCTTAAGTAAAACCTTATACCCTTTTTTTTTTCCTTTAGTATTGTCTCAATGCTCACTTATTCATAAGGTATAAGATAGATAGTTTACTTTTAGTACTAGCTGTGCCAGCAGAGGGTAGAGCATATTGCCGGGGGTTGGCGGAGCTGTCATCAGGGCCCAAACTATATCTGCGGCCTTCTTAGTTGGAGGTATCGCTACATACATAAGTATCACAGGCTCCTCCCATGTACATAAGTATCACAGACTCCTCCCATGTACATAAGTATCACAGACTCCTCCCATGTACATAAGTATCACAGGCTCCTCCCGTGGACATAAGTATCACAGGCTCCTCCCATGTACATAAGTATCACAGGCTCCCCCCGTGTACATAAGTATCACAGGCTCCTCCCATGTACATAAGTATCACAGGCTCCTCCCGTGTACATAAGAATCACAGGCTCCTCCCATGGACATAAGTATCACAGGCTCCTCCCATGTACATAAGTATCACAGGCTCCTCCCATGGACATAAGTATCACAGGCTCCTCCCATGGACATAAGTATCACAGGCTCCTCCCATGTACACAAGTATCACAGGCTCCTCCCATGTACACAAGTATCACAAGCTCCTCCCATGGACATAAGTATCACAGGCTCCTCCCATGTACATAAGTATCACAGGCTCCTCCCATGGACATAAGTATCACAGACTCCTCCCATGGACATAAGTATCACAGGCTCCTCCCATGGACATAAGTATCACAGACTCCTCCCATGTACATAAGTATCACAGGCTCCTCCCATGTACATAAGTATCACAGGCTCCTCCCATGTACACAAGTATCACAGGCTCCTCCCATGGACACAAGTATCACAGGCTCCTCCCATGGACATAAGTATCACAGACTCCTCCCATGTACATAAGTATCACAGGCTCCTCCCATCTACATAAGTATCACAGGCTCCTCCCATGTACATAAGTATCACAGGCTCCTCCCATGACATTCTATCATCAGATGAAGTAGCAGTGTGGCATTTACATTGTGTGTCCTGATCGGTGTGTTTTGTGCCCTGCGGTAGTGCTCGGTGAATGCCTCGCTTTATCACGTCACCACAAATGAATGAATGAATGAGCCCCATTAGGTCACCATTTTAGTAGCAGATCAATGACAACAATAAGTCAGTCCCTCTGTCTCCGTATTATTGGCTAAGTTGCGTCCGTTCACCTTGTGAAAAGTAAAGAAGTGAGGTACGTGTCAGGATGGTCCTGCGCTCTCCTGTGCCCCCCGAGGATAATCGGCCTCCCATGAACAGGCGCCGAGCGGTCAGGTGCTTATTGTGCGTCCTGATAAATGACGACTTCCCATTCATTTCTAGGCTGCAGAAATTCAGCCACCATCTGCTCCTTCAGACTCCCAGAGAGGTGATCAACGACCTCTCTGGACCGGAGCCAAGAACTCCTCCTTGGGGGTGAGGGGGGCGCTCAGTCTCCCAAAGAAACCCGCTGAATAGTAAATCCTGCAATACGGTGCCATGAAAAAGTATTCATACCCCTTGAAATTTTCCACATTTTGTCATGTTACAACCAAAAACGTAAATGTATTTTATTGGGATTTTATGTGATGGACCAACACAAAGTGGCGCATAAGTGTGAAGTCGAAGGAAAATTATAAATGATACAAATAAATATGTGAAAAGTGTGGTGTGGGGGGGCATTTCTATTCAGCCCCCTTTACTCTGATACCCCTAACTAAAATCTAGTGGAACCAATTGCCTTCAGAAGTCACCTAATTGGTAAATAGAGTCCACCTGTGTGTAATTTAATCTCAGTATAAATACAGCTGTTTTGTGAAGCCCTCAGAGGTTTGTTAGAGAACCTTAGTGAACAAACAGCATCATGAAGGCCAAGGAACACACCAGACAGGTCAGGGATAAAGTTGTGGAGAAGTATAAAGCAGGGTTAGGTTATAAAAATATCTCCCAAGCTTTGAACATCTCACGGAGCTCTGTTCAATACATCATCGGAAAATGGAAAGAGTATGGCACAACTGCAAACCTACCAAGACATGGCCGTCCACCTAAACTGACCGCGCCGGGCAAGGAGAACATTCATCAGAGAAGCAGCCAAGAGGCCCATGGTAACTCTGGAGGAGCTGCAGAGATCCACAGCTCAGGGGGGAGAATCTGTCCACAGGACAACTATTAGGCCCTGTACACACGATCGGAATTTCCGATCGTGTGTGGGCCCCATTGGACTTTTTTCCATCGGAGTAAAAAAATAGAACATGTTTTAAATTTTTGTTATGGAAAAAAACCCGATGGGAAATTCCGTTTGTCTGTGTGGAGTTCCGTCTGAGAAAAATCCACGCATGCTCAGAATCAAGTCGACGCATGCTCAGAAGCATTGAACTTCATTTTTCTCGGCTCATTGTAGTGTTTTACGTCACCGCGTTTTGGACGGTCGGAATTTGGTCTGATGGTGTGTATGCAAGACAGCTTTGAACGGAATTCCGACGAAAAATTCCATCGGATTTTAGCTCATTGGAATTCCGATCGTGTGTACGCAGCATCAGTCGTGCTTCTCCACAAATCTGCCCTTTATGGAAGAGTGACAAGAAGAAAGACATTGGTGAAAGAAAGTCATAGGAAGTCCTGTTTGCAGTTTGTGAGAAGCCATGTGGGGGACACAGCAAACATGTGGGGGACACAGCAAACATGTGGGGGACACAGCAAACATGTGGGGGACACAGCAAACATGTGGAAGAAGGTGCTCTGGTCACATGAGACCAAAATTCTACTTTTTGGCCTAAAAGCAAAACGCTCTGTGTGGGGAAAACTAACACTGCACATCACCCTGAACACACCATCCCCACCGTGAAACATGGTGGTGGCAGCATCATGTTGTGGGGACGGTTTTCTTCAGCAGGGACAGGGAAGCTGGTCAGAGTTGATGGGAAGATGGATGGAGCCAAATACAGGACAATCTTAGAAGAAAACCTGTTAGAGTCTGCAAAAGACTTGAGACTGGGGGGTGGAGGTTCACCTTCCAGCAGGACAACGACCCGAAACATACAGCCAGAGCTACAATGGAATGGTTTAGATCAAAGCATATTCATGTGTAAGAATGGCTCAGTCACAGTCCAGACCTAAATCACATTGAGAATCTGTGGCAAGACTTGAAAATTGCTGATCACAGACGCTCTCCATCCAATCTGACAGAGCTTGAGATATTTTACAAAGAAGAATGGGCAGAAATGTCCCTCTCTAGATGTGCAAAGCTGGTAGAGACATCCCCAAAAAAGACTTGCAGCTGTAATTGCAGAGAAAGGCGGTTCTACAAAGTATTAACTCCGGGGGGCGCCATACAAATGTACCCCACACTTTTCACAGATTTATTTGTAAAAAAAAATTGAAAGCCATTTATTATTTTCCTTCCACTTCACAATTATGTGCCACTTTGTATTGGTCTATCACATAAAATCCCAATAAAATACATTTACGTTTTTGGTTGTAACATGACAAAATGTGGAAAATTTCAAGGGGTATGAATACTTTTTCAAGGCACTGTAAATGGAACAATATCATGAACCCAGAATAAAAAGTAGCTGTACTACAGAACCCTGCCCTGCTCCTACTCTCCATAATAGGTGTTTTTTTGTAGTTCTCAGAGAGAACTGGGAGCAATGTAACTGAACAGTCAGCAGGGGCAGACAGCACAGGAAGTTACTAGCTTACAAGATTTCTGGCAGGATCAACAGGTGTTTTTTTTAAAAGTTTATAGACATAATAAAACATTTTCAATGATACTGTTGAGGTTTACTCTCCACCACATCCCCTCACCTTCCTCTCCTCACATTCTATGACTCTGTATGACAAAGATTCTGTGTCAGGAATGGAAATGTATTTTTATGTATCAAGAAGAAACGAAATTATGTAAATATGGAGACAATGTATCATAATAGAGTTGGAATTTGTTTTCAAATCAAACAACTCCAAAGAAGAAGAATCTATGGAATTACTTACACTCTAATGTCCCCTCCCCCCCCCCCCCAGAGTCACACACTGTTATTATACATTTATATATCTCTGACATATACCGCAGTGCTGTACAGAGAACACTGAGCCAGTCACATCAGACTCTGTACCAGAAGAGCTTACACTCTAATGTCCCCTCCCCCACAGTCACACACTATTATTATACATTTATATATCTCTGACATATACCGCAGTGCTGTACAGAGAACACTGAGCCAGTCACATCAGACTCTGTACCAGAAGAGCTTACACTCTAATGTCCCCTCCCCCACAGTCACACACTATTATTATACATTTATATATCTCTGACATATACCGCAGTGCTGTACAGAGAACACTGAGCCAGTCACATCAGTCTCTGTACCAGAGGAGCTTACACTCTAATGTCCCCCCCAGAGTCACACACTATTATTATACATTTATATATCTCTGACATATACTGCAGTGCTGTACAGAGAACACTGAGCCAGTCACATCAGTCTCTGTACCAGAGGAGCTTACACTCTAATGTCCCCTCCCCCACAGTCACACACTATTATTATACATTTATATATCTCTGACATATACCGCAGTGCTGTACAGAGAACACTGAGCCAGTCACATCAGTCTCTGTACCAGAGGAGCTTACACTCTAATGTCCCCTCCCCCACAGTCACACACTATTATTATACATTTATATATCTCTGACATATACCGCAGTGCTGTACAGAGAACACTGAGCCAGTCACATCAGTCTCTGTACCAGAGGAGCTTACACTCTAATGTCCCCTCCCCCACAGTCACACACTATTATTATACATTTATATATCTCTGACATATACTGCAGTGCTGTACAGAGAACACTGAGCCAGTCACATTAGTCTCTGTACCAGAGGAGCTTACACTCTAATGTCCCCTCCCCCACAGTCACACACTATTATTATACATTTATATATCTCTGACATATACCGCAGTGCTGTACAGAGAACACTGAGCCAGTCACATCAGTCTCTGTACCAGAGGAGCTTACACTCTAATGTCCCCTCCCCCACAGTCACACACTATTATTATACATTTATATATCTCTGACATATACCGCAGTGCTGTACAGAGAACACGGAGCCAGTCACATCAGTCTCTGTACCAGAGGAGCTTACACTCTAATGTCCCCTCCCCCACAGTCACACACTATTATTATACATTTATATATCTCTGACATATACCGCAGTGCTGTACAGAGAACACTGAGCCAGTCACATTAGTCTCTGTACCAGAGGAGCTTACACTCTAATGTCCCCCCACAGTCACACACTATTATTATACATTTATATATCTCTGACATATACTGCAGTGCTGTACAGAGAACACTGAGCCAGTCACATCAGTCTCTGTACCAGAGGAGCTTACACTCTAATGTCCCCTCCCCCACAGTCACACACTATTATTATACATTTATATATCTCTGACATATACCGCAGTGCTGTACAGAGAACACTGAGCCAGTCACATCAGTCTCTGTACCAGAGGAGCTTACACTCTAATGTCCCCTCCCCCACAGTCACACACTATTATTATACATTTATATATCTCTGACATATACCGCAGTGCAGTACAGAGAACACTGAGCCAGTCACATCAGTCTCTGTACCAGAGGAGCTTACACTCTAATGTCCCCCCACAGTCACACACTATTATTATACATTTATATATCTCTGACATATACCGCAGTGCAGTACAGAGAACACTGAGCCAATTACATCAGTCTCTGTACCAGAGGAGCTTACACTCTAATGTCCCCCCACAGTCACACACTATTATTATACATTTATATAGCTCTGACATATACCGCAGTGCTGTACAGAGAACACTGAGCCAATTACATCAGTCTCTGTACCAGAGGAGCTTACACTCTAATGTCCCCCCACAGTCACACACTATTATTATACATTTATATAGCTCTGACATATACCGCAGTGCTGTACAGAGAACACTGAGCCAGTCACATCAGTCTCTGTACCAGAGGAGCTTACACTCTAATGTCCCCCCACAGTCACACACTATTATTATACATTTATATATCTCTGACATATACCGCAGTGCTGTACAGAGAACACTGAGCCAGTCACATCAGTCTCTGTACCAGAGGAGCTTACACTCTAATGTCCCCCCACAGTCACACACTATTATTATACATTTATATATCTCTGACATATACCGCAGTGCTGTACAGAGAACACTGAGCCAGTCACATCAGTCTCTGTACCAGAGGAGCTTACACTCTAATGTCCCCCCCACAGTCACACACTATTATTATACATTTATATATCTCTGACATATACCGCAGTGCTGTACAGAGAACACTGAGCCAGTCACATCAGTCTCTGTACCAGAGGAGCTTACACTCTAATGTCCCCTCCCCCACAGTCACACACTATTATTATACATTTATATATCTCTGACATATACTGCAGTGCTGTACAGAGAACACTGAGCCAATTACATCAGTCTCTGTACCAGAGGAGCTTACACTCTAATGTCCCCCCACAGTCACACACTATTATTATACATTTATATAGCTCTGACATATACTGCAGTGCTGTACAGAGAACACGGAGCCAGTCACATCAGTCTCTGTACCAGAGGAGCTTACACTCTAATGTCCCCTCCCCCACAGTCACACACTATTATTATACATTTATATATCTCTGACATATACTGCAGTGCTGTACAGAGAACACGGAGCCGGTCACATCAGTCTCTGTACCAGAGGAGCTGACACTCTAATGTCCCATTATAGTCACACTGTTATTTTTATTACTATACAATTATACAGAACTACAGCATATCTACCCTCTACATTTTAGGGATGATGAGGGGGGGAGGTGTTCTGTAGTCCTACCCTAGGGTAACAACACTGCTCCTCCATAGATACACTCCGATAAGTGAGTCCAGTGGCGGTGCGTCCATAAGGGCGCACGGGCGCCGCCCCCTCTCTCCAGCCACCCCCTCTATGACCAATGGATATATTCATGCATTAATCTATCCATGGTCACCGCTGCCACCCCCTATTCAGGCGCCCGGCCCCTTTTCGGGGCGGGGGGTGTTTTTGAAGCACCTGATTAGAGCCATAGGCTCTAATAGGCGTCAAAAAAGGTGACCTGCGAGCGCCATGCTTGGCGTTTGCAGTTCCCCCAGGGAACTGCCTCTCCGCCAATCAGGTTCTCGGGTCTGTTACCCATCACCTGATTGGCTGACACGACAGGCGCTGTGATTGGACGCCTGACGGGCGGAGAGGATGGGAGGAGACGCATGGGGGACATCGCTCGCTGACGTCACCCCCTGCCCCACCGAGACAGGGTAAGTGCCGGGCAGACGACGAGTGGGCGGGGGGGTCACAGTGGCACTATTCAATGGGCACAGTGGCAGCATTTGATGGGCACAGTGGCAGCATTTGATGGCACAGTGGCAGCGTTTGATGGCCACAGTGGCTGCGTTTCATGGGTACAGTGGCTGCATTTGGGCACAGTGGCTGCATTTGATGGGCACAGTGGCAGCATTTGATGGTACAGTGGCAGCATTTGATGGAAACAGTAGCAGCATTTAAAGGGCACAGTGGCAGCATTTGATAGGCAAAGTGACAGCATTTGATGGCACAGTGGCTGCGTTTGGGCACAGTGGCAGCATTTAATGGACACAGTGGCAGCATTTGATGGTACAGTGGCAGCATTTGATGGAAACAGTAGCAGCATTTGAAGGGCACAGTGGCAGCATTTGATGGAAACAGCAGCAGCATTTGAAGGGCACAGTGGCAGCATTTGATTGCACAGTGGCTGCATTTGATGGCACATTGGCAGCGTTTGATGGGCACAGTGGCTGCGTTTGATGGGCACAGTGGCAGAATTTGATTGGCACAGTGGCAGCATTTGATGGGCACAGTGGCAGCATTTGATGGGCACAGTGGCAGCATTTGATGGGCACAGTGGCAGAATTTGATGGCACAGTGGCAAAATTTGATGGCACAGTGGCAGCATTTGATGGGCACAGTGGCAGCATTTGATGGCACAGTGGCAGCGTTTGATGGGCACAGTCGCTGCGTTTGGGCACAGTGGTAGTATTTGATGGACACAGTGGCAGCATTTGATGGCACAGTGGCTGCTTTTAATGGCACCATGGCAGCGTTTGATGGGCACAATATCAGCCTTTGATGGGCACAGTGGCAGCATTTGATAGGCACAGTGACTGCAATTAATGTTTTTTTTTTTTATTTTTCAGTTTGTTTGGCCCTCCCAAAAATTTTGAGCACCAGCCGCCACTGGTCACCTTAGAACAGGAAGTGTAATCATTTTCTGTCTCTGGAGAAGATGGATCTGCTGGAAGGTGAGAAGCTGATGACAATTGTTGAGTATCTTCTGGTGGTCCCATTGTAGCCGGAACTTGGATCTCATATCTCAGGCCGCTCACAGACACATGTGGACAGTTGCACTGTTTTCCAGCAAGGAGCACAATCCTGAACTGTCCTCCTGTCTATGACACCAGAAAGTCTAGACCAGCCTTTCTCAACCTTTTCAACACAGAGGAACCCTTGAAATAGTTCTCCGGTCTCGGGGAACCCCTGCTAAAAATTAGAAATCTACAATTCATGAAACCTTAGTGTGATGGTCAGTGGGAAGGATGGGCCTTACACTTGTGGTCATTGGGAAGAATTACCTCCTTACAGATAGCTAAAAAGATCAATGGTGTCAGTAGGAAATTATCTAAGAGGCAGAAATTGCCCAATACTGAAGGAACCCCTAGCAACCTCTGGAGGAACCCTAGGGTTCCACGGAACCCTGGTTGAGAATCACTGGTCTAGACATTAGGAGTCCTGACCTGTCTTCACTGGCTGCATGCTTGTTTCTGGTCATCAACTGTAAAAGTATTGGAGCCAGTCCAGAGAAAGCCAAGCAAGTAGCAGAATGCTGTATGTGACAGATTTCCTCTAATATCTCCCAGTACAAGAAATGTTCTGTCTGCTAGGAAAATGAAAGCAACTTCAAGAAGCAAAAGGCGATGTGAGAGTTTCTATCACAATGTTGCTGTGAATTTCCCTTCCTGAGATTGTTGGAGACACGCTGTGTGTGATCTGTCCGGGGACGTCACATCGTGTCACTTTATAGATGGGGAGATTTTATACCGAGCGAAAGTGAATGAGTCCGAAAAACACCTGGAAGAGCCGATACAGCCAGAGATCACCTCCACTGTGTGTCACCTCTATTGTTATCCTTTGTGACAGCAGGAAGGTAAAGTCACCTGGTTGCATCCAGGGGGGTAGATATATTTCGCCCAGATTCAGGCTTTACGCCAACTTATACAACTAGGTGGAGAGTTGTATAAGCCCAGCTAAGGCTAGTGGGCTCATGGATGACTCATACCTCTAGGGAGAGTGTGGGGCGTCGTACAGACAGGGAGTTGAAGAGACCAGCTGAAGCTTGTCAGCTCATTTAGGCCTCTATAAGAACTCCCAGCTTCATTAGATGTTAGCTCATGCCTGGAACCAGACCTGTGTGGACTGTCTAGGGAGAGTGAACCCCTGTGCGGTGAGAAAAAGCCTGTGTGGCTATTTGCTTGGACATTTAAAACCAGGGACTTAGGGACTAGGACAGCACTAGGCTGATCCCAGTTGTTAGTTAGGAAACCTGTATGTTTACTCAGAGGTCAAGTTGACCAGGATTTATTTTATTTATGTTTCTTTTGCTTTGCTGTGTTTTGTCACTGTAAATAGAAAATAAACCGCACCTTTTTGATTTTGAAAACCACAACCTCCGTTTGCTGGGCCTGTTTTTGTGTGGGGAGCCCATCCCGGGGGTCACACACACCCGCTGCCGAGCTAACCCCCTCACAGTTGGTGGAGAACCAGTGGCAGTTTTTTTTTAAGCCAGCATGGAGGAGATACTGAAACAGCTGGCTCTAGCAAATGCCAATCAACAGCAGACAAATGCAGGTTTGCAAAGGAGCCTTGCAGCCCAGCAGCAAGCTCACCAACAGAGTCTGGAAGCTCAGCAACAAGCCCAGCAGCAATCTGAGGCCCGCTTCATAGACCTGTTACAGAAGCTAGAGCAGAGACTACAACAAATGGAAGCAGTAATGCAGCAACGTCCGCAGACCAGTGAGGAAAGCCGTCCCACTAATACCGCGTCCTTTGGGGTGAGTCGTTTATTGACAAAAATGACTGGAGAGGATGATCCAGAGGTATTTTTGACCACATTTGAACGGACCGCTGAAAGAGAAAAGTGGCCTGAGGAGCAGTGGGCTGGACTGGTGGCTCCTCTGTTAACTGGTGAATCGCAGAAAGCTTACTATGACCTAGAGCCTAACCAAGCAAAAGACTATGTGATGCTAAAAGCTGAAATATTGGCAAGGCTGGGTGTCACCCAGGCTGTCCGGGCTCAGCGTGTGCATAACTGGACTTTCCAGCTTGGAAAACCCCCCAGGTCTCAAATGTATGATCTCATTCACCTGAGCAGAAAGTGGCTACAGCCAGAGACTTTGTCCGCACCAAAGATTGTGGAACGTATTGTAATGGATCGGTTTTTGAGAGCTCTTCCTACTGCCATCCAAAAGTGGGTAAGCCATGGAGACCCAGAGACGGCCGATGGTCTTGTGGATCGTGTGGAGAAATACTTGGCTACAGAGAACCTGACGGTCTCTTCCAGAGACACTCGGACTTTCCACCCTAAGACCAGACCATCCCCAGGGGCGGATAAGAGGATTCCAAGGGGTGAGGGTGGAGAGAGTGAGAGGGTGGGAGCTCTACCCCAAGTTTGGCGAGAACAGCCTGGGAAATCAGCGGCTCAAGAGGCCGCAAGAAGGATCGTTTGCTACCGCTGCCGGCAAGCGGGACATATTGCAGCCAATTGCCCGGTTGTGGAGGAACCCATGCAGTGTGACTTTCTGACGGGCAGACGTCAGTCGCTGTGTGCGACAGTCGCATGCACTGCCATTCGAGGAACTGAAAAACATTTATGCAAAATGTGTGTTAATGGTAGAAATGTTGTGGTATTGTTGGATTCAGGTAGCCTTGTGACCCTGATAAAGGCTGAGTTAGTTAAAACAGAGGTCTCTGGGAATAGCAAGGTAGCTGTTATTTGTGTGCATGGGGACACCCGAGAGTATCCAGTGACTACAGTGTGTTTCGAGACCCCCAAAGGTACCCTCTCTCATCCAGTGGGCTTAGTATCTCAGTTACCGCATGACGCCATTGTGGGAAGGGATTTTCCGAAGTTCTGGGAACTGTGGGATGATCCTGAGCCCCCCACTGGTGCCCCTATGTACCAGGAATGTGATAGCCAGAACTCCTCTGAGAGTGGTGAGGACTCTCCAGAATTTCCCTTGTCAGTATTGGCAGGGGAGACTCAAGAAACTGGAGAGGAGCCCACCTCCTCAGACGAAAACCTACCGTCTGTGGAGTTTTCTGATCTGGAGGTTCACAGGGAAAATTTTGCCACAGAACAGTTAAAAGACCCCGCCCTAATAAAGGCACGGGAAAACGTAGTGGAAATAGATGGCGAGTTAGTGAACCCAGATAATACCTGCACTTACCCATACTTCAGCGTAGAGAAGGACCTACTGTATCGGGTGGCAAAAAGGGCAGAAGAAACCGTTGAGCAGCTTGTGGTGCCCAAACCTTACAGGAAGTTGGTGTTGGAGTTGGCCCATGGGCACATTCTTGGAGGTCATCTGGGGACAGAGAAAACCCGAGAGAGGGTATTACAGAGATTCTATTGGCCTGGGGTGATGAAGGACATAGAAAATTATTGTTCCTCCTGCCCTGTGTGTCAGAGGTCGGCCCCGATGCCACATTTCCGTAGCCCGCTGGTCCCTCTACCCATCATTGAGGTCCCGTTTGAGAGAATCGCAATGGATTTGGTAGGTCCTATAATCAAGTCCGCTAGGGGGCACCAGTACATATTGGTTATAATGGACTATGCCACCCGTTATCCAGAAGCGATCCCTCTCAGAAATACCTCGGCCAAAACCATAGCCAAAGAGCTATCTCTTGTTTTTAGCCGGGTGGGTATTTGTAAAGAACTGCTTACGGACCAAGGTACACCCTTTATGTCCCGGGTTATGAAAGAGCTGTGTAAATTGTTCAAAGTGACGCAATTGCGTACATCTGTGTATCACCCCCAAACCGATGGGCTGGTTGAAAGATTCAACAAAACCCTAAAACAAATGTTGAAGAAAGTGGTGGATAGAGATGGAAAGGATTGGGACTGTCTACTTCCTTATTTGATGTTTGCTATTAGGGAGGTGCCCCAATCCTCTACGGGATTCTCCCCCTTTGAGTTACTGTATGGGAGACACCCAAGAGGGCTGTTGGATATTGCCAAGGAAACTTGGGAAAGTGAGAGTTCTCCCCACAGGAGTGTGATTGAGCATGTCGCCCTGATGCAAGACCGAATTGCACAGGTAATGCCCATCGTGAAGGAACATTTGGCCCAAGCGCAGTTAGCACAGCAGAGAGTGTACAACCGTGGAGCCAAGACCCGTACCTTTTCCCCGGGGGATAGGATACTGGTACTTGTCCCTACGGTTGAAAGTAAATTCCTTGCCAAATGGCAAGGCCCCTATGAGATAATGGAAAAAGTGAGCGAAGTGAATTACAAGGTCAGACAACCAGGAAGGCGAAAGCCCGAACAGATCTATCACGTTAATCTGTTGAAAGCCTGAAGGGATAGAGAGTCCCTAGTCGCAGACACTTGGTCACCAGCTCAAACTGGTTGCGTGATTCCTGAGGTTGGAATAGCAGCCACCTTGTCACAACCCCAACAACAGGAGGTTAAGGAGTTTGTGCTTCGCAACAAGGAGGTATTCTCTGAGCTGCCGGGACAAACATCTGGGGTAGAGCATGACATCATTACCCCGCCCGGTGAAAGGGTGAAGTTAAAACCCTATCGGATCCCAGAGGCCCGACGGGAGGCAATACGGGAGGAAGTACAGAAAATGCTGAACTTAGGGGTGATAGAGGAGTCCCAAAGTGATTGGTCTAGTCCCATCGTGTTGGTGCCTAAACCGGATGGGAGCTGGCGATTTTGTAACGATTTTCGTCAGTTGAACAAAGTTACAAAATTTGACACCTACCCCATGCCACGTATAGATGAGTTGATCGACCGGCTGGGAACAGCCCGATACATGACGACTCTTGACCTCACAAAAGGGTATTGGCAAATCCCCCTGGCCAAGTCGGCCAAAGAGAAAACCGCATTTGTAACCCCAGACGGGGCGTTCCAATATAAAAGAATGCCGTTCGGGTTACAGAATGCGCCGGCCACATTCCAGCGGAAAATGGACCAGATGCTGAGGCCCCATCGGAAGTATGCTGCGGCTTACCTGGATGACGTAATTGTCCATAGCACAGATTGGGCCTCACATCTGCCAAAAGTGCAAGCAGTCCTGGACTCTGTTCGGGAAGCGGGGTTTACGGCTAACCCCAAGAAGTGTACCATTGGGCAGGAGGAGGCCAAATATCTTGGGTACACCATTGGGAGGGGAGTAATAAAACCCCAACTCAACAAAGTCGAGGCCATCCAGAGTTGGCCACGTCCCAACAGCAAGAAGCAGGTACGAGCCTTTCTGGGAATCGCTGGGTATTATCGGCGATTCATTCCCCACTTTGCTTCTAAGGCTGTGCCCCTAACCAACCTGACGAAGGGGAAAGGGTCGGTCATGATTAAATGGACCCCCGAGGCTGAGGCAGCATTCCAATTCTTGAAACAAGCCTTATGTAGCCAGCCAGTGTTGTACTCACCCGACTTCTCTAAAGACTTTGTCGTACAAAGTGATGCGTCAGATGTGGGGTTAGGAGCAGTATTGTCCCAGGTCTGGAACGGGGAAGAGCACCCAGTCATTTACCTCAGCAGGAAGTTGAAGTCCCATGAGGTAAATTACGCCACCGTTGAAAAGGAGTGTTTAGCGGTGAAGTGGGCTCTAGATTCCCTTCGGTACTACCTGCTAGGTAGGCACTTTGACATGGTTACGGATCACGCTCCGTTAAAGTGGATGGCTCAAAACAAGGAAACAAATAGAAGAGTGAATAGGTGGTTCCTGGCCCTCCAGGAATTCAACTTCACAGTAAAGCATCGCCCTGGCGTTCAAATGGGGAATGTGGATGCTTTGTCTCGAGTACATGAATGCCTGATTGCTGGTGTTCCAACCCCGAGGTTAAAACAAGAGGGGGGGGGGTATGTGACAGCAGGAAGGTAAAGTCACCTGGTTGCATCCAGGGGGGTAGATATATTTTGCCCAGATTCAGGCTTTACGCCGACTTATACAACTAGGTGGAGAGTTGTATAAGCCCAGCTAAGGCTAGTGGGCTCATGGATGACTCATACCTCTAGGGAGAGTGTGGGGCGTCGTACAGACAGGGAGTTGAAGAGACCAGCTGAAGCTTGTCAGCTCATTTAGGCCTCTATAAGAACTCCCAGCTTCATTAGATGTTAGCTCATGCCTGGAACCAGACCTGTGTGGACTGTCTAGGGAGAGTGAACCCCTGTGCGGTGAGAAAAAGCCTGTGTGGCTATTTGCTTGGACATTTAAAACCAGGGACTTAGGGACTAGGACAGCACTAGGCTGATCCCAGTTGTTAGTTAGGAAACCTGTATGTTTACTCAGAGGTCAAGTTGACCAGGATTTATTTTATTTATGTTTCTTTTGCTTTGCTGTGTTTTGTCACTGTAAATAGAAAATAAACCGCACCTTTTTGATTTTGAAAACCACAACCTCCGTTTGCTGGGCCTGTTTTTGTGTGGGGAGCCCATCCCGGGGGTCACACACACCCGCTGCCGAGCTAACCCCCTCACACCTTTTATCCTTTTATATCTCCTTCTATTTATTTATTCCTCCCTCATCCTTTCTTTTTCCTTCTATCTCCTCCTCATCTCTCCATTCCTATCCCTCCCTCATCCCTCCTCTCTCCATTCTTCTTTCTTTCTCCTCCTCATCTCTCCATTCCTATCCCTCCTTCCTTCCTTCCTTCTCCTCCTCATCTCTCTATTCCTATCCCTCCCTCATCCCTCCTTCCCTCTCCTTCCTTCCTTCTTTCTCCTCCTCATCTCTCCATTCCTATCCCTCCCTCATCCCTCCTCTCTCCATCCTTCATTCTTTCTCCCCCTCATCTCTCCATTCCTATCCCCCCCTCACCCCTCCTTCTCTCTCCTTCCTTCCTTCTTTCTCCTCCTCATCTCTACATTCCTATCCCTCCCTCATCCCTTTTCTCTCCGTCCTTCTTTCTTTCTCCTCCTCATCTCTCCATTCCTATCCCTCCCTCATCCCTCCTTCTCTCTCCTTCCTTCCTTCTTTCTCCTCCTCACCTATCTATTCCCATCACTCCCTCACCCCTCCTTCTCTCTCCTTCCTTCCTTCTATCTCCCCCTCACCTCTCTATTCCTATCCCTCCCTCATCCCTCCTCTCTCCTTCCTTCCTTCTATCTCCCCCTCACCTCTCTATTCCTATCCCTCCCTCACCCCTCCTCTCTCCGTCCTTCTTTCTTTCTCCTCCTCATCTCTCCATTCCTATCCCTCCCTCACCCCTCCTCTCTCCGTCCTTCTTTCTTTCTCCTCCTCATCTCTCCATTCCTATCCCTCCCTCATCCCTCCCTCATCCCTCCTCTCTCCATACTTCTTTCTTTCTCCTCCTCATCTCTCCATTCCTATCCCTCCCTCATCCCTCCTTCCCTCTCCTTCCTTCTTTCTTTCTCCTCCTCATCTCTCTATTCCCATCCCTCCCTCATCCCTCCTTCTCTCTCCTTCCTTCCTTCTTCTTCTCCTCCTCATCTCTCTATTCCTATCCCTCCCTCATCCCTCCTTCTCTCTCCATCCTTCCTTCTTTCTCCTCCTCATCTCTCTATTCCTATCCCTCCCTCATCCCTCCTCTCTCCATCCTTTCTTCTTTCTCCTCCTCATCTCTCCATTCCTATCCCTCCCTCATCCCTCCTCTCTCCATCCTTCCTTCTTTCTCCTCCTCACCTCTCAATTCCAATCCCTCCCTCATCCCTTCTTCTCTCTCCTTCCTTCCTTCCTTCTATCTCCCCCTTACCTCTCTATTCCTCTCCCCCCTCATCCCGCCTTCTCTCCCCTTCCTTCCTTCCATCTCCCCCTCATCTACCTCTCTATTCCTCTCCCCTCATCCCTCCCTCATCCCTCCTCTCTCCATCCTTCCTTCCTTCTCCTCCTCATCTCTCTATTCTTATCCCTCCCTCATCCCTCCTTCTCTCTCCTTCCTTCTTTCTCCTCCTCATCTCTCCATTCCTATCCCTCCTTCCTTCTTTCTATCTCCCCCCACCTTTCTATTCCTATCCCTCCCTCATCCCTCCTTCTCTCTCCATCCTTCCGTCTTTCTCCTCCTCATCTCTCCATTTCTATCCCTCCCTCATCCCTTTCTTCTGTCTCCCCCTCTCACTTCTCTATTTATACCCCTCCCTCATCCCTCCTTCTGTGCCCCCCCTCACCTCTCTATTCCTTTTTTCTCCCCCCTCCTTCTATCTCCCCCTCACCCCTCTGTTCCTATCCCTCCCTCATGCGTGTGAATGCATGTTTTTTTGGCATTATCAGTCATATTTTCAATAT
Source organism: Rana muscosa (assembly GCA_029206835.1). NCBI lineage: Eukaryota > Metazoa > Chordata > Amphibia > Anura > Ranidae > Rana > Rana muscosa. The sequence goes on from CM055128.1 coordinate 313,867,903, forward strand.
CAATGCCAAAATTTCACCATTTCTGCCAGGGGATGCAAACTTTTGAGCACAACTGTAGAAGATCTGAAGGTCCTGGTGCCTCTCCCTGCATCCTTTGCTTATATGGCCAGGGATGACTACTAGACATGTGCACTGCCGAAAAATTCATTCTTTTTAGTTTCATTAGGTTTTTTTTTTCGGATTTCAGGTCATTCGTGAATTTGAAGATTCGAAAATTTGTTGCTTCGTAAATTCGTAATTTTTTTAATTTTAAAATTCGTAAATTTTAAAATTCGTAGCTTCCTAAATTCATATATTCATAAATTTGAAAATTCAAAAATTCGTAGCTTCCTAAATTAGAAAATTCGTAAATTCGTAAATTCAAAACCAATAAAAAAAACCAGAAAATTTGAAAGAATAACTAACTAATAATAAATTATAGGCATTGGAATTTCCTTTCAAATTTGGCTGTTCGTGAACGTAACGAATACAAATTTATCCAAAGTTATGAATTTAACCAGAAATAACGAATGCCGCATCTAAACAAATGGAATGGAACAAATTAATAATAAGTAATAATAATTATAATAACATTAAAAAGTTTTTATTAGCATTATTGTTATTCATCAATTCATTACGTTCCATTTGTTTTAAATGCAGAATTCGTTATTTTGGATAATTCATAACTTTGGATAAAACCGTATTCGTTACGAACACTAACAGCCAAATTTAAAGGAAATTCTAATGGTTATAATTAGTTAGTAATAGTTGTTATTAGTTATTAGTTATTATTTCAGATTTTCTAATTTTCTAATTTACAAATTTTTGGGAAAATTAGTTAAACGTGTTTTTGTTCATTCGGATATTTCCCGAATGAACGAATTTGTTGAAGTTCTTTAAACGAATTTGGAACTAAACTAATTGCACATATCTAATGACTACTATGACGTTTAGCTCCCGCCGAACAGGAAAGCGCCAAGGTTGGGTCTGAACGTGTGTCTGCACTGAACCTATCGATCTCATCCCTACTGATGTGTTGTGTTAGTTTGCAATGATCTTCATTTTTATAGAACTGTAATGACTGAGCCTGTAATGCGACTCCAGCTACAGCTGCAAGTTTGCCTTTCGGATGGAGTAGCCCTTAAAACAGAGAAGCTGTAGGAGTATCTGTGGAATATTTGCTCTCAGGATGTTGATTGGCTCTCGGTGTGTGATATGTACTGTGACAGGGAATGTTGTTGTAATGTGGAAGGTCTTGTCTGACGTGTTCCCGGATCCCGGGTGCCGGGGATATGACATTCCTCCGCCCCAGGATTCACATTCCCAGCCATCCATCACCCTCCCCGTCTTCTACGTCTGCTTTATGTCACTTTCTAAACACTTTTTGCTGCCCAAAAAGGGGACAGATCAGGACCATCTTAATAGCATCATGGGCCCCTGGGGAAAGTAATGCAGTGGGGGGCCCCTACCAGCCTGCCCCACTTTACAAACCCACCCCCAAGAATTAAAGTATAAGTACTTTAGGGTATCATATTGGGACACAGTGGTCATGGCCGTGTTCTTGCAGCCGCTAGACAAACTTTCGTTTTTCGGTGTATCCGAATCTCCGAATTCTAATAGTACCGAATTTAAACAAATCCGAAATAACGAAAAGAAAATTCGGACGAAATTTGAATATGAATATTTTTCAAATTCGAATAGTTTTCAAATTCGAATAGTTTTCAAATTCAAAAAGTTTTCAAATTCAAAATATTTTCCAATTTCCAAAATGAATAAAATAGATTAGAAAATAAAAGGAATAGAATAGAAAAGAATATAACAAAAATTAAAAGAATAGAATTTATTAGAGTAAAATAGAACAAAATAGAATACAAAATAAAAGAACAGAATAGACTATAATATAAAAGAAACAAATAGAATAGAACAGAATAACATAGAAAAAATAAAACCAACTTTTGATATTTGAATTTCAAATAGAATAAATTAGAATTTGAATACATAAGAAAAGAATAGAATAGAAAAAATCGTTAGGCAGAGAGCCAGAATACCGATCTGTCTATGTAACAGTGGCGGCCCGTGCATTGTGGGCGCATGGGCGCCGCCCCCCCTATCCCTGCTGCCGCCCTCCCTATCCATGCGCCCGGCCCCTTTCAGGCCGCCGGATGCATGGACTCCTATGGTGGGGTGGGCAGAAAATGCGCCCTGATCCCACCCAATTGTGTGATCATAGCGAATTAGTGGGGGGGGGTGGTTGCCGTCAGAGTACCGCGAGCCCGGTGGGTGGGGGGTGGTTGCTTTCAGAGTATTGCGAGCCACGTGGGGTTGGGGTGTGGTTGCCTTCAGAGGGGGGGTTGCTGTCAGTGCCACAAGCCCCCGACTGCCCCTATCCAACAAAGTCCTGTGTGCTGTTACACAGGGACAGGGAGCATATCCATCCGGAGATTGATTGTAAGCTGCTGGGATTGGGGTGACATGAGCATGGTGACAGGTGGCAGAAGCAATCTGATCGGCACACCACTCATCTCATCCACAGTGTTCATGATCTGTGAGGCTGTGCTATATACCATGATCTGTGAGGATGCGCTATATATAGGGATGAGCTTCGTGTTCGAGTCGAACATACGTTCGACTCGAACATTGGCTGTTCGATCGTTCGACGAAGATCGAACGATTTGGGCCGTTCGCGCCAAATTCGAGTGACGCGAACGGCCCACAATGCACTACGCCATCGCAGTGTCATCCAGGCGCTGTGATTGGCCAAGCATGCACTGTGACCCCGCATGCTTGGCCAATCACAGCGCCGGCAGCGAGGAGAGCAATGATTGGCCACAGGCAGGATGCCTGTGGCCAATTATTGCTGAGGGTGTTTAGTACACGCCCCACACTATAAAAGGCCGCCAGCACGGCGGCCTAGTGTAGTGTGTTCCGGAGCAGGGATAGAGTAGCATAGGCAGGGACAGTGACTGTTATTTCTTTCTTGCTTAACCTGGATTCCTTTAGTTTAGGGAAAGAGAAGGATAGGTAGGGAGAGTGTCAGTGTGTTTTGTGCTTCTGCTATAGTGTGCTTAAAAAAAACATTTATTCTAGGGACAGAAAACTCTAGGTAGGGACAGTGTCAGTTTCTTTCACTCTGCAAGTCCTTGTTTCCAGGGACCTGTAAGGACAGTGAGTTAATTGTCCTTGTGCTATATTGTGCTTAAAAAAAACATTTATTCTAGGGACAGAAAACTCTAGGTAGGGACAGTGTCAGTTTCTTTCACTCTGCAAGTCCTTGTTTCCAGGGACCTGTAAGGACAGTGAGTTAATTGTCCTTGTGCTATATTGTGATTAAAAAAAACATTTATTCTAGGGACAGAAAACTCTAGGTAGGGACAGTGTCAGTTTCTTTCACTCTGCAAGTCCTTGTTTCCAGGGACCTGTAAGGACAGTGAGTTAATTTTCCTTGTGCTATATTGTGATTAAAAAAAACATTTTTTCTAGGGACAGAAAACTGTAGGTAGGGAGAGTGTTTTTTTTCTTTCACTCTGCAAGTCCTTGTTTCCAGGGACCTGTAAGGACAGTGAGTTAATTGTCCTTGTGCTATATTGTGCTTAAAAAAAACATTTATTCTAGGGACAGAAAACTCTAGGTAGGGACAGTGTCAGTTTCTTTCACTCTGCAAGTCCTTGTTTCCAGGGACCTGTAAGGACAGTGAGTTAATTGTCCTTGTGCTATATTGTGATTAAAAAAAACATTTATTCTAGGGACAGAAAACTCTAGGTAGGGACAGTGTCAGTTTCTTTCACTCTGCAAGTCCTTGTTTCCAGGGACCTGTAAGGACAGTGAGTTAATTTTCCTTGTGCTATATTGTGATTAAAAAAAACATTTTTTCTAGGGACAGAAAACTGTAGGTAGGGAGAGTGTTTTTTTTCTTTCACTCTGCAAGTCCTTGTTTCCAGGGACCTGTAAGGACAGTGAGTTAATTGTCCTTGTGCTATATTGTGCTTAAAAAAAACATTTATTCTAGGGACAGAAAACTCTAGGTAGGGACAGTGTCAGTTTCTTTCACTCTGCAAGTCCTTGTTTCCAGGGACCTGTAAGGACAGTGAGTTAATTGTCCTTGTGCTATATTGTGATTAAAAAAAACATTTATTCTAGGGACAGAAAACTCTAGGTAGGGACAGTGTCAGTTTCTTTCACTCTGCAAGTCCTTGTTTCCAGGGACCTGTAAGGACAGTGAGTTAATTTTCCTTGTGCTATATTGTGATTAAAAAAAACATTTTTTCTAGGGACAGAAAACTGTAGGTAGGGAGAGTGTTTTTTTTCTTTCACTCTGCAAGTCCTTGTTTCCAGGGACCTGTAAGGACAGTGAGTTAATTGTCCTTGTGCTATATTGTGCTTAAAAAAAACATTTATTCTAGGGACAGAAAACTCTAGGTAGGGACAGTGTCAGTTTCTTTCACTCTGCAAGTCCTTGTTTCCAGGGACCTGTAAGGACAGTGAGTTAATTTTCCTTGTGCTATATTGTGATTAAAAAAAACATTTATTCTAGGGACAGAAAACTCTAGGTAGGGACAGTGTCAGTTTCTTTCACTCTGCAAGTCCTTGTTTCCAGGGACCTGTAAGGACAGTGAGTTAATTTTCCTTGTGCTATATTGTGATTAAAAAAAACATTTATTCTAGGGACAGAAAACTCTAGGTAGGGACAGTGTCAGTTTCTTTCACTCTGCAAGTCCTTGTTTCCAGGGACCTGTAAGGACAGTGAGTTAATTGTCCTTGTGCTATATTGTGCTTAAAAAAAACATTTTTTCTAGGGACAGAAAACTCTAGGTAGGGAGAGTGTTTTTTTTTTTTCACTCTGCAAGTCCTTGTTTCCAGGGACCTGTAAGGACAGTGAGTTAATTGTCCTTGTGCTATATTGTGCTTAAAAAAAACATTTATTCTAGGGACAGAAAACTCTAGGTAGGGACAGTGTCAGTTTCTTTCACTCTGCAAGTCCTTGTTTCCAGGGACCTGTAAGGACAGTGAGTTAATTTTCCTTGTGCTATATTGTGATTAAAAAAAACATTTTTTCTAGGGACAGAAAACTGTAGGTAGGGAGAGTGTTTTTTTTCTTTCACTCTGCAAGTCCTTGTTTCCAGGGACCTGTAAGGACAGTGAGTTAATTGTCCTTGTGCTATATTGTGCTTAAAAAAAACATTTATTCTAGGGACAGAAAACTCTAGGTAGGGACAGTGTCAGTTTCTTTCACTCTGCAAGTCCTTGTTTCCAGGGACCTGTAAGGACAGTGAGTTAATTTTCCTTGTGCTATATTGTGATTAAAAAAAACATTTTTTCTAGGGACAGAAAACTGTAGGTAGGGAGAGTGTTTTTTTTCTTTCACTCTGCAAGTCCTTGTTTCCAGGGACCTGTAAGGACAGTGAGTTAATTTTCCTTGTGCTATATTGTGATTAAAAAAAACATTTTTTCTAGGGACAGAAAACTGTAGGTAGGGAGAGTGTTTTTTTTCTTTCACTCTGCAAGTCCTTGTTTCCAGGGACCTGTAAGGACAGTGAGTTAATTGTCCTTGTGCTATATTGTGCTTAAAAAAAACATTTATTCTAGGGACAGAAAACTCTAGGTAGGGACAGTGTCAGTTTCTTTCACTCTGCAAGTCCTTGTTTCCAGGGACCTGTAAGGACAGTGAGTTAATTTTCCTTGTGCTATATTGTGATTAAAAAAAACATTTTTTCTAGGGACAGAAAACTGTAGGTTCGAGAGTGTTTTTTTTCTTTCCCTCTGCAAGTCCTTGTTTCCAGGGACCTGTAAGGACAGTGAGTTAATTTTCCTTGTGCTATATTGTGATTAAAAAAAACATTTTTTCTAGGGACAGAAAACTGTAGGTAGGGAGAGTGTTTTTTTTCTTTCACTCTGCAAGTCCTTGTTTCCAGGGACCTGTAAGGACAGTGAGTTAATTGTCCTTGTGCTATATTGTGCTTAAAAAAAACATTTTTTCTAGGGACAGAAAACTGTAGGTAGGGAGAGTGTTTTTTTTTTTTCACTCTGCAAGTCCTTGTTTCCAGGGACCTGTAAGGACAGTGAGTTAATTGTCCTTGTGCTATATTGTGCTTAAAAAAAACATTTATTCTAGGGACAGAAAACTCTAGGTAGGGACAGTGTCAGTTTCTTTCACTCTGCAAGTCCTTGTTTCCAGGGACCTGTAAGGACAGTGAGTTAATTTTCCTTGTGCTATATTGTGATTAAAAAAAACATTTTTTCTAGGGACAGAAAACTGTAGGTAGGGAGAGTGTTTTTTTTCTTTCACTCTGCAAGTCCTTGTTTCCAGGGACCTGTAAGGACAGTGAGTTAATTGTCCTTGTGCTATATTGTGCTTAAAAAAAACATTTATTCTAGGGACAGAAAACTCTAGGTAGGGACAGTGTCAGTTTCTTTCACTCTGCAAGTCCTTGTTTCCAGGGACCTGTAAGGACAGTGAGTTAATTTTCCTTGTGCTATATTGTGATTAAAAAAAACATTTTTTCTAGGGACAGAAAACTGTAGGTAGGGAGAGTGTTTTTTTTCTTTCACTCTGCAAGTCCTTGTTTCCAGGGACCTGTAAGGACAGTGAGTTAATTTTCCTTGTGCTATATTGTGATTAAAAAAAACATTTTTTCTAGGGACAGAAAACTGTAGGTAGGGAGAGTGTTTTTTTTCTTTCACTCTGCAAGTCCTTGTTTCCAGGGACCTGTAAGGACAGTGAGTTAATTGTCCTTGTGCTATATTGTGCTTAAAAAAAACATTTATTCTAGGGACAGAAAACTCTAGGTAGGGACAGTGTCAGTTTCTTTCACTCTGCAAGTCCTTGTTTCCAGGGACCTGTAAGGACAGTGAGTTAATTTTCCTTGTGCTATATTGTGATTAAAAAAAACATTTTTTCTAGGGACAGAAAACTGTAGGTAGGGAGAGTGTTTTTTTTCTTTCACTCTGCAAGTCCTTGTTTCCAGGGACCTGTAAGGACAGTGAGTTAATTTTCCTTGTGCTATATTGTGATTAAAAAAAACATTTTTTCTAGGGACAGAAAACTGTAGGTAGGGAGAGTGTTTTTTTTCTTTCACTCTGCAAGTCCTTGTTTCCAGGGACCTGTAAGGACAGTGAGTTAATTGTCCTTGTGCTATATTGTGCTTAAAAAAAACATTTTTTCTAGGGACAGAAAACTGTAGGTAGGGAGAGTGTTTTTTTTTTTTCACTCTGCAAGTCCTTGTTTCCAGGGACCTGTAAGGACAGTGAGTTAATTGTCCTTGTGCTATATTGTGCTTAAAAAAAACATTTATTCTAGGGACAGAAAACTCTAGGTAGGGACAGTGTCAGTTTCTTTCACTCTGCAAGTCCTTGTTTCCAGGGACCTGGAGAGACATTGAGTGAATTGTCCTTGTGCTATATTGTGATTAAAAAAAACATTTATTCTAGGGACAGAAAACTCTAGGTAGGGACAGTGTCAGTTTCTTTCACTGTGAAAGTCCTTGTTTCAAGGGACAGAGAAGGACACCTGAAGGTAGCCCTTATTGCTTTTTTCCCATCTCCCTGCAGGCCATCTATTAGAATGTCTGGAAGGCAAACAAGGAGAGGCAGACAGTCAGGAGGCAATAAAAGAGGGCAAGCAGGCTCTGTGTCTGGGGGCAACAGTGCTGGTCGTGGACGCGGTGCATTGTCATCAGCACATGGCCATGGGACACGCTTGTCCTTCTTTTCGGCAGCTGGACATGTTGAGCCACATCATGCCGAAGACTTGGTAGAGTGGATGACCAAGCCCTCCTCCTCCTCCTCATCCTCTCTCACCCAGGCTCAGGGTACTGGAAAAGCAGCTGCCAAAGCGTCGTCTTCCCTGGTATCAATGTCAGACAAATCATCAGTCACTCCTTCCCTAGACCCACCATGTCCTCCTCCTGAGGAGTCCCCCGAACTGTTTCAGCACAGTGTTGGGTACATGCTCCAGGAGGATGCCCAGCGTTTCGAAGGGTCTGATGATGAAACCCAGCTAGAGGAAGGCAGTAGCGTGAGAGCAGACAGAGGGGATGCTCAAGAAGGACACCAATCTGGCAGTCATGTTCCAGCAGCTGCAGCATACTGCCAGATTGGCTCCAGTGATGAGGAGGGAGGGGATGATGAGGTCAATGACTCCACGTGGGTGCCTAATAGGAGAGAGGAGGAGGAGGAGGATGAGGAGGAGGCACATCTCCAACGAGGCAGGATGCCCTTTGGTGGCCAGCGTAAGGGCAGTACACCGACGGAATCACACCGCAGAGCTCCGCCTGTGCAGGGCGCTGCCTCTGCCCGTCATTCAAAAAGTTCTTTGGTGTGGGCCTTTTTTGAGGCTAGTGCATCAGATCGCACAGCTGCTGTTTGCAACATATGTCTCAAGCGTATATCGCGTGGCCAAAACATCAGCCGCTTGGGTACCACATGCCTGACCAGACATATGTTGACCTGCCATGCAGCTCGTTGGCAAGCCTACCTCAAAGACCCACACCAAAGAACCAAGCGGACCTCTCCTTGCACCGCATCAGCTGGGATCTCCAACCCCACTATAACTTCAGTCCTCTCTGAAACATGCACTGAGAGGAATGAAGGTGTAGAATTAGGTGTGTCACAGCCAAGTACTTGCGCCCACTCTGCTAGCAGTACACCGACGTCCGATTCTAGCAGGCAAATTTCCCTGCCCCAGCTGCTGGACCGTCGAAAGAAGTTCACTCCCAGCCATCCACATGCCCAGCGGTTGAATGCTAGCTTGGCTAAATTGCTAGCGCTTCAACTGCTGCCTTTTCAGTTGGTAGACTCGGCCCCCTTCCGTGAGTTTGTGCAATGTGCGGTTCCTCAGTGGCAGGTTCCCAAACGCCACTTTTTCTCACGGAAGGCTATTCCGGCTCTCTACCGGCATGTGGAAGGCAATGTCTTGGCCTCGCTGGACAGGGCGGTCAGCGGTAAGGTGCATATTACCGCTGACTCATGGTCCAGCAGGCATGGACAGGGACGTTACCTTTCTTTCACGGCCCATTGGGTCACTCTTTTGGCAGCTGGGAAGGATTCAGGACAAGGTGCAGTAGTGTTGGAGGTTGTCCCACCGCCACGCCTCCAAAATGCTACTACTGGTTGTGACACACCTCTCTCCTCCACCCCCTCCTCTTCTTCTTCCTCCATGGCCTCTTCCTGTGGTTTGTCCTATGAACCAGCGGTGCTCCGTAGCCGTTCACGGGGCTACGCAAGTACGCAGGCAAAAAGATGCCATGCCGTGCTTGCGCTGGTGTGTTTGGGGGACAGAAGCCACACTGGGGCAGAGGTCCTGTCTGCTCTGCAGGGCCAGGCCGAGAGGTGGTTGACGCCACGCCAGCTTAAGCCAGGAATGGTGGTTTGCGACAATGGCACCAACCTCCTCTCCGCCCTCCGACAGGGACAACTGACCCATGTGCCCTGTGTGGCTCACGTCCTTAACCTGGTGGTGCAGCGCTTCTTGGGCAGGTACCCGGGCTTACAGGATGTCCTGAGGCAGGCCAGGAAAGTCTGTGTGCATTTCCGCAGATCTTATAATGCCAGTGCTCGCCTGGCTGAGCTGCAAAAGGAGTTGAACCTGCCCAAGAACCGCCTTATATGTGACATGCCCACCAGGTGGAACTCAACGTTGGCCATGCTGCAGCGGCTGCACACGCAGCAGAGGGCCATCAATGAGTACCTGTGCGACTACGGCACCAGGACAGGGTCAGGGGAGCTTGGTTTTTTTTCTCCACGCCAGTGGGGCATGATCAGGGATGCATGCACTGTCCTGGCACCATTTGAGGAGGCCACGAGGATGGTGAGCAGTGACAGTGCATGCATCAGTGACACTGTACCTCTTGTCCACCTGTTGGAGCACACGCTGCGTGGAATAATGGACAGGGCACTTGAGGCAGAACAGAGGCAGGAAGAGGAGGACTTCCTTGCCTCTCAAGGCCCCCTTTACCCAGACAGTGTTCCTTCTGTCCCACCCATCGCACAGGAAGAGGAGGAGGAGGAGGAGGAGGAGGAGGAGGAGGATTGTGTCAGCATGGAGGTGGAGGCTGGCACTCAGCATCATCAGCAGCAGTCTTTTAGGGATGATTTACAGTCCCAAGAAACCAGTGGACTTGTACGTGGCTGGGAGGAGGTGGCTGCGGATCATGTCGTCCTTAGTGACCCAGAGGACTCCGGAGCGAATGCCTCAGCAAACCTACGCTGCATGGCCTCCCTGATCCTGCAAAGTCTGCGGAAGGATCCTCGTATTCTTCGGATCAAGGAGAGGGACCATTACTGGCTGGCCACTCTCCTTGATCCACGGTACAAGGGTAAGGTTGCGGACCTTATGTTACCGTCGCAGAGGGAGCAGAGGATGAGACAACTCCGGGAGGCCTTGCAGAAAGGTCTGTGCAACGCGTTCCCAGAGACTGGGAGGTTGCAAACTCCTGGTCCTGGACAACGAGTTGCTGAGGCTTCGGCCAGTCAAAGAAGGAGCGGTGGGGAAGGTGGCCGTCTGACCGATGCGTTCAGACAATTCTTTAGTCCGCAGCCCCAAAGTATGATCGGTTCCAGCAACCATCGCCAGCGTCTGATAAACATGGTGCAGGAATATCTAGGGGCAAGGTCAGACTTGGACACCTTCCCCACCGAAAATCCTCTGGCTTACTGGGTCTTGAGGATGGATCACTGGCCAGAGCTTGCACAGTATGCAATTGAGCTACTGGCCTGTCCTGCATCCAGCGTTCTTTCGGAACGCACATTCAGTGCTGCTGGAGGATTTGTCACGGATCACAGGGTGCGCCTGTCCACCGACTCGGTTGATCGACTGACTTTCATCAAGATGAACCAGTCTTGGATCACCACCAGCTACCACACACCTGATGCTGATATAACAGACTAATTGATTTTAAAATGTCACATCCCTTCAAGACTGATGCTGATGCTGAGTGCCTGTGCTGTTATGTTGACTGGCTATCCTCCTCCTCCGAGTCCTCAATGATACGATTGATGATGATAGCTTGGAAGATCATTTTTGTTTATGGGTGCCGCCACCAGTGCCTAACGCCCAATTTTTCAGCCCCTGTTTAACAGGGGCGTGTAATTACAATTTTTGAAGCAATACTTTGCAACAGGGCTCATTGCTGTGCTCCAAGTACAGTATCTGTGAGGAGTTGCAGTGTTGTGCCACCAGTGCCTAAGGCCCAATTTTTCAGCCCCTGTTTAACAGGGGCGTGTCATTACAATTTTTGAAGCAATACTTTGCAACAGGGCTCATTGCTGTGCTCCAAGTACAGTATCTGTGAAGGGTTGCAGTGTTGTGCCACCAGTGCCTAAGGCCCAATTTTTCAGCCCCTGTTCAACAGGGGCATGTAATTACAATTCTTGATCTAATAATTCACAGCAGGGCCCATTGCTGCACCCACCAAGAGTAACTGTCAGGGCTTACAGTGTTGTGGCACCAGCACCACCATCAAAGGCCCAATTTTTACTACCACTGTTCAACAATTATATGTAATTAAAATTCCTGATATAATAGTTGACAGCAGGGCGTTCCAGCACCAACCAAGAGTAACTGTGAGTGCTTACAGTGTTGTGCCAACACCAACAACTAAGGGGCCTATTTCTGCAGAGTATATACGGCAGATCCCTACTTTCAAACATCCAACTTACAAACGACTCCTACTTGCAAACGCAAGAAGACAACAGGAAGTGAGAGGAAATCTACCACTAGGAAGGAAAATTCTCTCCTGTAAGAATAAATATGGGAGAAAGGTGTCTCCTCTGTACTGATGCTTTATCAGCAATCCTTGTTTCAAGAAAAACACCACATTTCAAAAACAGTTGTCATTAGGACGGAAAGTGAGGTGAAATGTTCTGAACAGGGGCACAGACAGCAAAACAAATGTTACAGGGGTGATAACCCTTACCTATGTTTTCCAAAAAGTTTAAAAATAGATTTTTGGTCTGGAGCTACACTTCAACAATGTACCTGTTCAAAATTACAAACAGATTCTACATAAGAACAAACCTACAGTCCCTGTCTTGTATGCACCGCCTGTATACGGCTGTTCTGAGTATATAGGGCCTTTTTTATTTTATGTGCGGGGTTCCCCTTAATATCCATACAAGACCCAAAGGGGCTGGTAATGGGCTGGGGTAGGGGGGGGGTCATGGGGTAGCTATGCCATTTTTCTTAAAGATTTTCATCCATATTACCGGGACCAGACATTACATTAAAGCCGCAAGCAGTTTTAAATGGCTTTTTTTTCCTTTAGAAGTGTCATTTTGTGCAGGGACAGTTCTAAACACGGGAAACACGTGGCACTTCACAGGCATACTTTAGACACCCCCCAGGTACGATATTTAAAGGAATATTTGACTTTTTTTTTTTCACTTTATGCATCATTAAAATGACTGCTCCCGGAAAACGACCGTTTTTAAAACTTATTTTTGCATTGATACATGTCCCCTGGTGCAGAACCCGGGTTCCCAAACCCTTTTTAGGACAATAACATGCATAATAGTTTTTATAATTAGCACTTTAGAATTCGAACGTTCGCATCCATTGTATTTAATAGGGTTCTAATGTTCGTTCGAACTTTCGGTCCGTTCGCGGGTTCTGGTGCGAACCGAACCCGGGGGTGTTCGGCTCATCACTAGCTATATACAGTCAGGTCCATAAATATTGGGACATCGACACAATTCTAATCTTTTTGGCTCTATACACCACCACAATGAATTTGAAATGAAACGATCAAGATGTGCTTTATCTGCAGACTTTCAGCTTTAATTTGAGGGAATTTACATCCAAATCAGGTGAACGGTGTAGGAATTACAACAGTTTGTATATGTGCCTCCCACTTTTTAAGGGACCAAAAGTAATGGGACAATTGGCTGCTCAGCTGTTTCATGGCCAGGTGTGTGTTATTCCCTCATTATCCCATTTACAAGGAGCAGATAAAAGGTCCAGAGTTCATTTCAAGTGTGCTATTTGCATTTGGAATCTGTTGCTGTCAACTCTCAATATGAGATCCAAAGAGCTGTCACTATCAGTGAAGCAAGCCATCATTAGGCTGAAAAAACCAAACAAACCCATCAGAGAGATAGCAAAAACATTAGGTGTGGCCAAATCAACTGTTTGGAACATCCTTAAAAAGAAAGAACGCACCAGTGAGCTCAGCAACACCAAAAGAGCCGGAAGACCACGGAAAACAACTGTGGTGGATGACCGAAGAATTCATTCCCTGGTGAAGAAAACACCCTTCACAACAGTTGGCCAGATGAAGAACACTCTGCAGGAGGTAGGTGTATGTGTGTCAGATGAAGAACACTCTCCAGGAGGTAGGTGTATGTGTGTCAGATGAAGAACACTCTCCAGGAGGTAGGTGTATGTGTGTCAGATGAAGAACACTCTCCAGGAGGTAGGTGTATGTGTGTCAGATGAAGAACACTCTCCAGGAGGTATGTGTATGTGTGTCAGATGAAGAACACTCTCCAGGAGGTAGGTGTATGTGTGTCAGATGAAGAACACTCTCTAGGAGGTAGGTGTATGTGTGTCAGATGAAGAACACTCTCCAGGAGGTAGGTGTATGTGTGTCAGATCAAGAACACTCTCCAGGAGGTAGGTGTATGTGTGTCAGATGAAGAACACTCTCCAGGAGGTAGGTGTATGTGTGTCAGATGAAGAACACTCTCTAGGAGGTAGGTGTATGTGTGTCAAAGTCAACAATCAAGAGAAGACTTCACCAGAGTGAATACAGAGGGTTCACCACAAGATGTAAACCATTGGTGAGCCTCAAAAACAGGAAGGCCAGATTAGAGTTTGCCAAACAACATGTAAAAAAGCCTTCACAGTTCTGGAACAACATCCTATGGACAGATGAGACCGAGATCAACTTGTACCAGAGTGATGGGAAGAGAAGAGTATGGAGAAGGAAAGGAACTGCTCATGATCCAAAGCATACCACCTCATCAGTGAAGCATGGTGGTGGTAGTGTCATGGCGTGGGCATGTATGGCTGCCAATGGAACTGGTTCTCTTGTATTGATTGATGATGTGACTGCTGACAAAAGCAGCAGGATGAATTCTGAAGTGTTTCGGACAATATTATTATCGGCTCATATTCAGCCAAATGCTTCAGAACTCATTGGACGGTGCTTCACAGTGCAGATGGACAATGACCCGAAGCATACTGCGAAAGCAACCAAAGAGTTTTTTAAGGTAAAGAAGTGGAATGTTATGCAATGGCCAAGTCAATCACCTGACCTGAATCCGATTGAGCATGCATTTCACTTGCTGAAGACAAAACTGAAGGGAAAATGCCCCAAGAACAAGCAGGAACTGAAGACAGTTGCAGTAGAGGCCTGGCAGAGCATCACCAGTAGGGATGAGCTTCGTGTTCGAGTCGAACATACGTTCGACTCGAACATCGGCTGTTCGATCGTTCGACGAAGATCGAACGATTTGGGCCGTTCGCGCCAAATTCGAGTGACGCGAACGGCCCACAATGCACTACGCCATCGCAGTGTCATCCAGGCGCTGTGATTGGCCAAGCATGCACTGTGACCCCGCATGCTTGGCCAATCACAGCGCCGGCAGCGAGGAGAGCAATGATTGGCCACAGGCAGGATGCCTGTGGCCAATTATTGCTGAGGGTGTTTAGTACACGCCCCACACTATAAAAGGCCGCCAGCACGGCGGCCTAGTGTAGTGTGTTCCGGAGCAGGGAAAGACAAGCATAGGCAGGGACAGTGACATTTATTTCTTTCTTGCTTAACCTGGATTCCTTTAGTTTAGGGAAAGAGAAGGATAGGTAGGGAGAGTGTCAGTGTGTTTTACTGTGCGAATCCTTGTTTCTAGGGACAGGGAAGGACAGTGAGGGAATTCTCCTTGTGCTATAGTGTGCTTTAAAAAAACATTTTTTCTAGGGACAGAAAACTGTAGGTAGGGAGAGTGTCAGTTTCTTTCACTGTGCCAGTCCTTGTTTCTAGGGACAAAGAAGGAAAGTGACGGGATTTCTCCTTGTGCTATAGTGTGCTTTAAAAAAAACATTTTTTCTAGGGACAGAAAACTGTAGGTAGGGAGAGTGTCAGTTTCTTTCACTGTGCCAGTCCTTGTTTCTAGGGACAAAGAAGGAAAGTGAGGGGAATTCTCCTTGTGCTATAGTGTGCTTTAAAAAAACATTTTTTCTAGGGACAGAAAACTGTAGGTAGGGAGAGTGTCAGTTTCTTTCACTGTGCCAGTCCTTGTTTCTAGGGACAAAGAAGGAAAGTGAGGGGAATTCTCCTTGTGCTATAGTGTGCTTTAAAAAAACATTTTTTCTAGGGACAGAAAACTGTAGGTAGGGAGAGTGTCAGTTTCTTTCACTGTGCCAGTCCTTGTTTCTAGGGACAAAGAAGGAAAGTGAGGGGAATTCTCCTTGTGCTATAGTGTGCTTTAAAAAAACATTTTTTCTAGGGACAGAAAACTGTAGGTAGGGAGAGTGTCAGTTTCTTTCACTGTGCCAGTCCTTGTTTCTAGGGACAAAGAAGGAAAGTGAGGGGAATTCTCCTTGTGCTATAGTGTGCTTTAAAAAAAACATTTTTTCTAGGGACAGAAAACTGTAGGTAGGGAGAGTGTCAGTTTCTTTCACTGTGCCAGTCCTTGTTTCTAGGGACAAAGAAGGAAAGTGAGGGGATTTCTCCTTGTGCTATAGTGTGCTTTAAAAAAACATTTTTTCTAGGGACAGAAAACTGTAGGTAGGGAGAGTGTCAGTTTCTTTCACTGTGCCAGTCCTTGTTTCTAGGGACAAAGAAGGAAAGTGAGGGGAATTCTCCTTGTGCTATAGTGTGCTTTAAAAAAACATTTTTTCTAGGGACAGAAAACTGTAGGTAGGGAGAGTGTCAGTTTCTTTCACTGTGCCAGTCCTTGTTTCTAGGGACAAAGAAGGAAAGTGAGGGGATTTCTCCTTGTGCTATAGTGTGCTTTAAAAAAACATTTTTTCTAGGGACAGAAAACTGTAGGTAGGGAGAGTGTCAGTTTCTTTCACTGTGCCAGTCCTTGTTTCTAGGGACAAAGAAGGAAAGTGACGGGATTTCTCCTTGTGCTATAGTGTGCTTTAAAAAAACATTTTTTCTAGGGACAGAAAACTGTAGGTAGGGAGAGTGTCAGTTTCTTTCACTGTGCCAGTCCTTGTTTCTAGGGACAAAGAAGGAAAGTGAGGGGATTTCTCCTTGTGCTATAGTGTGCTTTAAAAAACCATTTTTTCTAGGGACAGAAAACTGTAGGTAGGGAGAGTGTCAGTTTCTTTCACTGTGCCAGTCCTTGTTTCTAGGGACAAAGAAGGAAAGTGAGGGGAATTCTCCTTGTGCTATAGTGTGCTTTAAAAAAACATTTTTTCTAGGGACAGAAAACTGTAGGTAGGGAGAGTGTCAGTTTCTTTCACTGTGCCAGTCCTTGTTTCTAGGGACAAAGAAGGAAAGTGAGGAGAATTCTCCTTGTGCTATAGTGTGCTTTAAAAAAACATTTTTTCTAGGGACAGAAAACTGTAGGTAGGGAGAGTGTCAGTTTCTTTCACTGTGCCAGTCCTTGTTTCTAGGGACAAAGAAGGAAAGTGAGGGGATTTCTCCTTGTGCTATAGTGTGCTTTAAAAAAACATTTTTTCTAGGGACAGAAAACTGTAGGTAGGGAGAGTGTCAGTTTCTTTCAC
The DNA here is from genome assembly GCA_029206835.1 of Rana muscosa. Lineage (NCBI taxonomy): Eukaryota > Metazoa > Chordata > Amphibia > Anura > Ranidae > Rana > Rana muscosa. The sequence continues at coordinate 313,884,551 of CM055128.1, forward strand.
TGTGCCAGTCCTTGTTTCTAGGGACAAAGAAGGAAAGTGAGGGGATTTCTCCTTGTGCTATAGTGTGCTTTAAAAAAACATTTTTTCTAGGGACAGAAAACTGTAGGTAGGGAGAGTGTCAGTTTCTTTCACTGTGCCAGTCCTTGTTTCTAGGGACAAAGAAGGAAAGTGAGGGGAATTCTCCTTGTGCTATAGTGTGCTTTAAAAAAACATTTTTTCTAGGGACAGAAAACTGTAGGTAGGGAGAGTGTCAGTTTCTTTCACTGTGCCAGTCCTTGTTTCTAGGGACAATGAAGGAAAGTGAGGGGATTTCTCCTTGTGCTATAGTGTGCTTTAAAAAAACATTTTTTCTAGGGACAGAAAACTGTAGGTAGGGAGAGTGTCAGTTTCTTTCACTGTGCCAGTCCTTGTTTCTAGGGACAAAGAAGGAAAGTGAGGGGAATTCTCCTTGTGCTATAGTGTGCTTTAAAAAAACATTTTTTCTAGGGACAGAAAACTGTAGGTAGGGAGAGTGTCAGTTTCTTTCACTGTGCCAGTCCTTGTTTCTAGGGACAAAGAAGGAAAGTGAGGGGAATTCTCCTTGTGCTATAGTGTGCTTTAAAAAACATTTTTTCTAGGGACAGAAAACTGTAGGTAGGGAGAGTGTCAGTTTCTTTCACTGTGCCAGTCCTTGTTTCTAGGGACAAAGAAGGAAAGTGAGGGGATTTCTCCTTGTGCTATAGTGTGCTTTAAAAAAACATTTTTTCTAGGGACAGAAAACTGTAGGTAGGGAGAGTGTCAGTTTCTTTCACTGTGCCAGTCCTTGTTTCTAGGGACAAAGAAGGAAAGTGAGGGGAATTCTCCTTGTGCTATAGTGTGCTTTAAAAAAACATTTTTTCTAGGGACAGAAAACTGTAGGTAGGGAGAGTGTCAGTTTCTTTCACTGTGCCAGTCCTTGTTTCTAGGGACAAAGAAGGAAAGTGAGGGGATTTCTCCTTGTGCTATAGTGTGCTTTAAAAAAAACATTTTTTCTAGGGACAGAAAACTGTAGGTAGGGAGAGTGTCAGTTTCTTTCACTGTGCCAGTCCTTGTTTCTAGGGACAAAGAAGGAAAGTGAGGGGAATTCTCCTTGTGCTATAGTGTGCTTTAAAAAAACATTTTTTCCAGGGACAGAAAACTGTAGGTAGGGAGAGTGTCAGTTTCTTTCACTGTGCCAGTCCTTGTTTCTAGGGACAAAGAAGGAAAGTGAGGGGATTTCTCCTTGTGCTATAGTGTGCTTTAAAAAAACATTTTTTCTAGGGACAGAAAACTGTAGGTAGGGAGAGTGTCAGTTTCTTTCACTGTGCCAGTCCTTGTTTCTAGGGACAAAGAAGGAAAGTGACGGGATTTCTCCTTGTGCTATAGTGTGCTTTAAAAAAACATTTTTTCTAGGGACAGAAAACTGTAGGTAGGGAGAGTGTCAGTTTCTTTCACTGTGCCAGTCCTTGTTTCTAGGGACAAAGAAGGAAAGTGAGGGGATTTCTCCTTGTGCTATAGTGTGCTTTAAAAAATCATTTTTTCTAGGGACAGAAAACTGTAGGTAGGGAGAGTGTCAGTTTCTTTCACTGTGCCAGTCCTTGTTTCTAGGGACAAAGAAGGAAAGTGAGGGGAATTCTCCTTGTGCTATAGTGTGCTTTAAAAAAACATTTTTTCTAGGGATATAAAACTGTAGGTAGGGAGAGTGTCAGTTTCTTTCACTGTGCCAGTCCTTGTTTCTAGGGACAAAGAAGGAAAGTGAGGGGAATTCTCCTTGTGCTATAGTGTGCTTTAAAAAAACATTTTTTCTAGGGACAGAAAACTGTAGGTAGGGAGAGTGTCAGTTTCTTTCACTGTGCCAGTCCTTGTTTCTAGGGACAAAGAAGGAAAGTGAGGGGATTTCTCCTTGTGCTATAGTGTGCTTTAAAAAAACATTTTTTCTAGGGACAGAAAACTGTAGGTAGGGAGAGTGTCAGTTTCTTTCACTGTGCCAGTCCTTGTTTCTAGGGACAAAGAAGGAAAGTGAGGGGAATTCTCCTTGTGCTATAGTGTGCTTTAAAAAAACATTTTTTCTAGGGACAGAAAACTGTAGGTAGGGAGAGTGTCAGTTTCTTTCACTGTGCCAGTCCTTGTTTCTAGGGACAAAGAAGGAAAGTGAGGGGATTTCTCCTTGTGCTATAGTGTGCTTTAAAAAAACATTTTTTCTAGGGACAGAAAACTGTAGGTAGGGAGAGTGTCAGTTTCTTTCACTGTGCCAGTCCTTGTTTCTAGGGACAAAGAAGGAAAGTGAGGGGATTTCTCCTTGTGCTATAGTGTGCTTTGAAAAAACATTTTTTCTAGGGACAGAAAACTGTAGGTAGGGAGAGTGTCAGTTTCTTTCACTGTGCCAGTCCTTGTTTCTAGGGACAAAGAAGGAAAGTGAGGGGATTTCTCCTTGTGCTATAGTGTGCTTTAAAAAAACATTTTTTCTAGGGACAGAAAACTGTAGGTAGGGAGAGTGTCAGTTTCTTTCACTGTGCCAGTCCTTGTTTCTAGGGACAAAGAAGGAAAGTGAGGGGAATTCTCCTTGTGCTATAGTGTGCTTTAAAAAAACATTTTTTCTAGGGACAGAAAACTGTAGGTAGGGAGAGTGTCAGTTTCTTTCACTGTGCCAGTCCTTGTTTCTAGGGACAAAGAAGGAAAGTGAGGGGAATTCTCCTTGTGCTATAGTGTGCTTTAAAAAAACATTTTTTCTAGGGACAGAAAACTGTAGGTAGGGAGAGTGTCAGTTTCTTTCACTGTGCCAGTCCTTGTTTCTAGCGACAAAGAAGGAAAGTGAGGGGATTTCTCCTTGTGCTATAGTGTGCTTTAAAAAAACATTTTTTCTAGGGACAGAAAACTGTAGGTAGGGAGAGTGTCAGTTTCTTTCACTGTGCCAGTCCTTGTTTCTAGGGACAAAGAAGGAAAGTGAGGGGAATTCTCCTTGTGCTATAGTGTGCTTTAAAAAAACATTTTTTCTAGGGACAGAAAACTGTAGGTAGGGAGAGTGTCAGTTTCTTTCACTGTGCCAGTCCTTGTTTCTAGGGACAAAGAAGGAAAGTGAGGGGAATTCTCCTTGTGCTATAGTGTGCTTTAAAAAAACATTTTTTCTAGGGACAGAAAACTGTAGGTAGGGAGAGTGTCAGTTTCTTTCACTGTGCCAGTCCTTGTTTCTAGGGACAAAGAAGGAAAGTGAGGGGATTTCTCCTTGTGCTATAGTGTGCTTTAAAAAAACATTTTTTCTAGGGACAGAAAACTGTAGGTAGGGAGAGTGTCAGTTTCTTTCACTGTGCCAGTCCTTGTTTCTAGGGACAAAGAAGGAAAGTGAGGGGAATTCTCCTTGTGCTATAGTGTGCTTTAAAAAAACATTTTTTCTAGGGACAGAAAACTGTAGGTAGGGAGAGTGTCAGTTTCTTTCACTGTGCCAGTCCTTGTTTCTAGGGACAAAGAAGGAAAGTGAGGGGATTTCTCCTTGTGCTATAGTGTGCTTTAAAAAAACATTTTTTCTAGGGACAGAAAACTGTAGGTAGGGAGAGTGTCAGTTTCTTTCACTGTGCCAGTCCTTGTTTCTAGGGACAAAGAAGGAAAGTGAGGGGAATTCTCCTTGTGCTATAGTGTGCTTTAAAAAAACATTTTTTCTAGGGACAGAAAACTGTAGGTAGGGAGAGTGTCAGTTTCTTTCACTGTGCCAGTCCTTGTTTCTAGGGACAAAGAAGGAAAGTGAGGTTATTTCTCCTTGTGCTATAGTGTGCTTTAAAAAAACATTTTTTCTAGGGACAGAAAACTGTAGGTAGGGAGAGTGTCAGTTTCTTTCACTGTGCCAGTCCTTGTTTCTAGGGACAAAGTAGGAAAGTGAGGGGAATTCTCCTTGTGCTATAGTGTGCTTTAAAAAAACATTTTTTCTAGGGACAGAAAACTGTAGGTAGGGAGAGTGTCAGTTTCTTTCACTGTGCCAGTCCTTGTTTCTAGGGACAAAGAAGGAAAGTGAGGGGATTTCTCCTTGTGCTATAGTGTGCTTTAAAAAAACATTTTTTCTAGGGACAGAAAACTGTAGGTAGGGAGAGTGTCAGTTTCTTTCACTGTGCCAGTCCTTGTTTCTAGGGACAAAGAAGGAAAGTGAGGGGAATTCTCCTTGTGCTATAGTGTGCTTTAAAACAACATTTTTTCTAGGGACAGAAAACTGTAGGTAGGGAGAGTGTCAGTTTCTTTCACTGTGCCAGTCCTTGTTTCTAGGGACAAAGAAGGAAAGTGAGGGGATTTCTCCTTGTGCTATAGTGTGCTTTAAAAAAACATTTTTTCTAGGGACAGAAAACTGTAGGTAGGGAGAGTGTCAGTTTCTTTCACTGTGCCAGTCCTTGTTTCTAGGGACAAAGAAGGAAAGTGAGGGGAATTCTCCTTGTGCTATAGTGTGCTTTAAAAAAACATTTTTTCTAGGGACAGAAAACTGTAGGTAGGGAGAGTGTCAGTTTCTTTCACTGTGCCAGTCCTTGTTTCTAGGGACAAAGAAGGAAAGTGAGGGGAATTCTCCTTGTGCTATAGTGTGCTTTAAAAAAACATTTTTTCTAGGGACAGAAAACTGTAGGTAGGGAGAGTGTCAGTTTCTTTCACTGTGCCAGTCCTTGTTTCTAGGGACAAAGAAGGAAAGTGAGGGGATTTCTCCTTGTGCTATAGTGTGCTTTAAAAAAACATTTTTTCTAGGGACAGAAAACTGTAGGTAGGGAGAGTGTCAGTTTCTTTCACTGTGCCAGTCCTTGTTTCTAGGGACAAAGAAGGAAAGTGAGGGGAATTCTCCTTGTGCTATAGTGTGCTTTAAAAAAAACATTTTTTCTAGGGACAGAAAACTGTAGGTAGGGAGAGTGTCAGTTTCTTTCACTGTGCCAGTCCTTGTTTCTAGGGACAAAGAAGGAAAGTGAGGGGATTTCTCCTTGTGCTATAGTGTGCTTTAAAAAAACATTTTTTCTAGGGACAGAAAACTGTAGGTAGGGAGAGTGTCAGTTTCTTTCACTGTGCCAGTCCTTGTTTCTAGGGACAAAGAAGGAAAGTGAGGGGAATTCTCCTTGTGCTATAGTGTGCTTAAAAAAAAAATTTTTTATAGGGACAGAAAACTGTAGGTAGGGAGAGTGTCAGTTTCTTTCACTGTGCCAGTCCTTGTTTCTAGGGACAAAGAAGGAAAGTGAGGGGATTTCTCCTTGTGCTATAGTGTGCTTTAAAAAAACATTTTTTCTAGGGACAGAAAACTGTAGGTAGGGAGAGTGTCAGTTTCTTTCACTGTGCCAGTCCTTGTTTCTAGGGACAAAGAAGGAAAGTGAGGGGAATTCTCCTTGTGCTATAGTGTGCCAAAGCATTCCTCATCAACCATCTTTGAAATCCTTGTTTTTTGGACAGTCAGGGAAATTGTCGTTGTGCTATTCTGTGCAAAAGCAATAATCCTCAACCATATTTAGAAATCCTTAAGTAAAGGGACAGAGAAGGACACCTGAAGGTAGCCCTTATTGCTTTTTTCCCATCTCCCTGCAGGCCATCTATTAGAATGTCTGGAAGGCAAACAAGGAGAGGCAGACAGTCAGGAGGCAATAAAAGAGGGCAAGCAGGCTCTGTGTCTGGGGGCAACAGTGCTGGTCGTGGACGCGGTGCATTGTCATCAGCACATGGCCATGGGACACGCTTGTCCTTCTTTTCGGCAGCTGGACATGTTGAGCCACATCATGCCGAAGACTTGGTAGAGTGGATGACCAAGCCCTCCTCCTCCTCCTCATCCTCTCTCACCCAGGCTCAGGGTACTGGCAAAGCAGCTGCCAAAGCGTCCTCTTCCCTGGTATCAATGTCAGACTCATCATCAGTCACTCCTTCCCTAGACCCACCATGTCCTCCTCCTGAGGAGTCCCCCGAACTGTTTGAGCACAGTGTTGGGTACATGCTCCAGGAGGATGCCCAGCGTTTCGAAGGGTCTGATGATGAAACCCAGCTACAGGAAGGCAGTAGCGTGAGAGCAGACAGAGGGGATGCTCAAGAAGGACACCAATCTGGCAGTCATGTTCCAGCAGCTGCAGCATACTGCCAGATTGGCTCCAGTGATGAGGAGGGAGGGGATGATGAGGTCACTGACTCCACGTGGGTGCCTAATAGGAGAGAGGAGGAGGAGGAGGATGAGGAGGAGGCACATCTCCAACGAGGCAGGATGCCCTTTGGTGGCCAGCGTAAGGGCAGTACACCGACGGAATCACACCGCAGAGCTCCGCCTGTGCAGGGCGCTGCCTCTGCCCGTCATTCAAAAAGTTCCTTGGTGTGGGCCTTTTTTGAGGCTAGTGCATCAGATCGCACAGCTGCTGTTTGCAACATATGTCTCAAGCGTATATCGCATGGCCAAAACATCACCCGCTTGGGCACCACATGCATGACAAGACATATGTTGACCTGCCATGCAGCTCGTTGGCAAGCCTACCTTAAAGACCCACACCAAAGAACAAAGCGGACCTCTCCTTGCACCGCATCAGCTGGGATCTCCAACCCCACTATAACTTCAGTCCTCTCTGAAACATGCACTGAGAGGAATGAAGGTGTAGAATTAGGTGTGTCACAGCCAAGTACTTGCGGCCACTCTGCTAGCAGTACACCGACGTCCGATTCTAGCAGGCAAATTTCCCTGCCCCATCTGCTGGACCGTCGAAAGAAGTTCACTCCCAGCCATCCACATGCCCAGCGGTTGAATGCTAGCTTGGCTAAATTGCTAGCGCTTCAACTGCTGCCTTTTCAGTTGGTAGACTCGGCCCCCTTCCGTGAGTTTGTGCAATGTGCGGTTCCTCAGTGGCAGGTTCCCAAACGCCACTTTTTCTCACGGAAGGCTATTCCGGCTCTCTACCGGCATGTGGAAGGCAATGTCTTGGCCTCGCTGGACAGGGCGGTCAGCGGTAAGGTGCATATTACCGCTGACTCATGGTCCAGCAGGCATGGACAGGGACGTTACCTTTCTTTCACGGCCCATTGGGTCACTCTTTTGGCAGCTGGGAAGGATGCAGGACAAGGTGCAGTAGTGTTGGAGGTTGTTCCACCGCCACGCCTCCAAAATGCTACTACTGGTTGTGACACACCTCTCTCCTCCACCCCCTCCTCTTCTTCTTCCTCCATGGCCTCTTCCTGTGGTTTGTCCTATGAACCAGCGGTGCTCCGTAGCCGTTCACGGGGCTACGCAAGTACGCAGGCAAAAAGATGCCATGCCGTGCTTGCGCTGGTGTGTTTGGGGGACAGAAGCCACACTGGGGCAGAGGTCCTGTCTGCTCTGCAGGGCCAGGCCGAGAGGTGGTTGACGCCACGCCAGCTTAAGCCAGGAATGGTGGTTTGCGACAATGGCACCAACCTCCTCTCCGCCCTCCGACAGGGACAACTGACCCATGTGCCCTGTGTGGCTCACGTCCTTAACCTGGTGGTGCAGCGGTTCTTGGGCAGGTACCCGGGCTTACAGGATGTCCTGAGGCAGGCCAGGAAAGTCTGTGTGCATTTCCGCAGATCTTATAATGCCAGTGCTCGCCTGGCTGAGCTGCAAAAGGAGTTGAACCTGCCCAAGAACCGCCTTATATGTGACATGCCCACCAGGTGGAACTCAACGTTGGCCATGCTGCAGCGGCTGCACACGCAGCAGAGGGCCATCAATGAGTACCTGTGCGACTACGGCACCAGGACAGGGTCAGGGGAGCTTGGTTTTTATTCTCCACGCCAGTGGGGCATGATCAGGGATGCATGCACTGTCCTGGCACCATTTGAGGAGGCCACGAGGATGGTGAGCAGTGACAGTGCATGCATCAGTGACACTGTACCTCTTGTCCACCTGTTGGAGCACACGCTGCGTGGAATAATGGACAGGGCACTTGAGGCAGAACAGAGGCAGGAAGAGGAGGACTTCCTTGCCTCTCAAGGCCCCCTTTACCCAGACAGTGTTCCTTCTGTCCCACCCATCGCACAGGAAGAGGAGGAGGAGGAGGAGGAGGATTGTGTCAGCATGGAGGTGGAGGCTGGCACTCAGCATCATCAGCAGCAGTCTTTTAGGGATGATTTACAGTCCCAAGAAACCAGTGGACTTGTACGTGGCTGGGAGGAGGTGGCTGCGGATCATGTCGTCCTTAGTGACCCAGAGGACTCCGGAGCGAATGCCTCAGCAAACCTACGCTGCATGGCCTCCCTGATCCTGCAAAGTCTGCGGAAGGATCCTCGTATTCTTCGGATCAAGGAGAGGGACCATTACTGGCTGGCCACTCTCCTTGATCCACGGTACAAGGGTAAGGTTGCGGACCTTATGTTACCTTCGCAGAGGGAGCAGAGGATGAGACAACTCCGGGAGGCCTTGCAGAAAGGTCTGTGCAACGCGTTCCCAGAGACTGGGAGGTTACAAACTCCTGGTCCTGGACAACGAGTTGCTGAGGCTTCGGCCAGTCAAAGAAGGAGCGGTGGGGAAGGTGGCCGTCTGACCGATGCGTTCAGACAATTCTTTAGTCCGCAGCCCCAAAGTATGATCGGTTCCAGCAACCATCGCCAGCGTCTGATAAACATGGTGCAGGAATATCTAGGGGCAAGGTCAGACTTGGACACCTTCCCCACCGAAAATCCTCTGGCTTACTGGGTCTTGAGGATGGATCACTGGCCAGAGCTTGCACAGTATGCAATTGAGCTACTGGCCTGTCCTGCATCCAGCGTTCTTTCGGAACGCACATTCAGTGCTGCTGGAGGATTTGTCACGGATCACAGGGTGCGCCTGTCCACCGACTCGGTTGATCGACTGACTTTCATCAAGATGAACCAGTCTTGGATCACCACCAGCTACCACACACCTGATGCTGATATAACAGACTAATTGATTTTAACATGTCACATCCCTTCAAGACTGATGCTGATGCTGAGTGCCTGTGCTGTTATGTTGACTGGCTATCCTCCTCCTCCGAGTCCTCAATGATACGATTGATGATGATAGCTTGGAAGATCATTTTTGTTTATGGGTGCCGCCACCAGTGGCTAAGGCCCAATTTTTCAGCCCCTGTTTTACAGGGGCGTGTAATTACAATTTTTTTAGCAATAATTTGCCATAGGGCTCATTGCTGTGCTCCAAGTAACGTATCTGTGAGGGGTTGTAGTGTTGTGCCACCAGTGCCTAAGGCCCAATTTTTCAGCCCCTGTTCAACAGGGGCATGCAATTACAATTCTTGATCTAATAATTCACAGCAGGGCCCATTGCTGCACCCACCAAGAGTAACTCTGAGGGCTTACAGTGTTGTGGCAACGCCACCACCACCACCACCACCACGAAAGGCCCAATTTTTCAGCCCCTGTTCAAAAGGGGCATGTAATTACAATTCTTGATCTAATAATTCACAGCAGGGCCCATTCCTGCACCCACCAAGAGTAACTCTGAGGGCTTACAGTGTTGTGGCAACACCACCACCACCACCACCACCACGAAAGGCCCAATTTTTCAGCCCCTGTTCAACAGGGGCATGCAATTACAATTCTTGATCTAATAATTCACAGCAGGGCCCATTGCTGCACCCACCAAGAGTAACTGTCAGGGCTTACAGTGTTGTGGCACCAGCACCACCATCAAAGGCCCAATTTTTACTACCACTGTTCAACAATTATATGTAATTAAAATTCCTGATATAATAGTTGACAGCAGGGCGTTCCAGCACCAACCAAGAGTAACTGTGAGTGCTTACAGTGTTGTGCCAACACCAACAACTAAGGGGCCTATTTCTGCAGAGTATATACGGCAGGTTCCTACTTTCAAACATCCAACTTACAAACGACTCCTACTTGCAAACGCAAGAAGACAACAGGAAGTGAGAGGAAATCTACCCCTAGGAAGGAAAATTCTCTCCTGTAAGAATAAATATGGGAGAAAGGTGTCTCCTCTGTACTGATGCTTTATCAGCAATCCTTGTTTCAAGAAAAACACCACATTTCAAAAACAGTTGTCATTGGGACGGAAAGTGAGGTGAAATGTTCTGAACAGGGGCACAGACAGCAAAACAAATGTTACAGGGGTGATAACCCTTACCTATGTTTTCCAAAAAGTTTAAAAATAGATTTTTGGGCTGGAGCTACACTTCAACAATGTACCTGTTCAAAATTACAAACAGATTCTACATAAGAACAAACCTACAGTCCCTGTCTTGTATGCACCGCCTGTATACGGCTGTTCAGAGTATATAGGGCCTTTTTTATTTTATGTGCGGGGTTCCCCTTAATATCCATACAAGACCCAAAGGGGCTGGTAATGGGCTGGGGTAGGGGGGGGGGGTCATGGGGTAGCTATGCCATTTTTCTTAAAGATTTTCATCCATATTACCGGGACCAGACATTACATTAAAGCCGCAAGCAGTTTTAAATGGCTTTTTTTTCCTTTAGAAGTGTCATTTTGTGCAGGGACAGTTCTAAACACGGGAAACACGTGGCACTTCACAGGCATACTTTAGACACCCCCCAGGTACGATATTTAAAGGAATATTTGACTTTTTTTTTTTCACTTTATGCATCATTAAAATGACTGCTCCCGAAAAACGACCGTTTTTAAAACTTCTTTTTGCATTGATACATGTCCCCTGGTGCAGAACCCGGGTTCCCAAACCCTTTTTAGGACAATAACATGCATAATAGTTGTTATAATTAGCACTTTAGAATTCGAACGTTCGCATCCATTGTATTTAATAGGGTTCTAATGTTCGTTCGAACTTTCGGTCCGTTCGCGGGTTCTGGTGCGAACCGAACCCGGGGGTGTTCGGCTCATCACTAATCACCAGGGATCAAACCCAGCGTCTGGTGATGTCATCGCATTCCACACTTCAGGCTGTAATTGACTGCAAAGGATTTGCAACCAAGTATTAAAAAGTGAAAGATTGATTGATGATTGTTAATCTGTCCCATTACTTTTGGTCCCTTAAAAAGTGGGAGGCACATATACAAACTGTTGTAATTCCTACACCGTTCACCTGATTTGGATGTAAATTCCCTCAAATTAAAGCTGAAAGTCTGCAGGTAAAGCACGTCTTGTTTGTTTCATTTCAAATCCATTGTGGGGGTGTATAGAGCCAAAAAGATTAGAATTGTGTTGATGTCCCAATATTTATGGACCTGACTATACCATGATCTGTAAGGATGCACTATATACCATGATCTGTGAGGCTGAGCTATTTACTCTGTCCTATGATTCTGGGGCTGTATACTCTGTCCCGTGATGCTGAGCTGTATACTCCTGACACTATGGGTGGAAGCAAGTGGAATACAGGGGCAGGAGTGGGTGGTTTCTATAAGGGGTGGGGCTTATGAGAAGTAGGATGGGTCAAAAAGGAAGGGCGGGGTCTGGCGCCCCCCCCATCCTAAAACTTCACCAACCGCCATTGCTATTTAAACAAGGCAGATCGCCGTTCTGACAGGAGGGAAGGCATGGATCCTGTGTTCCTGCAAAGCATAGACTTGGATCCATGCCTTCCTCTAGTAAAAGCCCACAGTACATAAAAACACTGGCTAGGCACACAGTTAACCATTTGATCGCCCCTGATGTTAACCCCTTCCCAGCCAGTGTCATTAGTACAGTGACAGTGCATATTTTTAGCACTGTTCACACACAACATCGCTGATCGCTGCCATCACTAGTGTAAAAAATAAAATAAAAAATCCCATAGTTTGTAGACAATATAACTTTTGTGCAAACCAATCAATATACGCTTATTGGGATTTTTTTCCCCAAAAATATGTAGCAAAATACATACTGGCCTAAATTGATGAAGAAATTGGATTATTTTTTAATTATTTTATTTGATATTTTTTTTAGCAGAAAGTTAAAAATATATATATATATATATATTTCAAAATTGTTTATAACACAAAAAATAAAAACCGTTCAGTTACATAAATATTCAGAATCTATGTCAAAGTGAAAGAAGGTAAAGAATCAAGGATCTGGGTAAATATATTTATTGTAGTTTATTATTATTAATGATTAATAATAATAATTATGCATTATTATTACTCATTAAGTATTAGTTATAATTGTATTATTTTATTTATTGTATCATTGTATTGTATTATTAATTATTTTTGTATCCTTTTTTTAATTATAATTATTTTTGTAATTTTTTTATTATTGTATTGTATTCAGGATTTATGTCAAAGTGAAAGAAGGTAAAGAATCAAGGAGGGCATTTCGGGTAAATATATTAATTGTAGTTTATTATTAATGAGTAATAATAATAATTATGCATTATTATTACTAATTAAGTATTAGTTATAATTGTATTATTTTATTTATTGTATCATTGTATTGTATTATTAATTATAATTATTTTTGCATTTTATTAATTATAATCATTTTTGTATTATTGTATTGTATATGTATTGTATTCAGGATTTATGTCAAAGGGAAAGAATCAAGGAGGGCGTTCCGGGTAAATATATTTATTGTAGTTTATTATGATTAAGTATTAGTTATAATTGTATTATTATATTTATTGTATTATTTTATTGTATTGTAAGTGAAAGAAGGTAAATATTCGAGGAGGGTGTTCCGGGTAAATATTATATTTATTGTATTATATATATTATAACACCACCACAGTCTCAGATGTTTGCCGCCTTCATGTTCCTCGCTGCTCATAGGTCCATAGGGAGAGCTTGGAAGCCCCTCAGGTATCTCTTCCCTGATGACACGCGAGGATCTCTCTAACATACTAAAAGATAACCATGGAGCATACTCGGGATCCATGGATTTCTTCAAAAACAAGCCAAATCTCTCTTTTATGACAAAATGTAACGAGTCAAACATAAAAACAAGTTCTAAACAAGGATATGAGACAATGAAGTCAAAAATGCAACAAATTACAGAACACATCTCCATCTCTCCACTGTTTGAACGCCTTTATGCTAGTGGTGCTCCATCGTGGATCGCTCTTTATCAGTGGTGGCTGGTGGGTTCTTCTCTTGAGGGGGGGGGGTGCAAACAAATAACACCCCCCCCTGGCAGCGTGTCACGGCACCCCCATCTCTCCCCCCCCCCGCGGGCAGTTTGGCACTTACCCGCTCGTGTGGCGGGGCTGTGGTGTCCTTTCCTTCTCTCCTGGAGTGCGGGCAGCTGATGTCCGCTCCTCCAGCTCCCTCCGCCATGTGTCTCCTCTTCCGCCAAAGCGCTAGGCATCCAATAGGATCACCTGGCACTTTGGCCAATCGGGAAACAGGTCTCACAGATTTGCCTCCAGATTGGCGGGGGGGAACCTTAGTGTCATAATAGTGAAAATTAATTCGCTATAGTCACGCAACTGGGTGTGACTATAGCGATCTATGACTATTGACTATTCCATCTCCAAGCACATATCCCCTCCCCCCTTAACCTCCTTGCAATGCCCCCTGACATACCACAGCACCCAGGGCAGCTGTCTCTCCTGCCCACCTCTGAAACCAAAGTGACACATAATTGTGAAGTGGGAGGAAAATGATAAATGGTTTTCAATATTCTTTTACAAATAAATATGTGAAAAGTGTGGGGGGGCATTTGTATTCAGCCCCCTTTACTCCGATACCCCTAACTAAAATCTAGTGGAACCAATTGCCTTCAGAAGTCACCTAATTAGTAAACAGAGTCCACCTGTGTGTTACGTAATCTCAGTATAAATACAGCTGTTCTGTGAAGCCCTCAGAGGTTTGTTAGAGAACCTTAGTGAACAAACAGCATCATGAAGGCCAAGGAACACACCAGACCGGTCAGGGATAAAGTTCTGCAGAAGTTTAAAGCAGGGCTAGGATATAAAAAAATGAATATGTATAATTTCATATTGATGCATCATGCGTCAGGGCAAAAGCCGTCAAAGCTTTTCTTCAAGAAAGACATATAATGTCAATAGCATGGCCTGCAAATTGTCCGGACCTCAATCCAACTGAAAATCTTTGGTGGAAATGAAAGAAAATGGTCCATGACGAGGCTCCAACCTGCAAAGCTGATCTGACAACTGCAATAAGAGAAAGTTGGAGCCGGATTGATGAAGAATACGGTTAATCGATCGTTAAAGCCAACTTTAACTTTCGCTTTAACCACTTCAGCCCCGGAAGATTTTACCCCCTTCCTGACCCAAACACTTTTTACAATTTGGCACTGCTTCGCTTTAACTGACAATTGCGCGGTCGTGCGACGCTGTACCCAAACTAAATTGGTGGTATTTGATCACCTCTGCGGTTTCTATTTTTTGCACTATAAACAAAAATAGAGCGACAATTTAAAAAAAAAAACTATATTTTTAACTTTTTGCTATAATAAATATCCTCAATTTAAAAAAAAAAATCTTCATAAATTTAGGCCAATATATATTCTTCCAGTGGCGGTGCGTCCATACGGGGTGCACGGGCGCCGCCCCCTCTCTCCTGCCACCTGTCTATTACCATAGATAGATTTGTGCATTGCTTGAATCTATCTATGGTCCCCGTTGCCACCCCCTTTTTCAGGTGCCCGGGCCCTTTTGGGGCACCGGGAGCCTGAATTACAGCGGCGGGGTATTTTTTGGAAGCACCTGATTAGAGCCATAGGCTTTAATAGGCATCCAAAAAGCTGAAAAGCGGGCGCCATGCTGGGTGCTCGCAGGTCACTCAGTGTTGTGTTAGGAAAGCAAATTAATATTCGCTTTCCAATTCCTAACACTGACCCGCTTCTCAGCCAATCAGGTGCTCGGGTCTGTTACCTGTCACCTGATTGGCTGAAACGACAGACACTGTGATTGGACGCCTATCAGGCATCCAGTCATAGCAGAGGTCGGGAAGAGAGGACAGGAGAAGACATTGAAAAGCATGGAGGACACTGCCGCCGTGACCCGCTGCCCCACGAGACAGGTAAGTGCCGGGCGGGTGGGGGATGCACACTGGCAGCATTTGATGGGCACAGTAGCAGCAATTGATGGGCACACTGGCAGCAATTGATGGGCACAGTCGTTGCAATTGATGGGCACAGTGGCTGCGTTTGATGCAGGTTTTTTTTTCAGTTTGTTTGCGCCCCCCCCAAAAATTTTGAGCACCAGCCGCCACTGTATTCTACATATTTTTGGTAAAAAGAAAAATTGCAATAAGCGTATATTGATTGGTTTGCGCAAAAGTTATAGCGTTTACAAAGCGGAGTTCCAGCCACTTCTGTGTTTATTAAAAGTCAGCAGCTACAAAAAGTGTAACTGCTGACTTACCTATTCCACGGTCCAGCGAGGCGACCACCCGGGGCGTCGCTAATCTCCTTCTCTCCACGGTGCCGGCATTGCAAGTGTGGACACCCGGCTGTGACAGCTTGTGGCTTCATAGCCGGGTGCGCGCTGCACATGCATGAGTCGCGCTGTGCATCCTGAATGGCTGGGCAATCTTCTGGGACGTCCCCCAGAAGATTGCAAGGAGGGAAGGGAGCGGCACCACGAGTGGAAGAAAACTAGGCATGTGTCCTTAATCAGTTCCCGACCGGCTAACGCAGATATACCGCGGAAGAATGGCTCCGCTGGGCGAAATCCCGTATGGGTACGTCCATTCCTTTAGCGGCCACTAGAGGGCTCGCGCCCGCTACATGGCGGGGGACCCCGATGCGCGTGGCTGGCACGATCGCCGCCTGCCACGTGCGATCGCGTGCACGAGCGCCCGCATGGGGATTTGTGTGTGTAAACACACAAATCCCTGTGCTGTCAGGGAAGAGGAACCATATCGTTTCTACTAAGTGGGAAAAACAATATGTCTCCTCTCCTTGACGCTCTTTTTTTTGTTTATAGCACAAAAAATAAAAAACCGCAGAGGTGATCAAATACCACTAAAAGAAAGCTCTATTTGTGGGAGAAAAAGGACGTCAATTTTGTTTGGGTACAACTTCGCACGACCGCGCAATTGTCAGTTAAAGTGACAGTGCAGTATCGCAAAAAATGCTCTGGTCATTCAGGGGGCAAATCCTTCCGGTCTGTAAGCGGTTAAACAATTGAATGAACATTTTCCAAGAGTGGCGATTCCATCCTTTTTGCCAGGAGGTTGTAGTACCCTGTACGTCCTATGTGAACAAGGTCTTAGGCCATCATGGTTAATTTTTAATATAACCAGTGGCGTTGCTAGGCAGGTGCGGGGGGTGCGGGTCGCACCCGGGTGACACCCGCCAGAGGGGTGACACCCGTGGGTAGCGGCACCACTAACACCGACCGCTGCCCTGTGCCTCGCGACACGGCTGTGTCCCTCAGCAGAGCGGAACGAAGCCGCCGCCCCCTCCTCTCTGTTTACATCCACAGAGGAGGAGGAGTTTGCGCTCAAGGGACACACACCTAGAGTTGCCACCTCATCCCTTTAAAACCGAACACATATGAATTTCACGGGTTCTGTGGCTGATTAAGGTGGTAATTAAACTCACTTGGTGCCTCATCTGCATTTAATTAGCCTCAGAACTTGTGTATTTCATATGTGTTCGGGTTTAAAGGGATGAGGTGGCAAACCTACACACACCGCTGTGTGTATCTGCTGTTCTGAGATCTGTAAGGTAAGGGGGGTGTCTATACTGATGGGGGGAGGGGGTGTGTAATGCTGGGGGGGGGTCTGCACTGAGGGGGGTGTCTGTACTGCTGGGGTAAGGTGTCTAGATTTTTAAAATTTAATCCGGGGACATTTTTTTTTTTACTAGTAATGGCGGCAATCAGCGACTCATAGCTAAACTGCGATATTGCGGCGGACAAATCGGATACCAAGTGACACTTTGTGGGAACCATTGACGCTAATATAGTGATCAGTGCTAAAAATATGCACTGTCACTGTACTAATGACACTGGCTGGGAAGGGGATAACATCTAGGGCAATCAAAGGGTTAAATGTGCGCCTAACAAATGTTTTCTTACTGTGGAGGAGGTGCTTTTACTAAGGGAAGGCATAGATCCCTGTACCTGCTTTGCAGGAACACAGGATCAATGTCTTCCATACTGACAGAACGACGATCTGCCTTGTTTAAATAGGCAGACCACCGTTCTGCCTATGTACATAACGATCAGCGGGTAGCGATGGACATCGAGTCCGCTGAAGCCGCTGATTGGCTCCCATACCCAGAAATGCAGGATCACGTATATATGTGATCCTGCGCAGCGAGACCGCCCTGTAGCAGTAAATCTGCTATCAGACGATCAGCAACTGGTTAACATCATCAGCATTATGATAACTCACAGGCAGCAGGCACTCTATCATGGCTCTGGCTGGCTCTGTCACAGTGTGTCACATAACATGGCTGCTGGGTGCTGATACATATGACCAATAAGTTAACAAAATCAGCACCCAGCAGCCATGTCATGTGACACACTGTGACAGAGCCAGCCAGAGCCATGATAGAGTGCCTGCTGCCTGTGAGTTATGATACCATCCATTATGCCAGAGAGACAAAGTGCAATGTCGTCTATTCACAGACATCCCCAAAGCACACCTGTGTTGAAGCCTTGAAGGTGCTGGCAGCCCCGCCATCGGATCCTCTTCCCCTCTTCCCTGTTCCTGCTGCTGGACACCGTCAGCTGAGCCCAGCTGACCTTTCTCTGCCAGTCACTGCCGCCGCCGCCGCCCACCTCACATCCTCTCAAGTCTCACCCTCCGGGCCCCCGGCTACTACTGGGTGGGAGCCGAGGAAGATCACTCCGCCAGGGAAGGCAAGGAGATAAGCAGGCAGGCGGCCGGCCGGGACTTGAGACAAGGCAGAAGAACATGCGGGCGGAGCTGAATGGGCATGCGCCCGAAACTTAAGAAATATTCCCTCCACTCCGACTAGCACATGATCTTCAGAATTGAAATTGCCCCAGCCCCTGTTCAAATCCAATCCGGGGACAAAACCGGGGACAAACTTGGTCCGGGGACAGTGTCCTTAATCCGGGGACTGTCCCCGGAAACCGGGGACATCTGGTCACCCTATGCTGGGGATGTCTTTACTGGGGGGTGTGTACCAAGGGGGGGGTGTCTGTACTGAGGGGGGTGTGTAACTGAGGTGGGTCTGCACTCAGGGGGGGGTGTCTGTACTGAGGGGGGTGTCTGTACTGAGGGGAGTGTGTACTGCTGGGGGGGGGTATGTAACTGTGGGGGGTCTGCACTGAGGTGGGGGTATCTGTACTTATGGAGAGGTTTGCACTGAGGGGGGAGGGGTCTATATTGATGGAGGGGGGTCTGTACTTGGTGGGATCTATACTGCGGGAGGGGGGTCTGTACTTGGTGTGATCTATACTGCGGGAGGGGGGGGTCTGTACATAGTAGGATCTATACTGCAGGAAGGGGGGTCTGTAGTTAGTAGAGGGGGGTCTGTACTGAGGGGGGGGACTATAGTTGGTGGGGGGGGGGGGTGACACCATTTTTTTTTGCACCGGGTGACACCAACCCTAGTGACGCCACTGAATATAACCTTGTATATTCTTCTTCCATGACAAAGTACACAGACCAGACGTAGTCACTAATATTTATTGTGATGGTGCGGGGGTGAAGAACTGACTCTGCAGATAGGAAAGTGACGGAAGACATAAATATGGGATGTGCTGATTCTACCGGTTTTCACTCCCTTGTTGCTGCAGTCCTGACTATGATTTGCAGGACCAGATCAACCGGTTCCTTTACATGCAATAACATCGGGAGTATATCCAAAATGTGATTTCCATGATGCTTGCAGCCAGCGTATAGCGAGCGAAAACTGGAGCTCCTTCCCAGCATTCTGTGATATGAGCCACACCTGTGCTACGTGCCGTAGAGGGGAACTCCGACCACACAGGGGCACGGCCAGTCAACGCCTTTTATAAAGAAATCCACATAGGCTAGTGATCTCCCCAGAGCAGAAAGGGGACAACACTTTACACAGATGCTGTGCCACTGCCCCGCCTCCTAATTAATTAAAGCGGAACTCCATATTCTGTTTCGCTTTTTTCTTCCCCATGTCCTGTATTAAAAAAATTTTTTTTTTAAAGTCAGTCTCTGCTTACCCTCTACACACTCCAGGAGTGTGGAGTGTAAAAGTTGTATAAAATAAAAATTTACACACACTATATTTAACCACTTGTCCACCGCCCACTGTCAATTGACGGCGGGCGGAGGACACTCTCGTTCTGGGAGGACGTCATATGACGTCCTCCCTTTAAAACGAGCTAGAAGGCGCGCGCGCTCGCCGCCAGCGGCGCGCGCCCGCCGCGTTCACAAGGCCCCGGTGCGCTTGCCCGGCGGCCGCGATTGCCGCCGGGCACCCGCGATTTCCCGGGAAACGAGCAGGAAAGTGGGTCTCTGTGTGTAAACACAGAGATCCACGTCCTGTGAGGGAGAGGAGGCTGATGGTGTGTCCCTTGTACATAGGGACAACCATCGGTCACCTCCCCCAGTCAGTCCCCTCCCCCCACAGTAAGAAAACATTGAGGGAACATATTTAACCCCTTCCCGCCCCCTAGTGGTTAACCCCTTCCCTGCCAATCACATTTATACAGTAATCAATGCATTTTTATAGCAGGGATCGCTGTATAAACGTGAATGGTCCCAAAAATGTGTCAAAAGTGTCCGATGTGTCCGCCGCAATATCGCAGTCACAATAAAAAATCGCAGATCGCCACCATTACTAATAAAAAAAATAATATAAAAAAAAATGCTATAAATCTATCCCCTATTTTGTACACGCTATAACTTTTGCGCAAACCAATCAATACGCGCTTATTGCGATTTTTTTTTTTTACCAAAAATATGTAGAAGAATACGTATCGGCCTAAACTGAGGAAAATTTTATTTAAAAAAAAAAAATGGGTATTTATTATAGCAAAAAGTAAAAAATAGTGTTTTTTTCCCAAACTGGACGCACTTCTTTTGTTTATAGCGCAAAAAATAAAAACCGCAGAGGTGATCAAATACCACCAAAAGAAAGCTCTATTTGTGGGAAAAAAAGGACACAAATTTTGTTTGGGAGCCACGTCGCACGACCGCGCAATTGTCATTCAAAGTGTGACAGCGCTGAAAGCTGAAAGCTTGGGCAGGAAGGGGGTTTTCGTGCACAGTAGGGAGGTGGATACATACATATATATATATATATATATATATATATATATATATACGCACGCACACACACGCACATATATATATATATATATATATATATATATATATATATATATATATAGCGGGGTGTTTCCCCTTTAATTAGAAGAAAGAACTACGGTTCCCAGAGGTCCACTGTTCACCGGATGTGTTGGGTTATGCCCCAGAGACTCATGGGGGAAGTGATATAAGGAAGGGGCGAGGCCTGACTCGCTCTCTTTTTTTGGACACGGGGCGGCTGAGACTGATCCACCTGTGCGGAGCTGTGCTGTGTGAGGGCCTGAAGCCTGGGGACTTCTTACAGCGAACCAAAGAGCCTTCCACCCTTTGCGAGCCTGGGTGGCTTTCAACATCTCCTGCCTGCAGCCTAGATTGGATGGGAGACCCGATGGCAGCAACCGCTGTTTGCGAGTGACGACACAGCCGGTGGAAGTCCCGGATGGGTCGCGTCCGGAGGGTGAGCTGAGCGAAAGCTCATCCAATAACCTGTTTATAGTACTGTGCCTATAGACTGCCGAGGCCTACCACATCACTTTAAGACTCTCATTGGAGATCCGCAGCAGGACTGATCCAGAGGATCTCTAGTGAAGTACGGTCAGTTGTTCAGATTCTCCCTGTTGGATTACAAAGTGTTCATTATTCTTATGTGCACCACCTCTACAGCAAGCCGGTGAAGAAACCATTATTCTTACAGGACTAAGTTTTAGAGTAAGGGATCAGGCCTGATCCGTTAGGTTACATTTAGCTGTTGTACCATAGGGTACCTAGTTAACGGTCGCCCCACGTGGCGTTCCTTTACCCCCCCCCCCCTTTATTCTTATGGTGTAATGTGACTGTCTTTGCAGGGCTCTGCATACAAGTTAGAAAATCATATTGTCATTGCTGTGTGTTTCTTTGCATAACAAGAAGTAAAATCCGTTATCCTTTTATTACTGTTCTATGTTTGAATCTCTCTCTTAAAGTATAAGGATATATGTGTGTATCCTTTAGACTAGCTGTGCCAGAGTGGGTAGAGCCGATTGCCGGTGGGTTGGAGAGCTGTACTCAGGGCCCAAATTAAACCTTGCGGCCCGCTTAAGCTGAGGGTATCGCTACATATATATACATACATACACTATATTGTCAAAAGTATTGGGACACCTGCCTTTACACGCACATGAACTTTAAGGGCTGGGTTCACACTGTGTGCGGCTCACAGCACAGGGGTCCGGTGCGTCCTTGTTCTCCGTTTCAGGCCCAAATTTTTACCTGAATTCGGACCTGAAATGGAGCCAATGATGCTCAGGGCCCCCCGGTGCTGTGCACTCTACAGCCACCCCAGAGATGTGTAAACTGGCTCCATTGAGAGCGGGTCACAGGCTTCTGTTATGCAGATTGGATGCTAGGTAAATTCACCAGGACCAGTGTGTGAACCCAGCCTAATGACATCCCAGTCTTAGTCCGGAGGGTTCAATATTGAGTTGGCCCACCCTTTGCAGCTATAACAGCTTCAACTCTTCTGGGAAGGCCGTCCACAAGGTTTAGGAGTGTGTCTATGGGAAGGTTTGACCATTCTTGCAGAAGAGCATTTGTGAGGTCAGGCAGCACTGATGTGGATGAGAAGGCCTGGCTCGCAGTCTCCGCTCTAATTCATCCCAAAGGTGTTCTATCGGGTTGAGGTCAGGACTCCGTGCAGGCCAGTCAAGTTCCTCCACCCCAAACTCGCTCATTCATGTCTTTATGGACCTTGCTTTGTGCACTGGTGTGCAGTCATGTTGGAACAGGAAGGGGCCATCCCCAAACTGTTCCCACAAAGTTGGGAGCATGAAATTGTCCAAAATGTCTTGGTATGCTGATGCCTTAAGAGTTCCCTTCACTGGAACTAAGGGGCCGAGCCCAACCCCTGAAAAACAACCCCACACCATAATCCCCCCTCCACCAAATGATTTGGACCAGTGTACAAAGCAAGGTCCATAAAGACATAGATGAACGAGTTTGGGGTGGAGGAACTTGACTGGCCTGCACAGTGTCCTGACCTCAACCCGATAGAACACCTTTGGGATGAATTAGAGTGGAGACTGCGAGCCAGGACTTCTCATCCAACATCAATGCCTGACCTCACAAATGCTCTTCTGCAAGAATGGTCAAACATTCCCATAGACACACTCCTAAACCTTGTGGACAGCCTTCCCAGAAGAGTTGAAGGTGTTATAGCTGCAAAGGGTGGGCCAACTCAATATTGAACCCTACGGACTAAGACTGGGATGCCATTAAAGTGCATGTGCGTGTAAAGGCAGGCGTCCCAATACTTTTGACAATAGTGTATCCATATACAAACACACAAATATACATTATATTGGTCACTCCACCCAAAACTGGTGGGTGCTGGAATATCTTCTACCTCCCCGCTGGATCTGTGATTTATTTTATATTTCAGTGAATAGAGCAGAAGGCATGGAAACACCCAGACCTCCCCCAGTGGGCAGGAACAGATGGCGGGCAGATCTCATTGCTGGCATACCCAAGAGATACCAGCAGGTGGCGCAACTCTCCAGACTCCACCTATAAATGGAATATCACTTTTAGGTGAACTTTCCCTACAAAAGGGAATCAGCCTGCAAGAAAAAAAAAAAAAAACTTGGACATGCAGTAGATCACCAACTAGATGAAGTACCTGCTTCTACCCCAATTCAGCGCAATTCGGAGTTTTGGCAGCACAATTTCAAGCAACTTTTGGCTATGACATTATTATAGGTATAAACGTTGCTCAGCAATAAAGGCAACCAGGGCTGGAAGAAGGCTCTTTCACACCCAAGAGGAAAAGGCCAAAGTGCGCCCCCTGCCCAGCGAAATATGAACTACATCAGTAGTGGAGGTTGCAGATCCTGCCTGTTTTGCATCCCCCCCTCCTCCTTCTGAAGAGCACAAGGCAGCTGCCTCTTCTGTGTACCCTCAGAGCCTTGTAAAAAAAAAAACATTTTAGTTCTTTAAATCTTTTGTATACTTCAGTACAAATGCAAGTCTTGATTTTAATCCCCCTCTACAATGTACCCCATAGGCATCCCCCAGCGCTGGCTTGACATCTGCTGTGTAATGGCAGCTCTGTAGACGCCTGCACCTGGATAAATGTTCTGATCACATCTCACAGGTAAGCGATACTGCACACCTCGTTAGTGATCTTACACAGCAAAGGTCTAGTGGGATTCAAATCCCATCCCCCCCTCCCCCTCCATTCCTGGAGCCTATTGCATCAGAGGAGGTTTCATCACCTGTGTTCTTGTAACCAGCTGTTACTGCAGGAGGGGAGCAACCAGTTCTCTATGGGGGCAACCAGTTCTCTACAGGAGCAACCAGCTCTCTATGGGGGGCAGCCAGCTCTCTACGGGGGGCAGGAGGTTGCCAGCCAGCTCTCTACGGGGGGCAGCCAGCTCTCTTACGGGGGCAGAAGAGGTCTCCACGATCATCTTTTATGTTTATCTGCAATACAGAATGTAATTGGACTTATCAGAGGTGTATGTTATGGAGCAGTGGCGGCTGATGCTCAAAATTGTTTTGGAGGGGGCGCAAACAAACGGAAAAATTCTGAAAAAAACATCAATTGCAGCCTCACTGTGCCATCATATGCAGCCCCTGTGGCCCATCATCATATGTGGCCCCTGTGGCCCCCCCATCATATGCAGCCACTGTGGCCCCCCCATCAAATGCAGCCCCTGTGACCCCCCATCATATGCAGCGCCCCTGTGACCCCCCAATCATATGCAGCGCCCCTGTGGCCCCCCGTCATATGTGGCCCCTGTGGCCCCCCATCATATGCGGCCCCCGTGGCCCCCCCATCATATGCAGCCCCGTGGCCCCCCCCATCATAGGCGGCTTCCGTGGCCCCCCCATCATATGCGGCCCCCGTGGCCCCCCCATCATATGCAGCCCCTGTGGCCCCCATCATATGCAGCCCCTTGCTGTCCAGAGCCTTGGTTTATGCAGTGGTGTTACGCCACCTGGTTTGCCTAAGTGCTTGTCTACAGACCAAAAACTTCCAAGAAGGCCTTATTGGACCTGCCCTGTAAGGATGACATCATTAAGGATGCCACAGGAGGTAGGAGCATGCTGCTCCCGCAATCCAAAAAGGGGTGAGGAGCCATGCCATAGGCAAAGGGCCCTCCTTCACCGCGCACAAGCAGTTCTTTCGTCCGCCTAGTGCGGCAAGTAAACGGCCCCAGGCCGATAGAGCGCCTGCTGAGGGACCGAAGCGTCCCTGGTTTCGCAAGCCCAACCTCACTTGCCTACCGAACAGATTTTTTTCCCTCTAAACCGCCAGCTTCAGCCGACTCGTCGGGGAGCCCTATATGGGGCGGTTCAAGGCCTGCTGATACGCAGGGTGGTCCTTCCTGTTTCAGTACAGGAATGGGTTCAGGGGTTCTACTCACATCTGTTCTAGTTCTGAAGAAGGAGGGGGTTCGTTCCAATCTTGGTTCTCAGGGCCCTCAATTGCTTTGTGAATGTACAAAGATTCCGGAAGGAGTTGGTTCGCTCTGTTGTCGCTGCCCACCATTCGGGGTATTTTCCGGCATCCTTGGACATCAAGGACGCATGCTTGCATGTCCCCATATGCACCAGGTATCAGAGATGTCTGCCCTTTGCGGCCGGGGAAGACCACTACCAATTGGTGGTTCTCCCCTTCGGCCTGGCTCGCCCCGATTCTGGCCCCAAGACAGCGTGGCATCGCTATCATGGGCAACTTGGATGATCTTCTTCTGAGGGCCACTTCAAACTCAAAATTAGAGGTGAGCATGTCTATAATCTGTCACACCCCCCGATACTTGGTTGGGTGCTGAACACTCAGAAGTCAATATTGGTACCGTCTCAACTCCTAGTGTATCTAGGGTTGATTCTGGACTCCTCAGAGGCGAAAGTTTTTTTCTCCCTATGGGAAAGTTGCAGACCATTCGGGGCGCATGCGGCAGTTGACATCCCAAAGATTGTCGTCACGCCACTTTTTCAGGCAAGTCCTGGGCCTCATGGTAGCCTCCTTCGAGGCGGTATCATATGCACTATTTTACACGTGAGCATAGGCGTGCGCACAGGGTGTGCCCAGGCACACCCTAATCACCCTGTTCAGCAAAGATTCCCCCTACTGCCCTGTTCCCCCCCACAAGCCCCCACAGCGCTTCCGGCTTCCCTACTCTCCTCTCCCTCCAGCTGTTGCTGCAGGGATGTTTTAGAATGAGTGGGGGAGGGGGCCGGTAAATATGTAACTTACCGGCTCCCTCCCATTCATCGTGAGTGATCGGTACTATGTGTTTGATCTTTGGGGTGCACACCCTAATGCCATAGGCTGCGCACACCTATGCACGTGAGTGTTACAGAAGGTAATTTTGTCCAGAAGGGTCAAGTGCCCTTCATCCCTGGATTGTCAAAATCCGGATGAGCCACCTAGTCAGGACCTTCCTAGTTGGTGGCCGACATCACCGGCACTTCTGTCTGGGAAGTCGTTCCTTCCTTTTTACTGGATGGTGGTCACGGCGGACGCCTGTCTTACCGGTTGGAGAGGAGTCTGGGGGGCTCAGTCAACCTGGGTCGCTGGACTCTGGAGGAATCCCACTTGCCGATCTGGCTTTGCCTCTCCACGTGGTCTCAGAGGCTACAGGGGTGTCCAGTCAGAATCCAGTCGGACAAACACCACAGTGGTGGCGTATGTCAATCAAGGAGGAACAAGCAGCTCAGTTGCAGCATCGGAGGTCGCTCACCTCCTAAGGTGGGCAGAAAGGAGCGTACCGGCCCTGTCGGCCGTATACATTCCGGGTGTGGGAAACTGGCAGGCGGACTACCTGAGTCGCCAGATGCTGGACCAAGGAGAATGGTCTCTACACCCGGAGGCATTTCAGCTCCTTTGCCAGAGGGGAGGCACGCCAGACGTAGATCTCCTGGCTTCTCGACTCAGAGGTATTAAGGTTTGTGGCCAGGTCAAGAGACCCATGGGCAAACACGACAGATGCGTTGGTGGCACAGCGGAGTCAGTATCGGCTAATCTATGCCTTTCCTCCTCTGAAGCTCCTTCCTCATCTGCTTCGCAGACTGGAGGTAGAGAGGATTCCATTGGTCCCAATTGCTCTAGATTGGCCTCGGCGTCCTTGGTACGCCGATCTAGTGCGTCTGGTAGCAGACGCCTCTTGGCGTCTACCGCTAAGAAAGGACCTGCTGTCGCAAGGTCCCATACGCCATCCTGTTTTTACAGTCACTGGCTTAACGGCATGGCTTGAGAGCCAGGTGCTAAGAGACCGGGGCCTGTCAGACTTGGTGATCTCTACCATGAGGAGTGCTCGGAAGTCATCCTCTGGGAAGATTTACCATCGCACTTGGAAGACCTACATATCCATTTGTGAGGAAATGGGGTGGTACCCGCATACTTATTTGGTTCCAGAGTCCTGCTGTTCTTACAGCATGGGGCGGACAATTTTTTTTTGCTTTAAGTACAATTAAGGGGCAGATATCTGCCCTGGCTGTCCTTTTTTCAACGACCACTGGTGGCTCACTCTCTAGTGAGAACGTTTGTACAGGGGGTTCGGCAGGCGGCCCCTCCGGTCCACCCTCCACTACCTCCGTGGGGCTTGGGTAGCAGACATCCTTCTGGCGTTTACCGCTACGAGAGGACCTGCTGTCGCAGGGTCCCTTATGCCATCCTGCTTACATTCCATGGCTTTAACCGCATGGCCTCTAGGTGCCTCAGTAACCACCGTTCGAGAACATCAGGGAGATTCCCTTGTTGACACTTTTTCTCAGAAAGTGGTCCTTTTGGTGGCTGTTATGTCAGTTAAGACAGGTTTCTGAGCTGGCAGCCTTGTCAGCCAAGGCTCCCTATCTGGTCTTCCACAAGGACAAGGTGGTGCTGCTTCCGCAGCCTTCTTTTCTTCCTAAGGTTGTTTCGACCTTTCATCTCAAGGAAGACATTGTACTGCCATCCTTGTGTCCTCATCCGTTGAATCCTAAGGAGACGACGTTGCATTCCTTGGACGTTGTCTGAGCTCTGAGAGTATACATGTCTGTTACTGCTCCGTTCCGGAGTTCAGACTCACTGTTTGTTTCGGTGGCTAGTCCCAAGAAGGGCCCAGCGGTCTCGTCAGCCACCATCTCTAGGTGGATCCGACAGATTCCGGGCACATTCGACCAGGGCAAGAGGTGCCTCTTGGGCTTTTTTTCTGACGTCAAGCGTCTGTTTCCCAGGTGTGTAAGGCGGCGACTTGGTTGTCCGTTCACACTTTCACTAAACTTTACAAGTTGATATATGTGCATCTTCGGCAGGGGCGGATCCAGGGGGGGGCAACAGGGCAATTGCCCCCCCCCCCCGAGACCATCTGTCACACTCAATTGCTTGCTCAGTTTTTTTTTTTTGCGCCTGATCTCCCAGACTTTGGGGACCCGGTACGGACCGGCCATAGGTTCCCTGGAACCCAAACTTGGCACACATGTATCCCAATGTCTTCTCTACAAGTGTGCAAAGTTTGGTGTCTGGGAGACCTACGGCCGGGGAGAACCGATTTTTCAAAGCCGAGCACTCCTTCCATAGACTCCAATGTTAAACGGTAATTTCTCCGGTGACTTTGCGGACCCAGTACCGGCCGGTTGTAGGTCCCCTGGACCCCAGACTTGGCACACATGTAGCCCCATGTGCACTCTACAAGTGTGAAAAGTTTGGGGTCTGGGAGACCTACGGCCGGGGAGAACTGATTTTTCAAAGCCGGGTTCTCCTTCCATAGACTCCCATGTTAAACATCAGTCTAGTCATGGGCACAGTGAGGCATGGGCACAGTGAGGCAAAGTGAGGCACAGTGAGGCATGCAGATGGACACCCTAGGCTTATACTCGAGTCAATACGTTTTCCCAGTTTTTTGGGGTAAAATTAGGTGCCTCGGCTTATATTCGGGTCGCTTATACTCGAGTATATACAGTACTTGTTCTGCGGCTGCCGCTGCCTCTCTGAGTCTCTCTCTCAGTTTCTCACATCAGCCGATCAGCGGCGCTGAGAGAGAGACTTTTCTAATGTAGTTACGCGGCGCACTGACACGATACCAGGAGTGGAGGAGGAGGTGGGTGGAGCCTCTTCCCTGCACTCATTGCTAACGCCTGGGCCGCTTGGCGTCTAGCAACGAGTGACGTCAATGAGTCACGTCGGGCCGCTCTGCGGGCAGGTGCGATAGCGTGCGGCTCCACAGACGGGTAAGAAAGCAGGCGGCTCCGCTTGCGACGCGGTTTGCGGGCGGCGCGGTTCGTGGGCAGACCGTGCTGCTCAGTGTGTTGGCAGCGCAGGTGAGAGTGAGAGAGCAGGCTCATCTCTCACCGCCCGTGCCTGCCCTGCATTCCTGCAGTGACTTCCGCCCTCACTGTGCAGGCAGCAGAGAGATTACATTATCTCTCTGCTGCCTGACTCTGGGAGTCTGGGACACAGCAAGAGACAATCAAAACTACACCTTAGCAGGCAAGTTAGTGACAATCCGCAAATTGTGTCAGGTGATGTGGCAAATGACAATCTGCATCTGGTGGCAGGCAAGTGACAATCAGCAAGGTGTGGCAGGTGAGTGGCAAGTGACAATCCACAAGGTGTGGCAAGTGACAATCCACAAGATGTGGCAAGTGACACACTCAAGGCTCCCACTAATTGCAGGCGACGGTGGCAAGTGACACACTCGGGGCTCCCACTGATTCTGCATTGAACTATTTCATTCTATATTACAATGTAATAATAGAAATAATGCGCTTCAATCATCCTGACACCATAACAAGCTTGGTGCCGGGATGATTGAAGCGCTGACACCAGCCATTTCCCCGATAAATTTCCCACAAAAAAAAAATTTTTTGGCAGTGCCCCTCCTGAGAAAAGACTCTGGATCCGCCCCTGATCTTCGGATGCTTCTTTCGTCCGCAAGGTGGCTGTTTAGAGTTGCAACTCCTCTGTTGAGGAGCTCTGTTTTGTTTTGGGGCGAGGTTGTTTTAATGCTGTTCACACCCCTCGTTTTTGACACTGCTTTGGGACGTCCCACCTTGTCATGATTGAAGCTATGTCCGTCCATGAACGAAAGAGAATAGGAATTTTGTACTCACCGTAAAATCCTTTTCTCTGAGTTCATGGACGGACACAGCACCCACACCTCGTTTTTAATTTTGTACTGCTTTTTGACAAACTGATCTGCTTAGTGCAGGCTGAGGGGATATAGCCAGTAGGACCGCCCCCTGGGTGGGGCTGTTCAGCTCTGAAGTTGTTAACACTTTTTCTGCCTAGTCACTCCTGAATGAAGGCTAATACCCACTTGGTCATGATTGAAGCTGTGTCCGTCCATGAACTCAGAGAAAAGGATTTTACGGTGAGTACAAAAATCCTATTTTTGTGTGAACATGTGGGGTTGGCTCCATCCTAAAAAAAAAAAAATCATTAAACACTTCAGCCCCAGAAGATTTTACCGCCTTCCTGACCAGAGCACTTTTTGCGATACGGCACTGCGTCGCTTTAACTGACAATTGCACCCAAACAAAATGGACGTCTTTTTTTCCCCACAAATAGAGCTTTCTTTTGGTGGTATTTGATCACCTCTGCGGTTTTGATTTTTTGCGCTATAAACAAACAAAAAAAAGCAACAATTTTGAAAAAAAAAACAATAAAAAAGCAATAGATTTATGGAATTTTTATTATAATTTTTTTTCTTTTTATTAGTAATGGTGGCGATCTGAGATTTTTATCGTGACTGACATTGCGGCGGGCACATTGGACACTTGACACTATTTTGGGACCATTATCATTTATACAGCGATCAGGGCTATAAAAATGCACTGATTACTGTGTAAATGACACTGGTAGGGAAGGGGTTAAACACTAGGGGGCGATCAAGGGGTTAAGTGTGTACTAGGGATGTGCTCTAACTGTAGGGGGTAAGGGCTCACTACAACATGACAGATCACTGCTCCCGATGACAGGGAGAAGTAGATCTCTGTCATGTCGCTAGGCAGAACAGGGAAATGCCTTGTTTACATAGGCATCTCCCCCGTTCTGCCACTCCGTGTCACGATCACGGGCCCCAGGCGGACTTCGAGTCCGCGGGGCCCGCGGGCACGCTGACAGTACGCGGCGCGCCCACTTAGCCGTGATTTAAAGGGGACGTACAGGTACGCCCATTTGTCCAGCCATGCCATTGTTCCGACATATATCGTCGTGCGCTGGTCGGCAAGAGGTTAAGGAAGCCAACTGCACTAACCTGCCACCGATGACAACTAAAAGCAACATTTCGGGAAATCGTCTACTAGGGTGGATCTAAAGTGACACGTTTGACCCCCGGAGACATTCCATTTGACAATTGTGAACACATCATACAGTGCTAGAGCTGGAGGAGCCGGGACCCCGGGCCTGGCTGGAGGAGCCGGGAACCCGGGCCTGGCTGGAGGAGCCGACATTCAAACAAGCTCATCTCTAGTTGCATTCAGATACTCTACCTTTCTGTCCCTCCATAAAGGAAATCAGTCACCAGACAGGGCATTATACGGCCATATTATGGTTCCTGTTGGCAGATAAACCCAACCATATGGGACACCTGTAAAGGTGCAAGATCTAAAGGCCATCATAGTGGCCAATATGGATAAAACTGGGAAACACTTCAAAGAAACCGTGCCTCACCTTTCTCAACTATGGGGAGGCCTCAATAGGACATACCATTGGACAGTACACAAAGTGGTGATACCACCCAGCAGAAAGACTTAGCACCCACAGACTAATTCCCAGCACCTGGGCCACTTAAGGCTCTGAAGGTTTACTCATTATGACTAACACCTTGTGCAGTTCATGTAAAAGCTCAAAATAGGTTTGAAAATTATACTGCCACAACCAGTGGTCTTGGTGATGCATCAAGACAGACCATCTACACATATAAAACAGACATGTATTCACACCAATACATGCAATGGTTCAACAATCCACCTCAACACCATTGACTACCATCTGAAATATACCTCCAATATCTATTACCTCCAAAACTTTCTTGTGAGGACCATTCCCACAAACTGCATTGCAGTCACTTTCGTCTCAGAAAAGGCTTTAAAGCAGACTCTCAACACAGAAGAACCCTTGAAAAAACTTTTGGTCTCAGGGAACTCCTGCTAAAAAAGGACCATCTATAAGTCATGATATACTTAGGTTATGATCAGTGGGAAGAATGCCCCTTACAGATAGCTAAAAAAAAGCTCAATGGTATCAGTGGGAACATATCGTAAAGGCAGAAATTGCTCATTGTCCAAGGAACCCATAGCAACCTCTGGAGGAAACCCTGGGATGATAGAAAATTCCTTCCAGGGCTGGTGCAAGGATTTTTGACACCCTAGGCGAAACCTAATTTTGCGCCCCCCGGCTCCACTCCTGACTCCACCCCCTTTGCCCTGCCCATGTATACCCCACCTATTTAATGAGGTGCCCATCAATGCAGCCTCACCAGCGCCCCATCAATGCAGCCTCACTAGCGCCCCATCAATGCAGCCTCACCAGCGCCCCATCAATGCAGCCTCACTAGCGCCCCATCAATGCAGCCTCACTAGCGCCCCATCAATGAATGTTTGCTTGCTTATGTAGCGATACCCTCAACTTAAGAGAGCCACAAGTTTTGATTTTGGGCCCTGAGTACAGCTTCCTCAACCCCCCGGCAATCTGCTCTACCCGCTCTGGCACAGTTAACCCACAGCAATTTCACATAAACAATCACTTATGCTTTAAATGTGGGTGTGTGAAATTGATAACTCAGACTCATAGACAATGTTGTAAATAATAACTGACTTTACTGCTAGTGGTAAGATAAAAGGGGATAACATGCATGTAACATTTGGTTCACAACACATAAGCAGGTCCCTGCAGTTATAAATCACAATACTGTGTGCGTGTGTACCAGCAATGGAAAGGGGACGGAACGCCACGTGGGGCGACCGTTACCTAAACACCCTGTGGTGTGATAACTAACTTATAACTATCTAACGGATCAGGCCTGATCCCTAACCATGAAACTCAGTCTTAGAAGAAACACAAATCTTCACCGGCACAGGATCTGTAAAGGTGGTGCACTTGAAGTATTTAAATCCATGTATTTGTAATCCAATAGGGGGGGGGGTAATTCTCCCTCACCAGAGGTGTTAGGCCTCGGAAGTCTAGTAGGCACAAAGTATAAAAGTAACAGTTTAAAGATGAGCTTTCGCTCGCTCACCACTCCGGAACACTTCCCTCAGTCCGGAACTCCCACCGGCTGTGTCGGTCCTCGTCCACAGCGGCCTCTGCGATCGGATCCCCGATCCAGATAACTTCAGAAGAGATGAGTCTGGATGCCACCCAGGCTCGCAAAGGGGGTGGAAGGCTCTTTGGTTCGCTCCACAGGCCCCAGGCTTCAGGCCTGGAACAGCACAGATCCGCACAGGTGTCTCTCTCTCTCTGCCTCCCCGTGTCCAAAGAGAAAGAGCTAGGCCTCGCCCCCTCCTTATATTCCTTCCCCCCGACTCCCCTCTCTCTGGAATTTCCTGTCTCTGATTAAAGGGGAACACCCCGCTACACACTCCCCCCACTAAAACTCTTTGGTCCCCAAAGATAAACATTTTAACAACATTTCTGAACCATTTTAGAGAGTGCGGAGTATGATGTTGGTACAGGGAATTGCCACCAAAACTCAGAGGTGGGATTCCCTGTCCCACAGGTCACACTGGCATGAGTGGCCTGCCTAACTGTGCCAGAGAGTGAGCTGGGGTTGCCCAATGAACAGTGGAAGGATTGGAGCACTCGGTACTTCTTCTAGCGGTGGTAACAGAGTCCTCTGAGCTCTTTCCCAATTGAGGGTAGGTTAACTTCATGGGAGGCCTCACGACTCTGCGAGCTCTCTGCTCCCTTGGGACTTCAGGCTCTGGTGCCACAGGCTCTGTTTCAGCAACACTCTCTGACATCGTCACTGGTTCTGGGGGCCTCTGTCTCTTCTTCATCTGAGCACAGGCCCGGAATATCTTCCCAGCATTCAGGCACGCCACTGGATGGAATGAACTCTGTAGCTTCTGGGTTCAGGGTCCCATCCTGCATATCCTCAGTGGGTGGAAGGTCTATGGTGGGATTTTCCGGGGTTGGGGAGGGCCATAGCCACTCCAGTTCTCCTCTCCC
Organism: Rana muscosa; assembly: GCA_029206835.1. Taxonomy (NCBI): domain Eukaryota; kingdom Metazoa; phylum Chordata; class Amphibia; order Anura; family Ranidae; genus Rana; species Rana muscosa. Next base: position 313,917,738 of record CM055128.1, read on the forward strand.
ATCTTCACTTGGTTGAGAAGCCTGTCCACCTCTAGATCGAGAGGTCTGAGACCGAGTGTTGGGTCTGGGAGTATCCAAGATGGAAACAGATTCCGGTAGGTTCCTCACTGGAGGTATCCTGACTGCTTCTTTAAGCGGGAGTAAGTGGTTTCTGTGCCAGGTCTTCAAGGGTCCCACTCTCCCCTCTGGCTTTAACTTGTACACCGGTAGTCCAGGGAGTTTCCTACAAATAACGTAAGGCTCAGACCTCCACCTATCAGCAAGTTTGTGCTTCCCTGGGATCCCTAGGTTGCGTAGCAGAACACGGTCTCCAGGCTGCAGGTCTTGCACTCGAACCTTCAAATCATAGTTCCTTTTATTTCGGGCCCCTCTCTGGTCTGAGGCCGCTTGGGCTTGTTCATAGGCCGCTTTCAAATTATACCTAAGTCTGTCTACATATCCTTTGTGGGAGGTAGCAGAGGTATAGTCTAGAGAAATGCCAAAGGCCAGATCCACTGGCAATCTTGCTTCTCTCCCAAACATGAGGCGGTAGGGAGAGTAACCCGTCACATCACTGGTGGTGCAATTGTAGGCATGCACCAAAGTGGATATGTGTTGACTCCAATGCTGCTTCTTCTCTGTCTCCAGAGTCCCAAGCATGTTTAGCAAAGTCCGGTTAAATCTCTCAGGCTGGGCATCTCCTTGTGGATGATAAGGGGTAGTCCTGGTCTTTTCCACTCCCAGGGAGTCCAGTAGGTTCCGGATCAGGCGACTCTCAAAGTCCCTTCCTTGGTCGGAGTGGATTCTCTGTGGTAATCCATAGTGGACGAAGTATTTTTCTACAAGCACCTTAGCTACAGTGGAAGCCTTCTGGTCTCTGGTGGGGAACGCCTGTGCATAACGGGTGAAATGATCGGTTACCACCAGAACATTTCCCAATCCACTCAAATCGGGTTCGAGGCAGAGAAAGTCAATGCATACCAGATCCATTGGGCCTTGACTCTGTAGGTGGCCCATTGGGGCAGCTTGATGGGGTAGAGTCTTCCTCTGGATGCATCGTGCACAGGAGTGGCAATACTCCTCCACTTCAGCCCTCATACAGGGCCAATAGAACCGGCTTCTGACAAGTTGGAAAGTTCTTTCAGCTCCCAGGTGACCATGCTGGTCATGTAAGGCAACCAGCACAGTCTCTCGGTGCTTCTCTGGGAGAAACAACTGCCATTTATCCTCGGAGTCATCAGAGGGGCCCCTTCGGTAGACCACTCCCTGATTGACCTGTAGCTTGTCTAGCTCTCTCCTTAGCAGATGAGCCTCCTTGGAGGGGTGATGTCGAAGTTTCTCTGGACTCTTGTTTTCCAATGCTTCAAAGACCAATCTCCCCATGGGGTCTTCCAATTGGTCGCACCTCAGTTCCTTTTTAGACAGCTTCGGTAAGCATTCCTCTTCAAGTTGAGTCACCCCGCAGTAGTGTTTTGGGACTCCCACTGTGGTAACTCCTATCTCCTCGGCTCTGGAGCCTCCTCGGGCTTGGAATTCAGCTCCTTGACAAAGGGCCCGCACCCCGTCCGGTGCTATCTGAGTCCAGTCCTCCCAGTCATCAGCCATGGCATGAGATCTTCGGGACAGGGCATCTGCATCCCTATTTCCAGCCCCTGGTCTGTACTTCAGACTGAAGTTGAACCCAGATAATGCAGCTAGCCACCTGTGTCCTGTGGCATCCAACTTGGCAGTGGTGAACAGGTAGGTCAGGGGGTTGTTATCTGTTTTCACTGTAAACTCTGCTCCATAAAGGTAGTCTTTTAGTTTGTCCACAACTGCCCATTTGAGGGCCAAGAACTCCAACTTATGGGTGGGGTAGTTTTTCTCCGAGGGGGTCAGACTTCGACTCACATAAGCCACTGGTCGCATTTGCTCTTCATGTTCCTGGTAGAGCACTCCCCCTAGGCCTTCATGACTAGCATCAACATGTAACTCGTAGGGCCTGGTGGGATCAGCATAGGCCAATACTGGGGCTGTGGTGAGGCTCCTCTTCAAGGTTCTGAAGGCCTCTTCACACCTGGGGGTCCACTGATCTTGAACCGACTCCCCAGGTCTTCTAGGGCCCAAGCCATCCTCTTCCCCTTCAGTCCGGAGCAGTTCATTTAAGGGCTTGGCAATACGGGCAAACCCATCCACAAACCTCCTGTAATAGGAGCAGAACCCCAGGAAAGATCTAAGTTCGGTGACTGTTGTGGGTCTTGGCCAGGAGGTAACTGCCTCCAACTTCTCAGGATCAGTCGCCACCCCTTTTTCAGACACTACGTGTCCCAGATAATTCACCGAAGACTGGTAGAACCGACACTTCTCGGGGGAAAGCTTCAACCCCTCTTCACTAAGTCTCCTCAACACTTTCTCCAATCGGGCCTCATGTTCCTCCAAAGTTCTCCCGAAGACAATGACATCGTCCAGGTACACGAGGACTTCTATGAGGTTCATATCTCCGACAGTCTTTTCCATGAGACGTTGAAAAGTAGCTGGGGCCCCAGATAGGCCCTGAGGCATTCTGTTAAACTCAAAGAATCCCACAGGAGTTATGAAAGCGGTCTTTTCTCTATCCTCTGGGTGCATGGGGATTTGATAGTACCCGCTCTTGAGGTCCATCACGCTGAACCACTTGGCTCCAGACAAACTCTGTAAGGCGTCCTCTATCCTTGGCGTGGTGTACTGATCAGGGGTGGTCCTCCTGTTGAGAGTTCTGTAGTCAATGCAGAGCCTCAACGACCCATTCTTCTTCCTGACCACCACTATTGGAGAGGCATAGGGGCTTCTGGATTCTCGAATCACCCCAGTCTTTTTCAGTTCTGCAAGCTGCTCCCTCAGATCCTCCAGATCTGCCAGCGGAACCCGCCTGACTCTCTCCCTGAACGGTTTGTCTTCTTGCAGGCGGATGCGGTGGGTAGCACTCCTCGCACACCCCACATCGAACTCATCTTTGGAGAAAATCTTCTCCCATCTAGTCAGCTGGGCCTTGGCTCTCTCTTTCCAGGCTCCAGGTAAATTCGGGTTCTCCATGGAAAGTTTTTCCCAAACATCTCCTTCTTCACCCGTCCCCTTTACTTCTGACCAGCTGACTGGGACAGCAGGACTCACCTGTCCCAACAGCATCCGGGCAGGGATCTCTATGGCCCTTTCTGTAGAGTTCCTCACACTCACCGGGACTCTTCCCCTGGCTTTCTTCAGGGCCTTGATTGGAATCACTTCCGGTATCACTTCCAGGCCTGAGTGATCTTCCCTTGGGTCGGATTCCAGCATGACAAAGGGACCAGGCTGCTTCCAGGTGAGCTTCACAGTGGCCCTGAGACAAGCCACCTGTCCGGGCTGCAGCACCACTCCTTCTCGCCCCAGTCTCCACACCTTCCCTATCCCCTCTCCTGGGGTCTTCTGCTCCAACACTAACCGTTGGTAGGCTGTCTTCAGCATGGGATGGATGTTTGGATCTTGATGGCTCCTCATCTTCACCAGGGGGGTCAGAAGTCTTCTCACTAGATCCGTATTGGTGCCTATGATGAGGGACATCTTGCTGGCCCCGGGTGGTCTAGGACACACAACTGCCAGGGTGTCGAACACTTCTGTCTTCCCAGCCACAGAGGGGTCGAATGTCAGCTTTATGGGCAGATAACCATCATAGGGGAACCTCTGCGTTCCCAGGCCCCATATCTCCAGTTCTTCTATCTTCTGTATAGGCAAATGGCTTAAGTGCCTATCGTAGAAGTCTCTGTACAACAAAGTCACTTGAGCTCCAGTGTCCAGGAGGGCCTTCGTATATACTTCTTCCACCTGGATAGATACAGTGGGGGACGGGCCGACCAATTCTTCTGGGTACGGCCGGGTTGAGGTCACTTTCTTCTGAGGACTTGTCTTCATCCAGTTTGTTTTTGACTTTATTCTCTCTTGAGCCCGGTATGCATTGACCTTCCCCACCCTAATGGGAGTACAAACCCGCTGAGGGATGTTATTGTCTCTTGGTTGTAGGCATTCCTTCTTGGGAGTGCTAAATTTCTTCTGAGGGGTCTTGTCCTGGGACTCTTTGTGTCCTTCTGTGGGGATGACGGGGAAGATGGCTGCGGTGACAGTGTTATTTTTGTCTGAGGGCTGTCTCTTGTGCGCGGCAGCGCATGCAGCAAATGATAGACCTGATCGTCCTCATCTTGTATGCTGTTGCCTCTAAACTGTTCAGGAATTTCTGCCTGCCATTCCAGTAAGACATGTGAAAGTCCCCCATTAGTTTTCACGTCTATCACCCATGGTTTGTGAATCGGTGATAGGGACATTATGAGTTGTATCATTGCTTGTGTCTGCCATATCCCCGGGAGTTCTATAACTGCCGTCCTGGCTGGGTCTACGCCCCATCTCTTGTACCACTGTCCCACCTCTATCGCGTCCATGCCGGTAGCTTCTGGCGGTTTCACCGCTGTCTCAGTAATCCCGGATGTACGAGCCCCCACGTGTAGCGATACCCTCAACTTAAGAGAGCCGCAAGTTTTGATTTTGGGCCCTGAGTACAGCTTCCTCAACCCCCCGGCAATCTGCTCTACCCGCTCTGGCACAGTTAACCCACAGCAATTTCACATAAACAATCACTTATGCTTTAAATGTGGGTGTGTGAAATTGATAACTCAGACTCATAGACAATGTTGTAAATAATAACTGACTTTACTGCTAGTGGTAAGATAAAAGGGGATAACATGCATGTAACATTTGGTTCACAACACCTAAGCAGGTCCCTGCAGTTATAAATCACAATACTGTGTGCGTGTGTACCAGCAATGGAAAGGGGACGGAACGCCACGTGGGGCGACCGTTACCTAAACACCCTGTGGTGTGATAACTAACTTATAACTATCTAACGGATCAGGCCTGATCCCTAACCATGAAACTCAGTCTTAGAAGAAACACAAATCTTCACCGGCACAGGATCTGTAAAGGTGGTGCACTTGAAGTATTTAAATCCATGTATTTGTAATCCAATAGGGGGGGGGGTAATTCTCCCTCACCAGAGGTGTTAGGCCTCGGAAGTCTAGTAGGCACAAAGTATAAAAGTAACAGTTTAAAGATGAGCTTTCGCTCGCTCACCACTCCGGAACACTTCCCTCAGTCCGGAACTCCCACCGGCTGTGTCGGTCCTCGTCCACAGCGGCCTCTGCGATCGGATCCCCGATCCAGATAACTTCAGAAGAGATGAGTCTGGATGCCACCCAGGCTCGCAAAGGGGGTGGAAGGCTCTTTGGTTCGCTCCACAGGCCCCAGGCTTCAGGCCTGGAACAGCACAGATCCGCACAGGTGTCTCTCTCTGCCTCCCCGTGTCCAAAGAGAAAGAGCTAGGCCTCGCCCCCTCCTTATATTCCTTCCCCCCGACTCCCCTCTCTCTGGAATTTCCTGTCTCTGATTAAAGGGGAACACCCCGCTACACTTACATTTGGGAGTCGGGACACAGACACAGTCCTCCATCGCTGCTGCGCCTCTGACACTATGTGCGATCAGAGCGGCAGCTGCCTGCTGATGCTGAGACTGGCTTGCTGCGGAGAGAAAAGAGTAGGAACACCAGTGGCCGGGCGCTCTAGGCAGCAGTTTGCCCTAGGCGGCTGCCTAGTTTGCCTAGTGGTAGCACCGGACCTGATTCCTTCCAAAATAAAAAATCAAAACAAATTGCAGTATCATACATCTTGTGTCACAACCTGCAAGGATAGAACCAAAACAGCTTACAGAATGTTTTTTTTTTTCTGGCCAAAAGATCAATCTGGCAGAACACTTTGACTGGGTTCTGCCTTCTTCATCCATAGACCTCAACACAGACATGATGCTCAGTCCTCCCTATCTACTCCCAGCACTCACCTCCAGAAAGAGGCCATCCACCCCCTACAGTGCAGGCTTTATGCCTTTCCCTGATCAGGCACACCTGGACTCATCAGCTGGCCTGGGTGTGAGCCAGTCACGTGACCAGGGAAATCCTGAAACCCTGACCTGAAGGGGACAGGACTGCCTGCAGGATCTGCACTGTCTATCAGGTACCTGTCATGTATTTGCACTCTTTGCTTAAAAAGAATATTGTATTTTGGCAATAAGACACAATGTTGTTGTAAATGTATTACATGGAAACACAAATAACAACAATGTAACAACAAGACAGAACTGATAGACTGAGCTGTGTGGGGGGTCAGGCATGATCCCAGCATGGAGATAGTGGTAGTACCTCTACTATACCTGTAGGTTGTCCATACTAGTACATGCGTGAGAACACAAAATACATTGATCTATCTATATCTATATTGATTTCGTAAATCCAATAAAACAGGGCAAGGGTAGATCATCAGTGTGCTTGCATTGCAGGCCCCAGTGCACACATGGAGGTCCATGCATATCATTTGTGATTGCTAAGGCCTCTTTCACACTGAGGAGTTTTTCAGGCGTTTTGCGCTAAAAATAGTGCATAAATAACGCCTGAAAAACTCCTGCCCCAGTATGCTCAATGTGAAAGCCTGAGGGATTTCACACTGAGGCGATGCGCTGGCGGGAGGAGAAAAAATCTCCTGCAAGCCGCATCTTTGGAGCGGCGAAGGAGCGGTGTGTATACCGCTCCTTTACCGCTCCTTCTCATTGAAATGAATGGGACACCGCGGTAATACTGCCCGCAAACCGCGGCTGTAGCCACGGTTTGCGGGTGGTATTAACCCTTTTTCGGCCGCTAGCGGGTGTTAAATTCGCACCGCTAGCGGCCGAATACCTCCGCAATTCCGACGGTATAGCGCCGCTAAAAATAGCGGCGCTATACCGCCACCGCACCCACCGCCCGAGTGTGAAACCAGCCTTAGGGCCCATTCACACCAGAAACTGCGTTTATTGCATGTTTTTGCATGCGCAGAGATGTGCATTTGGCGTATTTTTTTATGTGCATTGCATTTTTTCTAAGCTTGCGTTTTGTTTGATGGCCTGTACACACTAGAACGCAGTGTGGGGAAACCCGCCTTCATTGCGAGTTTCCAGCACTGCATTTAAATCGCACTGCCCTTGCGATCTGCAGCTGGTGTCAGTGCAAGGTTAATGTCATGCCAAATGCAATGCGTTTGCCCACAGCGGAGAGCATGGTGCAAAAAGGACCATGTGATCTGGTTGCAGTGGCTTTCCAAAAGTAGTGCATGTGCTATTTTTGGTGCAGTGCGGTGCAATTTCAGCCCATTCAAAATGAATGAGCTGAAATCTCACAGCACAGAACTGCATGTGAATCGCAAAGGAACAAGCTGCGCTAGTGTGAATGAGCCCTATGGCCACTTCCATTCTCTTTGGACTTTTGTGTGCACTGCGCTGCATTTACATTTCTGTGCATTTGTAGTGCAGGAAAATGCAGCTTGCACTGCAATAGTGTATACTATGCCCATAGGATAACCTGGATTTTGGACTGTCTATGCAGTTGTAGTGCAGTCAAAAATGCATCCCACTGCATCTGCAGTAAATGTACCTTTATCTTATCTAGCTGATCGTACACTGATGTTCAATGCCTATGGTGTGTTCCTAGTTGGCCAGTCACATTCATGCTGCATTTGTGACTTTTGGTTCTTATAAGATGCAATATTTTAATTATTATTAACGACTTCAGCCCCGGACCATTTGGCTGGCCAAAGACCAGAGCACTTTTTGCGATTCGGCACTGCGTCGCTTTAACTGACAATTGCGCGGTCGTGCAACGTGGCTCCCTAACAAAATGGACGTCCTTTTTTCCCCACAAATAGAGCTTTCTTTTGGTGGTATTTGATCACCTCGGCGGTTTTTATTTTTTGCGCTATAAACAAAAATAGAGCGGCAATTTTGAAAAAAAAGCAATATTTTTTACTTTTTGCTATAATAAATATCCCCCAAAAATATATAAAAAAAACATTTTCCTGGTGCCTTCCATGGCAGCATACTAATGGTTGATGGCTCCGCCCCCGATCAACCCCCAGGACCACATAACTCTATAAAAGAAAGAGTTACTCCCCCCTTCAGACATTCTTTTTCCTGTCCTCAATCCCTACAGGATCACTAATCAGCCTTACCTCACCGTCTCATGGTGCTACCGTTGCAGGTTCATGCTCTCCTGCAGTACGGAGTCCCGCATCTTGGGCTGCTAAATGCGCCATATAAGTGTGGGAGCCCCTTTTTCTGTGGATCTTTTTTGGGCATGAATGGCACACAGGAGCATATTTTCTCCTCAGCGGCAGTTACAATCCTCGGGTCACACATTGCTTTACCCGGGTAATGATCTCTATAAGCAGCGTAGCACTGCTGCATTTAAATGTCTGCTTTCTGCAATGTCTCTGGCTAGTGTGGACGCTTTGCGCGCCCCACACAGCCTAGCTTTACTCGTTCCGGGGGCGGAGTCACGGCATGACGCAATCGCGCATGCGCAATAGCCGGAGGAAGTCGCGCGGTGGCCATCTTGGTACACCCAAGCAAAAAATCCTATTTAAACAGCCTGGGACCACAATCAAATGGGAGATTGTCAGAAAATACACCTTGCTGTGAGTATTAACTATTCTACATGCCAGATGGAACCCAGCCAAGGTAATTACCTGTGTGTTAATGCTAAAATTTTATTTTGCAGCGTAATGATGTTAAACATATAAATGTACATTCGCTGACATTGCACGGTGCTGTATTGACTAGCTAAAATTTTTTTTACAAAATTTACCCAGCTGCCCCAGTATTGCCGCATCAAAAAGATCCTCAACATACCACTAGGTAAGGGCTGCAACGTTAGGTAAGTTGTTTCCATTCAAAGAGCACTACTACTTTAGAGGATATATAGAAACACCAGTTGTTTTGTTTCTTTATAGCCCACGCCGTGAAGCAGCCCGCACTTCTTCTCATCGAAGTTCTCGTGACGGACGTTCGAGGAGACATAGAAGCTCGGGTCGCTCACCCTCAACCCATGCTTCCCGTAGTGACCGAAGGTCACCCCGCCACTCCTCAAGTAGACACGACTCCCAGCGCAAATCTTTGCAACCAGGGAGGAAGGATTGCTGGGTATGCGGCAAGCAAGCCTTACCAGACTAGCCTGTGGCCAGTGTTTTTTGGAGGCTACGGCCGACAGACAAGGGTCCATAGGCTCAATCAAAGAATTAGTCAAGGACACCATCAGGGAATTGGCCTCATCCCAGGATCAATCCACTCCACTTGTTGAACAAAGGGTAGCGGAGACAGCTAGGCTCCAGCCTGATTCTGAGCTCAATTCGGAAGATGACGGAAATATATCAGAAGAGGGCACATCAACCTTCGACTTTGGGTTAGTTGAACCCTTTATTGGCGCAGTTAAGGACGCAATTCAGTGGGAGGAAGATCCTGAACCTCCACATAAAGCAGGAAAATACTTCCCGCATTTGACCAGGAAGAAGTCAGCCTTTCCCCTAATAGAGGAGATTAAGGGGGTGGTATTGGAGGAGTGGAAGAAGGTAGATAAATGACCCTTTGCCTTCAACCGCTTTTCCAAACTCTACCCACTCACGGAAGGAGATGCTCAGATTTTTGATGCCGTCCCTTCAGTAGATGCATCTGTCATGCGACTGGCTAGGAATACAACACTACCTTTAGAAGACGCAGTCTCCTTTAGAGACGCCCTAGACCGCAGAATAGACGCCGATCTGAAAAAAGTATACCAAGCATCGGGGGGAGCCTGCAAACCCTCGGTGGCCCTATCCTCAATCTCCAAAGCCACCAGGGTGTGGACAGATAATATTGAAACGGCCCTCAGACGTGGCCTAGATACTGAAGAAATCATTAAAGCTCTAGATGAATTGAAGCTGACCTCTGATTTCATGGCGGAAGCAGCCATAGACGTTCTAAGGTGCTCCTCCAGAGCAATGCTTTACTCTATCACAGCCAGGAGAGCGTTATGGCTTAAGCCATGGTTAGCAGACCCGTCGTCAAAACAGTCATGGTGTCGCATCCCGTATGACGGGAAGTCCTTATTTGGAGATAAAATGGATACGGCAATATCCAGAGTCACAGGCGGGAAAAGCGGTCTTATTCCCCAGGATAGGAGCAGAAAGAGGAAGTTTACTCCGCAGGCAAATTTCCAACAGAGATCAAGAGACTCCAGGGCTTATCGCCCGGGTAAACAATACAGAAGGGACTGGAAAGGCTCACAGGCCTCTTTCCTCAAACTAAAATCAAAGGCCCCTACACTGGCGATAGAAAACCAGAAGTCCTTTTGACACGCCCTCCACCCAAGCTGGGCCAGTGGGAGCAAGACTCAGATCCTTTGCCCGGGTTTGGGTGGAAAATTGTACAGACCAGTGGGCGGTATCCACAGTCCTTCAGGGACATTTCTGGAAATTCAGATCCCGCCCTCCATCCTTCTCCTACCAATCAACCAAGATACCAGCCGGAAGACAAAAGAGGGAAACACTTGTCCAATACGTGCAAATACTTCTATCTCAACGGGCAATCCTACCGGTTCCGGAATCGGAAAAGCACTTAGGGTTCTATTCCCCAGTCTTCTTGGTCCCCAAAAAAACAGGGGGCTGGAGACCGGTTTTAGACCTGAAAAGGCTAAACAGGTACCTTTATGTAGAACACTTCAAGATGGAGTCTCTGAACACGGTAATCCTTTCAGTACAGCCAGGGGACTGGATGGTGTCTGTAGACCTCCAGGACGCATATCTTCACATCCCCATCCACTACAACTTTCAACATTTTCTACGGTTTCAAATAGGCAACCTACATTTTCAGTTCCAGTGTCTCCCCTTTGGGATTTCATCAGCACCCAGAACCTTCACCAAAGTTCTGGTAGCCATCTTAGCCCCCCTTCGAGGAGAAGGGCATACGAGTCCTACACTATCTGGACGACATATTAATTCTGTCTCAGCACAGAGAAGTTCTACAGTCTCACCTGCAGATGGTCTTGAACACCTTGACACAATTCGGATGGCTAATCAACCACTCGAAGAGTCAGTTTGTACCTACACAAAAAATGATGTACCTAGGTGCCTTATTCAACACGCCGAGGAAGTCAGTGTCCTTTCCACCAGCCAAAATTCCGGCGTTGGTGCAAAGGTGAAGCACACATTGGGGAGTCACGCTATGCCAGCATCAGATTGCCTGAGCCTCCTAGGGTCCATCTCGGCCTGCATACCGATGGTAAAATGGGCCAGAAGCCACTTACGGGGTTTTCAACGAGGTTTTCTGAAGCAGTGGAGGAGAAAGCGTCTCGGTCAGAGGATAGCTATCACTCCCTCGATGAAGTCCAGCCTCTGGTGGTGGACAAGGTCTCTGAATCTACTAGCTGCTTGTCCTCTCGGCCCAATCTCATGGACCATTATCACATCAGACGCAAGCCAGCTGGGTTGGGGGGCACACCTCCAAGATCAGCTGGTTCAGGGCAGATGGAGTTTCAATGCGGAAGGGATGGTATCCAACATCCTGGAACTAAGGGCAGCATGGATGGCAATCCTGCATTTGGCTCCTCTCCTCAAGGGAAAATCCGTGCTACTACAAATGGACAACAGAGCGGCAGTAGCCTATGTCCAAAATCAAGGGGGAACACACAGCAATACACTAGCCAGCGAAGCAGCCCCAATTATTGCATGGGCCAAGAAGAATTTATTAGATCTCCAGGCTACCTACATTCCAGCCCCCGAGAATCAGCTAGCAGATCATCTCTCGAGATCCTTCACATCCAACAACGAATGGTCTTTGGATCCACAGGTTTTCAGCTGGATATGCCAACAGTTGGGGAATCCCCAGATAGATCTCTTTGCGTCTCCGCACAATGCGAAAGCACCTCTCTTCTTCACGAGGTCACCATCTCCGATGTCGGCAGGGGCGGATGCTCTAGTCCAACCATGGGAATTCCAGATAGGCTACGCCTTCCCTCCGACACCCTTAATCCTCAGGTTTCTCCAGTGACTGACTCTAGAGAGGGTCACCATCCTGGCGGTTGTTCCTTACTGGCCGAGAAGAACGTGGTTTCCGCTCTTAGTAGAGATGGCCCTGGGCAACCCATTACCCCTCCCACCCACGAGCAAGCTGCTATCTCAAGGTGCTTTTCTACACCCGCATCCAGAGATCCTAGACTTGAGGGTCTGGAAGTTGAAAGGAGGAGGTTGGGCGACCTAGGTTGCTCTCGGGACATTGTACAAACGTTATTACAAGCAAGAAAGGCATCCACTAATGCCACCTACTGCAGAATATGGAAAAAATTCTCTACACTGGCCGAAACGAATCGTTTCAACCCTCTGAATCCTGGGGTCCAAGATATCTTACTTTTCCTGCAAAATGGTCTGGACCTAGGCTTAGGTCTCAGCACGCTAAAAGTGCATATTTCAGCCCTGTCAGCCTTTACAGACACACGCTGGGCACTAAACCCCTTGGTGGAACGTTTCTTGAAGGCGGTGTTAAGATTACGTCCTCCCAGGAAAACGCTGTATCCCAAATGGGACCTAACGGTTGTTCTTAACGTCTTAGCAAGCTCTCCCTTTACACCCACAGAGGAGTGCTCCTTGGAAGATATCACCGGCAAAACGGTTTTCCTGATCGCTGTCACCTCGGGTCGAAGAGTATCAGAGATACAAGCCCTAGGGGCAGAGGAGCCCTACGTCACCTTTTTTCCGGACAGGGTAGTCCTACAGCCTATCCATCAGTTTGTCCCCAAAGTGCCTTCAGTCTACCATTCCAACCAGGAGTGGGTACTCCCAGCTTTCGGAGAGGATCCATCCTCCTCAAAACTACATGAGCTGGACGTGGCCAGATCTCTAAAGCGTTATTTGGAGCTGACACAGCAGTTCAGAAGGGATCAACGACTCTTTGTTATCCCCAAAGGCACCAGAAGAGGCTTGGCAGCTTCTAAAACAACATTAGCCAGTTGGATCGTAAAAATAATCCAAAAGGCATACCGGGCTAGTGGTCTTCCAGTTCCAAACGCGGTGAATGCACATTCAACAAGAGGAATCGCATCATCCTGGGCGGCTATGGCTAGGGTCTCCCCGGAGACAATTTGTAGAGCGGCTAGCTGGTCATCGTTCAATACCTTTATGTCGCATTATAGCTTGGATCCTGCGGTCCTTACCTCCCGAGATTTTGGGAAAAGGACTCTGGAACTATCACTTTCAAAAAGTCATTAAAAAATTTATTATCGCAGTTCCCTCCCTATGAGCGAGTTATTTACCATTAGTATGCTGCCATGGAAGGCACCAGGAAAACGGAAAATTTAATACTCACCTTTCCGTAATTTTCCTTTCCTGGTGCCGACCCATGGCAGCATGCACCCTCCCTGCTATAATCCTTAAAGTTCTGAAGTCTAGTTACAAAGAATGTCTGAAGGGGGGAGTAACTCTTTCTTTTATAGAGTTATGTGGTCCTGGGGGTTGATCGGGGCGGAGCCATCAACCATTAGTATGCTGCCATGGGTCGGCACCAGGAAAGGAAAATTACGGAAAGGTGAGTATTCAATTTTCCGTTTTTTTCCCTCAGTTTAGGCCGATACGTATTCTTCTACATATTTTGGTTAAAAAAAAACGCAATTAGCGTTTATTGATTGGTTTGCGCAAAAGTTATATTACATAAAGGGGCTGCTGTGACTTTTGAAGGCCACATATGCCTTATGAAGGGCTCCTGTGTGGCCCTGAAACTTTGTAATTTACTGCTGTGATGTGATAATTTTAATGCATTTTTGGATATTATATTGAATCTCCAAGGTGTTCAAAAAAATATATATAAAAAAAAAAAAAACTACTGACAGTGTCCACTTCCCTACTGGAAAGTTCACTGCTCTACTGACCCCATCAGCTGCCCTACTAACACCTTCCATGTTTTAATACATTTGGGGTGCACACCCTAATGCAATAAGCTGTGCACACCTATGCTCCTCTGTGTAATGGTTTTGCACAGAGCAGCCCTCCTCTTCTGGGGACCCCCACCGGTGCTCTTGGCTCCTCCCCCTTGACCACTGCCCCCCAATAGCAAGCCGCTTGCTATGGGGGCAGACGTGCATGCTGGCTCCCGAGCCCCGCTCTATGCATCCATGAGACACATAGAGAGGTGGCTCGGCCCCACCCCCCTGTTCTCTCCTCATTGGCTCACTGACTGTGATTTACAGCAGCGAGAGCCAATGGCTCGTCTGCTGTGTCTCAGCCAATGAGGAGAGAGAGAGACCCAGGACAGCAAGGCTCCCGTGCACATTGCTGGATCGAGAGGGGGCTCATGTAAGTATTGGGGGGGGGGAGCAGCAAACAGAAGTTTTTTTTACCTTACTGCATTCTACAACCATAAACATTTTAATGACACCCCACTGCAGGCTGCAAATGCAGTGCATTTGCCTGCACCGGATCGCATGGTTGCAACTACGGGTTGCAGGAAAGAAAAACGCTTGGTTCAGTGTTGATGGGGGAATCCCCCCTGTGGAGTCATTGTGTTCTCCCGGCGGGGATGGGGGGGGAGCCGTCGCCATCGGGAGAACACAGTGATTACTGCTAGTGGCTACATTAGCTGCTAGCAATAATCACATGTAAAATCCATTAGGCTGGTTGTACCTAAGTGGATTGATCTATTAGCTTGGGTACATTCAGCCTGCCCATACATGGTTCAAATCTTCAAACAGTCTATGTCCTGGCTTTACTGCAGTTTCTAATGCACACTGTGAGAATGAGTCTGATGACATCATATGAGCCTAGGCAAAGTCTCAGCCTAGGCACCTACAGAGCACAAAAATGTGACTTTAACTTATACATACATGGTTTGAATCTTGGCCGGTTCCTGCTGAACTGGCTGAGATTTGAACCGTCTATGGCCAGCTTTACTGACAGATCCAGGAATGTCCTATATATAGGTTTTGCTCTTGTGGGATTTGGTAACAATGTATCATTATTATCTTCTTGTTTCATTATTCTTTCATTGTTCACTATTTATGGAAGGTTGAGAAATAAACATCTTAATGGTCTTAGAATGATAAACACAGGCCCCGTGCGGCTCCACCCTTCATAATGAGCGGAGTGATGTATAATTAGGGCAGACACACTCCTGAAGATTATCTCCGGCTCGATAATCTGGTTCAACCACTTTCCATGCATGGAGACGTGTCTGCAGAACAAAGGAATGTGTCAGGGTGGAGGGTTCCCGCCTGATCCTCACATCTTGTAGAGAAAGGGATAATAATGAGAGCCGAAAGACAATAGAAGGACCGGGGGGAACGTCACATCTAGGGAGAGACCAGAGAGGACAAATCATCCATCATAACCACAACCACCACATTCATATCATTCAAGTATTCTGCAGGTTATTAAAGGGTCAGTCCACCTAAAACTAAGATTTCACTGTCTTCTATCCCATTGGTGAGTTCCCGGGTCTGTACATCTAATGTGCCCATTAGAGGGATTCCCACCATCCCTGTCCTGTGTTCCCGGGTCTGTACATCTAATGTGCCCATTATGAGGGGTTCCCACCATCCCTGTGCTGAGTTCCTGTGTCTGTACACCTGCTGTGCCCATTATGAGGGGTTCCCACCATCCCTGTGCTGAGTTCCTGTGTCTGTACACCTGCTGTGCCCATTATGAGGGGTTCCCACCATCCCTGTGCTGAGTTCCCAGGTCTGTGCACCTGCTGTGTCCATTATGAGGGGTTCCCACCATCCCTGTGCTGAGTTCCCGGGTCTGTACACCTGCTGTGCCCATTATGAGGGGTTCCCACCATCCCTGTGCTGAGTTCCCAGGTCTGTGCACCTGCTGTGTCCATTATGAGGGGTTCCCACCATCCCTGTGCTGAGTTCCCAGGTCTGTACACCTGCTGTGCCCATTATGAGGGGTTCCCACCATCCCTGTACTGAGTTCCGTGTCTGTACACCTGCTGTGCCCATTATGAGGGGTTCCCACCATCCCTGTGCTGAGTTCCCAGGTCTGTACACCTGCTGTGCCCGTTATGAGGGGTTCCCACCATCCCTGTGCTGAGTTCCCAGGTCTGTACACCTGCTGTGTCCATTATGAGGGGTTCCCACCATCCCTGTGCTGAGTTCCCGGGTCTGTGCACCTGCTGTGTCCATTATGAGGGGTTCCCACCATCCCTGTGCTGAGTTCCCAGGTCTGTACATCTAATGTGCCCATTATGAGGGGTTCCCACCATCCCTGTGCTGAGTTCCCAGGTCTGTACACCTGCTGTGCCCATTAGAGGGATTCCCACCATCCCTGTCCTGAGTTCCCGGGTCTGTACACCTGCTGTGCCCATTAGAGGGATTCCCACCATCCCTGTCCTGAGTTCCCGGGTCTGTACATCTAATGTGCCCATTATGAGGGGTTCCCACCATCCCTGTGCTGAGTTCCTGGGTCTGTACACCTGCTGTGCCCATTATGAGGGATTCCCACCATCCCTGTGCTGAGTTCCCGGGTCTGTGCACCTGCTGTGTCCATTATGAGGGATTCCCACCATCCCTGTGCTGAGTTCCCAGGTCTGTGCACCTGCTGTGTCCATTATGAGGGGTTCCCACCATCCCTGTACTGAGTTCCCGGGTCTGTACACCTGCTGTGCCCATTATGAGGGGTTCCCACCATCCCTGTACTGAGTTCTTGGGTCTGTACACCTGCTGTGCCCATTATGAAGGGTTCCCACCATCCCTGTACTGAGTTCTTGGGTCTGTACACCTGCTGTGCCCATCATGAGGGGTTCCCATCATCCCTGTACTGAGTTCCCGGGTCTGTACACCTGCTGTGCCCATTATGAGGGATTCCCACCATCCCTGTGCTGAGTTCCCGGGTCTGTGCACCTGCTGTGTCCATTATGAGGGATTCCCACCATCCCTGTGCTGAGTTCCCAGGTCTGTGCACCTGCTGTGTCCATTATGAGGGGTTCCCACCATCCCTGTACTGAGTTCCCGGGTCTGTACACCTGCTGTGCCCATTATGAGGGGTTCCCACCATCCCTGTGCTGAGTTCTTGGGTCTGTACACCTGCTGTGCCCATTATGAGGGGTTCCCACCATCCCTGTACTGAGTTCCCGGGTCTGTACACCTGCTGTGCTCATTATGAGGGGTTCCCACCATCCCTGTACTGAGTTCCCAGGTCTGTACACCTGCTGTACCCATTATGAGGGGTTCCCACCATCCCTGTACTGGGTTCCCGTGTCTGTACACCTGCTGTGCCCATTATGAGGGGTTCCCACCATCCCTGTACTGAGTTCCCGGGTCTGTACACCTGCTGTGCCCATTATGAGGGGTTCCCACCATCCCTGTGCTGAGTTCCCGTGTCTGTACACCTGCTGTGCCCATCATGAGGGGTTCCCACCATCCTTATGTTGAGTTCCTGGGTCTGTACACCTGCTGTGTCCATTATGAAGGGTTCCCACCATCCCTGTGCTGAGTTCCCGTGTCTGTACACCTGCTGTGCCCATTATGAGGGGTTCCCACCATCCCTGTACTGAGTTCCCGGGTCTGTACACCTGCTGTGCCCATCATGAGGGGTTCCCACCATCCTTATGTTGAGTTTCTGGGTCTGTACACCTGCTGTGTGGGGTATTCTTCCTAACCGGAACACAGACAGCAGTAAAAACCTAATAGAGGAAGTAATCTCTTCCTGCTCCATCCAAAATGAATTAAAATATGGTGGTCAGAATTCCACTTTTTCTGATTCTTATGAGGCAATGTTTGGCTGTGATCTGTATTTGGCTTTATGGACTTTCTTCCTTTTCTCGGAGGAAAGCTTCATTCACTTTGGCTCTCGGCTAAGTCACACACTTCATGTTTACCTGAACCTTTTATTTGGCCACCATTTCACAGAGTGAGATTATTACCAGGTCACAGGGCTGAGAAGTGCTGGATAGGCTGGAGGAAAGGTGGCAGGAAGTGGCAGGTGCCCAGGCATGAGATGCTGCGTGAACTGCTGTAAATACACACTGTGCGCTTGCTGGCACACAGCTACGGAACATACAGGGAAAATAAAAGTTAATAATTATAAATGGAATTGCAGTTGGATTAACCCTGTGCTGGGACTGCCGAAATTATTTAGAGAAGAAAAGATACGGCTTTTCTTTATTTTTGGTGAGCCAGTTCCAGCTGAATCTGGTACGTCACTTTTGGGTGGATATCGGTTGGTTCACTCACGCGCTGTTGGCAAGATTTCCCACCTAGCAATAGCAATAGGGACAAGTGAAACCAAGCATTAATGTTGGCAAAATTAAAGGAAAGATTTGAAAATTTGGGAAAAATTTATTAGAAAATTTTGGTAAATTTTTGCCAAGCACATTGGAGACATTAGAGAAAGTAGAAGTTGTGTAATTTTTTGGGGTGAAATGCACTGTGAATGGCTCGCAGGGGTTACAGAAGTTGCTTTCAGCTATCCTGGACCTGTTATGTACCAACAAAAGATTACGTTTGCCCATTAAGTGCCTACTTTTAATAAAGATTGCTCATTAATTGCCGCTTTTTTTATTTTATTTTTTAACAATTTGTTGCCCTATTTTCATAACACTTGTATGTATTGTAACGATTACCTTTTTGTTGTCCACATATTCTAACTGTTGCCGATTCATTGCCCGTGTATTGTAACAATTTCCCATTTGGTGCCCGTTTATTTTAGCTATTATCTGTTTGTTGCCTGCACATTGTAACAAATGACGATTTGTTTTAGCCCACATATTATCAAGATTACCCATTACCCATAACAAATGCCCATTTGATGTTCCCCACTTATTATAAGGATTACCCATTACTTGCCCATATTTTGTAGAAACTACTCATTTTTTGCCCATGTATTGTAATGATAACTTTTTGGTTGCCCACATATTTTAACAGTTGCCTATTCATCTGAGTATTCTACCAATTTCTCATTTCATGCCCATGTATATTAACTATTCTCTATCTGTTGTAACAATTGCCCATTTGTTGCTTGCTGCAGATTCTAACAAGAACCCATTTGTTGCCCATGTATTGTAACAGTTGCTCATTTGCCACCTGAGTATAATATCACTTTCCTTCTTTGTGCCCATGTGTTTTAACTATTGCTTGCACATTGTAACAAATGCCCGTTTGATGTTTTCCACTTATTATAAGGATTACCCATTTCTTGTCTGTATTTTGTAGCAACAACCCGTTTGTTACCCATATATGTTAATGATTACCTTTTAGTTGCCAAAATATTTTAACAGTTGCCTAGTCATCTGCTGAGTATTCTTACAATTTCTCATTTCATGCCCATGTATTTTACCTATTCTCTATTTCGCACTTGTTGCTGCACATTGCAACAAATGCCTATTAGTTGTAGTGTATTATACGAAATGACCCATTTCTTGCCCGTATTTTGTAGCAACTACCCATTTGTTCCCCATGTATTGTAATGATTACTTTTTGTTTAGCCACATATTTTAAAAGCTGCCCATTTTTCTTCTGATTATTCTAACTATTTCTAATTGAATGCCTATGTATTTTAACTATTCTCTATCTGTTTTAACAATTTTCCATTTATTGCTGCACATTGTAAGAAATGCCATTTGTTGCCCATGTATTGTTTCAATTGCTCATTTGCCACCTGTGTATAGTAACACTTTCCTTCTTTGCGCCCATATATTTTAACTATAGCCTGCACGTTGTAACAAATGACCATTTGATGTTCCCCACTTATTATAAGGATTACCCATTTCTTGCCCATATTTTGTATCAACTACCTATTTGTTGCCCATGTATTGTAATGATTACTTTTTGGTTGCCCACATATTTTAACAGTTGTCAATTCATCTGAGTATTCTAACAATTTCCCATTTCATGCCCATGTATTTTAACTATTCTCTATCTGTTGTAACAATTACCCATTTGTTACTGCACATTGTTACATGTGCCCATTTGTTGCCCATGTATTGAAAAAGTTGCTTATTTGCCACCTGAGTATAGTAACGCTTTCCTTCTTTGCTCCCGTGTATTTTAACAGTTACCTGCACATTGTAACAAATGACCATTTTGATGTTTCCCCACTTCTCCAACCGGCCATGTATTGCAACAGTTTTGTACCCAAGTATTGTAATGGTTTGTGTCCATGTATTTTATCTGTTGCCTGTACATTGTAACAAATGCCCATGTGTAGTTGCCCTTGCCCACATATTGTAAAGGTTGCCCATTTCTTGCCCATATATTGTAACAATTGCTTGTTTGTTGCCTACATATTGTAAGGATTGCTCATTTGCTGCCCACATATTGTAAGGATTGCAGATTTGTTGCCCATATTTTATAAGGATTTCCCATTTGTTGCCCACATATTGTAAAGATTGCCCATTTGTTGCCCACATATTGTAAAGATTGCCCATTTGTTGCCCACATATTGTAAGAATTGCCCATTTGTTGGCAACATTTTGCAAGGATTGCCCATTTGTTGCCCACATATAATAATTGTTGCCCATTCGTTGTCCACATATTGTAAGGATTGCCCATTTGTTGCCCACATATTGTAAGGATTGCCAGTGTTGCCCACATATTGTAACACTTGCCCTTTTTTGCACATCTATTGTATGAATTGCCTGTTTGTTACCTGCATATGGTAACAATTGCCTATTTTGGTATCTGTATAGTAAGAATTGTCCGTTTGTTGCCTGCATATTTGGTCCTTTCTTGGTCAGGTATCGTAACAATTGCCCATTTATTCCCTGTTTATTAGCAACCACAATTTACCCTGGTGCGCCTCTATTCACCTCACTAACTTTTTAATGTAAATTTAACCTAAGCAATCGCAGCATATCGAAATTAGAGGCTTAATTCTGCACATTTTCAGCACCAGTTGTGTGTCCATGTCGCCCAGAAAGGTCAAAGTGAATATGTCACTCGCCAATACCCCAAGCAGAAGTGAGTACAGGTAGCAGATTGTTTAAGCCTTTGCTTTATGTTGCATTGGAGGGACATGAATGTACATTTCTATTTCGACTCCTTTTCACCCGATGCGAGGTATTGTATTGTGTTTTCAGATGCATTGCACTTTTGAAAGGCTCTATTCAATCGACTGTAAAGCTAAATGCCCAAAAAAGTTTAAAAGATTGGATGAGGCCGAGTTGATGGAAATGGCCAGGAGCAGAGTATTTGGGTTTGTCCATTCATTATATCACCATTGGAAGACACAGGGACAGCAAATGAGATTGTGATGTACAGTGAATGGAGCTGTTTGATGAATACGTACATTAAAAAATGTCAGAAAATGAAGGTAAACATTTGTACTTTACTATTAAAGTGGTTGGGTTTTGGAGAGTTAGCTCTTTTTTTCTAGCAATCCTGTGTTCATGTTGACATCTTTTAATGGATACAATGTATCCGTTCATCCACATCTAATTCCCTCTGTCGGGAATTCTTAGTGCCGTCATTTTGTTTCCTCCCATCGTTGCTTTAATCAAAGTCATGGTGGGTGTAAAATATACTCTTGCCAAACACCTCAAACTGTTTCTTTATCCTCCTGTTATTCCAACTCAAACCTAATATTTAAAGTCCAACTTCAAACGAAAATTAAATGTGGGGGGAACTATAATATAAATAATTATTTTACTCACAGGCTTCCTCCCTGCTGGTTCTGGTAGTGACAACCAGGCCACCTAAGATGCTCCACTTTTCCTGCCATGTCGCCACCCTTCCCACCGACATCATCAAGTACGATGCAGAACCATTGGCCACTGCTGCTCCTGCCTATCCATATTTCAGTGCTGGAGAGAAGACTGGCGTTCTGGCTGCCCCAAGGCTGTGGAGTAAGTAAGGTAGGTATGCCTTTGTTTTAGAAATCCCCTAGACCAGTGGTTCTCAACTGCCACTGCCGGGCCATGGCCTTCCCCTTCCCATGTCTCCAACTATCTGCAGATCCCTTAACCTTCCACAATGCTTCGTAACTCCCATAGTGCCACCCAACTTTCCATAGCGACTTACAGTGCCCCTAATTCCCTCAACCTCTCTAAGAGCCCTCAGTCACAACATTGCCGGCCAATCTCACACAGTGCCCCACAGTGCCCCGCCCCACAACCCCCAAGTACCCTTCAATCTCCCACATTGGCCCTACAAAACCACCAGCCTCCAGGAGAGATACTCGGCCCCCTCCAGAGACCCCACCCCCAACAATTCCCCCAGCATCCCCTACAGCGGGGTCAGCATCATTGATTGCGATCTACCCATCGACCGCGGGTAAATCGCGTTCCTTCCTTACCGACCCCTGAAACCTGGACAGGAGCAGTAGGCCGCATTTACTGTAACTGATCCCCTTTCCTCTGGCAGCAGCTGAAAGCCCGCTTCTCTCCCTCTCCCTCCCACCGGCATTCTGCTGCTGCCTGAGGAAAGGGGATCTGTTCCAGTAAATGACATCCCTGCCTCCGCCTTCTGTCCCCTTCCTTCTGCTGCCCAGCTCACCTGTGTGCTCCCCTGGCCACCCCCCCCCTCCCCACAGTGCTGCTGCTGCTGTCTTTTTCTCCACGCCCGTCTGCTGCTGTGGAGGATCTTCAGGATGGAGAGCGGTGGAAGGGGCTGGTAAATACATCAAAATAGCCCCTTCCTTTACTGAAATAACACAGTAAGTGATTGATACAGATTGTTCCGGTGTCTTTTCGTAACTGAAGCATAGTAAACTGTGTTTACTATGCTTCAGTTGGTGGATCAACAGGAAGCTCTGTACAGAGCTATTCCTGTTCATTCATTCTGTGCAGCTGAGGCTGCAGAGATAGAGATTGAGGACTGTGTCCTCAATCTCCTTTCTCTGTCTTAAAGGCAAAACATCAGAGGTCTGTTTAGACCCCTGATATTTCACCAAAGCCCCATAACAGGGCTCCTACAAAATGGTAAAAGATAATTAAAAATAAATGCTAAAATAATTATTTAAAAATTAATAAAAATAAAATACTACTGACACCATCCACTGCTCTACTGACACCGTCCACTGCTCTACTGACACCGCCCACTGCTCTACTGACATCGTCCACTGCTCTACTGACACCATCCACTGCTCTACTGACACCGTCCACTGCCGTACTGACACCATCCACTGCTCTACTGACACCGCCCACTGCTCTACTGACACCATCCACTGCTCTACTGACACAGTCAGCTGCTCTACTGACACAGTCCACTGTCCTACTGACACTGCCCACTGCCCTACTGACACCGCCCACTGCCCTACTGACACCGCCCACTGCCGTACTGACACCGCCCACTGCTCTACTGACACAGTCAGCTGCTCTACTGACACAGTCAGCTGCTCTACTGACACCGTCCACTGCTCTACTGACACCGTCCACTGTTCTACTGACACCGTCCACTGCTCTACTGACACCGTTCTCTGCCCTACTGACACCGTCCACTGCTCTACTTACACCGTCCACTGCTCTACTGACACCGCCCACTGCTCTACTGACACCGTCCACTGCTCTACTGACACCGCCCACTGCTCTACTGACGCCGTCCACTGCTCTACTGACGCCGTCCACTGCTCTACTGACACCGTCCACTGCTCTACTGACGCCGCCCACTGCTCTACTGACGCCGCCCACTGCTCTACTGACGCCGTCCACTGCTCTACTGACGCCGTCCACTGCTCTACTGACGCCGCCCACTGCTCTACTGACGCCGCCCACTGCTCTACTGACGCCGTCCACTGCCCTACTGACACCGTCCACTGCCCTACTGACACCGTCCACTGCCCTACTGACACAGTCCTCTACCCTACTGACACCACCCACTGCCCTACTGACACCACCCACTGCCCTACTGACACCGTCCACTGCTCTACTGACACCGCCCACTGCTCTACTGATGCCGTCCACTGCTCTACTGACGCCGTCCACTGCTCTACTGATGCCGTCCACTGCTCTACTGATGCCGTCCACTGCTCTACTGACACAGTCCACTGCTCTACTGACACAGTCCACTGCTCTACTGACACAGTCCACTGCTCTACTGACACAGTCCACTGCTCTACTGACACCATCCACTGCTCTACTGACACCGCCCACTGCTCTACTGATGCCGTCCACTGCTCTACTGACGCCGTCCACTGCTCTACTGATGCCGTCCACTGCTCTACTGATGCCGTCCACTGCTCTACTGACACAGTCCACTGCTCTACTGACACAGTCCACTGCTCTACTGACACAGTCCACTGCTCTACTGACACCATCCACTGCTCTACTGACACTGTCTACTGACACCGCCCACTGCTCTACTGACACCGCCCACTGCTCTACTGACACCGTCCACTGCTCTACTGACACCATCCACTGCTCTACTGACACCGTCCACTGCTCTACTGACACAGTCCACTGCTCTACTGACACAGTCCACTGCTCTACTGACACAGTCCACTGCTCTACTGACACAGTCCACTGCTCTACTGACACCGCCCACTGCTCTACTGACACCGTCCACTGCTCTACTGACACCGCCCACTGCTCTACTGACACCGTCCCAGTCAAAAAAATTAAAGGGTGATCTTTGATCTTTTTCATGTTAAGGGAGATCTCCACCTCTCAAAGGTTGCCTACCCCTGCCTCCCCTAACCTCACCTAAACTAGTGTTCAGCTTCAGCTTACAGTGCCTTGAAAAAGTATTCATACCCCTTGAAATGTTCCACATTTTGTGAAGTTACAACTAAAAACGTAAATGTATTTTATTGGGATTTTATGTGAAAGACCAACACAAAGTGGCACATAATTGTGAAGTGGAAGGAAAATGATAAATGGTTTTTAACGTTTTTTACAAATAAATATGTGGAAAGTTTGCGGGGCATTTGTATGGCGCCCCCCCCCCCCCCCAGAGTCAATACTTTGTAGAACCGCCTTTCTCTGCAATTAAATCTGCAAGTCTTTTTGGGGATGTCTCTACCAGCTTTGCACATCTAGAGAGGGACATTTTTGCCCATTCTTCTTTTAAAATAGCTCAAGCTCTGTCAGATTGGATGGAGAGCGTCTGTGATCAGCAATTTTCAAGTCTTGCCACAGATTCTCAATGGGATTTGGGTCTGGACTGTGACTGGGCCATTCTAACACATGAATAAGCTTTGATCTAAACCATTCCATTGTAGCTCTGGCTGTATGTTTAGGGTCGTTGTCCTGCTGGAAGGTGAACCTCCCCCCCCCCAGTCTCAAGTTTTTTGCAGACTCTAACAGGTTTTCTTCTAAGATTGTCCTGTATTTGGCTCCATCCATCTTCCCATCAACTCTAACCGAAGAAAAGCATCCCCATAAACTTGTTTTTTTACCTTTCTTCGGTGACTTCCTGGTTTCTAGGCAAAAATGTTGTACATCCCAGGAGTCTTCAGGATGAGAGGAGGGGCTAAGCACACCCTCCTGTCTGCCTGCCTGAGCTAAGGGCAGATGGATTCCAGGAAGTAAGCGCTACATAAATTATCTGCCCTTACTCAAGATTGAAATGCTTTTCAAAGTGATTTCTCAGCAAAATAAAGCATGGGGACATGGATGGAATGGGGGAGTTTGCTTTGAATATTATACATTTATTAGTGTTTTTGGTTTGTGGTGCTCAGGTAAAGTTCTGCTTTAATGTGTTTAGCAGTGCAGGTCCTGCGGTGACCTTTCCTCTTGCCACACGAGTCTATTACCAGCTCTTTCGGTGCACACCCGCATGCTAACACACTGCATCACCCACGTTCTGACTCATTTCCTGCCAGGCGGTGATATTAATATTCCTGGCACTCCTGTTTTTATCATCCAATAATTACAGAGAGATGAAGCCAGTAGGCTGCCATTCTGCAACAGTCAGAGCTGCACTCACTTGGCAGTCCAACTAGGTGGCAGTCAAGGGCCCTTGTGACCAGGGGGGGGGGGGGGGGGTTGGGTGTTAATGTCGATATTAGATTATTGAACTGTCTTTAGGACAGCAGGGAGAAATCTCCTTTAAATTTCTTTCACAAAAATTCTATGGCTATTTTTTTTTTAGAGCTGGGTCAGGACTGCAGCCTCTTGCCTTGCTGCACTGCCTCTCCTTCTGAGAACTGTAGGGGGCGGAGCTGGGGACCTAGGATCATGCTTTGCTTCCATTTTCTGTCTCCAACGTCGGCTGTACATCTTTACGCTGCATCGGATTCCTGATGGTGACAACAGTGGACCATGCCTGGCAGTGCCTGGGACAAGGTCATCCAGCGCCCTGGGCAAAGAAGCCAGGCTGCACCTCCCTCCCTTTCCTTCCCTTCCTTCATTATGTGCGAACTTAGAGGATGTGACCCCCAGCAAGTCATCCGCTTGTCAAAATGCCTTGTATCAGATAAAGCTCACTGGTGCCCCCATCCATACAGTAGACCACTGCGCCCAGGGCTGCTGTACCTTCTGCCCACCCCTTGTCCCAGCCCTGATGCCCGGGCAATGTGTGTCAATAAAGCCAGGGGTTGAGCTCAGATATGTTGAGATCCTAGTCAAGTGACGGAGAACCTTGGCACCCCAGATGTTTTGGAACTACATTTCCCATGAGGCTCCACTACACGGCAGTGCATGAGAATCATGGGAAATGTAGTTCCAAAACATCTAGGGTGCCAAGGTTCACCATCGCTGTCCTAGTCTGAACCCACCTGAGCAAGCCCGCCAGAAAGTCTTTATTGTATTGGGCCAATCATAAGTGACCAAGGAATTCCCCGCCCTGCAGCTGTATACACCTCGTGTATAGGTGCGTCTCAGGGCAGGGACAACCCCAGCCACAGATGATTGGCCCAATACAATGAAGACTTCCTGGGGGTTCAGACTAGGATCAGGTGGGTTCAGACTAGGATCTCAACATGTCTGAGCTCATCACTAGTCACCCCAAGGGTTGCATATGACAGGGTGACAACACAGGAGCACAATTAGGAGACCAGGACACAGTATTGTCACCTTGTAACAGGAAGTGCCCATACAAGGACTTTCATGGCAGGATCACCAGGGATTATTTAAGTGAAAGCTGACAACAGAAACAACATTAACATGAGATTTAGGTGATTGGGTTTACATCTGCTTCAAATGCTTATTTTTTTTTTTAATGGAGCATCCCTTTAAGCCCATGTCCTATTCTATAGATTGTTATGAGATGTTCTGAAAACAGTTCTGAAGCCATAAAGAGAAATTTCGGTCTCTCAGAATTCTGAAACCAAAGTTTTCTGTTTCCTTCATCATCTGCAGGTAGAATAAAGAAAGTAAAAAGGGAAAAAGAAACACAAAGCAAATATGCAAACCAGTCTAGTCCTAGGAAGGCAAAGATCCCGGGGAGGGAGGAGTCATGAGGGTCCCCTGAGCTGTCACTGCTTTCTGTTTTACTAAGCAAAAGAGAAGCTGCAGATGTAGGTGGGTGGAAATGAGAGGAAGGAGAGCCAAGCAGCCATTGTCACCGAGGTCTACTGAATGCCACATCCTAATCCCGCCTCTTCAAAGCCTTCTCCGCCCTGAAGTCACATTCTAGCTCTATGTGGGTGCTAACAAGCTGAAACATGGCTGCCGACCTCTCCGAGATCTCCTCACCACACTTCACAGTTCTGCCCAACAGTGTCACCCTCCCCGATGGCCCCAACTAGGAACGCCTTCAATATGGCCACGTGGGAGGGTTTCTTTCTTTCTTTTTTTCTTTCTTTCTTCCTTTCCTTTGTTCTTTTTGCTCCCCCTTTTTATTTCCTTTTTTTTTTTTTCCTTCTCTACTCCTTTTTCCTTTCCTTTCTTTTCTTTTTTCTCTTTATTTCTTCTTTTTTTTCATGCTCTGCCTTTTTCTGTTCTTTCATTCTTTTTTTCGTTGTTTCTTTCAATCCCTCTTTCGTTCTTCTATTTCTTTCTTCCCCTTCTTTGTTTCTTTTTTCGTTCTTTCTTTCTTTCTTTCTTTCTTTCTTTCTGTCTTTCTTTCTCTTCTTTTATTTTCTTTCTTTCTTTCTTTCTCTTCTTTTTTTCTTTCTTTCTTTCTTTTCTTTTTTATTTTGTTATCTTTGTTTGTTTCTTTTTTTTTCTTTTTTTTTTCTTTCTTTCTCTTCTTTCTTTCTTTCTTTCTCTTCTTTCCCTTTTTTTTCATTTTCTTTCTTTCTCTTCTTATTTTTTTCTCTTTCTTTCTTTCTTTCTTTCTTTCTCTTCCTTCTTTCTTTCTCTTCTTTCTATTCTTTTTTTATTTTTCTTTCTTTCTGTCTTTCTTTCTCTTCTTTTATTTTCTTTCTTTCTTTCTCTTCTTTTTTTCTTTCTTTCTTCCTTTTCTTTTTTCTTTTGTTATCTTTGTTTGTTTCTTTTTTTTTCTTTTTTTTTCTTTCTTTCTTTCTCTTCTTTCTCTTCTTTTTTTCATTTTCTTTCTTTCTCGTCTTATTTTTTTCCTTTTCTTTCTTTCTTTCTTTCTCTTCTTTTTTTTCCCTTTTCTTTCTTTCTCTTCTTTTTTTCCTTTTTCTTTCTTTCTCTTCCTTCTTTCTTTCTCTTTTTTCTATTCTTTTTTTATTTTTCTTTCTTTCTTTCTCTTCTTTCTCTTCTTTCTCTTCTTTTCTTTTCTTTTCTTTTTCTTATTTTCTTTTCTTTCTTTCTTTCTTTCTTTCTCTTCTTTTCTTTCTTTCTCTTCTTTTTTTCACTTTTTTTCTTTCTTTCTTTTTATTTTGTTATCTTTGTTTCTTTGTTTCTTTGTTTCTCTTCTTTTTTTATTTCGTTCTTTCTCTTCTTTTTTTTCTTTTTCTTTCTGCTCTTTCTCTTCTTTCTCTTCTTTTTTTATTTTTCTTTCATTCTTTCTTTCAATCCCTCCCATTCTTCTCTTTTTTCCCCCTTCTTTTTTTTTTCTTTTTTTTCTTCTTTCTTTCTTTCTTTCTTTCTTTCTTTCTTTCTTTCTTTTCTTTCTCTCACTCTTTTTTTCTTTTTTTTCTTTTTCTCTTTCTTCTCTCTTGTTTCATGCTCCCCCTTTTTCCTTTCTTTCTTTCTCCTATCCCCCCTCTCTCTCTCTCTCTCTCTCTCCTTTCTTAATGTGTTCTCTCTCTCTCTCTCTCTCTCGCTGTCTTTCTCTCCATTCTCTGTATCTTTCTTTCCGCTTTCTCTTCTCGCTTTCTTTTTCTCTTTTTTCTTTTTTTTGGCCATTCTCTGGGTGTTACATGTAATGGTCTCCAGCTGTTTAGGTCTTCTCGGTGAGGTTTATAATAACGATGTGGTGGAGTTTTTACTGTCCTGGGATGGCAGCAGCTGGAAAAACAAGGAGCTGATGAGTTTTATCAGCGGTGTCACAAATTACCCGTTCCACCCCCCCTCCCCAGTACAAAAGTCCCAAATACAGGGCGTTTATCTGTGACCAGTATTGGCCCTATACATGTTACTCACATTCCACGTGTCACCTGATGACCAGGAACCATACATAGGCCTTTCCACTCAGCGTCTACAATTTGGCCCCATGATCCAGGCAACGTGTAGATGGTAAAATGTCCACTTTCATACCTCACAGGGTCTGGCCATTGTCCGGAGCTCCTGTAGAGTGGCTTCATCATTGGCCCCCTTCAATAAAATCGAGCCATAAATCAAAGACTAATCAATGCAAAGGGCATAGTACAGGGGGTATCAGGAGGGCACAGTACAGGGAGGATCAGGAGGGCACAGTACAGGGAGGATCAGGAAGGCACAGTACAGGGGGATCAGGAGGGCACAGTACAGGGGGATCAGGAGGGCACAGTACAGGGGGATCAGGAGGGCATAGTACAGGGGGGATCAGGAGGGCACACTGCTGGGATCAGGAGGGCATAGTACAGGGGGGATCAGGAGGGCACAATGCTAGGATCAGGAGGGCATAGTACAGAGGGAAAGAAGAAGAAGAGCATAGTACAGGGGTTCAGGAGGGCACAATGCTGGGATCAGGAGGGTATATGACAGGGAGAAAGCAGAAAGGCATAGTAGAGGGGGGTTCAGTAGGGCACAATGCTGGGATCAGGAGGGCATAGTATAGGGGGGTTCAGGAGGGCACAATGCTGGGATCAGGAGGGAATAGTACAGGGGGGTTCAGGAGGGCACAATGCTGGGATCAGGAGGGCATAGTACAGGGGGGTTCAGGAGGGCAGAGTACAGGGGGGTGGCCAGGAGGGCAAAGTACAGGTCCTGGGATGCTTCCCCAGGACACATCCATCCCAGGACAGTTTTAGTAAAATGCATGACTGTCCTGGCAAATCCGGGACAACTGGCAAGTATGATGCAATGCAAGATTATCATGGAGCCCTCATGCACCTGGGGCCACTTGGCAGTGCCCAAGGGTACCCATGCATTAAGACAGCCCTGAGTAACTTCACTGTAGGGCATGCTGGATCAGGTTTAAAGTGTAACTCCGCCTTGGCATGGATTTCAAAAAATAAAAGTCAATACCTCTTTTTGTCTTTACTTTTCTTCCCTGTTTGCCTGCAAACTCCCTCCAATTGGAATTTGCAATTAATGGTGTGCAATCCATCCACCCCCCCCCCTTTTTTTGCTCTCTAATATAGCGCGGTTTGTCTCCTAACAGTCACTCAACATGGGCACACTTGCCGGTCACTACGGCTCTCCAGTTGGACATCTCAAAGTTATGAGATAACCATCAGCCAATTACAATTGGATTAGGATGAATCGTATGTCTAGTGGATATACCGATAGTCTGCAATGGACATTTCTAGACAGCCGCCATTGTACTGCTAACATACTGCCGGTCCCAGGGGGGGTCTCATTCTTCACATAAACATGTACTTCTGGAACCTGATTGTTCTACAGAAGGGCTGTGCAGAGCAGAATCCTGTGACATACCATGTGGGAATAGGCTGGGATTATTCCAGAACCTTCCAGCAAAGCCATTTTATTGTAGGAGAGCTAATCCTCCTTTATTAAAATATAAAGGCAGAGTGTGAATTCTGTAATATGGGGGGGGGGCTGTAGTCAGGTAGGGAAGGTAGGGGGGTCTCGGTGGCCGTCTCTCCCTCCTCGCTCGGCGGACAGAAGAGGTGGGACAGAGCTGCCAGTAATTGTTCTCCAGCAGGATAGATGGAGCCAGGCGAGATGAGAACTTCTTGTGATAATGTCCCCCTTCTTTGTCGTGTAAATGTGTTTTGCCCCCGGGGTCTCCTGAGCATCCCGTCCCCCCCACCACCTCCTATCAATAGAGCCGCCATTAGGAGGGCCAATGCTAAATACAAGCCGGCTCACAGAACCTCCAATCATAATAATAATCACAACCTCAAACATTATAATAAGAAGAACAAGACAGAAAACACCAAAGAAATATCTATAGTGTGTTAGATGAAGAGATTTCCAGCTCTGCGTTCCCGAGGAGTGCCATCTACTACAATGTAACCTGTAGATTTCCCCTCCAATACTCATATATTATTATTATTATTATTATTATTATACTGAGGAGTGCCATCTACTACAATGTAACCTGTAGATTTCCCCTCCAATATCCATATATTATTATTATTATTATTATTATTATTATTATTATTAATATTATTATACCGAGGAGTGCCATCTACTACAATGTAACCTGTAGATTTCCCCTCCAATACTCATATATTATTATTATTATTATTATTATTATTATTATTATAATACTGAGGAGTGCCATCTACTACAATATAACCTGTAGATTTCCCCTCCAATACTCATATATTATTATTATTATTATTATTATTATTATTATTATAATACTGAGGAGTGCCATCTACTACAATGTAACCTGTAGATTTCCCCTCCAATATCCATATATTATTATTATTATTATTATTATTATTATTATTATTAATATTATTATACCGAGGAGTGCCATCTACTACAATGTAACCTGTAGATTTCCCCTCCAATACTAATATATTATTACTATTATTATTATTATTATTATTATTATTATACTGAGGAGTGCCATCTACTACAATGTAACCTGTAGATTTCCCCTCCAATACTAATATATTATTATTATTATTATTATTATTATTATTATTACTATTATACTGAGGAGTGCCATCTACTACAATGTAACCTGTAGATTTCCCCTCCAATACTAATATATTATTATTATTATTATTATTATTATACTGAGGAGTGCCATCTACTACAATGTAACCTGTAGATTTCCCCTCCAATATCCATATATTATTATTATTATTATTATTATTATTATTAATATACCGAGGAGTGCCATCTACTACAATGTAACCTGTAGATTTCCCCTCCAATACTCATATATTATTATTATTATTATTATTATTATTATACTGAGGAGTGCCATCTACTACAATGTAACCTGTAGATTTCCCCTCCAATACTAATATATTATTATTATTATTATTATTATTATTATACTGAGGAGTGCCATCTACTACAATGTAACCTGTAGATTTCCCCTCCAATACTAATATATTATTATTATTATTATTATTATTATTATTATTATTATTATTACTATTATACTGAGGAGTGCCATCTACTACAATGTAACCTGTAGATTTCCCCTCCAATACTAATATATTATTATTATTATTATTATTATTATTATTATTATTATTATACTGAGGAGTGCCATCTACTACAATGCAACCTGTAGATTTCCCCTCCAATACTAATATATTATTAATATTATTATTATTATTATTATAATACTGAGGAGTGCCATCTACTACAATGTAACCTGTAGATTTCCCCTCCAATACTAATATATTATTATTATTATTATTATTATTATTATTATAATACTGAGGAGTGCCATCTACTACAATGCAACCTGTAGATTTCCCCTCCAATACTAATATATTATTAATATTATTATTATTATTATAATACTGAGGAGTGCCATCTACTACAATGTAACCTGTAGATTTCCCCTCCAATACTAATATATTATTATTATTATTATTATTATTATTATTATTATACTGAGGAGTGCCATCTACTACAATGCAACCTGTAGATTTCCCCTCCAATACTAATATATTATTAATATTATTATTATTATTATAATACTGAGGAGTGCCATCTACTACAATGCAACCTGTAGATTTCCCCTCCAATACTAATATATTATTATTATTATTATTATTATACTGAGGAGTGCCATCTACTACAATGTAACCTGTAGATTTCCCCTCCAATACTAATATATTATTATAATAATAATAATAATAATAATAATATATTAGTATTGGAGGGGAAATCTACAGGTTACATTGTAGTAGATGGCACTCCTCAGTATAATAATAATAATAATACTGAGGAGTGCCTAATAATAATTATTATTATTATTATTACCGTATATACTCGAGTATAAGCCGACCCGAGTATAAGCCGAGGTACCTAATGTTACCACAAAAAACTGGGAAAACTTACTGACTCGAGTCTAAGCCATGGGTGTACATGCCTCGCTGTTCCCATCCTTACTGTGCCCATCCTCACTGTTCCTCATTGTTCCCATCCTCACTGTTCCCATCCTCACTGTTCCCATCCTCACTGTTCCCATCCTCACTGTTCCCATCCTCACTGATCCTATCCTCACTGTTCCCATCCTCACTGTTCCCATCCTCACTGTTCCCATCCTCACTGTTCCCATCCTCACTGTTCCCATCCTCACTGTTCCCATCCTCACTGTTCCCATCCTCACTGTTCTCATCCTCACTGTTCCTCATTGTTCCTATCCTCACTGTTCGCATCCTCACTGTTCCCATCCTCACTGTTCCCATCCTCACTGTTCCCATCCTCACTGTTCCCATCCTCACTGTTCCTATCCTCACTGTTCCCATCCTCACTGTTCCCATCCTCACTGTTCGCCTAGCTCACTGTTCCCCATCCTCACTGTTCCCATCCTCACTGTTCCTATCCTCACTGTTCCTATCCTCACTGTTCCCATCCTCACTGTTCCTATCCTCACTGTTCCCATCCTCACTGTTTCCATCCTCACTGTTCCTATCCTCACTGTTCCTATCCTCACTGTTCGCATCCTCACTGTTCCCATCCTCACTGTTCCCATCCTCACTGTTCCCATCCTCACTGTTCCCATCCTCACTGTTCCTATCCTCACTGTTCCCATCCTCACTGTTCCCATCCTTACTGTGCCCATCCTCACTGTTCCTCACTGTTCCCATCCTCACTGTTCCCATCCTCACTGTTCCCATCCTCACTGTTCCCATCCTCACTGTTCCTATCCTCACTGTTCCCATCCTCACTGTTCGCCTAGCTCACTGTTCCCCATCCTCACTGTTCCCATCCTCACTGTTCCTATCCTCACTGTTCCTATCCTCACTGTTCCCATCCTCACTGTTCCTATCCTCACTGTTCCCATCCTCACTGTTTCCATCCTCACTGTTCCTATCCTCACTGTTCCCATCCTCACTGTTCCCATCCTCACTGTTCCCATCCTCACTGTTCCCATCCTCACTGTTCCCTAGCTCACTCTTTAAATTTAACATTGTAAATAGTACCTGAAAAAAAGTTGAGAGGCTGCGGCGTCCATCGTTTAAATCCCGCGGTCTCTTCCTGGTCCCTTCCGTGATAGGTGATTCTCAGCAGACACTCTCCGCCTATCACAAACGTTCTCTCATCCTCAGTTTCCCAGCAGACGTCTGTGATTGGCGGAACACCCAACACAGTGTCTGCTGGGATGGGTGAGGATGAGAGAATGTTCGTGATAGGCGGAGAGTGTCTGCTGAGAATCACCTATCACGGAAGGGACCAGGAAGAGACCGCGGGATTTAAACGATGGACGCCGCAGCCTCTCAACTTTTTTTCAGGTACTATTTACAATGTTAAATTTCGCTGTATCCAGTATAAGCCGAGGGGGGACTTTCAGCCCAAAAAAGGGCTGAAAATCTCGGCTTATACTCGAGTATATACGGTATTCAGGATTTATAGTGCCAACAGTTTGCGCAGCGCTTTACAACATAAAGGGAGACAATACAGCAACAATACCATTCAATACAGGAGCAATCAGAGGGCCCTGATTGTTGGAGCTTACAGTCTATTATTATTATTATTATTACCTTATTTGAATTTTTTCTTTAAACAAACATTTCACCGTTATTAGTGATCGCATTTAGAAAACACAGTAATAAGGAGGGGTAAGGTACAAGGTAAACTAGAAGACTGTTGTAGGACAGAGATACAGTATACTATTGGTATTGTTTGTTTTGTTTTGTTTTTTGTTTTTTTGTAACACCATTATTTTTACTACTTATATTTTTTTTTAATCATTTTTACTATTACCGGTATTACAACTTCTACTATTATTATTGCCTTTATTATTATTAGTACAACTATCATTATTATTATTATTTACAAATCCCTCAAGGTAACCTAAATAACTGCTATATGAGGGAGATATACTATTTTTATTATTTTATTTTTACTACTATTATTATTACAATTTCTATTTATTATTTTTGCAATTATTTTTTTATAATTTTTAAGTTCTTATTACTACTATGACTTCAACTCATATTATTATTATTATTATTATTATTATTAATATTATTATTATTAGTGTTATCGTTATTATTTCCATTTATTAATTCCTCAAGGTAACCTAAAAAACTGCTATATGGGGGAGATATTCTATTTTTTTTTTTTTACTTTGATTATTACTACTCTTATTAGTATTATTATTATTACTGTTATCATTATTATTTATATATATTAATCCCTCAAAGTAACCTAAACAACGGCTCTATGAGGGACATATAATATTTTTATTATTTGTTTTTGTTTTTTACTTTTTTTTTTTTTACTACCATTATTACTACTCCTAATTATTTTTATTATTATTATTATTAGTGTTATCATTATTATTTCCATTTATTAATTCCTCAAGGTAACCTAAAAAACTGCTCTATGTGGGAGATATACAAAATTATTATGTTTTTTTTTTTTTTTTACTGCCATTATTACTACTCTTATTATTATTATTATTATTATTATTATTACTGTTATTGTTATTGATTTTTATTAATCCCTCAAAGTAACCCAAACAATGGCTCTATGAGGGAGATATACTATTTTTATTATGTTTTTTTTTTTTTTTAATTACTACTATTATTATTACAATTTCTATTTATTATTTTATTATTTTTATTATTATTATTTTATATTATTGTTGTTATTATTATTATTATTATTATTATTTTATATTTTTTATTAAATCTACTTTTACTACAACTGTTGTTATTACTACAAATTTTTTGCATTGTTATTACTATTTAATAAACTAAATTAACTCTACTAGATGTACTACTCTAATAAAAAGAAAAAAATTATATACTTTCTATTTATGCTAAATGCTACACCAGCTCATATTATAGTTCCTATGTCCCCAGTATTCATTTTCGTTTTCTGCATTCATGTCTGGCATGCAGTCTTCTAAAGGGTCAAAGCTCACAGAAACTTTTATCATTATTACTAATTAATAATTTGCAGAGAAAACCTAAAAGACTACTGTACCAGAGATGCCATTATTATTAGTAGTAGTAGTACAGCTTTTATTGTTGTTGTTGTAGTAGTACTGCTTTTATTATTATTATTATTATTATTATTATCATTATTATTATTATTGTAGTAGTAGTTCAGCTTTTATTATTATTCTTGTGGTAGTAGTAGCAGTAACACTTTTATTATAGTAGTGCAGCTTTTATTATTATTGTTGTTGTTGTAGTAGTGGCAGTACCGCTATTATTAGTAGTAGTAGTAGTTTTAGAAGTAGTACAGTTTTTATTATTATTGTTGTTGTAGTAGTACAGCTTTTAATATCATTATAGTAGTAGTAGTAGTACAGCTTTTTTGTTGTTGTAGTAGTGGTACCGCTTTTATTATTATTATTATTATTATTATTGTTGTTATTATTATTGTAGTAGTATTACCACTTTTATTATTGTTATTAGTAGTAGTAGTACGGCTTGTATTATTAGTCGTAGTACAGCATTTATTATTATTATAGTAGTACAGCTTTTATTGTTGTATTAGTAGTATCGCTTTTATTATTATTATTATTATTATAGTAGTAGTAGTACAGCTTTTATTGTTGTAGTAGTAAATTCGCTTTTATTATTATTATTATTATTATAGTAGTAGTACAGCTTTTTTTATTATTGATGTAATAGTACCACTTTTGTTATTATAATTAGTAGTAGTACAGCTTTTATTTGTTATTGTTGTAGTAGCAGTACCACTATTATTATTATTATTATTATTATTAGTAGTAGAAGTAGTTTTAGTAGTAGTGCAGCTTTTATTATTATTGTAGAATTGTATTGTAGAGCTTTTAATATCATTATAGCAGTAGTAGTAATATCTAGTACAGATTGTAGTAGTGGTACCGCTTATTATTATTATTATTATTATTATTATTATTGTAGTAGTGGTACAGCTTTTGTTGTAGTAGTAGTAGTAGTAGTAGTAGTTTTATCATTCTTCTTTTTTAATTAAACTAGCTAAATTTAACTGTCATAAATGTGTTTACATTTTATATGTGCCCAAATCTACACCAGCCCATATTGTAGCTTGTGTGTCTCTGAAGGATCAATGAGCCCATATATAATACTAGAAGCAGTTACAGTCCCAGTGTTCTATCAATTTGTGCCCTCCGTCGAAAAGTGCCCACGCATGCGCAGAACGGAAGGGCACTCCGGCTGAGTTGGCGACCAGCTGGAGTGACGTCACCATAGCGCATGCGCACATCGTTGGAGTGTTTTTTTCGCCGGGCGATACCATTTCACGGCCACAATTGAAAGCTATGCAAAGAGCGGAGGAGCGCCGTAGATGCCAGATTGTGCCTCGCTGTAAACCCGCGGCGCAACAGCGAGTCACAATATGGCAAATACCGCGTCCCTCTGCTGTTGGCACAGCATTAAATTGTGGCCGTGAAATGGTATCTCCCGTCGAAAAAAAGGCTCCTATGATGTGCGCATGCGCTATGGTGGCGTCACTCCAGCTGATCGGCAACTCGGCTGGAGTGCCCTTCCGTTCTGCGCATGTGTTGGCACTTTTTCGACGGCGGGCACATATCGACAGAACACCGGCACCCTGGCTATACAGTGATGGTAGGTAGCTTTTGGAGGTGAGCGTTGATGGTTCTGGGTTCCTTCCCCCCACCAGGAACAATGGAGTTGGGCGCTCCCATACTGGGCTTCCTCCAACACTCCAGATGGCTTCCACCCAATAGTATGATGGTGGGCAGCAGTGGGATTAGAGTGCTTTTCGGGGGCTTCCCTGGACCATGAAGGCGTTGCAGGACATTGAAGGGGCTTCTCATGAAGATGGTTTTGCACTACAGTTTTGACTGATGGAATTCCACCTGAATTAATTGTATATAAAAAAGATAATAAAAACGTACATTGTCTACAGAATTTCATTGGCCATTTCCAGGAGCGAATCAGAAAGCGGGACAATCTCTGTCATTGTTCTGATGATGTCCTGTGTAGGGTGCCCACGTGTCACGGATTGTCCGGGACTGTCCCGCAATTGACATGTCTGTCCTGGGTCCCTGGCACCTTCATTCCGGGACAATACAATGTCCCGGAATGAAATAGAGGATACAGTCACCCTACTAACTAATAACTACATTTCCGGAACTGGTTGCTAGGGCCAGCGCTGCCTGATATCTTGCAACCAGTGACAATTTACTCTCAGACAGTGAGACCGGGAGCGAGGCCTGCGCCTAGTGCAGCACTGCTGTCCCCACCCACCTCGGCACCTCCTCCTTCTCCGGCACCCAGCGGCAAGCAGCAGGGACTGGTGTGATCTTCACTCTCCAGATAGTGACGCCACTCCTTTACTTCTATGCACGTGGCTCATGCAGAGGGAGTGGCAGGCTATGAGTGGCAAGTGGCACTGCATCTGGTGGCAAGTGGCACATTCACCTGACAAATAACCTGCCGCCAAATTCCCCATTAACCCCCAGACTACATTACCCCCCGCCCCCTCATCTTTTTTGGGGGAAGGTGAGAGAGGGGGGGGGGTGTCCCTGAATGGCAGTTTGGAAATGTGGTCACCCTAGTCCTGTGTCCCATGTTAGTGAAGAGCTTCCATACTGTCCATGTGTTACAAAGTCTCTTTTCCGGCACAGGACGTTCTCCCTGATCATAGTGATGGAGGGATGTGACCAATCTGCCCACACACTGGGCCTGGAGCTCAGACATTTCTCATGAGCAGAGTTGTCTCTTGGGAAGTGACATGGTTCAAGTCTTCTCACTCTCTGTCAGGTATTTACATAGAGAGACAATGCTGAGCTTCCTCTGTAACCCAAAACCTCATAAACCAGAGAGAGAGAGAGAGAGAGACAACCTCCTCCTCCTCCTCCTCCTCCTCCTCCTCCTCCTAGCACACCATTTCCTCCTCATCACACCACATGTCACATGGCTGAACTTTTTTTTTGGGGGGGGGGGGGCACAGGCCTAAAACACAGTAGTAAATGAAAATAAATACAGATGGGATTAACGAACAGTAGCCACAGTGGTAATAAAAAAATCTTGTACTACCGGCCATAAGAGGGGAGTAGTAATAAGAATTCTACTCGCAGATGTAGAAAAATATTACTATTGTGGAAAACATAGAAACAATTTTGGTCATTTTAGAACAACTAGTAATAATTGTTGGAGTCGTATTTTAAAATTAAAAACCCAACTTCGGGCTTGGCAGATGGCACTCCCTCCAGTGTGCCCCCTCCCCCGCACATTAGATTGTAAACTCCCATGAGCAGAGCCCTACTAATCCTCTTGTATTGAATGGTAATGTACTGTACTATCTCCTTATATTGCGTAAAGCACTGTGCATACTGTTGGAGCTATATGAATCCTGAATAATAATAATAATAAAATAAAAGAATGATGATAATATATATATATATATATATATATATATATATATATATATATATATATATATATATAAATAATAATTGGAGCTCCCCTACAACCTTAAGAAAATAAATAAAAATCAGGTGTCTTCATCCCAATCTGACAATTGGGTATGACAATGATTATAATAGTAAAATCAACCATAACAGTAACAAAGTAATAATAATGTTGTAAGAATGATAATATAGTGCTAGTAATTATGAACAAAAATACCGACAGTAGAATCTAAACATAACTTAAACATATAATTAAAGCAATAAATATCAACTTTAGAAGATAAAATTACACTGAGAGTTGGAGTGATAATGATAATAATAGTCATAATAATAAAAAATATATATATATATAAAAAATCATCATTCTTTTTATTTTATTGTTCTTATTATTATTCAGAATTCATATATAGATATACACAGTGTCTCTCTCTCTCTCTCTTCTCTCTCTCTCTCTTTTCTTTCTCCCCTCTCTCTCGTTTCTCTCTCTCTCTCTCTTCTCTCTCTCTTTTCTCCCTCTCCCTCTCTCCCTCTCTCTCCCTCCCTCTCTCTCCCTCCCTCTCTCTCTCTTCTCTCTCTTCTCTCTCTCTCTCCTCTCTCCCTCCCTCCCTCCCCCTCTCTCTCCCTCCCCCTCTCTCTCCCTCCCTCTCTCTCCCTCCTTCTCTCTCCCTCCCTCTCTCTCCCTCCCCCTCTCTCTCCCTCCCTCTCTCTCCCCCTCTCTCTCTCTCTCCCTCCCTCTCTCTCTTCTCTCTCTCTCTCCTTTCTCTCTCTCTTCTCCCCCTCTCTCTTCCTCCCCCACTCTCCTCTCTCTCTCTTTCTCTCTCTCTCTCTCTTTTTCTCTCTCTCTCTTCTCTCTCCCTCTCTCTCTCTTTTCTCTCCCCATCCCTCTCTCTTTTCTCTCCATCTCTCTTTTCTCTCCCTCTTCTCTCTCTCTCTCTCTTGCCTCTCTCTCTTCTCTCTCTCTACCCCCTCTCTACCCCCTCTCTTTCCCTCTCTCTCTTCTCTCTCTCTCTTCTCTATCCCCCCTCTCTCTCCCTCTCTCTCCCTCTCTTTCTCTCTCTCTTCTCCCTCTTCTCCCTCTCTCTTTTCTCTCTCTCTCTCTCTCTTTCTCTTTTCTCCCCCTCTCTCTCTCTTTTCTCTCCCTCTCTCTCTCTCTCTCTCTCACCCCCTCTTTCTCTTCTCTCTCTCTCTCCTCTCTTTCTCTCTTCTCTCTCTCTCTCCCTCTCCCTCTTTTATCCCCCTCTCTCTCTCCCTATTTTTCCCCTCTCTCTCTCTTTCTCTCTCCCTCCCCCTCTCTCTCTCTCTCGGATTATAGTATAGTGCGAGTAATTAAAAAAAACAATAGTAGTGAATCTAAACATTACTTAAAGCGGTTGTATACCCCAAAACAATATATATATATATATATTTTTAAAACCTGCAAGGCAGAGGCATAATGAGCTAGTATGACTAGCATACTAGCTCATTATCAATTACTTACCTTAGATCGAAGCCCCCGCAGTGGTCTTCGGACACATCCTCCGTCACCGCCATGATACCCAGAGTGACTTCCAGGTATCGCCGCTCCGGCGCTGTGACTGGCCGGAGCGGCGATGACGTCACTCCCGCGCATGCGCGAGGAACAGCACGATCCCGACATCGGTGCTGTGCTTTTCTGAAAATATCTCCTTAACCATGTCGATTAAGGAGATATTGCAAGCACCTACAGGTAAGCCTTAATGTAGGCGTACCCGTAGGTGCAAGTATCACAAGAGGGTATACAACCACTTTAAACATATAATTAAAGCATTTAAAATATCAACTTTAGAAGAAAAAAAACAAACTAAGAGTTTGAGTGATAATAATAATAAAAAATATAAATATATATAAAAAAATATAACAATAGTAGTGAATCTATTCTAAACAAAACTCAAATACATCATTTAAAGTGGAGGTCCAGCGAGAAAAAAAAACATTTAAAGTCAGCAGCTACAAACACTGTAGCTGCTGACTTTTAATAAGCACACTTACCTGTCCAGGTTGCCCGCAATGTCGGCCGCCCGAGGCAGATCCGTTACTCGGACCGGGTCCCGGCGCCGCCATCCTCACTAAGGGAAACAGGCTTACGGCTTCAATGCCCGTTTACTACTGCGCATGCGTGAGTCGCGCAGCTATTTGTGAATAGGCACACTGTCCTGTGTGTCCCAGAAGGCAGCGCGCTTCCATTTCCCAGGAGGCAACGCGAGGAGGAGAACACAGAACCTCACCGCGGAAGAGGAAGAGGCAGATTAGGACGATCTGCCTAGTAACAGCAATTTCTGGTAAGTTAAAAAATTATTTATTTATTTTTAGCCTTTTTGGCTATTTTTTTTTTTTTTTTTAGGGTGGACCTCCACTTTTTAAGCATTAAAATATAAATATCAACTTTAGAGGACACAATTATACTAAGAACCGAAGTGATAGTTATATTAATAGTCGTAGTAATAATAATCATAAAATAAATGCCATTAGTAGTAGCAGTCATTTTAATTCTAGTAACAGTACTGCTAATGTGAAAGTAGTCATAATAATGGAGACAGTAGTTTTGGTTACAATAATAATAGTTTGTCTTTATACTTCTCATACTAGAGATGTGCTGCCCTCTGGTGGAGTAGTGCTCATATTGCTGGCCCAGTATAGTTGGAGCTCCCCCACAGAGTGTGATCAGTAAATAATGATGTCTTTTATTGATCGGTATTGTGTTTGTGTAGCACTGGCAGCTCTAAATACCCCTCTGAGGATGTTTTCAGACTCTGGGAGGGAAGCTGGGGACATCCGAAGCCCATACAAATAATATCTATGGGAGAATAGAAACCTAGGACCCCAGTGCTGCAAAGTATTTCTTTTCTACAGGGTGACCACCTATTTAAGGGAATGCTA
Source organism: Rana muscosa (assembly GCA_029206835.1). NCBI lineage: Eukaryota > Metazoa > Chordata > Amphibia > Anura > Ranidae > Rana > Rana muscosa. The sequence continues at coordinate 313,960,345 of CM055128.1, forward strand.
TGAGGAAAACATAGTGGATCCTGCCAGCAGTCTACACCGCATCTGATGATTGTACTGATAACAGTATATTACCCCATGTGACATGGAGGGTGTTTAGTAGACATGTGCAAATTTTGTTTCGTTCCAAATTCGTTTAACTAATTTCGACAAATTCGGAAATTTTGGAAATGTCTAACAACTTTTTCCGAATATTCGGAAATTAGAATATTCAAAATTTTTGGAAATTCAAGATTCTAAATTTGGAAATCGGAATGAAAACCCGAATGAATATTCAAAAGAACGAAAATTCGAAAAAAAAAAGAACGAAAATCCAAAAATTCGAAAAAAAGAAAATTTGAAAATCTGAAAAAAATAACTAATAATAACTTAACTATTAAATTATAGGTATTGGAATTTCTTTTCAAATTTGGCTGTTAGTGACCGTAACGAGAACGAATTTATCCGAATTTACGAATGCCGCACGAATGGAACATACCGTATATACTCGAGTATAAGCCGACCTGAATATAAGCCGAGGCACCTAATTTTACCACAAAAAAATGGGAAAACGTATTGACTCGAGTATAAAACTAGGGTGTCCATCTGCATGCCTCACTTTGCCTCATTGTGTCCATGCCTCATTGTGTCCATGTCCATGCCTCATTGTGTCCATGCCTCACTGTGTCCATGCCTCACTGTGTCCATGCCTCATTGTGTCCATGTCCATGCCTCATTGTGTCCATGCCTCACTGTGTCCATGCCTCACTGTGTCCATGCCTCACTGTGCCCATGCCTCACTGTGCCCATGCCTCACTGTGCCCATGCCTCACTGTGCCCATGCCTCACTGTTCCCATGCCTCACTGTGTCCATGCCTCACTGTGCCCATGCCTCACTGTGTCCATGCCTCACTGTGCCCATGCCTCACTGTGCCCATGCCTCACTGTTCCCATGCCTCACTGTTCCCATGCCTCACTGTTCCCATGCCTCACTGTGTCCATGCCTCACTGTGTCCATGCCTCACTGTGTCCATGCCTCACTGTGCCCATGCCTCACTGTGCCCATGCCTCACTGTGCCCATGCCTCACTGTGTCCATGCCTCACTGTGCCCATGACTCACTGTGCCCATGCCTCACTGTGTCCATGACTAGACTGACGTTTAACATGGGAGTCTATGGAAGGGGTGCCCGGCTTTGAAAAATCGTTGCTTCCCAGCCGTAGATCCCCCAGACAAAAAACTTTGCACACTTATAGAGGAGAAATTGGGCTACATGTGTGCCAAGTTTCGAGTCCAGGGGACCTAGGGCCGGGCAGTACCGGGTACCCAAAATCATCGGAGAAATGACCGTTTAACATGGGAGTCTATAGAAGGAGTGCCCAGCTTTGAAAAATCGGTGCTCCCCGGCCGTAGGTCCCCCGGACAACAAACTTTGCCCACTTGTAGAGGAAGAGTGGGGCTACATGTGTGCCACGTTTGGAATCCTTGAATCTCCATTGATTGCAGTTTATATAATTGTCCTATATCCTGGGGCGAGTAGGGAATTGCCTTTTGAGCTAAATATACACATTTATATCCGTCTGCCTTCTTTGTTGGTGTTTATTTTGTTTTGTCTATTTTACTAAAATGCTCTATATTGATATCAATGTATATATCTCTTTCTATTAGAAAGGTTTGTTCCCCCAAGTGGGCAGCATCCCCTGAGGAAGCCCAGATTGAGGGCGAAACATGTTGGGAACGACATCAAACTTGCTGTATCCATAAGGACTGTACTATATGTACTCGCTGTGAAATTGTTTTTAGATATTTTATATTTATATTTTTAAACTAATATTAAAATTGGGATTTTTTTTTTTTACCAAAAATATGTAGCAGAATACATATTGGCCGAAATTGATTGAAGAAATTAGATTTTTAATTTTTTTTTATTGGATATGTTTTATAGCAGTAAAAAATATTTTTTGTTTTTTTTGTTTTTTTTAAATTGTCGCAGAGGTGATCAAATACCACCAAAAGAGAGCTCTATTTGGTTACAGTGTTGCACGACCGCGCAATCGTCAGTTAAAGTAACGCCGTGCCGTTTCGCAAACAATGGCCTGGTCACAGGGTTAAAAATGTGTCCTTGGATGTACAAATATCACTGTATCATCAATTTAAACAGAACAAGTGGCGTGCTCCTGTATGGGGGTGGAGCTTTGGGACACGTTTGCATTGATAAGGAGGGGAACTCCAGTTGGTTGCAAATAAATAAATAAATAAATCCTCCCCATGCTAATGCAGTTTTCCTTTTTATCCCGGCCCTTTCAGTTCAAGGAGTAAATTCCTGACCTCACAAGACACAAAAGTATCATTTCGCCAAAAGGCTCCACCTTGTCATCGGTCTGCTGCAGACAGGAGGAGGCATAGCCTTCGTCTCCTCCAGCTCTCATCTCTCTGACTCTACATTGTAGCTTTGTAGCAAGTTGGGAGTGTGCAGCAGGGGCTGATCTGTATCAGACATTTGTGACCGCACAAGCATCAAGTCCAGAAAGCAGATGGTGATGACCCTGGATGATGCCTAAACAAAGATGGCGCCGTCCTTCTGGAGGGAAAAGCAGAGAAAGGGTTTGTCAGGGGGAGCATTGTTATCTGGAAATGTTACACTCGCACATTACTGCTTCTTATACAATGATAAACTATATGTGATGACAGGTTCAGTGTTGTTGTTGTCAGTCAGTACAGCGGACATGTTGTGCCTCGTCAGGTCATCCCTGTGACTTCTCTATGTAATGCCTCTGACATACTTCTGTGGTTCCATCATTCTGTAATGCTGTGATAATTATTATTTGTGTACTTTATACTCCTCTGCTGTCTAATAAAACCTCACTCCTCTATAAGGCATTACTCACCAGGAGGAGCAACACAACCATTCACTAGGGATGAGCTTCGTGTTCGAGTCGAACATACGTTCGACTCGAACATTGGCTGTTCGATCGTTCGACGAAGATCGAACGATTTGGGCCGTTCGCGCCAAATTCGAGTGACGCGAACGGCCCACAATGCACTACGCCATCGCAGTGTCATCCAGGCGCTGTGATTGGCCAAGCATGCACTGTGACCCCGCATGCTTGGCCAATCACAGCGCCGGCAGCGAGGAGAGCAATGATTGGCCACAGGCAGGATGCCTGTGGCCAATTATTGCTGAGGGTGTTTAGTACACGCCCCACACTATAAAAGGCCGCCAGCACGGCGGCCTAGTGTAGTGTGTTCCGGAGCAGGGATAGAGCAGCATAGGCAGGGACAGTGACATTTATTTCTTTCTTGCTTAACCTGGATTCCTTTAGTTTAGGGAAAGAGAAGGATAGGTAGGGAGAGTGTCAGTGTGTTTTGTGCTTCTGCTATAGTGTGCTTAAAAAAAACATTTATTCTAGGGACAGAAAACTCTAGGTAGGGACAGTGTCAGTTTCTTTCACTCTGCAAGTCCTTGTTTCCAGGGACCTGTAAGGACAGTGAGTTAATTGTCCTTGTGCTATATTGTGCTTAAAAAAAACATTTATTCTAGGGACAGAAAACTCTAGGTAGGGACAGTGTCAGTTTCTTTCACTCTGCAAGTCCTTGTTTCCAGGGACCTGTAAGGACAGTGAGTTAATTGTCCTTGTGCTATATTGTGATTAAAAAAAACATTTATTCTAGGGACAGAAAACTCTAGGTAGGGACAGTGTCAGTTTCTTTCACTCTGCAAGTCCTTGTTTCCAGGGACCTGTAAGGACAGTGAGTTAATTTTCCTTGTGCTATATTGTGATTAAAAAAAACATTTTTTCTAGGGACAGAAAACTGTAGGTAGGGAGAGTGTTTTTTTTCTTTCACTCTGCAAGTCCTTGTTTCCAGGGACCTGTAAGGACAGTGAGTTAATTGTCCTTGTGCTATATTGTGCTTAAAAAAAACATTTATTCTAGGGACAGAAAACTCTAGGTAGGGACAGTGTCAGTTTCTTTCACTCTGCAAGTCCTTGTTTCCAGGGACCTGTAAGGACAGTGAGTTAATTTTCCTTGTGCTATATTGTGATTAAAAAAAACATTTATTCTAGGGACAGAAAACTCTAGGTAGGGACAGTGTCAGTTTCTTTCACTCTGCAAGTCCTTGTTTCCAGGGACCTGTAAGGACAGTGAGTTAATTTTCCTTGTGCTATATTGTGATTAAAAAAAACATTTATTCTAGGGACAGAAAACTCTAGGTAGGGACAGTGTCAGTTTCTTTCACTCTGCAAGTCCTTGTTTCCAGGGACCTGTAAGGACAGTGAGTTAATTTTCCTTGTGCTATATTGTGATTAAAAAAAACATTTATTCTAGGGACAGAAAACTCTAGGTAGGGACAGTGTCAGTTTCTTTCACTCTGCAAGTCCTTGTTTCCAGGGACCTGTAAGGACAGTGAGTTAATTTTCCTTGTGCTATATTGTGATTAAAAAAAACATTTTTTCTAGGGACAGAAAACTGTAGGTAGGGAGAGTGTTTTTTTTCTTTCACTCTGCAAGTCCTTGTTTCCAGGGACCTGTAAGGACAGTGAGTTAATTTTCCTTGTGCTATATTGTGATTAAAAAAAACATTTTTTCTAGGGACAGAAAACTGTAGGTAGGGAGAGTGTTTTTTTTCTTTCACTCTGCAAGTCCTTGTTTCCAGGGACCTGTAAGGACAGTGAGTTAATTTTCCTTGTGCTATATTGTGATTAAAAAAAACATTTTTTCTAGGGACAGAAAACTCTAGGTAGGGAGAGTGTTTTTTTTCTTTCACTCTGCAAGTCCTTGTTTCCAGGGACCTGTAAGGACAGTGAGTTAATTTTCCTTGTGCTATATTGTGATTAAAAAAAACATTTTTTCTAGGGACAGAAAACTCTAGGTAGGGAGAGTGTTTTTTTTCTTTCACTCTGCAAGTCCTTGTTTCCAGGGACCTGTAAGGACAGTGAGTTAATTTTCCTTGTGCTATATTGTGATTAAAAAAAACATTTTTTCTAGGGACAGAAAACTCTAGGTAGGGAGAGTGTTTTTTTTCTTTCACTCTGCAAGTCCTTGTTTCCAGGGACCTGTAAGGACAGTGAGTTAATTTTCCTTGTGCTATATTGTGATTAAAAAAAACATTTTTTCTAGGGACAGAAAACTCTAGGTAGGGAGAGTGTTTTTTTTCTTTCACTCTGCAAGTCCTTGTTTCCAGGGACCTGTAAGGACAGTGAGTTAATTGTCCTTGTGCTATATTGTGCTTAAAAAAAACATTTATTCTAGGGACAGAAAACTCTAGGTAGGGACAGTGTCAGTTTCTTTCACTCTGCAAGTCCTTGTTTCCAGGGACCTGTAAGGACAGTGAGTTAATTGTCCTTGTGCTATATTGTGATTAAAAAAAACATTTATTCTAGGGACAGAAAACTCTAGGTAGGGACAGTGTCAGTTTCTTTCACTCTGCAAGTCCTTGTTTCCAGGGACCTGTAAGGACAGTGAGTTAATTTTCCTTGTGCTATATTGTGATTAAAAAAAACATTTTTTCTAGGGACAGAAAACTGTAGGTAGGGAGAGTGTTTTTTTTCTTTCACTCTGCAAGTCCTTGTTTCCAGGGACCTGTAAGGACAGTGAGTTAATTGTCCTTGTGCTATATTGTGCTTAAAAAAAACATTTATTCTAGGGACAGAAAACTCTAGGTAGGGACAGTGTCAGTTTCTTTCACTCTGCAAGTCCTTGTTTCCAGGGACCTGGAGAGACATTGAGTGAATTGTCCTTGTGCTATATTGTGATTAAAAAAAACATTTATTCTAGGGACAGAAAACTCTAGGTAGGGACAGTGTCAGTTTCTTTCACTGTGAAAGTCCTTGTTTCAAGGGACAGAGAAGGACACCTGAAGGTAGCCCTTATTGCTTTTTTCCCATCTCCCTGCAGGCCATCTATTAGAATGTCTGGAAGGCAAACAAGGAGAGGCAGACAGTCAGGAGGCAATAAAAGAGGGCAAGCAGGCTCTGTGTCTGGGGGCAACAGTGCTGGTCGTGGACGCGGTGCATTGTCATCAGCACATGGCCATGGGACACGCTTGTCCTTCTTTTCGGCAGCTGGACATGTTGAGCCACATCATGCCGAAGACTTGGTAGAGTGGATGACCAAGCCCTCCTCCTCCTCCTCATCCTCTCTCACCCAGGCTCAGGGTACTGGAAAAGCAGCTGCCAAAGCGTCGTCTTCCCTGGTATCAATGTCAGACAAATCATCAGTCACTCCTTCCCTAGACCCACCATGTCCTCCTCCTGAGGAGTCCCCCGAACTGTTTCAGCACAGTGTTGGGTACATGCTCCAGGAGGATGCCCAGCGTTTCGAAGGGTCTGATGATGAAACCCAGCTAGAGGAAGGCAGTAGCGTGAGAGCAGACAGAGGGGATGCTCAAGAAGGACACCAATCTGGCAGTCATGTTCCAGCAGCTGCAGCATACTGCCAGATTGGCTCCAGTGATGAGGAGGGAGGGGATGATGAGGTCAATGACTCCACGTGGGTGCCTAATAGGAGAGAGGAGGAGGAGGAGGATGAGGAGGAGGCACATCTCCAACGAGGCAGGATGCCCTTTGGTGGCCAGCGTAAGGGCAGTACACCGACGGAATCACACCGCAGAGCTCCGCCTGTGCAGGGCGCTGCCTCTGCCCGTCATTCAAAAAGTTCTTTGGTGTGGGCCTTTTTTGAGGCTAGTGCATCAGATCGCACAGCTGCTGTTTGCAACATATGTCTCAAGCGTATATCGCGTGGCCAAAACATCAGCCGCTTGGGTACCACATGCCTGACCAGACATATGTTGACCTGCCATGCAGCTCGTTGGCAAGCCTACCTCAAAGACCCACACCAAAGAACCAAGCGGACCTCTCCTTGCACCGCATCAGCTGGGATCTCCAACCCCACTATAACTTCAGTCCTCTCTGAAACATGCACTGAGAGGAATGAAGGTGTAGAATTAGGTGTGTCACAGCCAAGTACTTGCGCCCACTCTGCTAGCAGTACACCGACGTCCGATTCTAGCAGGCAAATTTCCCTGCCCCAGCTGCTGGACCGTCGAAAGAAGTTCACTCCCAGCCATCCACATGCCCAGCGGTTGAATGCTAGCTTGGCTAAATTGCTAGCGCTTCAACTGCTGCCTTTTCAGTTGGTAGACTCGGCCCCCTTCCGTGAGTTTGTGCAATGTGCGGTTCCTCAGTGGCAGGTTCCCAAACGCCACTTTTTCTCACGGAAGGCTATTCCGGCTCTCTACCGGCATGTGGAAGGCAATGTCTTGGCCTCGCTGGACAGGGCGGTCAGCGGTAAGGTGCATATTACCGCTGACTCATGGTCCAGCAGGCATGGACAGGGACGTTACCTTTCTTTCACGGCCCATTGGGTCACTCTTTTGGCAGCTGGGAAGGATTCAGGACAAGGTGCAGTAGTGTTGGAGGTTGTCCCACCGCCACGCCTCCAAAATGCTACTACTGGTTGTGACACACCTCTCTCCTCCACCCCCTCCTCTTCTTCTTCCTCCATGGCCTCTTCCTGTGGTTTGTCCTATGAACCAGCGGTGCTCCGTAGCCGTTCACGGGGCTACGCAAGTACGCAGGCAAAAAGATGCCATGCCGTGCTTGCGCTGGTGTGTTTGGGGGACAGAAGCCACACTGGGGCAGAGGTCCTGTCTGCTCTGCAGGGCCAGGCCGAGAGGTGGTTGACGCCACGCCAGCTTAAGCCAGGAATGGTGGTTTGCGACAATGGCACCAACCTCCTCTCCGCCCTCCGACAGGGACAACTGACCCATGTGCCCTGTGTGGCTCACGTCCTTAACCTGGTGGTGCAGCGCTTCTTGGGCAGGTACCCGGGCTTACAGGATGTCCTGAGGCAGGCCAGGAAAGTCTGTGTGCATTTCCGCAGATCTTATAATGCCAGTGCTCGCCTGGCTGAGCTGCAAAAGGAGTTGAACCTGCCCAAGAACCGCCTTATATGTGACATGCCCACCAGGTGGAACTCAACGTTGGCCATGCTGCAGCGGCTGCACACGCAGCAGAGGGCCATCAATGAGTACCTGTGCGACTACGGCACCAGGACAGGGTCAGGGGAGCTTGGTTTTTTTTCTCCACGCCAGTGGGGCATGATCAGGGATGCATGCACTGTCCTGGCACCATTTGAGGAGGCCACGAGGATGGTGAGCAGTGACAGTGCATGCATCAGTGACACTGTACCTCTTGTCCACCTGTTGGAGCACACGCTGCGTGGAATAATGGACAGGGCACTTGAGGCAGAACAGAGGCAGGAAGAGGAGGACTTCCTTGCCTCTCAAGGCCCCCTTTACCCAGACAGTGTTCCTTCTGTCCCACCCATCGCACAGGAAGAGGAGGAGGAGGAGGAGGAGGAGGAGGAGGAGGAGGATTGTGTCAGCATGGAGGTGGAGGCTGGCACTCAGCATCATCAGCAGCAGTCTTTTAGGGATGATTTACAGTCCCAAGAAACCAGTGGACTTGTACGTGGCTGGGAGGAGGTGGCTGCGGATCATGTCGTCCTTAGTGACCCAGAGGACTCCGGAGCGAATGCCTCAGCAAACCTACGCTGCATGGCCTCCCTGATCCTGCAAAGTCTGCGGAAGGATCCTCGTATTCTTCGGATCAAGGAGAGGGACCATTACTGGCTGGCCACTCTCCTTGATCCACGGTACAAGGGTAAGGTTGCGGACCTTATGTTACCGTCGCAGAGGGAGCAGAGGATGAGACAACTCCGGGAGGCCTTGCAGAAAGGTCTGTGCAACGCGTTCCCAGAGACTGGGAGGTTGCAAACTCCTGGTCCTGGACAACGAGTTGCTGAGGCTTCGGCCAGTCAAAGAAGGAGCGGTGGGGAAGGTGGCCGTCTGACCGATGCGTTCAGACAATTCTTTAGTCCGCAGCCCCAAAGTATGATCGGTTCCAGCAACCATCGCCAGCGTCTGATAAACATGGTGCAGGAATATCTAGGGGCAAGGTCAGACTTGGACACCTTCCCCACCGAAAATCCTCTGGCTTACTGGGTCTTGAGGATGGATCACTGGCCAGAGCTTGCACAGTATGCAATTGAGCTACTGGCCTGTCCTGCATCCAGCGTTCTTTCGGAACGCACATTCAGTGCTGCTGGAGGATTTGTCACGGATCACAGGGTGCGCCTGTCCACCGACTCGGTTGATCGACTGACTTTCATCAAGATGAACCAGTCTTGGATCACCACCAGCTACCACACACCTGATGCTGATATAACAGACTAATTGATTTTAAAATGTCACATCCCTTCAAGACTGATGCTGATGCTGAGTGCCTGTGCTGTTATGTTGACTGGCTATCCTCCTCCTCCGAGTCCTCAATGATACGATTGATGATGATAGCTTGGAAGATCATTTTTGTTTATGGGTGCCGCCACCAGTGCCTAACGCCCAATTTTTCAGCCCCTGTTTAACAGGGGCGTGTAATTACAATTTTTGAAGCAATACTTTGCAACAGGGCTCATTGCTGTGCTCCAAGTACAGTATCTGTGAGGAGTTGCAGTGTTGTGCCACCAGTGCCTAAGGCCCAATTTTTCAGCCCCTGTTTAACAGGGGCGTGTCATTACAATTTTTGAAGCAATACTTTGCAACAGGGCTCATTGCTGTGCTCCAAGTACAGTATCTGTGAAGGGTTGCAGTGTTGTGCCACCAGTGCCTAAGGCCCAATTTTTCAGCCCCTGTTCAACAGGGGCATGTAATTACAATTCTTGATCTAATAATTCACAGCAGGGCCCATTGCTGCACCCACCAAGAGTAACTGTCAGGGCTTACAGTGTTGTGGCACCAGCACCACCATCAAAGGCCCAATTTTTACTACCACTGTTCAACAATTATATGTAATTAAAATTCCTGATATAATAGTTGACAGCAGGGCGTTCCAGCACCAACCAAGAGTAACTGTGAGTGCTTACAGTGTTGTGCCAACACCAACAACTAAGGGGCCTATTTCTGCAGAGTATATACGGCAGGTCCCTACTTTCAAACATCCAACTTACAAACGACTCCTACTTGCAAACGCAAGAAGACAACAGGAAGTGAGAGGAAATCTACCACTAGGAAGGAAAATTCTCTCCTGTAAGAATAAATATGGGAGAAAGGTGTCTCCTCTGTACTGATGCTTTATCAGCAATCCTTGTTTCAAGAAAAACACCACATTTCAAAAACAGTTGTCATTAGGACGGAAAGTGAGGTGAAATGTTCTGAACAGGGGCACAGACAGCAAAACAAATGTTACAGGGGTGATAACCCTTACCTATGTTTTCCAAAAAGTTTAAAAATAGATTTTTGGTCTGGAGCTACACTTCAACAATGTACCTGTTCAAAATTACAAACAGATTCTACATAAGAACAAACCTACAGTCCCTGTCTTGTATGCACCGCCTGTATACGGCTGTTCAAAGTATATAGGGCCTTTTTTATTTTATGTGCGGGGTTCCCCTTAATATCCATACAAGACCCAAAGGGGCTGGTAATGGGCTGGGGTAGGGGGGGGGGTCATGGGGTAGCTATGCCATTTTTCTTAAAGATTTTCATCCATATTACCGGGACCAGACATTACATTAAAGCCGCAAGCAGTTTTAAATGGCTTTTTTTTCCTTTAGAAGTGTCATTTTGTGCAGGGACAGTTCTAAACACGGGAAACACGTGGCACTTCACAGGCATACTTTAGACACCCCCCAGGTACGATATTTAAAGGAATATTTGACTTTTTTTTTTTCACTTTATGCATCATTAAAATGACTGCTCCCGAAAAACGACCGTTTTTAAAACTTCTTTTTGCATTGATACATGTCCCCTGGTGCAGAACCCGGGTTCCCAAACCCTTTTTAGGACAATAACATGCATAATAGTTTTTATAATTAGCACTTTAGAATTCGAACGTTCGCATCCATTGTATTTAATAGGGTTCTAATGTTCGTTCGAACTTTCGGTCCGTTCGCGGGTTCTGGTGCGAACCGAACCCGGGGGTGTTCGGCTCATCACTACCATTCACACATTGCTCATGGTCACATGACCCGAATATGAGTCATTTGTATCTCACCTTGACAGCTTACGAACATTGCACAACCTTACCACCTACCACCCAACACAACCATACTACCTACCACCCAACACAACCATACCACCTACCACCCAACACAACCTTACCACCTACCACCCAACACAACCATACCACCTACCACCCAACACAACCATACCACCTACCACCCAACACAACCATACCACCTACCACCCAACACAACCATACTACCTACCATCCAACACAACCATACTACCTACCACCCAACACAACCATACTACCTACCACCCAACACAACCATACCACCTACCACCCAACACAACCTTACCACCTACCACCCAACACAACCATACCACCTACCACCCAACACAACCATACCACCTACCACCCAACACAACCATACCACCTACCACCCAACACAACCATACTACCTACCATCCAACACAACCATACTACCTACCACCCAACACAACCATACTACCTACCACCCAACACAACCATACCACCTACCACCCAACACAACCTTACCACCTACCACCCAACACAACCATACCACCTACCACCCAACACAACCATACTACCTACCATCCAACACAACCATACTACCTACCACCCAACACAACCATACTACCTACCACCCAACACAACCTTACCACCTACCACCCAACACAACCTTACCACCTACCACCCAACACAACCATACTACCTACCACCCAACACAACCATACCACCTACCACCCAACACAACCTTACCACCTACCACCCAACACAACCATACCACCTACCACCCAACACAACCATACTACCTACCATCCAACACAACCATACTACCTACCACCCAACACAACCATACTACCTACCACCCAACACAACCATACCACCTACCACCCAACACAACCTTACCACCTACCACCCAACACAACCTTACCACCTACCACCCAACACAACCATACCACCTACCACCCAACACAACCATACTACCTACCATCCAACACAACCATACTACCTACCACCCAACACAACCATACCACCTACCACCCAACACAACCTTACCACCTACCACCCAACACAACCATACCACCTACCACCCAACACAACCATACTACCTACCACCCAACACAACCATACCACCTACCACCCAACACAACCTTACCACCTACCACCCAACACAACCATACTACCTACCACCCAACACAACCATACCACCTACCACCCAACACAACCTTACCACCTACCACCCAACACAACCATACCACCTACCACCCAACACAACCATACCACCTACCACCCGACACAACCATACTACCTACCACCCGACACAACCATACCACCTACCACCCAACACAACCATACCACCTACCACCCAACACAACCACACTACCTACCACCCAACACAACCATACCACCTACCACCCAACACAACCATACTACCTACCACCCAACACAACCATACCACCTAACACCCAACACAACCTTACCACCTACCACCCAACACAACCATACTACCTACCACCCAACACAACCATACCACCTACCACCCAACACAACCATACCACCTACCACCCAACACAACCACACTACCTACCACCCAACACAACCATACCACCTACCACCCAACACAACCATACTACCTACCACCCAACACAACCATACCACCTAACACCCAACACAACCTTACCACCTACCACCCAACACAACCATACCACCTACCACCCAACACAACCATACCACCTACCACCCAACACAACCATACTACCTACCACCCAACACAACCATACCACCTACCACCCAACACAACCATACCACCTACCACCCAACACAACCATATTACCTACCACCCAACACAACCATACCACCTACCACCCAACACAACCATACCACCTACCACCCAACACAACCACACTACCTACCACCCAACACAACCATACCACCTACCACCCAACACAACCACACTACCTAGCACTCAACACAACCATACCACCTACCACCCAACACTACCATACCACCTACCACCCAACACAACCACACCACCTACCACCCAACACAACCACACTACCTACCACCCAACACAACCATACTACCTACCACCCAACACAACCATACCACCTACCACCCAACACAACCATACCACCTACCACCCAACACAACCACACTACCTACCACCCAACACAACCATACCACCTACCACCCAACACAACCACACTACCTACCACCCAACACAACCTTACCACCTACCACCCAACACAACCATACCACCTACCACCCAACACAACCACACTACCTACCACCCAACACAACCACACTACCTACCACCCAACACAACCATACAACCTACCACCCGACACAACCATACCACCTACCACCCGACACAACCATACTACCTACCACCCAACACAACCATACTACCTACCACCCAACACAACCTTACCACCTACCACCCAACACAACCATACTACCTACCACCCAACACAACCATACTACCTACCACCCAACACAACCATACCACCTACCACCCAACACAACCATACCACCTACCACCCAACACAACCATACCACCTGCAACCCAACACAACCATACCACTTGCAACCCAACACAACCATACTACCTGCAACCCAACACAACCATACTACCTGCAACCCAACACAACCATACTACCTGCAACCCAACACAACCATACTACCTGCAACCCAACACAACCATACTACCTACCACCCAACACAACCATACTACCTACCACCCAACATAGCCATACCACCTACAACCCAACACAGCCATACCATCTACAACCCAACACAGCCATACTACCTACCACCCAACACAACCATACTACCTACCACCCAACACAACCATGCTACCTACCACCCAACACAACCACACTACCTACCACCCAACACAACCATACTACCTACCACCCAACACAACCATACCACCTACCACCCAACACAACCACACTACCTACCACCCAACACAACCATACTACCTACCACCCAACACAACCATACTACCTACCACCCAACACAACCTTACCACCTACCACCCAACACAACCATACTACCTACCACACAACACAACCATACTACCTACCACCCAACACAACCATACTACCTACCACCCAACACAACCATACCACCTACCACCCAACACAACCATACCACCTACCACCCAACACAACCATACCACCTACCACCCAACACAACCATACCACCTACCACCCAATACAACCATACTACCTACCACTCAACACAACCATACCACCTACCACCCAACACAACCATACCACCTACCACCCAACACAACCATACTACCTACCACCCAACACAACCATACCACCTACCACCCAACACAACCATACCACCTACCACCCAAAACAGCCATACCACCTACCACCCAAAACAGCCATACCACCTACCACCCAACACAACCATACCACCTACCACCCAACACAACCATACCACCTACCACCCAACACAACCACACTACCTACCACCCAACACAACCATACCACCTACCACCCAACACAACTATACCACCTACCACCCAACACAACCACACTACCTACCACCCAACACAACCATACTACCTACCACCCAACACAACCCTACCACCTGACACAACCATACTACCTACCACCCAACACAACCATACTACCTACCACCCAACACAACCTTACCACCTACCACCCAACACAACCATACTACCTACCACCCAACACAACCATACTACCTACCACCCAACACAACCATACCACCTACCACCCAACACAACCATACCACCTACCACCCAACACAACCATACCACCTACCACCCAACACAACCATACCACCTGCAACCCAACACAACCATACCACCTGCAACCCAACACAACCATACTACCTGCAACCCAACACAACCATACCACCTGCAACCCAACACAACCATACTACCTGCAACCCAACACAACCATACCACCTGCAACCCAACACAACCATACTACCTAGCACCCAACACAACCATACTACCTGCAACCCAACACGACCATACTACCTAGCACCCAACACAACCATACTACCTGCAACCCAACACAACCATACTACCTAACACCCAACACAACCATGCTACCTACCACCCAACACAACCACGCTACCTACCACCCAACAAAACCACACTACCTACCACCCAACACAACCATACCACCTACCACCCAACACAACCACACTACCTACCACCCAACACAACCACACCACCTACCACCCAACACAACCACACTACCTACCACCCAACACAACCATACTACCTACCACCCAACACAACCATACTACCTACCACCCAACACAACCATACTACCTACCACCCAACACAACCTTACCACCTTCCACCCAACACAACCATACTACCTACCACACAACACAACCATACTACCTACCACACAACACAACCATACTACCTACCACCCAACACAACCATACCACCTACCACCCAACACAACCATACCACCTACCACCCAACACAACCATACTACCTACCACCCAACACAACCATACCACCTACCACCCAACACAACCATACTACCTACCACCCAACACAACCTTACCACCTTCCACCCAACACAACCATACTACCTACCACACAACCATACTACCTACCACCCAACACAACCATACTACCTACCACCCAACACAACCATACCACCTACCACCCAACGCAACCATACCACCTACCACCCAACACAACCATACCACCTACCACCCAACACAACCATACTACCTACCACCCAACACAACCATACCACCTACCACCCAACACAACCATACCACCTACCACCCAACACAACCATACCACCTACCACCCAACACAACCATACCACCTACCACCCAACACAACCATACTACCTGCAACCCAACACAACCACACTACCTGCAACCCAACACAACCATACTACCTGCAACCCAACACAACCATACTACCTACCACCCAACACAACCATACTACCTACCACCCAACATAGCCATACCACCTACAACCCAACACAGCCATACTACCTACCACCCAACACAGCCATACTACCTACCACCCAACACAACCATACTACCTACCACCCAACACAACCATACTACCTACCACCCAACACAACCATACTACCTACCACCCAACACAACCACACTACCTACCACCCAACACAACCACACTACCTACCACCCAACACAACCATACTACCTACCACCCAACACAACCATACTACCTGCAACCCAACACAACCATACTACCTACCACCCAACAGAACCATACTACCTACCACCCAACACAACCATACCACCTACCACCCAACACAACCATACAACCTACCACCCAACACAACCATACCCCCTACCACCCAACACAACCATACAACTTACCACCCAACACAACCATACCACCTACCACCCAACACAACCATACCACCTACCACCCAACACAACCATACCACCTACCACCCAACACAGCCATACCACCTACCACCCAACACAACCATGCTACCTACCACCCAACACAGCCATACAACCCACCACAACCATACCACCTACAACCCAACACAGCCATACAACCTAACAAACCATACCACCTAGATTTAATTTTATTAGATTTTATCAGTTTTGTTTTACTTTTGGATAATGTGATGCAAGGGTTCCGGCCTGTTTTTTGTTTTTATTGTCTGAGGGCCTGTTCAGACCAGGGAGCGCACTAGTGTGCATTGTGCACGTGGGCTGTAATGCATTGTTGCAAGAATCGCTTGTTCATTTTTTAAACTTTATTAACTTTATTTACATTTTCACTTTCTTATTTCCCTCTATGCACAGCAGTGCGCTGGGGTACTTTGACCGATGTTCTAACACGTTGTGCGCTGCAGGCATACCCTATTTTACGCAACGCATACCACCGCACTTTTTGCTGTGAACAACGCACATAGAGAACAATTATTTTTTCCGAGCACCTGGTGTTAACAAGCCCTAAGGGCTTATTAAGACGGGCGGCCGCCGGCAATAATCGGCAATTCCCTCTGGCAGAGGAATTACGAATGCTGATCAGGAAAAATGTGCTAAAATCAGAACGTTCACAACAGTTTATTGAACATTCACATTTTGCCATTGCAGATCCAGCCCGGCTGCTTGCACAGTGCCTCCAATGGACTTCTGCCTCTGGTCAGTCCTTCTGTGGAACGTTTCCCCCTTAGATCATACAGCCTCCATGTACTGCTTTCTGTAGATTGCAGTGAAGGGGTAGCAGCCGAGGGAATAATTTGGGATGTGTGTGATTAGACGGCACTGGGTGGAATCCTCCGACCACGAATTGTTGAGGTCGGGGGGGGCTTTGGGTGCTGACGAACAAAAAAAAAAAAAGAAAAAGGGGGGGTTGCCATTCCGGGCCTCTGGGTCCCTTACAGAAAAAAAAAAGTAAAAAAAAAATGGGGACCTCCGGGCCCTTACAAAAAAAAGGGGTTGCCATCCGGGCCCCTTACATGTACCCCCCTGATGGCGGCCCTGGACCTTCCCTCCAAATGATTGAATTCAGGTGTTTCCATTGACGCGCAGTTAATATTACAGCATACAAAGACAGTTTGGAGAAGGCCTTTTTCTGTTCCATCTTGGCTGCCTGTGCCCCAGTATATGAAGCCAGCTCCATACAGACATGATGAAACCAGTTTGGTGTGGAGGAACCTGACCTGGCCAGAGCCCGGGCATAAACCATACTAAACACGAGTGGCCCATGAAGAGCCATGACCCCCAAATCTACTGACCACACACAACCAATTTGGTGTTATAGGAACTCTAGTGGTCTACACAGAGCCCTGACCTACTGAACATCTTTTGAATGAATTGGAACGCCAATTGGGAGGCAGGTCTTCTTGTCCAACATCAGTACCTGATCTCACAAATAGGCAAAAGTTCCCATGGACACCCTCCAAAATCTTGATGAAGAAGAATGGCAGATGTTATAGGTGCAAAGAGGGGCAACTCCATAATATTGGCTTTGGGGGAAGGGGGGGCAACTTCGTATTTAAATGAGTTGTAAAGTCTTATGGTCTTTCACCTTAATGCATTCTATTCTATAAAATAGCTAACCGTTACAACCTTTTTAATGGTCACGAGGGTAGGAGTCAACTCCATATTAATGGCCATGGGGGGAGAGGAGCAACTCCATATCGACGATGACCATGGGTGGAGAGTGGTAACTCCATATTAATGGCCATGGGGGGAGAGTGGTAACTTCATATTAATGGACATGGGGATAGAGGGGCAACTCCATAATAATGGCGTTGGGGAGGAGGTGCAGCTCCATTTTAATGGACATGGGGAGAGAGGTGCAACTCTATATTAATGGGTATGGGGGGGAGAGGGACAGCTCCATGTTATTGGGCATGGGGGGAGAGGGACAGCTCCATATTAATGGCCATGAGGGGACATGGGCAATTCCAAATTAATGGTCATAAGGGTAAGAAGGCAACTCCTTAATAATGGTCATAGGGGAGAGAGGTGGGGGGGGGGCATCACCATATTAATGGCCATAGTGGGGTGGCAGAGAGTGGCAACTCCATATTATTGGCCATGGGGGGGAGTGGCAACTCCATATTAATGGCCATGGGGAGAGGGGCTACTCCATATTAATGGCCATGGAGAGAGAGGGACAGCTCCATAATAGCCAAGGGGGGGGGGAGACGGGCAACTCTGTATTATTGGCCATGGGGGGAGAGGGGCAACTTCGTATTATTGGCCATGGGGGAAGAGTGGCAACTCCATATTAATGGACATGGGGATAGAGAGATAACTCCATATTATTGGTCATGGGACAGGGGCAACTGCGTATTAATGGCCAAGGGGCAAGAGGGGCAACTCCATATTAATGGCAAAAAAAAGGGAGGGGCAACTCTGTATTAATGGCCACGAGAGGAGGGGGGCAACTTTATATTAACGGGCATACCTTTGGAATGGTTGTCGGGTGGACATGGGGATAAAGAGGCAACTCCATATTAATGGTGGTGGGGAGGGGGGGGGTGCAGCTCCATATTAATGGCCCTGGGGGGAGGTACAACTCTATATTAATTGCCTTGGGGGGAGAGGGGCAACTCCATAACAATAGACATGGGGATAGAGGGGCAACTCCATATAAATGGCCATGGGGAGAGAGGGGCAAATCCCATATTATTGGTCACAGGGGACAGGGACAACTTCGTATTAATAGCCAAGGGGCAAGAGGGGCAACTCCATATTAATGCCCATGGGGGAGAGGAGCAACTCCGTATTAATGGCCATGGGGGAAGAGTGGCAACTCCATATTAATGGACATGGGGATAAAGGGATAACTCCATATTACTGGTCACGGGACAGGGGCAACTCTGTATTAATGGCCATGGGGGAAGAGTGGCAACTCCATATTAATGGACATGGGGATAGAGGGATAACTCCATATTATTGGTCACGGGACAGGGGCAACTCCATATTAATGGCCAAGGGGGAAGGGGGGGCAACTTCGTATTTAAATGAGTTGTAAAGTCTTATGGTCTTTCACCTTAATGCATTCTATTCTATAAAATAGCTAACCGTTACAACCTTTTTAATGGTCACGAGGGTAGGGGTCAACTCCATATTAATGGCCATGGGGGGAGAGGAGCAACTCCATATCGACGATGACCATGGGTGGAGAGTGGTAACTCCATATTAATGGCCATGGGGGGAGAGTGGTAACTTCATATTAATGGACATGGGGATAGAGGGGCAACTCCATAATAATGGCGTTGGGGAGGAGGT